>JARHVA010000669.1:3820000-4522500 GCA_037957365.1 Torreya grandis
GGTAATGATGTCCTAATCACCATGCCCTAAGGATTCGTGAAAAGGCAATGACACCCCAAATGTAAAGCCAAAAGAAAAAGGAAGATATGGCATTCTGATTTGTGTAACTCCCACTAAAGGCGAGTGAAGAGCATAATAGGCAAATCTTCAAGATTTAAGATAAAAATGATTTTTGCATTTATGATTCACCCAAAAGGGTCAAGAGAGTATACATGCAAAACATCCTCACTAACACTCAAGCAATTAAAAAACTTATACATGATCAAAAAGCTTGAAAAATAACAAGTGTTTTTAGAATCCAAAACGAAATGTAAATTGATTTTAAAGCACCCAAAATGAAATGTGAGTAGAAAATGTGATGGTTTGAATAAATCACCCCACCCTTTTAGAATTTCCAAGTAATTAAGGTGAGTAGTTTTGCTTGGTAGGTCTTGGAAAAATGATTAGAATGGGTCCAAATTCACATAGACAACATAATAGTACCATTTCAAACAAGAAAGGTATGTATGCATCGAATAAATTTGAATGTAGAAGGGAACAATTTTGACCAAAAGCATAGATAGAGTAACGCCTCTTTGTGTAGGTGTACGCAAATTACCAAACACTCAATTTGATGACCCCATTTTAGTAACTGACACAAGATTACTCCACATTCATCAAGTATTTTGATATACTTTCCTTGAGAGAGGATAGAATTTAATATCATTTTTAAAAAGTATTGTAGTTATTGGTGTTGTTTTAATCCCACCCTTATCTCAAAACGTTTGTAAATAAAATATTTCTTTGGGCACAGTTACTTTTACAATTTTGCAATAATGAATGCTTTGTGGCTAAAAGATCTTAAGCTAAAAATTTCATGGGCTTTCTAGATGGTATCAATATACCTTTCAGTGCATGAGTGATTTAGAATAATCCATCAATGGATGTGAGATTTTGTGGGCCATTCACCAAAGAGTCTAGTCCCTTCATGACCACTTCAATTATAAGGGTCTCAGTGAAGTGATACTAATGCAATCTAGGTTTGAGGAACCACCAACTAAGATATGACTGGTGTAACCCTAATTTATATACCCTATCAGATAATGAGGTTGGTGTAGTGCTAGGTAATGACGTCCTAATCACCAGGCCCTAAGGATTCATGAAAAGGAAATGACACCCCAAATGCAGAGCCAAAAGAAAAAGGAAGATATTGGCATTTTGATTTGTGTAACTCCCACTAAAGGCGAGTGAAGAGCATAATAGGCAAATATTTAAGATTTAAAACAAAAATGATTTTTGCATTTATGAGTCACCCAAAAGGGTCAAGATAATATACATGCAAAAGATCCTCACTAACACTCAAGCAATAAGAAAACTTACACATGATAAAAAAGCTTGAAAAATAACAAGTCTTCTTAGAACCCAAAATGAAATGTGAATTGATTTTAAAGCACCCAAAATGAAATGTGAATTGATTTTAAAGCACCCAAAATGAAATGTGAGTAGAAAATGTGATGGTTTGAATAAATCACCCACCCTTTTAGAATTTGTAAGTAATTAAGGTGAGTAGGTTTGCTTAGTGGGTCTTGGAAAAATGATCAGAATGGGTCCAAATACACATAGACAACATAATAGTGCCATTTCAAACAAGAAAGGTATGTATGCATCGAACAAATTTGAATGTAGAAGGGAATAATTTTGACCAGAAACATAGATAGAGTAACGCCTCTTTGTGTAGGTGTACATAAATTATGACAAAGTTTTGATACCACAATCAATTAACCAAACACTCAATTTGATGACCCCATTTTAGTAACTGACACAGGGTTACTCCACATTCATCGAGTCTTTTGATATACTTTCTTTGAGAGAGGATAGAATTTAATATTATTTTTAAAAAGTATTGTAGTTATTGGTGTTATTTTAATCCCACCCTTATCTCAAAAGGTTTGTACATAAAAGATATCTTTGGGCGCATTTACTTTTACAATTTAGCAATAATGAATGTTTTGTGGCTTAAAGATCTTAAGCTAAAAATTTCATAGGCTTTCTAGATGGTATCAATATACCTTTCAGTGCATGAGTGCTTTAGAACAATCCATTAATAGACGTGAGATTTTATGGGCCATTCACTAAAGGTTCTAGTCCCTTCATGACCACTTCAATTATAAGGGTCTCATTGAAGTGATACTAATGCAATCTGGGTTTGAGGAACCACCAACTAAGATATGACTGGTGTAACCCTAATTTGTATACCCTATCAGATAATGAAGTTGGTGTAGTGCTAGGTAATGATGTCCTAATCACCATACCCTAAGGATTCATGAAAAGACAATGACACCCCAAATGTAGAGCCAAAAGAAAAAGGAAGATATTGGTATTCTGATTCGTGTAACTCCCACTAAAGGCGAGTGAAGAGCATAATAGGAAAATCTTCAAGATTTAAAATAAAAATGATTTTTGCATTTATGATTCACCCAAAAGGGTCAAGAGAGTATACATGCAAAACATCCTTACTAACAGTCAATAAAAAAAAAAACTTATACATGATCAAAAACCTTGAAAAATAATAAGTCTTCTTAGAACCCAAAACAAAATGTGAATTGATTTTAAAGCACCCAAAATGAAATGTGAGTATAAAATGTTATGGTTTGAATAAATCACCCCGCCCTTTTAGAATTTGCAAGTAATTGAGGTGAGTAGTTTTGCTTGGTGGGTCTTTGACAAGCGAATGAGGTTGATTTTCTAGGTTTTTCCAACTCCCAGATTTTGACATAGAAATGAATTTGTCATTTATCATGTATGAATTCATCAATTTTAGAAAACCTACATAAATAGAGATCATAACACAAAAATATAGACAATAAAGATTTTGTCAATTAGCAGTAACAATTTCATCTGTAATAGAATAATTATGTTGATAATCTAACCATTTCACTAATAAGCAGTAAAATAGAACTGTGAAATGTTTAGACAATTTTGTTAATATTTGAACAGTTTTGTTAATTACCTCAACAATTTTGTCGATATTGGAACAAATTCAATGATAATAAAAAATCTTCACAGATAGCCCAGAGAAGAGAAATATGAACATAAATGATTTCACCACTAATAGAGTAAAATTCTCTAGTAATAATGTCATTTTTGTCGAAATGGTGATCAATTCGTCGATATGTAGAGAATAATTTATTGAAAATTTCATCGATAAGTAGTCAATTTCACTGATTGATGTGATGATATCATTGATAGTTTGAATGATTTCACCAATTTTTGAAACATGTGTAGGGAACAAACAATAAAAAACAACAAACAGTGACGATTTCACTGATTATTGGGTGATTTCATCAATTAGTAGAAAAACCAAAACATTTTCATTGATTTCATGAAGGAATTCATCAAAATATAGAAAATATAAAATGATACAAAATAATAATATAAATGAGCCAAAATAATGAAATATTCTTCAAATGAAGGTTGTTAAATAGGCTCAAAAGAAAGGTATGGGTTGCTAGTCCCATCGGATGTGCCATATGTGTCATAAGATTATTCACAAACAATATTTTCACCAATTAGCTTTTGTTTATGAAAGACAAAACAAATGAAATATGCTTGAGCCTATAACCTCATGAGCAATACAAAATATTACTTAATAATACATTAGATTCAAACCAAAAGTAACGCAAACCTTCATTAAAAATGTCTTTGTATAAGATGAGGCTTAGATGTAGCCTTAAATTGGTCTTTATCATGCCATTTCATGTTGAAAAATCTCCAATGGGGCTATAGACTAGTTGAATCGATCACAAGTATAAATTTGATGAACAAGTTAATGTGATAAAATGTCAGGGCTTCATTGTAGATCTTAAACATGTTGAATTGCAATGTAAAGGGGTCTATTTATAATGAAATTGGATTAGTAAGGACACTTCATCTTAAAATCAAGATGAACGGTTATAAATGAGTCCTCAATAATGTACATGGATCAACATATAGATCAATGATGTGAGCCCTTCATCTTAATCGAGATGAAAGGTGGAGGATGATCTTTGAAATTATCAAATGAGAATAATATAAGCCCTTCATCTTATTTCCAAGGTGAAGGGTGGATAATTACCCTTATAAGATCTTTGTGAGAGTCTATTTAGACCCTTCATCTTGTTTCCAAGATGAAAGGTGGAGAATCATTCTCAAGAAGGCACATGGATTACCCATGTGGGCCCTTCATATTGTTTCCAAGATGAAGAGTTGAGAAGGCTCCTAAAATAACTCACAAGGTGCATTGTGGGCCCTTCATCTTGTCTCCAAGATGAAAGGTGGAGAATAGTCTTGTACATTAATTCACTAACCAATTTAATTAGCTCACAAAAAAATATTCTAGAGGATCTTGAGATCTTTTCTTTACATGAAGACCCCCTTAGAGGGAAAAGAATGATTAATTAATTATAAGGAAATTATAATTTTATTTGTAATATAAATATAGTTAGAAGAATGATTTAGAGAAGAGAGAATTAATTGGTCATCGAAAGGGAATTAATGAATTGACCAAAATAATATAATTGACTGGAGAAATTGACTAAAATGATAATTGAGTTGAGAAATTGACCAGAATGATAATTAAATAGAGAAATTGACTAGAATGATAATTGAACAAAGAAATTAACCATAATGATAATTGAAGAGAGAAATTGACCAGAATGATAATTGAATAGATCTAATAAGATGAATTAGGTCATCTAGAGATGTCCCAAGGTGAATTCAAACATTTATATTAGATGAACAAATGACTTCAGACTAGATTGTGTGCAATTGCTTGGAATCATTCCATTTTACATATTTAACACAAAAGTGTCTACACTCCTATGCTTATATTATTTACATGTATCCTATTTGGGGGTATATTACCTTTGATTTAAATTGAGTACATATTGCCTACTTGGGCCACATTATTATTATGTTTAAATTGCTTATATTTTTACTACTCAGGTCATCTTACACTTGTGCTTGTGTACATTACATTACATGCCAATGTGAGGCAATATATCTATAACACACATACTTCCAAGATTATATCTCATTATGCCAGACATATGTGATTTTATTTCTTATCATAAACATGATGCACATATTGAGTTTTTTAGATACGTGTTTCACAAGTATATACCACATCTCAAAAAGGGGGCAAATATTCCACCTAATTTTATTTGTAGACTCCATGACCCATGGCATTGCCATACTAATTTGTTCCTCAAGAAAAGGAAAATTATAAATTGATTTTTCTAAGATGTACCCAACACATGACACTCGTTCTCCCCACATGATAAATTCATGACATTTCCTAAATCTACATTATTTATATTACTTCTAATTTATTTAGCCTTGATTTTTATTCACTGAAAATTATAGCCAAAAATGTATGCAAGATTTAGCACAAGTATTGAGACTTGGGATTTTGCAGGGTCATTCTTATTTAGCATAGATTCAAAGATGCAAGAATATCATACAGAGGTGCCCTCACATTTTCCAACAAAACTAGGTGCATTGTTTCCAATTTTTATTTTATAGATATTAGTATATTATTACCCTAAGCATTTATTTACATATATTATTTCTTAAAAATTTCATAGTGACATCCACACAAATATCAAAATGTTGGGGACTCATACATGGGTTGTTACCAAACTAGGTGTATTGATTTTAGTTATTCATTTCTATATTTCAATAGATTATGGATTGATTAGGCGCTTATCAACATGCAAATGTCTTATGTAGGATTTAGAGGTACATTTGAGTTGTTACAAAATATTCGAGCATGTAAAAATTTGTATCCCTATATTTTAATTTTAGTTTGATATATATGCATGCATAGTCACACAACAAAGTGGGGCATTATGTAGACACCTAATTTTGGTACGGGGGTAATTATTAGTCGTAAAATTGCATTATTCTAGGGGATTTATGTGTTTGTCAAACATCAGTTGAAATTAGGCTCTTATTGATGTATTTTTGCTATGATTATGGTTGTTTCATGCCTTTTCCCCCTCATTTCCTCTCTCTCTCTCTCTCTCCTCATCTTATGTTTCCTTGCAATTGCGAGACCTTCCCCATAAACATATAGTGTATAGTTTTGGGGCAAACCCCTTTGACCCTTATTTTTGAGTTCTCCCACAAATTATGGGTTTCATCTTGTTAGTTTTCCTACTCATTGTATGTTGGATTTCAAGTTAATAGGGTCTTGATTTGAATTTGATAAGTCTATAAATACACAAAAATTTTAGTGCATTTTGAACATCAAGGCAATCAATGCCACAAATGCAAGAGATATATTATGAATGTGTGAAATAAATTAATAGAGATTGCACTACTAGATTACATGGATGAACATGCATTGTACTCGGTGTGTTATTTTATAAATTGCAAAGGAATTATAGGGATTTTGTAAAAATCAAGCTAAGGATAACATAGGCATCTGAATGCATCCCTCATTTTGTAAAAATCAAGCCAAGGATAACATAGGATCTTGATTTGAATTCGATAAGTCTATAAATATACAAATTTATTAGTGCATTTTGAACATCAAGACAATCAATGCCACACACACAAGAGATAAATTATGGATGTGCCCAAAAATTAATTAAAAAAATTAGAGAAAAAAATCAAGAATACAAACAAATATATAACATTTATCGCTCCATCATGCATTCGTTCTTACACACACACACACACACACACTATATATATATATATATATACATATACATATATACATACATACATATATATATATGTATATATATATATATATATATATATATATATATATATATATATATATATATGTATATATATATATGTATATATGTATATATATATGTATATATATATATATGTACATATATATATGTATATATATATATATATATGTATATGTATATATATATATGTGTATATATATATATGTATATATATATATATGTACATATATGTATGTATATATGTATGTATATATATATATATATATATATATATATATATATATATATATATATATATATATATATATATATATATATATATATAGAGAGAGAGAGAGAGAGAGAGAGAGAGAGAGAGAGATTGCATGGTTGAACATGCATTATATTTGGTGTGTTATTATAAATTGTAAAGGCATTCTAGGGATTTTGTAAAAAACAAGCTAAGGATAACTTAGGTCTCTAAATATATATAGAACAGAGATTATATTGCTAGATTGCATGGCTGAACATGCATTATACTTGGTGTGTTGTTTTATAATTTGTAAAGGCATTATAGGGATTTTGTAAAAATCAAGCTAAGGATAACATAGGTCTCTAAATACATCCCTCGTTTTGTTCAAGTTTTTAGATGTGGTTGTCTTATTAGTTTTTTAAAGAAGAAGATCAATTTTACAAAGGTTTGAATAGAATTTCAAAGAACTGAGTGAGGTTTTCAAAGCCTTAGAGCTAATGAATAGGGTTGCCAAATATATTTTTGCATATCCTCCATTTACCAAGTCTAGCCTCACATTTATGGGAAAGACTATACTCTTATGAAAACCCCCGACTCATATGAACCTGAGTACAATCTATGTTCGCCAAAAACATTTAGGGTTCACTTTGCCTCATTCTCTAGACCTTTCCTATACCACTTACTTTTAATAAATGTTTACAATTTTTTGCAAATAAAATACTATTCTTGAACCATCTATTGTCATTTATTACATCAAGAATACCTATTTATGCAACTAAATACAATTTTACTTTTTTAAGGTTGATTAGATTCATTTGTAATGTTTATGAATATAGGTGATGTAATTTGACTTAGATTCATTTATTCACACTACAATAGTTGATTTGAATTCAAACTTTAGAAAAATTTACGCACATGCTGACTTCCAACGATTAGAAATAGGAAAGGTAAAAAAGGGCAAATGGGCCCTTCTAATAAAAAATGAGGCATAAGCAATGGGACTAAAACCATATAGATGGTCTTTACATGGGATATAAAAAACATAAAACAACTATGGAGGTTAACACGAGAATAAGTGAAAGAGGGTTTCAAGCTTCAAAAATTTACATAAATGTTAAATAAGCGTTAATTTTTTTTTTGATAGAAGGATAATCATCCCGATCATGAACCTTGTAGCTTGTAGGTATCAAGTACACAAATAATCAATCAATTTTAACTTGGAGTTAAGGGTTGAGGGGTATTTCTTCCATCCAATTCACATGGGACTGAAACCTATCCTCATCCATTTTTATTTGATTTATCTAGGGATTTTTACCTTGATGATGGCGTAAAAGTTATTACTTACCATCATTTGTGGCAATTGGATTGCAACCCTTTCGATATAATGCTCAATTTGAACCAATCAACCATATATAAACATATATGCTAAACACACCTAAAATAATACTAAGTAAATAAATCCATGTGGCCATTTTAAAGTGTCTATAATAACTTCAAGATATTCTTATGGTGTATCTTTTGCAACTTAAGGTGCAATTACTAATTATAATTTTTAGAAACTTTTAATGTAAGAATAAATTCTTAAATGCAAAAAAATTATTTATAAGTTAATTAAAAACATGTAATATATTTCGATAAAAAAAAATAAAAATACATGTTTGATAAAAAAGGCAGGCGGTATAAAATTACACCCCTAGAAAAAAACATTATGAAAATTAAATCGGGATCAAAGCACCAAGTACAAAGCACCAAGGCCGGAGACCAAACAATATACAAACATCAAACCTTATTTTTTAGAGGAATAAATAATTTTCGTAGCCCAACTTTCCTCCTTTCTTTTTGACTTGCACTGCACCTCGAGATCGACCACTAAGTCCAAAGTTGCAACCCGTGACTTCTTATTATTGCTAATAAACCAAAGATTCTGATCAATGACAACATATGCAAGGTTTTACAGGGATATCTTGCTCCAAGTCTCCATATCACTTTTAGATGGATCACCATGGGCCAAATCAGTTTCATCTATCCCCTGAAAAATAATTTCTTTGCTCTTTTGCATCTTTCTTGAACCAAATTCAATAGGCTCCTGCAAGGGATAAAAAAGAGTGGTTACCCTAGGATCTTCATTGCTCTTTTGGTGTCCTTTAGAGGTTTTAATGAAGCCATGACCTAAGGATATTTGTCCTTTGATTTGGTACCTAAAACTACAAAAGGGTTAAGACGTAACCCAACTTGAGCTTTCTCCTTCTCATTTGAGCTAGGTTGAGGGCCTTTCTTGCCCTTCTTGCCACTACCAAAAATTCTTCATTTTCAACCTCTTTTTTAACGATTAATTATAGGTGAAATCCTGACCCAATGACCATGGGCATGGCAAACCAAGCATAAAAAAGGCATATTTTTATAGTCCAAAGGTTTCTCAAACATATCTCCTTTGGGGATTTCAACCAAACCTTTTTTGAAAGGTGTTTACTCACATCCATTTGAACGTAAATTTTAGCACAATGAACATGTTCCTTGTTGTAAGTTTCAATGGGAATGCACATCATTTCCTCCAAGGAGTTACTAATCTGGGAAAGAATAAAGTCTACCCATAAATGTGCAAGGAGATTAAATAATGTTGTCCAAATTGGAGCCACCTTTGGATCTTCTTCCATCAAAACTAGGGATCATTGGCATCACAAATAATTTGGATCTACCAAAAATGAAGGGCCTTAACTTAAACACATGAGTTCGGTCTTATTCAAAGGTGAAGACAACAATGAAGAAGCCTTTTGACCCCAAACAAATATCCACCTAACCCTCTACTTCATATTAACTTGAAACCCAGGTCTGCAACACCTGCTCACATGATCCTTGACCCACAAACTTACTAATTAGGGTATTTTAGTTAGGGCAACCATTTTTTGTTCTACTTTTAAATGGTAAAATGCAATAATTGGCTCTTTCTTAGCCACAATGATACAATTATACTTCATCAAAAGACTTTCATTCCTTCTATTATCAACACGTTTGAATGAATGAAAGATTTTAATAACGTCCAAAAGACCAAGTAATTTATGGGACCAAGAGTTGCAACAATGCTGTTCCGTGCTACCACAACCACTTAACAGAAGGGCTACCTTACTAATCTTTCAAAATTTCTAATCCCTTCTTGATGCTAACTCTTTTACTATGGATCTTGATTAGAAAACTTGTTGTTTCATTTAACCTTGACTCTTAAAACAAGTCAGTCAAGTTGGCAACTCTCAAGTTATCTTTATACTTGATACAACTTTCACTATAGGTTGCACACTCTATAATGAAGTGCTATTCTGCCTCCACTACTCCCTTGTCACAAAATAAACATAATTTTGTTTCCCATTCCTCTTTGAGCATTGCCCACCTACGGGTTTCACACTTAAGATGATGTGAACTAGTCCTTAACTATGCCATCAACATCTTTGTTTTCCATTTGATTTTTGCCCCTACGTATGCCTTTTCTTCATGATCACATGTGGGATTAAACTCTTTGATGCAATATGCTTTCTTCCATCCTAATTGCTTTGTCCACATGACTCCCCTGAATTACTCTCTCACATACTTTTTTATTTCCTCATCGGTGTTTGGATATTCTTGCATGTTGATGTCCTATTTACTCATCCATTTGTTATTTTGTTTCATCCATGTGTTTTTTCTTTTGCTTAGCTCTTCTTCTATTACCATTATGGGTCACTGATGATTCTCCATACTCTACATTTTTTTTTTATAAATTTATTGTTCGAATCATTGCCGATCCTTCCAATGAAAACACCCCGTTTCAAGTAATAAAATCTCATATGAAACTGAAGCTTTGACTTTAACACTATTTGTGATTAAATATTTTTAGATTCTCGATATCTATCTTTAATTTAAGTCAGACATATTACTATCCAAATTTCACATCTTTAATTTAAGTCTAACACATTGCTACCCAAATTTCACATCCATATAAAACCAATGGGGTAACAAGTAGGCCAAATAATATTAAAATTGGAAGACGACATTATAATTGAATATAGAAATTTAGAATTTGGAGATCAACATTTTTTTTAAAATAAAATTTCATTGAAAAGGAATCACCTTTAAAATTAAAAAAAACGAAAAGGAAAATAAATAAATGAAAATTTTTAATAACATTCTGGAGACCAAAAAATCTATGGGACGCGAGCTCCATTAAATCCTCACTTCTTGACACAAGCTCTGCCCTACCACTCTTTTCTTGTTGAAAAGAAAATAGACGATATTCTGAATGCAACTGCGTTCACTTCATTCAACTCTCCCAAGCACCGTATTCATTGCAAGTGGTGTAAAACGATGCAGACGTTAATATCATCAGAGGATGGTGTTCACTGCAATGCATGGAATTACTGCGGAGAACGAATGGCAGGAGGGTCTCGCGACGGTTCCATTCACATCTTCGACTCTGACAAGGCCGGAGGTTCCCAATTTACTTGCACTTTTAAGTGGAAGGTATTCTTATAATAACCATGTTTACCAGTGTTTATTCATACATTTTTGTCCCATTAAATTTCAGTGATTGTCCAGACTCTAAACCCACAACCACATTTTTCAGTATGGGGGTTCTGTGTAGGCAAATTTTAGCTTTCTGATCTCGAACTCAAATCTCTCGGAATCTGCTTACACCCACTTCACAATAAGGATGCACTCTGTCCACTTTTAGGATACATTGCATAAGATTAATTGTAATTTTTGAAACTGCCATGAACAGAAACGTTTACATGTTGTTGTGAATGCGAAATAAGGTTACTTGGTGGTTGAGTTGCAGGCTTTCCCTGCCATACGAGCAGTTGCTTGAAAGTAAAAACTGTAACAAAGACCTCATGATGAATTTGAACTATAAAATTTAAAATGATACAAGAATTGATTGTGACCAGTTTATTCTTATTGAGTTTTTGGTATTCATCAGTTGGTTAGCGAATTCTTATATTTCTTTTGTTTTTGTAAATGGGATTTTTATCTAAGAATCTGAAAAAATGACATGCCTCAAAGAGAAAAGTATCTGAGGAATACATCAACATTTACTCTGAATGGTCTCATTCTGGCGCAGGGAAAAATTATATTTGCCTAATATTGCAACCAAGTTATAGTGCAAATAAAAATGTAGGGTCATTTTCAAATAAGAATGGAGTCATGCAAGGAGTCATAGGTTGCAGGGTTGGTTGCAATATCTCAAAAACTATTTACCAAATAGTGGGGCCAAGGTAGTGGTTGTCGTTTAAACTTTTAGTGGTAGCAAGGCTTGCTGGAAAAACTTCATGCAAGTGAAACAAGCCTTCTCGTATGCTGTATAGGGCATGCTCAACTTTGGACATGCGTGGCATCATATGAGGGTTCGCGAACTGAGGAGACCTCTTGAGTGAAGAGAAAACATGACCAATGGTCATCTCCCTTGGTTTTGTAATGTATTGAGGCATTATATATGCTGTTGAGTTATAGGAGGACATATACCTTCTCTCATAGTAAGATATAGTTAACATATGAAGAGAGTATTTTATGGCACAATGTAACAAAGACTTATTGAATAAAGATACTCGAGTTGAGTAGGAATTATCTGTATTATATCTTATTAATGGATAAACGTGTGAAATCATGTACCCCCATCTTTTCTTTTAAGTATTTTTTAGATAATTATTAGTTAAAGTTAATCTTAATATTTTCTTCTGCGCTACTTTAGTTCTAACAGAGGTCAATCTCAAAAGTTGGTGTAAATGCATCTGATTTATGCCAAAAAGGCTCGAAAACAAATTGTTAACTAGCTTGTCTATTGAAATTAATGGATAAATTGTACATAAGGGACAAGGTTATGTTATCGCACCAAAGAGTATGGTGGCATTAAATTAGCATGGCAATTACTGTATAATATAGCTACTAAATGATAGCCTTAATCCTTAAATAAGGAAAGATATTAGGGTGAAAAGGAAGAACATTTCTATGTTAATCAAGATGAGCCACTGCATTTGGATAGCTTTCAGGGTGGCATATACATACATGAGCCATTGTTGTACCACACGTGTAAACTAATTTGGTTTTTGGGGATCTGATATCAGGTGCTGATCTGGGCACCATGTAGGCCTATTTATACTTGCTCTTAATGCTCATGTAGATAGCCTATACATACTATTAATAGATTGGGTGTCCAAATTGGAGGAGCACACCATATTACAGCGCATAAGTCTTGCATAAAGTGTTTGCAAAATGTAAGACCGGCATAACACGCCTGCCAAGCCCATTTTAAGATCTATGCCCTAGGGGAGTGTTTTTTTCAGTGACATTTTAATATTTATGCCTTAGGGTGGTGTTTATTTCAATGACATTTTAATACTTATGCCCTAGGGGAGTGTTTATTTCAGTGACATACAAGACCTTGAGATTCGATAACATCAACTAGAGAGAACTTACATAACTAGCATGGATCGTTAGCCCCTCCCTTACAACATATGCAAGATTTCGTTCCTTTCTGACAGGTTTTTAAGGTCTTCTCTTTTGTACAATTCATTACTTAAGAGTCACCCTAGATTGCACACTCTATGGTTTAAACATGCAACTATTGTTGAAATCATTTTTAAACCCACAAGCAAAATGATATGGAAATCATGTTTGAAAAGCATTGGCTGAGAAAATATGACCTTAACCTAGTTCCCAAATAGTTTGCCATTCAGCCAATGGGGGTTGTACTATTGAGTTTATGTTTTGTGGCATCTGCAAAGCACAACGATTAAACCTCTTGCTTCTTACCCAATGCAATCCAAAACAGGATGAACATTCATATATAATTATGCTTACGATGCAATAAAAGAAACCAAGCTGATGTCCTAGAACAAGCATTCATACAATATATCATGACACATTGAATAGACCAATGAAAGCAAGTATATTATATTATGTCAAAAGACTGCCATCAAGTTACAAAATGATCCTTCAAACCTTAAAGCCAAGCTGCTATATATCTCCATCTTGTGTCTCACGATACAAAATGATTTCCCAAGTACTTATCTATGATTAATTACAATTGAATCGACATGGGGTTTACACCATGTGACTCTTGATTCCTCTCTTTTCCTCTCATTCACAAGACTCTTATAAATACATCCAAATAAAAATTAGTTACAAAATCAATTGCATAATTGACTAAGCTGAATAGCTAGGTTTAGCAATGACGTGCATATTCCTACACCCATAATATCAAGATGTTTTATGTTACATTGTATCGGGACAATCTCTTAGTTAGTGGGAGAAATATCTTGTTGTGCCTCTAATCCTTATTAATATTATTGTCTTCATTATATTTAATTGAGGATATGCAGCTAGCTAACATGTGGCATTCTTAACCCTAAGATAGTTGTGTTAGTTGGGTTATACATGTGACGATTTAGATGGGCCGATATCGGCTAATAGGATATGGGTTTATCCTTCTCTAGTCTTATTAAGCCAAGGCTATTTATATGGTCTAATTTTGTATTAATTGAAGTATCTCTCGTTGGATATTGGTTTAAAACTCAGAAATTTAAATAAAAAATAAAAATAAAACTCAGATCTGAAAACTGAATATGCAGAACAGCAAGGTACAGAAAACTGAAATGTTTAATATCTTCAGAAATAATCACTTTCAGCAATACCCAGATGCTTTAAAAGATGCGGAAAAATATAATGAACCATAAACAACTGACAAATAATTTTTATCGGCCAAATCTGATTTTATCTATGAAATTTATGACAGCAAAAGGGGTAGAAGTACAGCTGACCGTAGAATCCAGAATAACAACATAATAAGCTCGGAATAAATTCCTAGGGCATCAATAGGATCATAACAACTTCTAGCTCTGAAAGATCTGAAAGGGAATCACTAAAACCCTACCAAAAAGCTCCACAAATTTCCCAATTGGGTCGCCCCACTTGTGGGAAGTAAATGACAGCTGCAAAAAATGAATAAAAGTAAACCCTTGACGAAGATTGGCTGTCCTTGTTCTTTAGATTTGAATCTTTGATAAACTTCCTCTAACTCCTCTTCAATTCGGAATCACAACCGATGAAACCACTGTGTAACAACGCTAGTCTGCAAATCTGATTTGAACACTGCTGCTCTTGAATAATTAGCAAACTAGGGCTGGATCTCTCACCACCGAAGAGTGCTCTGCTAGCTAGGGATAAACCTTTCACTACCGAAGCTAGGGTTCCTGCGGAATCTCACCTCCACAAGCAAGGAAAACAAGCTGAAAGCTCCAACATAAAATAGCAAAATGGTAAAAGATGCTTTTTCCTCCCCAAACTCCACCTTTTATAACTTTTTCATCATAACAAGTGCCCATCCCATCAAACCCTAATTCGCCCCCCTTAGTGCTTTAATGTCTAGCATGTTGTTTAAGTTGCCCCAACGAAGAAATAGACTATAAAGTCACTTAAGTGATTCCAACGAAGGAATAGAACATAAAGTTCCCCCCCATGGGCACTCCACTTAGGTCAACGCAAAAATATAACATAAAGTACGAAGGAAAATGCTTTTTTTACCATTTTTAATGTCGAAACCCATATCCAATAGCCTCCATGTCTCTAGCCCCTTGGATATGACCAAGGCTAAGACTGAATAGCCCTTTTAGGCCTCTTGTGTAGGAATGGGGACATTATATTAATCTACTAGAGGCATCTTTGGAGTTAACCTTCCTTCTGTATGGTTGTGTGGTGAAACTCTACCTTAAGGGTCCTAAGTTTACTTTTGTCTCTTTTGTTGCCCCCTCTATTTTTCTATGGTGCAATATTGACATTTACAACTAGTATCAGAGCTATTTTGGCATTTGGATTTATAATAGTTGTGCCGTTTTGGGTTCATAAGAATGGTATCCAAGTATTTAGGTTCTTAACAATGGTATTCGAGTTGTTTTGGCAATTTGGGTTCATAATAGTGGTATCAAAGTATTTGGGATCATAATGGTAGTAACAAAGCATTTGGGTGCTAATGGTAGTATTGGATGATTTGGGTACATATTAGTAGTATTGGAGCATTTTTTGGGCACATAACAGTGGTATCAGAGTATTTGGTTCATATTAGTATTCTTAGTGTCTTTTTTGGGTCCGTAACAATGGTATTGGAGCTACTTTCCTGGCCTCGTGGCAGAAGGCCTAGCGGTCTTGGCGTACATGTGGGGTGTGTGTGTGTGTGTGTGTGTGAGACTGTATGCAGATCCAGATGGGACTATCTATCATTACCCATCTCAGATTGTTGTGCATCTTCTTTGGGATGAAAGCAGATTTTGTGTCATTTTTGAAAATTGGTTATGATAGCAACTTTGATGAGCAGTATTACAAGAGTTATAGCTGTGGGAAGTTGACCTTCTGGCACCATCCTTTACTTTGTAAAAAAAAAGAGGCTCTGTTTTACAAATAGAAAATCTTTTTGTTGGTGAGCACATAGTTCAAAAACTCATCCTTGGCAATTACTCGGCAGACCAAAATTTTGACTTGTAGTCGGGTTCAACAACTTTATCGCTACTTAAAAAAATATATATAAATCATAAAATAAACCAAATAACATGTAAAACACTCTTAAAAGCACGAGAAATGAATCTAGAGAACACAAAAGATCAAATGAAAGTATCCTTGGCAAGTTTATTAGTATCCGACTTTAGGATAAATAAATATCTTTATCTCATTTATTTTATTTCACTTGGCAAGTTTTCCTCTAGATTTGTGTATTATTGATTTTTTAAAATCCCACTGAACATCTAAAATTGGGTATGATCGTACAAGAAAATCTTGAAATTGTCTTTGCTCATTGGTATAACTCATTAGGGTACATATTGTTGTGGTTACTTTATTGCATTAGCAGGGTGAAATGTTGTAAAAAACGGTTAGAATGATAATTGTTTTTGTAATTTCGTATGTAGGGCAGGGCTTTGGCAATGACAGACTCTTGCTCCAAAGTAATTGGAGGAAGGTCGGACATGCATAATAAGAGCACAGTGACATGGCTTGGACTTAGCTTGAACGCCATGAGACCTGTTCACACACAGATTGATATGGCAAAGCCTCAATCACAATGTAACATAATACAATAACGGGCCATCTGGAGTCTGATGGCTCTGTTCTACATTCACTGGCCATCTGGAGTCTGGTGGCTCTGTAATACATTAACGGGCTATCTGGAGTCTGGTGTCTCTGTAATACATTAACGGGTCATCTGGAGTCATGTGACAACTTGAAAGCACAAATGAAATCGCGATTCACTCTTGGATCTCTTTATTGTGAAAGCAGAGCTATACAGGCTGAAAATTATCACGCAGCAGGAAAAATTGTGAAAGCAGAGTTATACGGGCAGAAAATTGTGAAATAATCAAGTGAAATAACGTCTTCTTTTTTAATGAAGGGCACTTAAAACCTCAGGTTGAGTAGCAGCCTTGGACTTGCGGTTATTGGCGAGTAATTGCATTAACTACTTGCCAAAAACTGCGAATCAGAGCATGCGACTTGGCTCGCAGTATTTTGGCCAGAGTAACAGTTTTGCTAAATTTTCCAGCTTTCCCAGCGGTTACTTGCAGTTTTAGAACAGAGGGTGAGCCAATTTGAAGGTGCGCTAGTGTCTTTTAAAAGAATTTTTCCAAAGATTTCTTGTAAGTGGTCATATTAGATATTTTGAGCAGTATTGAGAGATATACAACCTACGAAAGCTGACTTTTTGAAGCAGTTGTTTTATGTTAGAAAATAGGGCCTGTTTCACTAGGAATTTGGGTAATTTATGGAGGCATTCTTATTTTTTTGGAAAGGAAGATAATGTTAGAGAATGAGATATATAAGAATAAGCATATTAATTTTGGGACAAATTGATCATAAAGTTTTCTAATGCTTAAACCGTATAGGTGGAACTAAGGCTTGGTAGTGGAGGGCCTTGCTGGAAGCAATAAAATGACCTGGGAAGAAGTCAAAGAAGCGTTTATAGCTAGATGGGAAAGAAAAATAGAACATACAAATTTCCTAAGCAAAATCAAGATATGCACGACCTACATAAAGAACAAAAAAATGAAACCCCTAAATTGAATCAAGCATGCCATAGTGAAATACGAAACTGTGATTTTGAAGATACAAGCAGCAGTCAAAAGCAGACTATTATAGTCTATATAGAATCATGTAGCAGGTTTAGCTTCATAAATATGGACTTGGAAAATTGGCTACAAGTCCTAGAAAATGACATCAAGGAAACACATGTATATACTGACGAGTCCCAAGTATATGATGATTTGAAACTCACTATAGACAAGTATGTTTTTCATTCTATTGTTTATACAATAGCTATGATTTGCTTGGATATATTCTTGGATGTTCTTGGTTGGAGACACTCTATACTTTTTCTTTCAATTCACAAAAGAAATTGATGAAACTATGGTACATCAAAAGAAAGTGTTATAGGAGATTACAATGGAAGTGTCTTCACTCAAAGATAATGAAGGAAATCTTGAAAAGGGAACAAAAGGATAGGAGAATGAACCTACTATTTTTACAAGAAAAGAACAAAAGAAAGACATAATTGAGTGTAAGAGTAGCATAAATTCAAGAGCCTAGTGAAAATCTGGAGGACAAGGTTGAATATTCTAGAAATTAAACAAGTGGCTAAGTCTACCATGGTTAAAACATATCCATATCCACACCACCATGACAGGCAACATCAAGGAAACATGGCATGGAGAAGCCACATGGCTATGGGTATACATGGAATCAAAGGAAAAATAGAAATGGGACAGGGTACCATCAAAGACCATCATTGTTGACCCTAGATTCTACGCATGAGGCTATGTTGACAAACAACGACTAAGTGTGATCATTTGCATGTGAGACACATAATCACTTTTAGAACTTAGCATACACGTGGATCCTAGTTGGCAACATCTGGCAAGGGGGAGAGGGTCTAGGAATACTATAAATGGACCCCTCGACCTTTCATTTGAGATAGTCAGGTTTGCCACATGTTTTGGATAGCAAGCTTATATTTTGGAGATCAGAGTAGATCAAGTCTTTTCAAAGAGATTATAATGTTTTCGTATGATGAAAGCTTACTCATGTTCTTTCATGGAGTCATTGTAATGAATTAATGTAATCTTGTTGTATTATGAGAAATGGAAGGAATACTTGATATATGTGTTGTGTAATTGTTATTTTACTTGCATTAGAGTTTGGTTAGGCTTTGTATGATTTATTATATGCACTGATGATCTTTACATCTCTTCGTAACAATGGGGGCCTATGTGATCTCTCTATGCGCCTCGGGTGAGCGCTTGAGTCTTTGGCCCAAGTGAGATATGCTGGTGCAAAAGTGTCTTATTTGTTGAACGTAGTCAAGTCTGTGCAGGACAGGACAATTGACTAAAAAAAACACAACATTCTGGGTCCATTGCCAAGATCCTATTTGTATTGAGTGTGCAGATCAATTGAGCGTACGTGGAAGTAGTGTGGAAGATTACAGTTAATAAAGACAAAATTTGAAATCGAAACCCTAGCGATGGAAGGCCAAATCTCTGTTTTGCAAAGGCTAGGCATTTGGTGAGTTGGAGAAGTAAAGGAGGAATGGAAGACTTTGTTGAGAGGGATGAGATGTTTAATATGGACCTCATGAGGGAGGGGGAGCTAAGTCATATGGATGTCATAAGTACCTGTGCGGAACTAAAAGGGCACGTGATTAATTTGCGTGGAGAAGGAAGGTACTCCAATGTAGAAGAAGAGACATGCATTGAATAATCCCTATACTAGGAGAGTCAATTTGAAGAAGTGGATGTGGAATCACATGAAGATGGAGGAAGATGCGCAAGTGTTGAGGAGATAATGGATCTAAGCTTACCTGAAGACAAATCTTGTGTGCACATTGTTTATTAGAACACAAATCTCACTGAAAGTAAAGTTGAAGAGTTTCAAGAAAGTGAAGATGTTGTGGTGGAGCAGGATGTTTCATAATTTTTGAGGTGTGAAAGTAGTGAAGACCTGTAGTTTGGCAAGTATGAGTGTGATGGTACCAAGCAGAGGGACTAGGGTGCAAGGTCTATTGAGAAATGGAATTGGTCTAGTAGTAAGTCCCATAGTTGTTGCACAAGGAGGCATAGGTCTGGCAACAACTGTTGGAGGGATTGCTAGTGGGTTAAGAGTTGTGACATCTGGGAGTAGTGCGCAAGCACAATAATAGGTACAACAACTGATGATCTTTTGTGAGATGTTGATTAAGCTGCCATGGTACAGGGGAATTGAGGATGCATTAAAACATATGCATAAGTGCGAGATAGTTTGGAGGGCTAAAAGGGGGACTTCTCCCGAAAGATAAGCAAGTCATTTTGCCACGATGTTGCTAGATCGTGCACGCACTTGGTTTTGAAAGTTTGATCCAAACCAACTAGTGGTGGATTTTGATCAACTAAACACTGCATTCTTAAGGGAGTTTCACATTCCAGAGTTTGAGTAGCAGAGCATTTGTGTGCTTAAAGAAATCAAATAGGATACTATGAAGACTGTAGGTGCCTGTGATGGGAGTTTTAAAATGTTGTTGTCTAAGTTGTCTTATGACATCCATCCATTGTAACATGTGCAGTGGTTTGTATCATTCAGAAGGCAGTTGGCTATGAAAACTTTTGTTGGCGTGCATGAAGCATTGGATGTTGTGCAAAGAACGTAAATCATAGGTAATTTTGACATAGGGTTAAGCCCATTTTTGGAAGTGCAGTTTTCAAATATGGCCATACAATTACAAAGTCTATTTGCGAATAGGACACAAGAATCTCAAAGGGGATTATGGTGCACAAATTGTGAGACAAAAGGTCGCACAAAGAATAATTGCACACAAATAAGAGTGTAAGTGGTAATGGTATGTTGTGAAGTGTCAAGGAGACCATGAAACAATGAATTACGTGTTGGTACAAAAGACCAAGCAAGGCAAAGCAACTTGGTGCAAGATGTGTGATACACACATGCACGACACGGTTAATTTCCAAGTCATTGCTGAGATGTGTAGTGTGTGTCGTAGGGGGTTCAATTAGAACAATTTCTTGCAACCTCAACATAGTCGAGGATATGGAGGAAGATCCGATGGAAGGCGTGGTGGAGGAAGAAGTGGAAATAGGTATAAAGGATCATGTTTCAAATGTGGAGCTATAGATCATTATCATTAGGAATGTCTGAAGTTTTCTAGTTGTGCTCATTGTGGAGAAGGGCACAAGATTGAAGAGTGCCTTGATCTTTGTCAAAAGTTATTGCAAAAGGATATGGCCCAAAAGGGCGCATGTATGATCATGATTGCATCACAAGGAGAAAATTGGGTGGCTAAGCAGAATATGTAGAAAGGGAGTGCAGGCCCAAACATAAACATAACAACAAGAGGTGGAGTGGATAGGGAGGCATTGAGAATGCCTCTTTCACAAAAAGAGAAGATACTGGCAAACAAGGGGTAGTAGTAATAAAATACTCAGATGCACCATTGGAGAAGCTTGTTGGTAGAAGCAAGGGATATAATATAGAATCTCCAAGGAGAAGTACAAATTGCAAGAGAAATGGATGCGAAGATCAAAGCAAATTAGAAGAAGGATGCCAACCCAAAAGAGACGGAGGCAATCTCAGAGACATTCTCTATTGAGAACAAGGTTGCAGCTGAGGTGGAGAATAAAGAAGAGGTAATGACTGAGTTTTTGTTATTATTAAAGGATAAAGGTAACCATTGGGGTGCTCAAATGCATTTGAGTTCAATTATAATGGTGTGAAAAGAAAATGATGAGATGGTGTTTAGAGGTATACAGTTGAAAACATGGTGAGGTGAAAGTCCAAGCAGACCAACAAAGTTTTAGGCCACAAATTGGAGATATGATAGAGGAAAAAAACAAGGTATGATTGCACATCAGGTGAAAAATGGTGTAGGTAAGCAGTGGTGGAAAGAAAAATGAGTTTTATTTGATAAATGAAAATAAGAGAAAAAGAGTGTGTTACCAAAACAAGAAGAAAGAGTGAAAGACAAAAGTAAGAAAGAAGCTGATTGTAAGATAAAGAGAAAAGAATGGATGAAAGAGGTAGCTAATTGGACTCAAGAGTCTCAATTTTATGTAGTTTTACTTTGATTAACTTGGTGTGGGCAAGTTTTCTCATGAAGGTGATAAAGCACATGGAGAAGGAATCTCTTGAGAGAGATCAAGAAGAGAATATGCAATTTATAGTAGTAAATATCTTCAATTTGGAGGATAAATAAATGAAAGAGCAAATAAAGGTGTAAAAACATGAATAAGAAGCATGGAAAGTTGCAAGGAAGAAGGAACAGTTACATGGAGGTCAAAAGAATGGCATTGTCTTTGATAGAGGAAAGCATGAAAGATTCAATGATAAGATTGAGAGTTGCAAAACCACCAAGGAAGAAGATCTAAGAAGCATGAACTGGAAGACCAGGAAGAAGAAAGAAGATACATGAAGGTGCATTTGAACTTGAGTCTAAATTTCTCCCACCTGGGGAGTATGATGTAGGTGAATCTCAAAGAGCATAGGTGATAATAGGGTGAGTGTAAATTAGATGATCATTTATGGTCTTGTGAGTGTGTAAGGGGTCATGTAAGATCCTTTAGGAGGTTTAGAGTAATTTAAGAATGAACCATATGATCAAGAGTTAACGATTGATGCAAGCATCAACGACTGGGAGTTGAGCACTACCCTGATTGACATCGATGCAAAGGTAAATATACTAACTCAAGATGTTTGTAGGAAGATGGGGAGACCAAGGCGACAACCATCGACCAACATGTTGTTTATGGCAAGCAACACATGTTTAAGACCATTGGGATTCTTATGCAAACTAGAGTTAGTGATAATGGGAGCACAAATTACAGTTGACTTTGAAGACATTGAGTTGGCTAAAGTTGACCGTAACAAAACTTTGTTGGTAAGGCCGTGGTGTTATAAGAACAAGGCAGACATGCGCTTCAAACAACACTACACGAGCCTCGAAAATGGAAAAGAGAGGGTTGTTATTCCTCTAGATGGTGAACATGGACCCACATATGCGTGGAGTGTAGATATTTATGAAGAAATTAATCATATCTACAATATCAAGATGCAAGGAAATGAGTACCTGGATCCTAGGGAAGGTGGGGTACGAAGTTGGAAGAGTGGTTCGTCAATGTTGAACACTACTAGCTATATGTGCAAGAGATGGGTTCAGGGTGAATACAAGGTGACTGGAAGAACATGTGTGCAAGTAAAGACAAGGCATTCCAACTCTCAGTACGAACTAGGATGGTCAGACATGACGTGAAGCAGATGAGACCGAGAGTAGTCAAAAAGATGACTAAGAAATGCGTGCCGCACATAACACAAGCACCAAGGTATTTTGGCTAAGCAAAGGTTGATTGGGAAAGCTTCCACAATATGACATGACAACAAGCACAAAGACACATGTACATGATTTGGAGATGTGTTTAGCAAAGGAAGTAGAGCGTGTTTCTGCACTTGTTCACATATTGCATGGTACTCTTGCACGACCCATAGACCACACTTTTTTGAGTGGTCATCATGCAAAGAAGCATTTTGTATAAGGTTTGGAAGAAATAACGAGAAGGTGTTACCAACACATTTAGGTGATACATATCTTGTAGAGTATTTGGTGGCATATGAAAAGGTGTGGAACATGAGTGAATTCATCCTTCCAGTATGGTTTTGGGTACTTGCGTTGTTTGCCACATTGAAAAGTTGGGCACATGCATGGTATGTGATTAGTGAAATTCAAAGAGAGACAATGGACTGGGAATCTATAAAGAAGGAGTTTACATGTATTTTTAAGTTCCAATCCAAGGATGATTGATTGAGTTGTTATAAGTCAAGCATGAGGCAATGTTTCGAAATGATGTGCAAATGGAGGATCGGTTTAGAGAGATGAATAATTAAGGGGACAATAGAACTCATCAATTGTTTGAAGAAATGCCAAGGCTTGAGGGGTAACGAGGAAGGCATCCGAAACTATGCACAAGAATGGGAAGATGCACAAATTGAAAGACCAAGCAGGGTAAAAGATCGTTGTAAATTAGGAGGAGAAAAAGAGAAGTACACCATTTAAATGTTGAGACCATAGTTCAACTACTTGTTGAGTGAGTTTTTCTACTTTTACCCACGAGCTTGTCTTGGGCGAGTTTTGGTGAGTTTTGCGCCAAAACTCGTGGCGAGTACTCAGGGAGTTCGAGTGCAGAACTCATCTCTGCGGTTTGAACGCTGCATTGGCTTCTTTTTAAGCCCACACACCCACAGATTTATATCACACAACATTTGAGCATCCTTTGAGTGAATTGGAGGGAGTTTATAGCGATTTTGTAGAGTAGATTTGAGGAATTTTGATTTCCAGGTTAGTTCTTTTTTTTTCTTTTTTTTTAGGCATGTAAATTCTTTCAAGAATATTAATATTAGGTTTCTAAACATGATTTAAAAATTTACATGCATTCCATACAATTCCCATAATTTTTATTTGTGATTTAAAATTTATGCTAGTTTTTCATAATTTATGAATGAAATCGCTGGTTTTTTGTTGTACAGAGGATTTACAACTTTACAATTTAGTTTTTTTTTAAATGTTATTTTTTTGTAATTGAACATGCAATGGCATCCAACTCTGCATCAGGTTCAATATCAACAAGCAAAACCTGTTTTGCTAAAAGCCACACCATCGCTTGGAAGTATGCCATAGTTGGACTATCCCAGGGGATTGTGATTTGCACATTTTGCTCAAAGAAGGTTTCTGGATGCACCAATCGCTTCAAGTACCATATTGCATGCATTCCTTGCCACAATGTCACTTTGTGTCCCAATATCACAAAAGAGGCAAAAAAAGAGATGCATGAAAAGCTTGCATTTTTGGATGAGAAGAAACCAGAGAGGGCAAAGGTGTAAGCAGCCATACCAACAACCATTACTCCTGATTTGGCAACAAAAATAGAGGTAGATATGGTAGAGATTGTGGGCTATAGTTTTGGTCCATGCATAAGAGGCACATCCACCTCATCCAATTCGAGTAAAGCCCAAACAACTTTTTTGTACCTAGAAACATACCAAGGGCACAACTTTCGCTGCAAGGTATAGGGTGGAACAAGGAGGTGCACTAGGGAGTAGATAAGACATGTGGGAATTTTTGGTATTACAACAATCTTCCCTTCAACGTGGCAAATAACTCGTATTGGGAGTATTTGGTGACGGCATTGACAGTTGCAGGGAAAGGGTAAAGAGCACCCTCTCCAAAAGACTTAAGTGGGAGGTTGTTCTAAAATGCTGTTACAAATGCAAAGTCAAATATGGAAGAACAAAAGTAGCGGCGAAAGTTTGGATGCACTATTCTTTCAGATGGGTGGATAGATGGAAGATTAATTTTTTAGCATCTTCAAATGGTGAGATGGTTTTCTTGAAGTCAATTGATGCCTTTAACAAAGTGAAGAATGTAGAAACTTTGAGCTTGAAGCTGGAGGAGGTTGTTTAAGAGGTGGGCATCAAGAATGTTGTGCAAGTTGTCACTGACAATACAATGAAATATGTAGCAGCTGAGGGACTGCTTAAAGAGAGGCATCCATCACTCTTTTGGACCCCTTGCTCGACCCATTGCCTTGACCTTCTTTTGGAGGACACATACAAAATTGATTGGGTGAGACCGGTTGTAGAAGATGCTAGAAACATCATAAAATACATTTATAATCACCTTTGGGTTCTCAACTTGATGAGAGATCACATGAAGGGAAAAGAGCTTGTGCAATCAGGTGTCACAAGGTTTGCAACTAACTTCCTAACATTGTAAAGTATTTGTAGTTTGTTGACACCATAGAAGCAGATGTGTGTGAGTCAAGCATGGTTAGACTTAGCATATTCAAAGAAAGCTAATGGAGAGAGGACCACAAAGACGGTTTTTGATGATGCCTTTGTAAAGAGAGTTGAAGAGATCATAAAGGTAACTTCAAACTTCAATTTAAATTTCAAGTCGATTCTTTCATTTTCAATTTTTAAAAGTATTTACTTTAATTGTAATTTTTTAACTTTCATTTGTTTGTAACTTTGTAGGTGTCGTAGCTTTTGGTGAGGGTTTTGTGCTTGGTGGATAGGGAGCAAAATTTAATGGGATACATTTATGAGGCCATCCAAAACTAATATAGGAGGGATAGAGACAAATTTGATCTCATTTAAGATACAATTGATCAGAGGTGGAATAATCAACTCCACTAACCCATTCATGCAGGGAAGTACTACCTCAACCCCAAGTTTTTTTACTCTAATGGTTTCAGAGATGTTAATGGGGAGGTTATGGAGGGCCTCTCAACATGCATCGGGAGGATGACACGTGAGGTTGAGGTGAGGGATCTCATTATTTTAGAGTTGTAGAATTACAAGTAGGCTAGGGGGAGGCTCTTTCCTTTGGCACTAGTTATCCAAGGGAGATCCACCCAAACACCAGGTAACAAAAATTGGAGTCTTTACTTATACCTTACAAGTTACAAATTTACAATTATTAAATCATTATAAACTTTTGAATATCTTGTTTGTAGGTTCTTGGTGGGAAAATTGGGGTGGAATACCTTAAATCTTCAAAAGCTAGCCCTCTAAAATTTACCTCTACCTTGTAGCGCTTCTGGATATGAGTGCAACTAGAGTTTGTTTGAAGCCATTCACATGAAGAAGCACAATAAGTTGACTCAACAATGCCTCAATGACCTAGTTTTTATGCGATACAACCTTCAGCTTTGCACAAGAAAGGTGGAGGACACATCACAGGAGCCTATTGATTTGGATGAGATCGATCCCTATAGTGATTAGATTGCATAGGATGAGGAGACCCTCTTGTTCACAGAGGGCGAGATTGCTGATTTCGAGAGGCAAGCTTGGAGGGTGTAGGTAGTGGTACAACAAAAGCAAGAGAGATTGCATTGGATGACATGCTTTCAAATGATGTTGAACATGAGGCAAAGGATGAGTCACTACCATCTAGTACTAGGGTGGAGTTGCAGGGGCAACCTTCTAGGCAAAGCAAAGAGCCACAATGGAGTGCAAGGACTAGACCCTCTTAGTCTCCCCAATTTTCCACTAGAATGGGGAATAGGAAATTGTAAATTCTTGAAACTTTTAACTTGCATGGTGGATATGCAATTTATGATGATGATTTTCAATGACAATCATAAAAAATTCATAAGTTATAACAGTTATCAGCTAGATTTTGTATTGTATTTGCATAATGATGCAATTTCATACTCTATTTATATGTAAATCTAATAAAAAAACACCTCGTCAACATTTTAGAGACTCATTGTTTACTTTTGGTAACTGTAGTTTGTATAAAATTTATATTTTTTAAGAAATTCAAGTATTTTTCTAAGTTGCCAAGTATTTGTCGAGTTGGATTTTTTTTGGTTTGCCAAGTCCAAGTATGCAAAATGTGGTTGAGACAACTACTAGTCAAGGAGTAGAAATATTATTATCAACCTTTGTATGTGAAGGAAATGAATATTGGAACAAAAGTAGAGCCAAGGATCGCTGCAATTAGTGATTACTAACAGATGTTGAATTTGCGCGATCGTTGAGCTTATTAGGGAATTCAAATATTTATTTCCAAAGAATTACAACAAGATGAAAGGAATACAAGACTCCTTGGATAAGAAGACAATCTTCTTGCAAGACTAGTAAAAAAGAGGTAGGTTAATCTATCAAGTAGAGGAATCTAACTAGGTTAGTTCGATGGTAATCAGTATAAAGAATGATGGAAGGATCAGTGTATGCGTGGATTACCACTTATTGAATGATGTGTGTTCAAGATCCTTTTTAGACACCACTTATAAAGGAGTTGCTAGGAGTGGCTGTTAGTGAGATTTATGCATTCACAGATGGATTCTCGGGTTATTATCAAGTACAACTTATAGACAAGGGTAAGGAAAAATCAACGTTTACAACAAAATGGGGGTCTTTTGCATACAATGCGATGTTGTTTGTATTGAAGAATGCGCTTGCAATGTTGTTGTGCGTTGTGGTAGAAGTTTTTCGAGATTTCATACACAAGTTTCTCCAGGTGTACTTGGATGATGGGATAATCTATGGGTTGGTTAGAAATCATTATGCAAATTTACTTTTGATGTCCGAACGATATAGGCAACTTCAGATATCTTTGAATTTGAAGAAATGTCCATTTGCAGTGCCGTTTGGAATTCACTTGGGGCATGTCATATGTGAGGAGCCATGTTGGCAAATCCCATCAAGATAGGTGTAATCTTGCAATTAGAGGCTTCACACGGACAAAAGGATGTGTGTGCTTTTCTTAGCATTGTGGATATTATAAAGTTTACTCACAATTATGATTTCGTGCTCTTGTATCTGGAAAATAGAGTCTTCCGCAGTCACGGCTCATTCACCACGGCCTCCTAGTTTTCATTCTCTGACAGGATTTCAAATAATTCCCCGAGCTTGATAGCCCCACTCCCCTATATACTTTTATCTTTGGGCAAGGACTGGGGAGACGAGGAGATACTTTGCCCCACTCCCCCATATATATACAGTGGGCCCTACTCGATCCCACTATATTGAAGAAAGATGGACCATTTAGGTGGACGAAAATGCAACAAGCATCGTTTGAGATGTTAAATGATAAATTGGCTAGTGCGCCAATATTACAATTTTTCAGATTAGAACCATTTCGTGTGCATGTTGATGCATCTGGAATAACAATTGGGGAAATACTCACGCAACCAGGGGAAGGAAAGATAGATCATTCGATCTATTTTTCAAGTAGGAAATTGTCCAAGGTAGAACAAAATTATACGACTACGGAGAGGGAAGCATTGGCAGTGGTATATGCGTTGTAGTAGTTCAAGCAATACCTACTTGCTACTCCATTTATTTTCTTTACCAATTACGAGGCTTTAAAGTATTTGGTTAACAAGCATGTGTGGCATGGACATATGTCGGTGGATAGTGTTTTTCTAGGAGATTCAGTTTTCGGTGGTAGTGAAACTTGGAAGATCAAATGCGGGACCAAATCATTTGTTATGCATTGAGACAAGGGAAGTTGGGTGTTCGAAAGAGGACTTGATGCTTGACATGCAACTTTACCGTGTACAAAGAGTTCCATAAGAAATGGCGGATATAGCCACAGTTTTAACATCAAGGTTAGCTCCAAATGATCGGATGGTGAAACAAAAGAAACAACTTAGGAAAGGCTGCACCTTATCAGTTAATTGGGGGTGAATTACATAAAATGGGAAGAGTTGAAGTCATGCGCAGGTGTGTTATGGAGCATGAACATGTAGAAGTGTTGCATGAGTGTGCCCATGGCATTTGCAAGTGGACACTACGAAGGGGAGGGAACAATGCACAAACTATTGTTGGCCAACTTTATATAAAAACATCAAAGAGTGCAAAAAATGTGATATATGCCAAAGGGTTAAAAAATCGCGTAGGAACCTTTTGATAAGTGGGAAGTGGATTTTATGGGTCCAATCAATTTGTCCATGTGACATAGTGGTGCACATTATATCATAACGACCACTTATTATCTTATGAGATGGGCTGAGGTTGTGCTAGCAAAGGATTCTACAACAAGTACTGTAACTAGATCTATATGGGAAAACATAATCACAAGATATGGGTGTCCGTTGGTTTTAACAAGTGAGAGAGGAACTCATTCTTGTAGAGATGATGTGCGTGTTGTTGCAGGATTTTATGATTGCACACCACAAGACAACACCTTACGATCCACAGGGAAATGGTATGGTGGAGGCTTTTAACAATATTCTAGGCACTACACTCACAAAGATATGTGATGTAGGGCGAAAAGACTAGGATGATCGGGTTTTAGTTGTGTTATGGGCATATAGGACACTATATAAATGGCTGAATATGTATACCACAGTTTAGTTGGTATAAGAGAAGCAGTACTACTGGTGTAGTTTTTGATACTACCATTGCACATTACACATGTAGGGGGTCTGGAAGAACGTGCATGTTGGATAAGAGGATGGTAGATTTATTGAAATTGGATGACAGTGGCTATTAGCAAGATGGAGCCAAGGATTGAAAAATACTTGCCAAAAGGTTTGGGATGACAAGCACATAAAAAGTAAGAAGTTGGGTGTAGGTGTCAAGGTGTTGTTTGATTCTAGATATGCAAAACACTTAAGAAAGCTCCATATCAGGTGGATGGAACCATATGTGAATCACCTTATTCTGGCTATCGACGCATGCAAGTTGTGCAAGTTAATGGCGAGCTTTTACAAGGGCATTTGAATGGGAGTAGGTTCAAGCCCTACTTTGACTAAGCACACAAAGGCAAAATGCATAAGGCTAATGGCAATGAGAAAATTGTAACACAAGGATTTATTGTTTTCTGTAATTTGTTTCAATCAATATGCATTTTATTTAATGTTAATAAGTGCAATAATCTTGTAAATCTAGTTGGGCAAATTGAGCGAAGGGTCCCTTGGGATCCTTGTGCTAGCTATGGGAGGGATAGTTTTGTGCATTTGTTCTATGCACACAAGATAGCTTTGCTCCAATTGAAAAATAAAAAGAAACAAGTCAAGGCAATTGACAAGGTGAAGAATGTGCAAGAGGACCTAGCACATATTTGATGTGGGAGAAGAGTTAAGTCATATTGCTTGACAAGGTGAAATGGAATATTTAAGCAAAAGGCTTAAGGTGGAAGTTTGTCCATGTGGAATTGTGCACATGGACAAGTTTGTGCATATTGGGAGTTTGCACATAAGGAAGAGAAGATACACAAAAACATGGAAGGAACATTGCGTAAAAAGAAGTGGAAAGATGAGAAAATAGAATGCGTGTAAGAAGCGTGCGAGTAACAAACGAGGAAGATTCAAATTTAAAGAGAAAATGGCATGAAACGGTGAAAATTGTGATTATTGTGATATAAATGGAGGACAACTAAGCAAGCGACCATGGGCAAGGGGAGAATTAAATGTGCCTTAGAATATATAAGGAGAATAGTCTACAGGAAATCATTTGCAAATTAACAGATTTGGGCGAACAAAGCAAGAAGAGAGCTAGGGCAACATTTGAAGAGCAGTTGCAGGAAAACTAGGGCATCGCGAGAGAAGTTATTAATGCCATTGGAGGAGCCTAAAGGAGGAACACATGTGAAAGGTGGACTTAGGAGTTGTAGGAAAGGGGAATTGATGAAGAAAACAATTGAAAGGAATTTGCAAAAGGGTAGGAAAATATCAAGATGGGGAAATGGAAGATAGAAAAAGTGGTAGCTAAGAAAGCAAAGGTGAGTGAAGAAATTGCTAGCTCAACTTCTGTGAGCAAGTTGACAAAAGAACAAGAACAAGGAGAACGATCAAAGAAAACTGAAAACCCCAACAAAGTCACCTATAAAGGCAAAAGTGAAGAAGCCTAGGGCACCATTCGTGGTCACAATAGTGGGATACCTTGAATCAATTTAGAATGGGGAGAATTTGAACACTAGATATGGAGGGTGTGTGATTGAGGATTTCAATCACAAGAAGGCTGAATATGAGAAAGTATTCAAAGTGGAATTGGATGCATGATGGAAAACAAACAACAAAGTTTTAGTTAGGGAAAACTTGAAGGAAATTGGAGTGTTGCAATTGTATGAACTACCTTACTTTGGGAAGCCTAAGGAGTTGTGAAAGTGATTATTGTCAAGAATGCATCAAGGCAAAATCTACTTTCTAGATAGAAATTTGAAGATTTCACTTGCGCGTGGTAGCCGAATTATAGGGCTAAAGAATGAAGGAGATGACATGCACACAACAATGAGAGACCAAGACAAGGTTGATGAGGTTGCTAGGTGGTTAAAATTGCAACAAGGAGGATATTCTATGATTTTGAATGAGATCCATAACTTGTCTGCTTGGATAGATGCATGTTTAATCAACACAAAGCTCATCGTGGCAACTCGTTGGAGGTCAGCTACAAAAGACAGTATATATTGCATGCAAGGTAGCAACAAACAAGGTAAAGTTCAAAATTTCAAAGCTTACTATTGAGGAAGTAAAGTGAAAGGAATACGAGATTGCGGAAACAATTCCTTACACTAACCAAGAGAGGAGAATATGCAAATAATTTGAATACTTGTTACACAATTAAAAGAAACACATACAACTGAAAATTACAGCATAACATAACAAGTGATTATGTGGGGAAAACCCTTTCAGGAAAAAAACCCCATACTCCAAAGCAGCTCAATGTATTTATTCAAATCACCAAGATTACAACACACTTGCAGAGCAAGCCTTCACAGGAGCACCACCGATATACTACACATAGGAGAAGAACGAGTTCCACAGAGCTTCAGTGCCTTCGCACATCTCTCAAGCTTAGCTTACAAAGCTTCACAGCTTAGCTACTTGCTTAATTACATTTACAAAGGAGAATGTCTTACTTATAGAAATTTACAAAGAAGATGATAAATGAGAAAACTTCATGGTCAAGGAAGAAATGCGCCACTCTTTAGTGGCATCACTATTTAGCAATAGTAAGATGCTTGTTGTCTTTTGATTTGGTCAAAAGTTGATCCTTCACATGTCATATGCTTTCAAAACTTGCCGTACTCACACATGTGACTCCACATGCTTTCAAAAGATTCTCCATCATCTTTTTGACTTCTCCTTCCACCAAAATCATGAGGCCAACAAAGAGGCGCGCCCCATATCCAATCTTGTCATTTTGCATTTAAAGCAAAATCATGTGCATCTCAAGGGACATCAATTTGTCTCCTTAATGGAGTGGCATGCCCCACTTCCACTCACATGCACTTACATCATGTAGATTCCTCCGTGGGCCATGCCAACTCATCACAAGCCACATCAACACTTGCATTACCTGCCACATCACATGCAGTCATTGCCAATTCACCACTGCCACCTCAATCACATGAATAGTGATTGTGAATAGTAACTCGTGAATAGTGTCCTCACTTGTCAAGGTTCAGACACCTCAATTCCCAACATAAACATGGGGGTGGAGGAAGCACATGCGAGAGGAGGAACATTGCATTAGGGAATGCATTTGATATTGATCCTACTGGTGGAAGTAGGCATCCCAAAAAGTCTTGTGTTTGAGATACCATTGGAGAATAGATCTCCAACCATGAAGTATAGTGCACATCAATGTGAGAAGAAGATGAATCTCGCTTATAAGGATAAGATGATTGGATGGTATGACAATGTGAATAACATGTTGGGAAGAGAAAGTAGAATCTTTAGAAGCTGATAGAGTCCTACAAAGGATTTCTACTTTTTTGTGTGATGACAAATTACACTTTGGTGAAGATAGTGGAACAAGGGGATATGGAAAGCCCTTGGATAAAGTTACCTTATGTGTTTTCAATGCAATATTTAGAGAGGGTGTTGAATCGACAGGAAGGAATTTTGTGCGCAAATGTGAATATTGCAGAAGTGGATTTGGAAATAAACAAGTTGAAGAAAAGGTATAAGACTGTGGGAAAGGAGGCCACTGAAGATGATGAGGACTCCGAAGATGACAAGTTAGAGATTCAGCCGTGTAGGAAATATGTGTTTGGGGAAGAATTTTCTTTGAAGTGCATGTTGAAATAGTGTATGTGAAATCACCAATAATAAAGATTATGCAAGAAGAGACAAAGGAAGGTGAGAGTTCCGTGTGGGGTAAGAATAAAAACTAAATGGCAAGAAGAGAGAAGCATTGAAGGACTCAGTAGAATAAAGTGCAAGATGTTGAAGCAAATAAATGTGACGAGAAGAAAGAAAGCTCAAAATTAGGAGTTGAGGGGTGAAAAGTGAGAATGGAGAAAGGGAAAGCTCAAAGTTAGTCGAGTAATCCTCGAAAGGAGAACAAGAGACCAGGCCTGTAAAGAGGAAGAGATTGAAAAAGGAGGTGTTTGTAAGAGAAGGAAAGAAGTAGAAGAAGACATTGAAGTCACTACAATCGTGTAGAAGTGAAGAGCCTGAAATGAAAGTGAAAGTGCATGTGACTACAAGCATGTCACAATGTCATAAGAAGCAATCATCTGTTAAGAGTTCTAGTGAGGGTAACATGGAAGTTCTAACATCAAAGAGTTTGGAATGCATGAATCGATATCAAATTGATATGGATTTAGGTGAAGAGAATGAAGAATAAAATAGTGGTGACAAATTGGAATATCTTACCACGAGACATTTAAAGAACATTTTTACATATCACAATGTGAATCCGATGTTTCAAATATTGTTATAAGGGATTATAGTGCCAATAGAGCCGAAAGAAGGTGCATGGCAAGAACTTGCACATGGATATGTTATTTGTGATCCATTTGCAATGGAGTTGAAACGATCAGGTTTGTGATTGCTAAGACTAGCAACAAATGTGGTATCCATGTGCAATGGAGTTGAAACAATCAAGTTTGGGATTGTTAGATGTGTCTTACTAGATAATGAGGATGATAAGTTAAGAGGAATTATTAGGAAGGAGAAATTGAAATTGGCAAAGGAAAGAGGAGACAATGCATTTCTACAATCAAAGATCAAAGGTTTATTAGATTTGATCAAGAAAGACAAGCCAACAAATATAGGGAGACGCAAATACAAATGGGTTGGAGCCAATTGAGAAACTTAGTGCGGCTAGTTGAAGGTTGCTATATGAGACACCATTTGTCTCCTCAACTGCGTAGCCTATGGAAGAGGAACTTCAAAAGAAAAGGATTGTAGAGGCCAAAGAAGGATGGGAAACACAGGCTAAAGAATTGAGCAATTTGGTGAAAGAGGTTGAGAAGAAAGCACTAGTTGCAGGGCAAGTGTTCAAAGGGCTTGATAACTCACATAAATACATTAGTGCTCGTTTAAAGGAGGATGAAGAGAAAAGCAAATTGTTGGGAGTGCTTGTGTTTAAAGAAAAAGATAAGACAAAGTGCCAAAGGAAGACGGATGAGGCAACTATGGAAAACAACGTTGGCTAAAAAACGTGCAAGCTTGGAGGTATTGTTTGAAACATTTCAAAGTTAGGTGTTGGAAGAAAAGGTAAACATGCATGAGGCTTATGAGGCTCTCAAAGAAAATGTTGAGAATTGTGCAAAGACATGCTGAAAAGGTTGAAGACATAGGTGAGCTAGAATCAATACTGATAGCTGTGTAGGAAATGAAAGAATCAATCAATGTTTCAGAAGAACAGTGGAGAGACTCTGAGAAGAAACTTTAGGCAAACATACATGAAGTATAGAATGAGCAGGAAGAGAAAGACCAAAAGGAAATTGTTTGAGGACATACATGAATGTATTATGGGGAAATGTTGACTCTAGATTCTGCCCATGAGGCTATGTTGGCAAGAAATGACTAAGTATGATCATGCACACTTTTAAAACTTATCAGTGCGCATAATGGTCTCAAGTTCATACATCCTTGTGCAAAATCGCTACTGAAGACATAGTTGCATAGGATGCCATGTGGCATGAGGAGAACTACAGAATAATGTGGATAATCAGGGATTGATCAATTGAAGAAGCACATGGAGATGAAGTGAAGGACTACTTTTAGAAGGAAAGATTGATCCTAGTTGGCAACAACTAGCGAGGGGGATAGGATCCATGAATACTTTAAATAGACTCCTGGATGCCTCTTTTGAGATATTCGGGTTTTGCGACACATTTTGGATAGTAAGCATAGATTTTGGAGATAGGGCAGATCAAGTCTTTTGAAGAAATTGTAATATTTCTGTATGATGAAAGCTTACTTCTGTTCTATCACAAAGTCATTGTAATAAATTAATGTAATCTTGTTGTATTATCAGAAATGGAAGGAATACTTGATATATATGCTGTGTAATTATTATATGTTATTTTACTTGCATTAGAGTTTGGTTAGGGTTTGTATGGTTTATTATGTGCACTTGGTGATATTTATATCTCTTTCTTACACGGGGGCCTCGGTGATCTCTTGCTGCGCCTTGGGTGAGTGTTTGAGTCTTTGGCTTGAGTGATATACTGGTGTAGGACTGCCTTATTTGTTGTGCATAGTCAGGTCTGCACAGAATTGGAAAGTTGACTAGGAAAAGCTCAACAATCATGAATTAAGCTCATGTGGGTGGCTGGATGGTCAATCATGGCGCTAGTCGCATGGAAATTTGAAGAAATACTTTTTGGTTTCATCTTATGCTTTAAGGGCAAAGCATTTCAAAAGAAGGGTTGTGTGCAGGCATGTTATGTACCTCCACCCATGATGTCATGATGATATACCCAACAAGTCACCATCCCAACTGATGCCACCGGCTGTTGAATCATGCTTAAGAAAAATTTATGCCAACATTTCCCTCAAACCTATCTTGTTTCTCCATCCAGACAAGCCACAAAGGGAGTTGGATCATCTTTAATGTGTAGCATCTTGAAAGCAATTCCAACCCAAAACTGCTCGTTTTTTGCAACTCTTTTAACAAATATTTTGCTACAATCATTTTGGTCTTGTATATGGCAATGATATGTACAACTAAAGAACTTTAGGGATTCGGATTTGACCTATGCTTTGTAATTGCATTCTGCCACCTACAAGATCCCCTTCAGCTTCTTTAACTTGGTTTTGAATTCTGGATGGGAATGTGTTGGTATGAGCCAAATGTGCAGAGCTTTGCCTCATCCACAAGTAAATTTAATCCATCTTTTCATGCATTAGATTTAACATTCATCTGTTTTGTGGCATTGTCTTTCATTATGGCCTTTTGTTTGTTCATCAATTATATGCAATCAACAAGGCCAGAGGTTAATATCTATGTGAATGGAAAAGCAAACTTGATTGGTGTGGGCTTGGACACTGACCAGTATAGAGTGGGGTAAATGGAGTCCATGATTCTGAGGTTATGTTTCTTGTACTTGTCTGTGTGTTGTTTATAAATCAAAACACATGATTCAATAAAGGGAATGATTAAATAATGTATAATATACTTAAGTCTATTTAATTTTTTGATTATGCTTAGCCATATATAGCTCAATAATGGTAATTTTATCCAACTAATGCACCTGTCGTGACCTCTTCTATATGTACTCCATCAATTGGTACTGTGAAAACTCTCTCCATTAATATAGAAGAGAAATGATAGATGAGGATAGTGAACGTCGCATATGATCATAATGAAAGCATTCTTCTTCCCCATACTCTCATACAATGATTGTCTTTGTACATAAGCATTCTATGCCATGTGCTTTAAATGATCTGTGAATGTTCTATGTAAGTCTATTTATTTCTGACTGGTGTAAGAATAGATCTTGTTTAATTTCCTATCCATATCCTCATTCGTCTTAGTTATCAAAGGAACATAGAATAATTTCTAGAGTAATTAGACTTTTGGCTATATATCAGAATATAGGAAATGCTTGTGGCATGACCATTGATTTAGGACCCTAGAATTCTGTAAATATTTTGAATCTAAGCCCTTATTAGGGTTTCAAGATTTCATTTATATATTTCCATTTTTTTTTATAAGTGTGCCTTTATTTGTAAGGATGTCTGCTTTAATATTGGATTAAGGTCAACTGAAGTATTGAGGCTTTACTTTTTCTATTATAGAATAGAAATTAGGTAGTGCATAGGGTTCTCTACAATGTTTGTATTTCATTATGCAATCAAGTCCATTCAATTCCAAAATTCTGATTTTGTAAACTTTATAACAAAGGGTTTGCATATTATTTCTATTGAGTTGTAGAGCATTCTTTTATTTTGCTCTTTTCATGTTCTTCTGATGAAAATATTTAATCTTCTATCATGGTTATTTGCTATTTTCCTCTTTTAAAGATTTAATCCACAAATATGCTAGATGTAGTCTGGATATTTTAGTAATTTTGAAGAGTGCTAGTTGGTTTCATAAATTGGGTGAATTTAAAGTTTAACTTAAAGCTTTTGAATTTACAAAATAAAATGTTTTACAGGCTCATAATGGTAGCATTGTTAAGTTAGTGTGGGCTCCTCCCGAGTATGGAGATGTCGTTGGATGTTGTTGTATGGATGGAACCATATCATTATGGGAAGAGGCTGGGGAAGGTATGAGTTACAAAAATTGTACCTTTTTAAGGAAAGCATAATGGAACCCACATATAACCTATCCTTTACTTAATTAAGGAATGAAATATATAGTAAACAAAGTGCTGAAAAATTATATTTCATTGCTAAGTTTCCATGTTTTCAGTTTGTTTGCTATTTACAAAAGATGTCTACACTAGAATTCTTAATGAAAATAGCGTCCCAAATGGAGATTAAGTTATTCAATATTTGTAATTATTCTAGTTCCTTGGTGGCAACAAGAAGCTTTCAAATATCTTATTTGACCAAAATAGCTTTCTTATGCCTAGTTTATGTTAGATCTATTTTTGATGATACTTTGTATTTAGAATAATAGGCATACAAAAGCTATTTTAGTCAAATTCAAGTATTCAATGATACTTTGTACTTAGATCATCAATGATACTTTGAAACATTACATAGAATAATACAATCAAGTATTAGTCTCATGTATGAGTCAATGATATGTATGTAATGTGCAATGTGTTCAACTAAGCTTATGATGTAACTACGGGAAATCAGTGTCAATCACTTCTAGCAATTGTGATTGGTATAAGAACCTCCAAGTCCACAATGGCACATGCAGCTTGCAATCTCTACCCACTTCTTGCTTGTAAGTGGCATAGTGTCCTCTGGTTCTGGCTTAACCCTTTCTTGGTTTTGGCTCTTGGTTGGCTTCGACTCATGCTTCCGACTTGGTTTTCGCTTCGGATTTTTCTTCTGCTCCAAACTGCTCATGATGATTTTTTAGAAATTTTCACCTCTTGCAGCCTTTCTTTTCTTTGATGTTATTCCACTGATATAGTAGACCGCCTGATTTCTTGTTCCACTCCCTAAATGTGTTGTCTTTTTCTATCGCCTTGTTCGGCTCAATGGCTATATTTTATTTCCTATACGTCAGTCTGTAGATCATTTTTCTTATTGATGACATCTCTTTGTTCCATTGTAAAATCTTTTGTTGTTGTGGTTCACAGTTACGCTTGGATGAAGATATTATAAGAGCATGTAGTGCTTCGTCATCAATTATTATTGTCAACTGACTTTTGCTTCTACCTGACTTCAGCCTGACTTTTTCTCACAAAGGCAACAACGCCATATATATTTTCTATAAAAGCAACACTAACAAAGGAATACCAATTACAGAATTTTAAGTACATACCTTGAACATAGTACATAATAGCATGAGAGATCAACAACTTTATTGCATAATGTAGTGTATGGTACAATGCTCAGTACAGGGAGGACCTGCCACTTCAGCGCCCATACTTCAGCATTCAACCTGCTATTTAGAAGACAAGAAAACCAATAGTTGTTAGTTAAAAAACAATTGTTGATCCAATCGTTCATAACTAAAGACCGTTAATACACTGCCCAAAGCTGACAAGAGAATAAATACAAAATAACAAATTTTGCCAAAAAACACGCATTTATTAATATCAATGGTCTACAGATTGCACCAAAACAAGCTGATGAGCAAAACAAGTTGATACTAAATTTCTTAGCTAATAGATTTGCATCAATTGTGGTAGAAAACTTTGATCCTTGGTAGGAGCAAGTGCCAAATTCAGTTACCGAGAGATAATTTGATGTAAGATCCACTAGAAGGATTCAGATGTTATCACCATGTTTGATACCTAGATTTAGAGGACTATAATCTCTATTTACCAGTCAGAACGCTTGGGTTGAAGACATACAATCATGTAGACCCATAGCCTTTGGGATGGATAAGTAGGGATGTGGAGATGCATGTCGACCTACAATGTGAAATCCTTTTTTCCATATGAGCAGTGTAGTTTGACAAGATTTAGTACAACATTATATGAATGGATGTGTGTGAAGTGGTGATTGGGAGCTCACTTTTGTGGGACCGAGGGCCCATTTTCTACTGCATGTTGGTATATGATGAAGAATGGAAAACCATACTAGATGAATGTGTGACAAGGAGAAAACTTTGTCTGGCATTAGCAACACAAGTGAAGAGAATGATAAACACCAGCAAGAAGGTTCTGCTTTTAATGGCGATGCCTAAAGATGAAATTAAAATGAAATTGGATTATTTGCACTCTAATTTAGTGTTGAACATAAGGAGCAAGATTATAATCTGTTTCTACACTACGAGGAGGTGTTTTTTTAGCCAAAAAGATTGCTATCTAAGAACCCGATTTTGCATGGGATTAAACTAGCCCTGGATGCAGTGGTGCCGAACACTGGGCTATGTATGGCTTCAGACTTGGAGTTTGAAGCAATCAAGTGACAAATATCGAAGCTCCTTCACCATGGTGCAAGTGACCAAGTATGTCTCCATTTAGTTTGCTAATTGTGTTGCTTCCAAAGAGCAAGGGATGACAATGTATGTGCCCTGAACTAAATCACCTTCAAGAATCACTATCCCTTGCAGTGGATAAAAAAATTGTTGAATAAACTGCAAAAGGTCCACTATTTACTAAGATGGATTTGAAGCTGAGTTATCTTCATGTCAGGATCAGGGAAATTAATTTTTGGAAGACTTGGTTCAAGACCAAGCAAGGTTTGTACAATGTGCAAACCCATTCATGAGATGGACGAAGTCCTCATGTCATTCGTTGATTACTTTGTCATACCATATTACATGTTTAGTAACATGGGGGAAGCATTTGAATCATTTTAAGCAAGTGTTCCAAGCCCTGTGTCAAAATCAACTACAAGTGGATATGAAGAAACGCGAGTTTGCGTGCCCATCATTAGTGTAGCTTGGATTTGTACTTGTAGTTTGCAGTGGAGAGCCGAAGATTTATCTGTCAAGATTCAAGCAGTATACACTTAGCAGAGGTCTACGAACTTGAGATAAGTGCAGATATTTATAAGTGCAACTCAATATGTAAATTTATTGCCAAACTGCTGCTATACCTTTGCAAGGTGTCTATGATGTTATTCCCAAAATACCAGGATATTCATTCGAGTTACCTAGTTTGAATTCTTGTCAATTTTGAGACAGGCTGCAGAGTTAAATTTTGGACATTGAACAGTAAGCTTTTCTTCTCCACCAATTTTCTACGTCATCTTAGGCATCTGAAGTGATATTTCTGCCACTAGGAGCTCAATATATAGCTGTGTAGGTTCCTGATTAAGTAACTTCCAGTGGCAGTGACATTTGTTCTCCTGATAATCCATGTCAGCAATATTGTGTGTAATTGTTTGGTCCTAACCAGAATCTTATTTTAAGAAATTGTTTAAATTTCTGATGTGTATCACTCTTGGTATATATTTTTATTTGTGCCTAAATTGAAAAACCAAAGAACATAATCCAGCAGCTTTTATGCCTCACTTTTAACTTCATAGATTTTGTGGGGATGACGGGATTTTCTGTTTCAATTCCCCTTTAGCTACTCTTTCTCAAGTCCAAGCCTCTCTTGCAAATCTTGTATTCTGGAGAGGTGCAAGTACGGGTGACAAGGAAAATGGCAGGAAAAAAACTATATTAATGTCCACATATGACCAAAAGGAGGTCAATGGGAGTCAAGGATACAGCAGTTAACAAAAGAAAGTTCTAGGAAGAGAGAATCTTAGAAGTCAATTAAAGGAATAACGATACAGAACTCAGTTCAAGAGAGATATTCCACGGTGCTTGCATTACCTGGTGCTTATGGCCAGGTTTCTAGGTGCCATTTTTCGGCTGTTTGCAATTTTACAGTACCTTCACCTGTTGCTAGTGAAATGTAGTCCATGTCTTATTTCAATTATTGTGAAATTAATATACAATAAACAAGTGATTTATGCTACTCTAACAAAATGCAGGAACTGCTTCTGTTTTCTCCTTAAATAATTTGGGACATATTACATTTGCTAAATCTCTACTGACATATTGAACTTATTTGAAGTCTATGGTTTTCTCAACATAGTCTGGCCAGGGTAGACAGTTGGGAAAGGTGTCTTATGTGTATTTGAATCTGGCAGACACTGAATCATGCAAATGGAACTTGTGCAATCGTTTTCAAGACAGCATTGTACCAGTATTGGATATTCAGTTTGGTAACTGCGTGTCAGGATTGAAATTGGTAAGAGCATACACATACTGGCATTTTGGGAAGCTAAGTCTTCATTAAATATCCTAGAAATTTAGTCTTTAGCATTTCTGAAATACAACATTCACTCTAGATCTGATTGCATTCTTTACTCCCTTGTGGGAACATTGTTTTAGTTGATAAATAACTTATAAATTGGATGTGACGACCTAAAGGTCAACCGTGCTTTTATCTAAGTTTCTTAATTTGTAGGTGCTAATCTATTTTTTTAAGTTGTTGGGAACAGTTCAGTCTGAAGATGAATCTCAAACTACATTTGAGCACTTGCTTTAGAAGTTTTTGCTTCATATAGGAAGAAAAGTAATTTTTGAATTATGAGAAATATATAATGTACAATTTTTCTTCGAGGAGATTTCAAACTGAAAAACTCTTATATGACAATTCCCATACCTACATATCCATTAACAGAAAAATACCCTAGAATGAGCTCAAACGTTAAGTCAAAATTTCCTAAGGTGTCAAGTTGTAGTTGATTATAATCACTTTATCCTCGAGGTAATCTAATTTCATCCCACCGTGTAATAACCTCCACTGGCCGTTGATCCTATGGCTTCTTCAGGTCACACATGGCATAGTAACCTCAACTGGCCTCGTACCTATTGTTGCATAGATTTGATTTTCCATTGAGGGAATTTAATTCCAAGTTTTGATTTCTGTATGCAAGAAATGCTAGCAAGTAGACCTCACATCTTAGGAATTATTATACATAGTTTGGTTACTAGTTGTATTTAGGTTTAATTTATTAAACCTATTGTAATTAGTCTCGTTGTTAGGAGGTTCCTGAAGTATAGAATATAGTCGAGGGATGAACAGAGGATGATATGGTTTGAATTCTAGAAATTAGGATTAAACCGATTGTGTAAATATTTTACATGTTTGAATAAATGAATGAAGTCGTGTGTTGAGTATTTCATAGTGTACTAATTTTTGTATTTTGCAAGTTTATGCTCAGACCAAATTTAATAGTTGGTATCAAATCAGGCGAGATAGGGAGAGGTGAGACCTTGTGATGGAAGGGAGATTTATTTTTTGGTTGATCGAGGAGCAGCACCACTGTTTCTTGGTTGCCCCGATTAATGACAACCTCCCGTGTGAAATTAGCATTTAGTTGTAGCTGCCTTTAGTTTTTTTAAGATTTGAGAGTTTGTGTTAGAGTGGTGTGAAAGGCTTCTTGCAAGTGCCATATAGAGGAAGAAAAATCCTGATATGAGCCTATTGAAGATCTCATTGGGTATTAGATGAGAGGCACAACATATAGAGGGCATGCTATGAGGTATGAAGGCCCAACATAGGAAAGAAGAGTGAAAGCAGCAACATTAAAAAAAGAAAACAGAAAATTGACGCGCCCATGATCAGAGTGGCGCAAGCATAAGATTCAATTCTATCCGCGGGAGTGGTGTTAGAAGTGAGCAGCACCAGAGGCACTTCAAATAATAAAATTTGGCGAGTTTGTATGAAGAAAAACATGGTAAAAAGAGGCACTTTTCTGGTTTGTTGAGGGGTGATTAAATGAGAAACGTTTGCTTTGTAAGAGAAACCTGAAGGAGGCGCCTTAGAGGCAATTAAGTACATAAGATCTTCAGGTTGATTTGCTCCATTGAGAATCAGACACGTATGAAGTGAAGGAGGCATTGCTTTAATTGAAAAAAACTTTCAGGAACAAAGTGTGAAGCACCCAACACTTTAATGGCACATGCATGAATAGAGTGCATCTTCAAAGGTGCTGCACTTTAATATAAAGTTTTTCATTCTATTAAAATTGAGGCCATTGAAAGTGTTTTTCTTTTCTGAAGATTTATTAAGTTTTAATAATCTTTATAAAGTTACTCAAATATTTGAGTCTAACCCTGAGGGAATCAAATTAATTTCATATCTCCCAATCCGTTGAGAGTCTACTGATGAAATTCGACCATAGTCTCCAACATCACTCTGAAGTATGTTGCAAAAGGATTTCGCTCCAGATCCTTTAGTTTTTTAGATTTAATTGTTTTCATGCTCCAGTAGAGTAGTTTAGGCTTAAAATCTAACCCAAAGGATTGTATTAAATTTACAATTTTTTGCTCGGAAGAAGGATTTTGACAAGAAATTTCCCGTTTGTGTAAAACCATATTCTAAACCTTGTGGCCAAAGGATTTGCTTTAGTCCTTGTTTCTTGTAAGATATAATTGTTTTTCCAAAAAATTTGAATCAAAAGTCGTCTATCCAAACACTTAAGTTATTATTTTTTGTATATGGGTTCATTTTTGGTAGTACCTGGCACTCTTTACTAGTTTTTTGATTGAGGGGGGGAATTCTATTCCCAAAGGTGATAAGTACTAGGAAAATGTTGTGGGAACTGTTAGAGAGCTTCATGCAATGATTTGTGGTTCACAAGACCATTAGGATTGACTTCGCTGAGTGAGCCAAGTTCTAGAGAAGGATGGAAGATCACACTAGCATGGTGGATAATTATTAGTCTTGAGCTTGCTACTAGCTTAGAGATCGGTGTATTGCTTTAGTAGCAATCTAGAGCCAAAAAGATTAAAGCCAAAGACAGTGGTCACTAGTGAAGGTGACGATGAAGATTGTACCCCTACACACGTGATGGATCAATATTGTTCGGTGAGGCCTAGTTCCACCTAAGGAGCAGTTGAGGACAGGCCTAGTTCCACTTGAGGATATAGTTTAGCTAGTTTCTACCATTGATGTTGTTGCCCAATGAGGCCAAATCCCTTTGAGGAAACATATTGAAGCCTAGACTTAACCAATTCTAGGCGAATATTTAAGTGTGTCCATATTTGCATTTGTGTTTTTATGTGCAGTGAGTGTGTCCCTGTTCATATGAATGTTGTGAGGCCAATTTGCACAGCTCTGCCAGGTGAATGGTTGAGTATGCCCCCATTTGTTTGCATTGATTAGTGAGGCCTATCCTATCGAGGAGGTGTAGTGAGGCTATTCTCACTACCGATTGTAAGTATGTCAAACTGCATGTATGTTCTAGTTCACTTACGAGTATGTACTTTCCCCCAGTGTTTGAATTGTGTTGTCATAAGAGGGGAATTTTAGGAATTATTACATAGTTAGTTTGGTTACTAGCCGTAGATAGGTTTAATTTATTAAACCTATTATAATTAGTTTGGTTGTTAGGAAATTCCTTTAGAATAAAATATAGTTGATGGATGAATGGATGATTATATGGTTTGAGTCCTAGAAAATAGGATTAAACCAAATGTATAAATACCCTACATGTTTGATTAAAATGGATGATGTTGTGTGTTGAGTATTTCATAGTCTACTATTTTTGTATTTGGAAAGTTCATGCTCAAACCAAATTTAATGTCACACACAATCTTCTGGAGGTCAGGTCAGAAAGGCAAAGAAATGAGAGGGAAATGTGGGTCGATGGAGGATGCCAAAGTTCGACAATACCTTGCATAGAGTAGGTTGGAATGGTAAATCAAATATTGGAAAGATATGGTTCTTGTTAGGCTCAATGGATATGTATTCAAGGAATAATAGCAAGTAATTGTCACGCACAACCTTCTGAAGATGAGGTCGGAAAGGTGAGGAAAAACAAGAAATGCTGGGGAATTGGCAAGGTAAAAGTGAAAATGACAACTCTAGGCAAACCATGCCAAAGACTGGGCTAGATAGGTAAGCTCAAGAGTGATAGGATAAACTAAGCAAGACCCTAGCAAAGGACAGATAGCTAGTTGGATGAACAGGCTGATTAGAAACAGTAGCATTCGATAGAGTAGCTCCATGCTTCCAATAATCTAATCTACTTTGCAAGATATAGAAAACTAAGCAAAACAAACAACAAACACACATAAAACACTCAGCATATGCAAGCAAGCAAACTAAAAAAACAACACAACTTCTTTGAATGCCTAATCCTACTCTTTAGAAACAAACAAGAAATGAAAACAAAATAAGAACTAAGATTAAAAAACAACAAACACTCACAAACAACTCAACATATGCATGCTAGCAAATTAATTAAGCAAAAAGCAAACAGCAGACAACCTGTTCTTTGAATTCCTAATCCTCTATGCAAACAAACAAGAAAAGGAAAACAAACAAATTGGTGTGTTTAACCTATCTTCCTAGTTTATTTAACTAACAAACAATATCTCATTGCTAAAGTCACTAAGGAAAATAAGCATACAAGAGTTTTTTAATAATGTTTTTGGCTTATTATTATGGTTTAATACAAAAAATGCTGAAACCACATGAGACAATGCCAAAAAAGCCAGCACACACTCACAAAGAGCAATTTTTCTCCAAGAAAAATATGTTTCCAAGATAAAAGATACTCGCTGAGGGATATGGGAGCAATATAAATGATCATAGGGATCAGGAAAACAAATCTCTTCACAAACCAACTAGAGAGCAACTGGGAATCAGTTAGATACAAGACTCAAAAGAGTATTTTTCGTATGATGACTAAACCATTGGTGTATGCAAGGGGTAGTTACATAACTGCCGGTCCCCTTAAGGGGCAGTTGCGTAACTACTGGGGCAGTTTTGTCCTACATTGAGTGGTGGTTTTTCGTGAAGAAGCTGTACATGGAGAGTAGCGATAGAGTGTTGAGGTCTCTTCAATTCTGAGTTGTTTGGGAGTCCTTTAGTGCATTAAAGGACACTCCCAGAGCATGACAAATAGGAGGCATGAGTCCATTTGCCAGCATGAGAGTGTGAGAGTCAAAGTTAGTGTTCTAGTTGGTTGTAGGATGAAGGTGCAAAGAAAGAAAAGAAAGAAAGAAATTATATTAATGTCCTTGAATGACCAAAAATAGGTCAATGGGTTTTGAGAATACATCCATTTACAATAGAAAGTGCTAGGGTAAAAGGACCCTAGGATCAAAGATTAACTTCAATAAAGAAAATAACAACATTGAAAATAAACGAGGGGCAAACCCAAAGCAGTAAAGCCCCAATCCTTGTAGTTAAGGTATGGATACAAATAGTCTTGTGGGGGGAGCAAGAACCCCCAAAGAGCATGTGCTGATGAAAGTCAGAAAGACTAGAAGATAGTCCTATCAAACATCTCTGGCCATGCTTGGGATAGAGGAATCATCTGTGTCATTATCTATCACTACAAAAGCGCCTATGCAGAATTTGATAATTCTCATTGGGAAGTGTCTAGCGCTGATGAGGCCATGCTAGGTAATCCTAGGAGGAAGCAAAACACTCTTTCTAGAATCCTTCTTAACATCCAAGGTTGAAGAAGTTCTTGTGGTAGCGAAGAAACTTGTGATGTGCCTTTGTACCGTTGGCTCGGGAAGAAGTCGATAAGGAGTAGATTAACGGTGTCGAGGACTAAATACATGACACTGAGGAGTAGATCCACGTCGACAAGACATAATGTGTTGGGGCACCTTAGCAGTAGTGTTGTTCAAAATGAGTGCGACTTCACAAACCTACCTCCCCTTGGCATGTGAAGTAGCAGTTCCAAAGGCCACCAACCTCCTTAATGGGTTGAAATAAAGAGGTGATCAACTTGGGGGATCTATGGGCTCCTTGTAGGGACCTACGTGAAAGAGTGACAACTTCCCAAAGAAAAAGGGCTAGGGATCATTTGTCTGGGTACTAAAATAAAATGGATAGTCGCCCGAGTCTCCGTAAAGGTAGTGGTATCTCCCCTGGATCTCATAATAAGTGTGGCATCTGAAAATGAAGCGCTCCTCAGTCTCCGCGTCCTAGAGGTATCAAAGATGATAGTTATAGTCCCCACATGAATATGATGATCAGTCTCAATTTGTAACTGCTCTGAGCATACCCTCAATTGGTTTGGGGGGAATCTCAAATCGTGAGACCAATGACATTGGAGATAATAAGGACGACGAATGACACCATCCACCACTGGCAAGAAATGCTCAACGTAAAAGGCAAGCTTGGGGTTGGGTGGCCGAGGAGGAGAGGTTCAAGTGATCTAAATGTATTGCCCGTAGATATCCTCTCTAATAGCTCTAATGAGGGGCATCCAAGGAGAACCTGAAAGGAGGTAACCTATCAGTAGAGATGCCGATAGAGTGGAGGAGCAAACTAGTCTCAAAATACCATCAATGTCAACATATGTTGGGGAATGGTGATGCAATCCCCTCTGAAGAATACAGGGTTAAGTATGGATACCTCTCACAATCGAAGCTGAATCCCCCTAGCTCTAAGTTTGTGAATAGAAAGTAAGATTGAAGATAGTCTTAAGGTTTAGAGACTGGGCGACAAACTCAACTTGGATGATGCACTGAAGAACAATCCGTTTGCAACAAATCATACGCTGAATCATGAGTCTTGACCCTCTCAATATGAGCCCAACCAACGAACCGAAACTTGGTCCCTAAATCTTGGACCCATACAAACCACAGGCTTGATGACTGTATTGAAGAGGCACATCTTTGAAGGAATATCCTAGAAGTGGATTTGAAAACATTGGGACTCTCAGATAGAAAGGGAGGCATGTCCCTTGCAAAGGCATGATCGAGAGGTAGATTTAATACTAAAAGATGGTTGGAAAAACTAGACCCAAAAGTAAGTGTGGGTTGATGTGATCTCCAAGGGTCCTCTTTTTAGAGGAACTAAAACTGAGAAAGGGAACATTTGGAGGTGTTGAATATCCGACCTTAGTTTTGCTAAGGTTGACTACTACTTGACGAAGCTCAGAGAAACGAGCAAGGGTGTCAAGTTGTCTCTGTAAACCATCAACAAAGTGAGAGACAATGTTGTCGGAAAAAAGAAGTATGGCTATCACCACATCATGTAAAATGCAACCATCATTTGCATGGGCATGTTGTTGAAGAAAATCCTCTAGTTCATTGATGTAAATGCTAAATAGGGCATCCTGCTTGAACTCAATGGTACTCTTCACAAAGCTAGAAAGATCATGAAAGTATGACATTGCCTGATAAATATCTCATAGAGCCTTCAAGTGGTAGTAATGAGAGAATTTGGAATGCCGACATCATGCAACTTTTGGAAAATAAAATGTCTCGGAATGAAATTAAAGTCTTCCATCCATCTACAAAATAATAAAAGTCTTGGAAGATTGATGAAGAGCCTCTTCAGTAATAGCCCAAAGCATAAAGATATGGTCAATAATTGGTATTATTTATTGAAGCTGACATGCCCCCCGCTCCAAGATTACCTCTCTCTAAGTGCTCTACAATTTCCCTGTCTAGTGGCATACATTTTGGCAAATGTATTCCCAATCATAATGGTCATGTAGTTACTAGTTTTTGAGATATCCTTGGACTTATGAATGGGATGGATTATGTGCTAGGACCAAGAGCGAGTAAAACCTGAGCAAACAACCTCATTACAGTTCTTTGCCAATGGCGCAATGGGGAGGCAAAGGAATCCACACCATATTTAGTAACTCATCCCAGAGGCCCTTGCAATCCATTGGTTTGCTGGTACACAACTTTCGAATAACCCTCCTGACTGTACCTATAGAGAAAATAATAGAAGATGGTGGTGGAGTGGAGACAATGGCAACAAGCTAGTTTGGGATATCATAAAGAGAACTAGCATAGCAAACTCATGCCCAGGTGTGATGTCAAAAGCAGGGGTTTTCCTCGAAAGGAGAGTGCGTCAAAAGGTCTTAGGGAATGGTGGAGGGTAGTAAGGAGATCAAGTTTAAATGTAAGAAACTTGCGTTTCCTTCATTGGAGAAGACATTGATAATCTCTACTAGTAGAGGCTGTGGAGGAAGGGTCATGGGCTAGGGAAAAATGAAGGCTTTGATGTAGGGATTTGCACTCGTCATCAGCCAATGGTTCATAAGTAGGACCCGTGGAAATGAGTTGAGCTAGGGTAGTGAACAATGTGGGGCAGGATTCAAGGGTTGCGCCCTAGGGGCCATGATGTAATAACTCATACATGGACTCTGTGGTGGGAAGAAGAAGGGAGTAGATTTCGAACATAAGTTGTGAGAGTCGGCCAACATAGTCATTAGTTGACTCATCCAAAGTGGATTGTGGTGTGGCAAGTGTTGGGGGCACGGTAGAAGGTGGTGGGAGATAGAAATGAGAAGCAACACGAAGGGTGAAAGTCAAGGCAGTATGGTCGCAATGTGGGAGCTAATGAGAAATTAGGAAATCTCGGATGTGGGGAATAAGGGATTTGCAAGGGAGAACATAATCCACTTCGCTCGCTACTCCCCTATGAGGGAAACAAGCAAGTCTGATAGAATCAGGGAAACAAGGAAGTTAGTTGAGAATGTGGAGACTCCATGATTTCCCCATTTGGAGAAGTTGCCTTTCAGAGGCTATGACTGGAGTATTTTTATTCGTTGATTCTCTCTATAAACCTAACTGCTCAAGATCTGGCTCTTGGATGCATAACTCGTCATGTGCAAGATCATGAATAGGTGTCTGGTGGGTCCTTGTATAGGTTTCGAAGTCCCACAGAATAACAACATCCCTCACTGAGGAATAATGGGAAATATTCGAGTAAAGGTCAAGGTATGGTTCCTCATCAAGATGCACAATGAAGGGCAATGAAGCAGGGAGAAGTAACTATTGCAATGAAGACATCACAAATAGGAGGTGGGGCCCTTTGAACATGCAACCACATGTATTTGGATTGGACGCCATAAGCTACCAACATTACTCAGAACTTGAGGCTGCCATGAATGAGGCAAACCACTCCCCCTGAACCATGAACACCACTTGATTTACGGGTCTCATGTCGACAAGCCAAGACTCCAAAGTAACTTGCAACTGGAGGGAGCACCCACTTTGGGATCTCATGGATCTCAGTAAGGAAGATGAGATCTCGCAATGCAATCACATCCTAGAAGGTACTAAGAGAAGACCGCAAAGCACCATTACAGCTCCAACAAGTAATAGAGATGCCACTATTATCGTCTAAGACCTCAATGTGCGATCATTTACATGGTAAAGGACGTGACCTCTCCATCGGGGGTGGGGAAGCACGAATCGCAGCCCTGCAATCCTGAATGACCACTCATTTATTTTCTTTCTAGCAACGACAGCCAAGGCTTGAGCCTTTTGAAGCTCCTTCACTTGGATTCTAGTGAGATCAACACCTAATTAAACTTTGTTGGGGAGAGAAAAGAGCTTCCGTTTAGATTTTAGAGATCTATCCTTTTCTGATTGGAACTTGATAATAAGTGTGTTATTGGGAGTCGTCCATGCCAAGCTGAGGGAGATGCCATACAAATCTGGGGATTATTGTAAAAAGGTTTTCCCAGGTTGCAAGGGATCGACAAGCTTAGGCAAGCCACAAACTCTAAGGTTAAGGGCCTTGGCTTGTCGTGCTCTCTCCTCATCAAAAGTGGCTTGGACAACCATTTCAACAACTGTGGGGGCTTGTCGTGCTCTTTCCTCTAGCTATTTGGACACATTTTTTGTTCGTCAATTTATATTTGGATGGACTGTTGATGTGTTGCAGTTTCCTACTTTAGGTGATCCTGTTGGATAAGTATATCAGATTGTTGTTTTTAATCTCATGAACCAATTCATGAAGCTGCTGAAAGTAAGGAGCGTCTACAAGGGGGCCTTGAAACTGCTTGACTAAAGTAACCCTTGCCCTCATGCCCGCAATAATAAGGTTTTTCTCTTGCATTTGTTGTTTGAAGAGTGACATGGTCAGGTCTTTCTCTTGCAGCTGCTGTTTTAAGAGTGAAAGTAGTTCCTGAAACTTGGAACCCATTTTTTTATTAGTAGAAATCCAGCTGCATGGTCTGCTGTATTGGATGTTGGGGATCATGACAACTCGGGTTTTGGGCTCTTGAAGCATAGGATGAGATGGGGAAGGAATTCTAAAATCCTGCGTTTAAAGGGCCTCCAAATTCAGAGGGGAGGTCTCCATATTCTGAATTGCATCCTTGGTATGCAGTAAGCTCAATAATTCTGTCAAACACTTGACATGCATTTAAAAGTATTCTCAAAGATTTCCTCAAACACTTGGCAGCCAACCAAAAATGCCCAGTGCATTGTGTCAAACAGTTGACAATCAACCCAAAATATCTCAATCTTTGTCAAAATATGCTAGAAATGGTCATGAAAACCATGAAATCTGTCCACTGTAAATCATGGGCTTCTAAACTTGCACAAAATTTGTCAAAACCGGCACAAAATCTGTCAAAACCGGCACAAAATCTGTCAAAACCTGCTCACTGCACAGAACCCAGTAGATGTGATGAAATATAGACGTGATGGACAGTAGATGTGATGAATAGTAAACGTGATGAACAGTAGACGTTGGCAGCATGTTTCTTGTAATCCTCAACATCACCTTAGAGGGAAAAAAATTTGATTTGAAACTTTGAATTCAAGCATTTAAAGCTAGTGAAGAGCTTCTTGACCAGTCTTCTAAGGAGATTCAGACTGTCAAATCTGAGTTTGATTTACCGTTTCAATTTCCGAAATCCAAGAATCAGTGTTTGCTGTGGCTGTTTTGTAACTGGGAGGTCAATTTTGCCCTGCATTGAGCGGCAGTTTTTCCCACTGAAGCTGTATAGGGAGAGTAATGACAAATTGTTGGTGTCTCTGCAGTTCTAAGCCATTTGGGAGTGCCTGAATGCATGAAAGGACACTCCCAGAGCGTGATAAATAGGAGGCACAAATGCAATTGCAAGCATGAGAGTGAGAGTCAACGTTAGTGTTCTAGTTGGTAGTAGGAGGAAGGTGCTGAGAGTGAGCTGAGTGAGCAAACAAAAGTGTTTTCTGTGGCAGTTTTGTAACTGGAGGGGCAATTTTGTCCTACATTGGGTAGCGGTTTTTCCTGCGGAAGCTGTATAGGGAGAGTAACGACAAAGTGTCAGTGTCTCTTTGGTTCTGAGCTGTTTGGAAGTCCTTTAGCATGTGAAATGACACTCCCAGAGCATGATAAATAGGAGGCATGAATCCAATTGCAAGCTTGAGTGTGGGAGTCAAAGTTAGTGTTCTAGTTGGTTGTAGGAGGAAGGTGCAAAGAGTGAGCTGAGTGAACAAACAGCAGAGTTTTTGCTGTAATTGTTCTATTATACTCCTTGTAAACTGTCTTTGGCCAAGAGAAGATAAAGGAAGCTGAGGTATTGCCACTTCCAGCTGTTTTTCTCCACTACGGGGTTTCCAGGGTTAAAGCTTTTATGTCAATTGTTATTCTTGCTTTCTGTTTGCTGTTCATGGTAACTTCCATGTATGATTCACTGCTGCAAGTTCTGTTTATGTTTCCAACATTGCACTTCTGTTTATGTTTCCAACATTGCACCTCAGTCATACAAGCACTTAAAGCATTCAAAACTGTCTTTTAAGGTTGAAATCAAGTAGGACAGTAGTTTGTGATTCCATGAATTCCAATTAAGCAGTTGCACTTAAGAGTTTACGGATCAATAAAACCAATCTGGAAAGTTGATTTATGACAGAAATCTGAATTAATATACGAGCCAAAATCAGCATATTATTCATCAATGGAATGCAAGGATGATGTTTTTAATGAATTATGCCATGCTCAATAAAGCAAAGACTATCATAGTGCTCTTCTAATGATGAAATCTCAACTAATGCACTTATGCACCATGAGTCTTGTCTCTAATTGCAATGTTTAAATTATGTAAAACACTAATGAAAATCAATAGATTCTCAAGAAAGGTGCCAAAATCAGATTGAAAAATCTGCAATAAGCTGAAATCATCCCTAACATGAACAGAACCAGCAAAGAGATATTTTCCAAATTGTTTTAGTCCATGCAGACAAGAAATCAATGAAATGCAAATTTTACAATGCTCAATAATCCTCTTTAGAACTGAAAACTGACTTCTAAAATGACAAGAACGGCAGTATGTTAATGTTGCAATGACAGTACGATGCAAGTGAATAATGATGTTATTGGGGTTTCTAAGCATCCGTTTAAGACCAAAAGTGAATGCAATCACACCTAAGCTATGATATGCAAGCATTTTTCATCAAACAACTTGAGAAAAACAAGTTAGCAAGATTAGTGTGATTGAAATACAAGAAAACAAGCTAACAATTTGACTCCTATGACTGTTACCACAACTGAAAATCAAATTTGAATGTAACGAAAGACAACAGGTTGAATGGAAGGAGACAAAATGTCAAATGAATGAGAAGCAACCTTAAATGCTATGCAAACAAACAGATTTGAATGTTTGAAGACCAGCAATGAGATCAAGAAGTGAAATGCAATATGAAACAATATGAGATTAAGATGATGTGCAAAACTAATATTTAAGCCTAAATGACATTAGACACGAAAGGCAAATAGACTCAACATAGTGAACTTACAAACTAAGTACTTAAGGCAAACAACTAATATGGAACTTATAAGTTATGGAAGTCCTATCTATTCTAATGACATTTAAAATACAATGAAGAATAATCAAGATATGTGAGTTGAGAAGAGTTTAAGGCTATTGCCAACGTTGGGTAATGTCTGAAACTCTCACGCTCATTTGAAAGAAACTAAATGCAAAGAAAACTATGCAAATGATGCAAATGCCATGTAATATTCCTAATCGCAATATTTTACGATAATTTAGATTCCTTGGAATTCCCTTTAAAATAATATTTTATAATTATAGACTTTGCACTTGAAATAATGATTTAAATAATAAAACGAAATTGTATTAATTGTTTAATTTAGAGTTTCAGATTTTAAATAATAGAATGTAAATCTTCAAGGGGTTCCGTCCTTGAGTTAGTGAGATGACAAGGGTTTCTGTCCTTGAAATCTAGTTATACAGTTAAGGGTTTTCATCCTTAAAAACAATGTAAACGCTGATGTTTGTACATGGTTATAAAATTGAATGAATGAGTGATGATTTCCTTCCTACCAATTGCTGATTATTAATACCTTCATAGCCTTTTATCAAAAGATGTCTTCTCCAAGGGTGGCGACTTTCTTTCTAATTAATGTTGTTTATTAATTAATTAACTAATGTTGTGTATGCTCCTTATGTGTGGCACTCCTCTTTAACTGGGAAGGTCTCTCCTTTTTTAATTCTCCTTAAGTGTGGCAATTTCCATATTGCTGGTTTGTAAATCAAGCGCTGAGTTGTGTTTGAGGATATTACAGACCTCCCTTCCTCAAATTGCTTGTCCTCAAGTAATTGTAAATTGGGATGTTCAAGAATTACTGCTCCTTCCCACGTGGCATCTTCTATTGGCAAAATTTTTCAACGAACTAAATATTCTTTGATACTTCTATTTCTTAACTTCTTTTCACGAGTATCAAGAATAGTCTCTGGTACTAGAATCAATTTACCTTCCTCATCAATTGGGGGTAATTCCATGGAAGGAATAATATGTTGTCCAAGTGCTCGTTTCAAGTAAGACACATGGAAGACATTATGTATGTGGTTGTGCCTTGGTAAATCCAATTCGTATGCTACCTTTCCCACTCTTTTTATAATCTAGTATGGCCTGTAAAATCGAGGATTGAGTTTTTCAGCACCACTTTGTTTAAGGGAAGATTGTCTATAAGGTTGCAACCTTAAATACACCATATTTCCAACTTCAAAAGTCCGTTCTATTCTACATTGATCCACATACAATTTTTGCTGATTTTAAGTGCGCTGAAGATTATCCTCGAGAGTTATTAGGATGTCTTGATGTTGTTGTATTAGATCCTTGGCTCCGAGAGCCTTACTATTCAGAATGATGAAGACTACAAAGGTTTTAGTATTATACCCATACAATGCCTTGAGAGTTGACATTCCAATAGACATGTGATGAGAAGTATTGTAGCAGATTTTTTTCAAATATAACCATTTGACCCAAGCATTTTGTTGCCCAGTTACATAAGTCCTTAGGTACCACTCAATCCATTTATTTACGGCTTCCGTCTGACCATCCGTTTGAGGATGATAATTTGTACTTGGGGTTAACTTAGTACCTGTCAATTGAAAAAGTTCTCGCTAAAAAACACTCATGAACCTAGTGTCCCTATCACTGACTATATTCTTTGGTAGTCCTTGAAGCCTAAAAATATCTTTAAAAAATATTGCAGCTATCATAGTACCTTCATACTTCTTGGGGGGTGGAAAGACATGAGTGTATTTTTTTAATTGGTCCATGACTACATAAAGGTTGCTTTGTCCTTGGACTGTGGGTAGTCCTGAAATGAAATCTATAGAGATGCTCTCCCATTTTTGAAAAGGAATGGGCAAAGGTTGCAACAACTTGGCGGGAAAGTTATATTCTATTTTATTTTGTTGGCAAGTGGGACATTCTCAAATGTATTTAAGGACTTCGCTTTTATTTCCTTTCCAAAAAAATCGATCCCGTAATTGTTTGTATGTCTTTACAAAACCATGATGACTTGCTAATGGATCATTATGTATGCCTTTAGGATCTTATGCGTAATTTTGAAACCAACCACTAAGAAGATTCTATCTTTGTAGAAAATGAGGTCCTCTACTACTTTATAACATTCATCTTCATTTTATCCTTTTAAGATTGCATTGGCCCACTCATCCTTAATGTATTGCGCTGTTATGAATGCCTTCCAATCGGCCATGATTTCTACCATGGAGCATAAATGTGGTCTTCTTGATAAAACATCAACCATTACATTGTTTTGTCCTTTAACATAATGTCAAAATTAAAGGCATGGATCTTACTAACCTATTTTTGCTTCCTTTCATTCAAGTCTGTTTGCTCCAAGAAATATTTCAAGCTATTGTGATCAATTTTGATCACAAATCTTCCACGTACCAAATATTGCTGGAATTTAGCAAGGACATGCATAATGGCCAACATTTATTTATCATATATTGAGTATCTCCACTCATGCTCTTTGAGTTTCTGACTTTCAAAGGCAATAGCATGCTTATTCTGCATGAAAACCGCACCAACACCTCTTGACACATCACATTCCAACACGAAGGGTAATGAGAAGTCCGACATTGCCAAAACTGGGCATGAACTCATCACTTGTTTAAGGCGTTCAAATGTTGATTGAGTAAGCTCCGTCCAACTAAAAGATCCCTTCTTTGTTAAATTGGTTAAAGGTGCTGCTAGTTGTGAAAATCCTTTAACGTATCTCCTATACTAGGTGAAAAGACCTTTGAAACCTCTCAATTGTGTCATGTTGGTAGGAGGCCAACTTATAATGGCTTGGATCTTCTCTTGATCAACATGGACTCCATGCTAATTAATTATATGCCCTAAATATAGGATTTCTGTCATACCAAATTCACATTTTGAAATCTTGGCAAAGAGGGACTGCTGTTCTAATATGGCAAATACCATGTCTAAATGCTGCAAATGTTCTTCCCAATTCTTGCTGTATATTAATCATGAAAAAAAACCAAGATAAATTTCTTTAGATGCTTACTGAATATGTGGTTCATGCAAGATTGAAAAGTGGCTAGAGCATTCATAAGTCCAAATGGCATCATTAGAAATTCAAAATGCCCTTAGTTCATCGGAATGCCGTTTTCCGAACATCTTCCTCCCTCATTCGTATTTGATGGCACCTTGATCTCAAGTCAAATTTTGAGAAGAAAGTGGCTCCATGAAGTTCATCGATCCTGGTTATCGGATATTTATTCTTGATCGTTTTTTTATTTAACTTCCGATAATCAATACACATTCTTAATGTCCCATCCTTTTTGACCAACACAATTGAAGAAGCAAATGGACTAGCACTTGGCCTGATGTACCCCATCTCTAAGATTTCTCTAATGGGCTTTTCAATCTCATCCTTATAAATCTTTGGATGTTGGCAAGGGTTAGTTATTATTGATTTCGTTCCAGGTTCCAACTCGATATATTGGAAGCCTCTTGCTTGGGGTAGTTCGCGTGGTAGGTTCTCAAATACCTTGGCATGCCTCTCGATGATAGGTTGAATATCATTATGATGTGTTTCGTATTCTTCTTGTACCGAGCTGATCAAACATTGTACTGCCCATGCTACACGCCCTTTATTAAATGTTTTTTCCATTGTTTTTGCCATTACTATTTGAGGGCTACCATTGGCCATGCCTTTCAAAACCATTACTCTTCCATTTGATTTGAACTTAATTTCCATTGTCTGATAGTTTTGGGTAAACTCACCCAATGAATGCAACCATTGAACTCCTAAGATCAAATCTGTTTCGCCAATATTAATGACATAGAAATCATCGTTTATTTCATGTCCTCCCAAAGTCAGACTTAATTGTGGAATTCTCTTTGTACATGGAAGAGTAAATCCATCAGCAACCGTTATCGAAAATTCCTTGGATTCTTCCGTTTTCAGACCAATTTTCTTAGCCAATTTTTCATCAATAAAATTATGGGTAGCCCCACTATCGACTAAGACTATAATTCTTTGCCCTCGCAGTATTCCTTACTCGGAATGGATGATATCGAGGTGCTCCTGAGAGAGTGGCAAATGTTCCTTCTGTGGTCTCTTCCGCCATTATTTGTGATTGGTTTCCATTGTTTAATTTTATTTCTTTTTCTCCTGTATCACTTTTTAGGCCAACCTCGATGTAATAAACTTGCCCTTTGCCCAAGCAATGGTGGCCTAGAGTCCATGGGTCTTTACAAGTAAAACATAATTTTTTCCTCCTTAATTCCTTCCTTGTTTCCAATTTTCCTTATTCAACTTGGTGTCTCACAAGGCTGAGATCCGCTTGTTTGTATTGGTCTCCTTTGCTCATAGGATTGATTTTTCGGTGGACCACTTCAAATTGCCCTAGGTTGGACGGGTGGCATATTCCTGCCTTTTAATGTTGAAGCTTCCAAATGTAATGCCTTCTTAATTGCTTCTTGAAGTGTTGGAGTAAAAGCTTTGAGCAAGCTTCTTAGAGGTTCCATTAATCCTTCTGTGAATAATACTATGAGTGTTTGTTCAGAGTTGTCAAAAACCATTACCACTAGTCTTTGAAATTCTGCCACGTATTCATCCACACTATTGTTTTAATAGTGCTAATTCCCTAAAATGGACCTTAGGATCTGCCCTATTAAACCTTTCGATCAATCGTTTGGCAAATTTGTCATATGAATTAATATGGCTATGTCCTTGGGTGACCCATCCATGGAACCACCTTTCATGGGCTATACCTTCTAGATGGAGAGTCGCATATTTTATGGCTTCCTCTTCCATTATTGGACGTAACGAAAGATACGGGTCCAACTTTTGCATCCATGCCTAGTCGTACGTTTGTTTGTTCTATCAAAAGGTGATAGTGACATTTTGCCTAATGCATGTTGCATATCCCTTTGTTTATTTTGGGGTTTATATTCTAGCCAAGATACACCTCCATTTTTTCTCATTGCCATATAAGTTTGTAGGGTAATTGCCTTTTGCATTCTCTCCGTAAGGGATTGATATGCTTTGAAGCAAGTTACAAGCTCATCATCAAATGATTTTGGAATTTCTTTACCTGGTTCTCTCGGAATGAATGTTGGTTGGGAATGTTGATATGATGATGTGGTGTTTGTTTTAAATTTGAGCTCAAAGATGGATGAACTAGTTTTTACCTTTTGTGTATTGGGATCCATCATCATTTTCATGGTAAAGGCCATTTGGACCACTATATATTCTAGTTGTTCTTGGCCTTGGATAAGTTTATCTACCCTCTCATTATCCCTATTGTTTACCATTTCTCTTTTTGGTTGGCTTGCCTCAGTTTTATTTCTCCTTTCGTAATACCAAATATTCTTATTGTTATCTTGCATATGATTTTTGTTCCACAGGCTGACAGGATGGAAAGCTCTGATACCACTGTAATATTCCTAATCGGAATATTATACGATAATTTAGTTTCTCTGAAATTCCCTTTAAAATAATATTTCATAAATATAGACTTTGCATTTGAAATAATAATTTAAATAATAAAATGAAATTGGATTAATTGTTTAATTCAGAGTTTCAGATTTCAAATAATAGAATGTAAATCTTCAAGGGGTTCTGTCCTTGAGTTAGTGAGAGATGACAAGGGTTTCCGTACTTGAAATTTGGTTATACAATTAAGGGGTTTCGTCCTTAAAAGCAATGTAAAAGCTGATGCTTGTACATGGTTATAAAGTTGAATGAGTGATGATTCCCTTCCTACCAATTGCTGATTATTGATACCTACATAGCCTTCCATCAAAAGATATGTCTCCTTCAAGGGTGGCAACTTTCCTTCCAATTGATGTTGTTTATTAATTAATTAACTAATGTTGTGTATGCTCCTTATGTGTGGTGTTCCTCTTTAAATGGGTTGATCTCTCCTTTTTTAATTCTCCTAAAGTGTGGAGATTTCCTTATTGATGGTTTGTAATTCAAGGGCTGAGTTGTGTTTGAGGATGTTACATTCCAAACTCGAAACTAAATAAAATGCAAACTAGAAGGCATGATTTGTCAAACCGATGCCAGCTGGACGAGTGACTGACCAAGTATGATGTTGTGGATGAGTTGGAGTGTTGTCCTTAGAAGAGGACCCTTTGGAGGGCAAGAGTTACACAAGTCGTTGCAAGAAGATCATCTCAAGCTACTAGCGAAATGATGCGAAAGAAAATATGCTCTAGAAATATCTAATAAGAACTCTATGATAGCAGAACATGGCTGTTTTGAAGAAAATACTTGAGAGGGTATGTGCTGCAAGTAATTGTTCCATGTCTCTTGACCTTGATCACATGTATATTAATAGATCTAGGAGAAAGACATGACTAGTGGTAACTCTCACGAAAGGACAAGGATGCAAAATGGAGCTCAAAAGACACAAATAACCCTTTGTTCCACTTCCCTTACCTCTTCAGTTCATTTTCCAGAATTTATAGTGAAACAACTGATTTGCAAGCAGAACTGCGAGTGGTAGTTTCATGACAGCGGATGGTTTGATTTAAAACCGCCCTTGGCAGTTCTGTCACCCTTCCTATAAAATAAAGAAAGAGAGAGGACAAAATCGACCATGGACAAAAATGAAAGATGGTTACAAAGATGAACTAAGATGAACTAAGATGCTAGCCAAATTGCCGATGAAAGCTAATAATGACATCAATGTGCAGAGCTCATTAAACTATACAAAGGCGATAACCCAGGACTGAAAGCGACTGAAATGCAACTTTACTATATGCAAGGAAAACTAACAAGTCACCCCTACACATCTTTCCAAAGGACAGGTTGGAAAAACTCAAAACTCGGGAGTTCTGCTGGTTTTGTCTCTGCTCTCAACTCTTTGTTTGCAGTATCGATTGGCTATCTCGATGTGTTCATTGAGGGCTTGGAATTGTAGGATAAAGGGATGAGGAATGGGAGTATATTGAATAACAAACCTGTATAGTTTTTGGTCAATAGAGTCTTGAATGGAAGCCTCGATAACAGGGCCGGGTTTTCTGACACAAGGGAAACACCTAACTGTGAGGGGCTGTTTTTGTGGGTATAGTCATAATACAGCTGGAAAATGGATAGAATAGGCAAGAAGGGAATGACTGTAGGCAGACCTGATGAAAGAATAGATTAGAAGGTAAGCTAGAAGCACAAATGGGTAGAGTAGCAAGTTCTCAGAGTAGCTCAGTGCCTCTGATTTCTGATCTAATTACAGAAAAATAAATCTAATCTAAGCAAACAACAATCACACACTCAGCACACCACAAGCCAAATCAAGCAAGATGAAATGCAAAGGGCAAACAATCTTCTTATGAATACTAAATTGCTAAGGAAGACAAGAAGAGGATATCAAATAAAATATTAAATTTGGTTTGTTTAGCAAAACACCTAGAATTTAATTGCTGAATTGACAAAGAAGGAATGATAAACACATCTGTTGATTTTAGTTTAATATTATATTTTATATGTAAGAAATAGGAAATCCAAAGTGCAAACCTGCAACTTAGCCAAGAACAATCTCCAGGAAAACTAATGTATCTCTAGATACAAGAGATTAACTAAAACATCTATGCAATGAGTTCTATTGGGTAAAATCATTCAAGAAATCTGATATAAATTATCTAAGATCAACAAGTGGTATGTTTTAAGAAGAATTTGAAAGTCTAAATGAGATGCAAGAAGACTTGTGCAAGGCCTAATGTGTAACGTACACCTTAACACCATCAAACAACACAATTACACTTGAATACATCAAAAACATGACAAATGTTTTTTCCTCTTCTTCATGCTTCTATTCTGAATAGAAACCGCCCTTGATCAAGAAAGCATACACGTTACAACTGTTCTTATTACACAAGGTCTTCCACAAACTTCTTTGGAATCATATCATTCATACGATGATAACAGGGAAAACACAACACAATTCCAAATTGTTGTATAACACTACCTAGTATGACTTTGCTCATATGTTAATTCATTTCACGGTCAAATTACTCTACTCAGCAAAAGCATTTGTTAGCATTCTAAGACTAAATCTCTTTATTAAACAATTGGGCTACCACTGCTCCTCAACTAGAGAAGGTGGAAGGGAAACAATAGGAGGTATAGGATTTAGCTTGAGCCCATCCCCTTGAGCAGCCTACATATCTGCTAATGCGGAATGAGGTGCCATGTAGTTCTTCTAACTGCTCATAGGTTCCACTAGTTCTAACTGAACAGTTACAGTGCCCAACAACATCCTCAAGATCAAGTGGAACAATTATGCATATTAAACCAAACGATAATCTTATCAGATACAAATGATCTTTTTCTCAAATGAGTCTTCTTATCATATGAAGGGACTAAGCATGATCCTTTTATCAAATGAAACATTCTAGATATTTTAGCATGACTTGCTCTATTCATCAATTGAAAAATTCTAAATGCAAATGAAACACCCATCATTTGTTTCTATTTAGCTTGGTAGACTACATCTAAATACAATAAGTTGCTCACATAACAAAATTCAATATATAGGTAGTGTAAATGCACAATTATGAGTTTTGCATACAAATCCCATCATATCATTATAAGACAAGGAAAAGGTCTAATTATCATTGAATTGACCTATGGTTAGGTTGTCAAACCACTTGCACGCTTAATGATTCACACATTTACTCTAGAGGATAGAGATTCTTTCCTCCTTCACATGTTGCAATCTCATAATATTTCCTTTACACAATACTATATTCCTATAGGTTGTAACTTTTAAATAATGATCTCATGAAGGTAAGAATTTTGCATGAACATAGAATGTCCAATAGTCCTTCATTATTTTGAGATCATCCATAGTACATACAATGGTTGTGTATTGGAGATTTTACAATGCTGTACTCATGACACAAGGTCCCAATTACATGCCTTAATTATAAGGATTCGATCTACGTCTTACGCCATTATCTGTGTAGTTTACTTTAAGAAAAATGTTTTATCTATGTGCAAGATACCAATGCCAATGCCAATCTTAAGGCCTGTGCTAATGCATATGCTACCAAACTTGACTTTACAACATATGCTAACAGTCTTAATTTTACAATATTACATATTATGCCCCAATTTCAGTCTTACAATGATAATGTAAATGCCCAATGCCAATGCAAATGCACTTGCCTAATGCAAAATTCCAGTGCCAATACTAAATGCTAACACCGTTGCTAAATGCTTGTGAAAACCTTCAAGAAGTCACACAATAAAATCCCCCAAAATTAATAATCTAATTGGAATGCATGCGGAAAACTAACACATGAATTTTTAGCATTAGTTCTACATGTCCATGCATTGGTATATACATATTTTCATACTTATTAATGGATTGGCCTTATGTTTTCAAGTGCTATCTACTGCAAACTCAATATCACAGTATCATATTGGATGGATTAGTTTGAGGAGGTGCTACACATTCTACTTATTACACCTAATCCCATTAGTCCTTTTAAACAAGCGCATTGATACTTCAAATTCGAGTTTCTCAATTGGTTAAAAATTTATACAGCTTTTCCAATAAGCCCATATCCTTATAATTTAAAATTGCTCAATTGCTTAAAATCTTTATGGCTTTTCCATCAAGCCCACTTACGTTTTAAATCTGAGTTTTTCAATTGCTTAAAGATTTATACGACTTTTCCAAAAAGCCCATTTATACTTTAAATTCGAATTGCTCAATTGCTTAAAATTCCGTAAGGATTTTCCATCAAGCTCATTTGCGTTTTAAATTTGAGTTTTTCAATTGTTTAAATTATTTTACGGCTTCTCCAATAAGCCCATTTATACTTTAAATTCAAAGTGCTCAATTGTTTAAAAATATTTATGACTTTTCCATCAAACCCATTTACATTCTATATTTGAGTTTTTCAATTGCATAAAAAATTATCTGGATTTTCCAATAAACCCATTCATAATTTAAATTCAAATTGCTTAAAAATATTTATGTCTTCTCCATCGAATCCATTTATATTTTGATTTCGGGTTTTCTATTTACTTAAAAATCTCTGCAGCTTTACCAACAAGACTGTTTATATTTTTATTTTGGGTTTTTACTTTGCCTAAAAATATTATGACTTTTCCAGCAAGCTCATTTATATTTTGATTTTGGAGTTTTCTTTGGCTTAAAACTTTCTACTGCTTTTCCAGCAAGCCCATTTATAAAAATAAAACCTAAATGATGTGAATAATATCATAACCAACACTTATTATTAAAACCATTGTAACAAATGCAATGAACATGAAATAAGATTTGACATCTATCATCCTCCCAGCAGGCATTATATTAAAGCATGATATAGGGCATAGACAACCAGAATGGCATTGTGGGAAGCGGATTTTTTGATTTAGCTATAAGTGGTCTGACAGACACGTGTGCATACTATGGAAGTGTGCACCCAGAAGGTGGATTGTTTGACAAAATGCCCAAAATAAAATTGATTACATAGAATGCATTGAATACAGGATATGGTGCTTTTAACTAGGCTCTAAGGATTTAAAAAGACATGCCCTAGGCCAGCTGTACCTTTATGAAATGTCCTGGATGCAGGATAAACACAAAATGGGTTTGTTGAGAAGGCCTTAAATATATTTATTCAAGGTAAGAATTTGCAGACTAAGCACCACACTGCACAATCTTTTTCAGGGCCCTCTCAGGCTACACCAAAACGAGAGTTAAAAAAAACATTTGTTGACGACAAATATTCATCTATACTTAATGACCAGTAAGATAAGCATGTAACCGTGGAGCATACTGACAACACATGAAATGTTTATCAAAATGCAAATGAACCCTGTCTATCATTAATGCAAAACATGGAATCATGCATACAACATATGAAATGTTTGACAAAATACCTAAAACAAATTTCAGCTCAAAGAATGCGTTGACTGCACAATATGCACAAAATGAATTAGCTGGAAAGATTCTAAGCTTCTCCATACATCCAACCTCTATCCAGATATCACTTCATGGGATGCCATGGCTGTTTGTAATAAACAAAATGGATCAGTTGAGGAACTTAGAGATTTTTAAACAAAAAAAAAAAATGCAGTTTTTATTTTTACTTTTAAAAGACCAACTGGACAACCATTTCCCAACAATCTCTCAGCCTGCACCCTTATGGGAGCTTTGGTAAAACCATCAACAAACAAAACAAAACAAAACAAAACGATTGTGTAAAAACCCAGACACTCCTGATTCCCAAGCGCACGTATTTTTTGACAAAAGAAAGCAAATCCATTTTCCCATCACATCGCATACACATTTTGACCGTGTTTGGCAATAACAAATGTCAACAGTCTGGAGAATTTTAAGGAAGCATTTTAAGGAAGCACATATATTAATGAGAGTCCATAATCCCTGGTGAAACTTATGCAATACTGAGATCTCAAGAAATTGAAATTTTAAACAAACTTAGTTAAGTAGAGATTGAGACAAAAAAAACAATTTTAGCTGAAATAAATTTTCATTGAAGACACTGAAAGCACCATACACATCACAGATGGTTCTCCCTACTCCCGTTGGGTTACACACCCCTCTTCTCTTCCTACACCTTTCTCTCTAATGCTCTTTCTCATCCCATTCTCTTCCTCTCTTTTTTTTTCACACCCTCTATTCTACCCCTCTATTCTTGTTATTTCATTCTATTTTCTTATTTTATTTTTCTTTTGTTTTCTTTGTGACACTTTTCAGTGGGTACATTGGTGTCCATCCTTTAAGGAGGACATTCTTCCTTTTACTTATAAATTTTAAATTAAATTTTTATTTCATATACATGTATATTTAAACTTCAATTAATTATTTATTTTATAGATTAGCTAAATGTGATAACCAGGAGCCAAATGTGATTGTTGTATGATTGTATTTACACTTCTTTTACCATAAAATACAATCATTTTTTATGTATAACATGTTTAATCTCTCCTACTACTATGAACTATTCTAGTATTCGAAGGGTAATGCTAAATAAATAACCTTCAGAAGAATTTTTATATGAGAGGTACAGTCGACTGTCAAATGTAGTCCTTGATGATAACCTTACGAAAGTACTATTATTTTTAATAGATATTTATTTTTATGCGCTTGGTGGAGAACGTATATTGATTTGAGATGAAAAACCATTGCATGATGAGGTACTATCCAAGGAATGACAATCAAGATGATATGCTCAATAAAATGCAACTTAAACATCGACCTTCTCAATATCGATTCGATGCACTTACCAAGATGTGGATTTTGAGGTCTTGTATAAATGTAATATCCTCGACACTCCAAACTACAGATTGCAGGTTTACCACAAGCAGTGCAGGTTCTAAAACAATGTTGCATCCTACAAGGGAAATTGTGCAGATTGCAAACTTCCAAGAACAATGCCACAATCAACAAAGGGTATTCCCTTTGCCAAGGATCCATCACTGCAGTCAACAAAATGGCAGCAATTAATAAAATCGCAGGTCTAGGGAGCGCCATAATCCAACAGTCTTAACATAGCAATCTTAGTCATCAATTAATCATTTATTAATTAATTCATTGTTATTAGCATTCATTTAAATAAAGGGATGCCACCTTCGAAAGAGTCATATCTTTCAATAGAAAATTGAATGTATAAATAATCCATCATGGGAATGGTAGAAGGCATCTATGAATGTATTCAATATTTAATCATGTATAAGCATCACGCTTTACAAATGCTCTTAAGGATGTAACCCCTTAATTGCGTAATTTGATCTCAAGAACAAAAGCCCTTGTTATCAAATAACCCAAGGATGAAACCCCTTGAGGATTAATACTTTATTATTCAAAATTCTGAATTAAAATTCATTTTACTATATAAATTATTATTTCAAGTTTAAAATCAATATTTATTTTAAAAGGGATTTCCAAAGAATCCAAATTCTTGCATAATATTCCGATTTGGGATATTACAATAAAACTTCAATCCAGTTTTCGACATTTAAAGTTAGAGTTCCTACAACTAGATGTATGAAAAATGACATGCTATAAACAACTATTTTACAAATTTCATTATCACAGGTTAGTTGTAGTTTCCAAAGTTCATAACATTCAACTGAATAAAAAAACAATATTTACTCTTAAATGAAATCTACGATGTGCATATTAGATCCACAAGAATTATAAGCCTTCAAGAATTCATAAAATACAACTCTTATAACTCATTCTTTGCATGTTTGTTGCATCACATACCATGTTCTTTGCATAATAGTCATGTTCATGTCATCAGTATGTGTTCTTTTGATGCTGTTATGCATGTTGTGTTCTTTTGATGTTTGCTTCCTCTCCCCTGTCACACATCTAATTCCAATAGACCCAAGACTACATATGCAGGGTCAGCTTATCAAGAAATATCAAATAGTATCAAATTTAGACATCAAAAGATCATGATGAATTGATAACAAAACTGTATGTTTCACACACGCACACAAATATACAACTATCCATGATTAGGTGCATACATCACATACCCAACATCAAGTAAATCAACTAAAGCAAGTGGGAGGATGGGTCACTATGGGGTGTTACATAATGCACTAAAAATCAGGTTTTTATGATTAAATGAGCAATCACTTATATATTTTCTCAATGTGTGCAAACAATATGAATGCTACTGATGTATGTGTTGTCAACTTGGAGCTGCGCCCTGAATCGAAGACGTGCATGAAATGACCAATCCTCTATCCGGTTGAAACAATGGGATCTTCTCACGAGGGTGGGTGCCTCAATGGTGAGAAGAACCTCCAGAGAAAGCTGGTTCTTGTAAGATGTATCAATGAGGATCTCTACTCTATGCTGCGGACTACCATGGAAAAGGGAGAAGGAAATTTTAAGGGGAAATCCTACCTAATAAAGGTGATACACCAGAAGATTGATCCACTCAACTTGAAACCTTGAACACTAAACAAACAAGGGAAAAGGAATACCTTTGATTTCAATCAATTACTTACGCATAAGTATTTCGTGAGAAGGTTCGATCCATTGACCAAAACATGAGGGAAAACGATGGAGAGAGGTCTGATACAAGACACTTTGCAGCTACCTAACATCCACTTACAGCTTCAACAAAAGACATAAAAAACACTTAATATGCCCTGCATAATGATAAGTTAGCAACTAGGTGCGAATCATAATTTGGGAAGGGAGAGAAATTTACCACATATGCAAATTGCTGAATGAATATACACTATGCCAACATTTGAAATCTGAAAGTACAGTCCTTCTATTGATTGAAGAGGTTACACAACTCACCAATGGCAGAGTCCAGTCTAGCCAAGAGAGGGATCATTTTAATCAAGGCTGAAAGCTAATTTATAGAGAATTACAAAAGCCAAAGATTGGCGTTGAAAAATTGAAGAGAAGGATTAACTTGGAATAACTCAACGCTGACTTGGCCTTTCAATAAAAATATGTTTTCCCTTTGTCTTTGCATGAAGCTTCTTGCGCTTGAGGAAGTGAACTTGTCTTTGTTCAGAACCGCCCACCTCTCTTTGCATGGAAATCCACGCCAATGTCAATTTTAGAACTCTACGTGAGCTGCTGGAACGTTTGAGATGATCGTCTGAAAGGCTAGGTTGACTGTTTGATAAGCTGAGTTGGACGAAGAGATCATTCTCCTTTGCATGGGAAACCCTTGGTAGATGTGGCGTTTAACAATTATTCAACTCTAAATCTAGATCAGTCAACTCGATGTTCGAATTTGGAACTCCGATTGAAGTTGAGTTGGACCCTCGAATGCAAAAAAGCCGACAACAAAGTCCGAAATTAACAAAGAGCAAAGGCAAAGGACAAAGGATTAATTCCTTCGGGCTTTTTGTCCGAAGGAATTCCTTCGGACAAAAAATCCGAAGAAATTCGGAGAGGAGCCGCCAAAAGAGAAAAACCCTTGGAATAAAAGCCCGAACCAAAGGAAATGACAAAGGAAGTATTCCTTCGGAAAAAAGTCCGAAGGAATTCCTTCTGACTTTTTGTCTGAAGGAATACTTCGGAGGATAAAGCCAAGGAAATATGGAGCCATAGGATTCCTTCGAAAAAGTTGCAAATAAAAAATTCCCAAGGTTTGGCAAAATTGTTGCAGCATAAAGCCGAGGAAATATGAAGCCATATGATTCCTTTTTAAAAGTTGCAAACAAAAAATTCCGAAGGTTCGGCAAAATTGGCAAGCATAAAGCCGAAGGAAATCAAAGGTAAAGTCAACAAGAAGTCCGAAGGAAATCAAAGGTAAAGTCAACAAGAAGTCCGAAGGAAATAAGAAGACTAAGGGGCCTGACAGGAAATAAGCTCGAGAAAATGCCAAAGGGTGACGTCCTGCAAGACGTCAAATTTTGACCGCGGGAAGTAACCGTTGAAACAAAATTAAACCTAGAATTCCGAAAGAATTAAACCATGGGAAGTTGACCTCAGATTAAGTGACAGGAAGTTGAAAAAAGGTCAAACAGAGGAAATATAGACTAATACATCCAAATATAGAATCCCGCCAGAAATAGACATGAACATGCAGACCAAAATAGGATAAAATACATGCAAGCAAGGGCTATTTTCGATTGACCAGTCAAAGCTTCAGTTGACTGGTTGTTGAAGTCCTGCTCGTCTCCGGATCAACTCATGCACCCGAGGGTCCAACTCAGCTTCAACCGGAGTTCCAAATTTGAACGTCGAGTTGACTGATCTAGATTTAGAGTTGACTAATTGTTAAACGCCACATCTACCAGGGGTTTCCCATGCAAAGGAGAATGATCTTTTCGTCCAACTCAGCGTATCAAACAGTCAACTCAGCCTTTCGGATGATCATCTCAAACATTTCAACAGCTCACGTAGAGTTCTAAAATTGACATTGGTGTGAATTTCTATGCAAAGAGAGGTGGGCGGTTCTGAACAAAGACAAGTTCACTTCCTCAAGCGCAAGAAGCTTCATGCAAAGACAAAGGGAAAACATATTTTTATTGAAAGTCCAAGTCAGCGTTGAGTTATTCTAAGTTAATCCTTCTCTTCAATTTTTTAACGCCAATCTTTGGCTTTTGTAATTCTCTATAAATTGGCTTTTAGCGTTGATTAAAATGATCCCTCTCTTGGCTAGACCGGACTCTGCCATTGGTGAGTTGTGTAATCTCTTCAATCAATAGGACTGTACTTTCAGATTTCAAGTGTTGGCATAGTGTATATTCATTCAGCAATTTGCATATGTGGTAGATTTCTCTCCCTTCCCAAATTCTGATTCGTACCTAGTTGCTAGCTTATCATTATGCAGGTCATGTTAAGTGTTCTTTATGTCTTTTGCCGAAGCTGTAAGTGGATGTTAGGTGGCTGCAAAGTGTCTTGTATCAGACCTCTCTCCATCGTTTTCCCTCATGTTTTGGTCATTAGATCGAACCTTCTCACGAAATACTTATGCATAAGTGATTGATTGAAATCAAAGGTCTTCCTTTTCCCTTGTTTGTTCAATGTTCAAGGTTTCAAGTTGAGTGGATCAATCTTCTGGTGTATCACCTTTATTAGTTAGGATTTCCCCTTAAAGTTTCCTTCTCCCTTTTCCATGGTAGTCCGCAACATAGAGTAGAGATCCTCATTGATACACCTTACAGGAACCTGCCTTCTTTGGAGGTTCTTCTCACCATTGAGGCACCCACCCTCATGAGAATATCCCATTGTTTCAACCGGATAGAGGATTGGCCATTTTATGCACGTCTTCGATTCAGGGCGCAACTCCAGGTTGACAACAATATGCAAGACTGAAATGCAACCTAAAGAAGGAAGAAAATAGCTGAAATAATACAAGGACAGCAAATGCAATCTTTCCAAAATGTTTCCAAGTAATGCGAATGTAAGAGAATGATGCTGGGGACGCTTATAATAAGTCAAAATGCGGGTTTTATGTATAAATTCTCAAGAATGCACAGAAATCAGCAGCAAAGAAGTCCTATGAATGCTATCAATGATACATATTCTAAAGAAGATAATATATGGCAACAGAAATTGAAGAAAAAGTAGTCAAAGATCAGATTTGGATGACTCCCAAGAGTGAAGACAGTCTTAAATATGTAGGAACGGTTAGCTAAGAGAGGAATTTTGACCTCAGAATGCAATGTGAATATTGTATTAATTGAATGGTGACTAAAGAAAGCAAAGAAGGCTGAAAATCAAGATGAAAGGCAAGGAGGAGAAAGAAAAATGATGGAAAAGGTATTGTCAAACACGAGAGCAAGACACAGAGGTTTCTTGTACATTTCCAATCCAAAGCTAAGGCTGAAATATTGTCTGAATCAGTTCAAAACAGCCAGTGTGCTGGGCAGTGAATGAAGAAATTTATGCAAATAATCATATGTCAAGCAAAAACAGGATCACAAGACCAATATGAAAGTCTACAAGCTAAAGAGAGGCTGAAAATGTGTCTATGCAAGCAAGTAGAAATGAGAAACTGGGCTTAGAATGTGAAGCTATGTTGCAAGAAACGAGAAACGACAAAACGTGACCGCAACGGAAATGTGTTGAGAAACGACATTGGGGGAGGTTGTGTAGATGAAACGGATTTTGATATATATATATATATATATATAATTTCTAAAATCATTAAAATTAAGCTATAAACATAACTAAAACATTTCAATTTGTATAAAAAACAATAGATAATTTATTTAATTTTAGAAAAATAAGTTTACATCAAATGTTTTTATTCTTACTTATGATCTAATAATTGTAATAGTGTTTAAAATAAGAACATATACAGTGTCTTGTATAAAATCAAATTTCATCAAAATAGCTTAGTTGGTCCTCCATAGGCTCTGCAACACTTGAAGTTGAAGCTTTAAAAGTGTTTCTATTTCCTTGACCTTCTTCTCTAGATGATTGGAATCGAGGGGTAGAAAGTAGGACATTTGCATTATCCTTTAACACCTCAATTGGCAACTCATCATCACCACCATCCATGGAGCCACCATAATCCCACATTCTATGAGGGCTTGAAAGGTAATTAGGTGAAGCACGGGACAAAAGGCCAAGGTTGGAATGTACATAAACAAGGTCCTTTGCCTTTGTGTTCCCAAGCTTATTATGCTTCATTGAACGGATGAAGGCATAGTCACTCCAATTTCGCTCACATGCAGAAGCAGTTGACACTTGGGAAACAAAATTAATTTAATTTAATTCAAAATAATTTAAAATTTAAATAAAATGTAACAATCATTGAATTTATTGTTCCATAATTAATTGCAGTATTGAATTCGACTAATAAGTGATGATAAAAAGATAAATAATAATAAAAAACTTGGGAGAGGACTCGAATTGCTGTAGTTTGAAGTAGGGGTGTTGCTATTCCATATGTCTCCCAAAATGTTATGATTTGTAAGTTGGCACGATCATATGCAGCATCATGATGAGAAAAAATTCCCTTTGAATTAGTATATTGTGAGAATTCCTCCTTAATCTGAGCACGCTTCTCTCTCATGGCATAAAATCTATTAAGATATGTTTTCCATCCTTGAGAGACTTCATCATCTAACCATGGTTTCTTATGAAACCACCTCGGATTAAGTGCAAATCCAACAGAATGAAGAGGACTATGAAGCATCTTCCACCTTCTCTCACTACATGCCCAAACCAAGTCCTTTGTCATTTGATCAAACGTAGGAGTTCCATCCCTCAATATGACCTCTAACCTCTCCCTCATTTGGTCAAGGCTCTCAAAAACATCTCCCATGCATGGATTATCACTATCAAAGAGTCTAAACACCTCATAAATGGGCCAGAAAAGTTTCAAAAAGTCATTAGCTTGTCAAAATAATGTAGAGCTTGTGCCAATAATAAGATCAGAAATCTCATCACATGCAACGGTGTTAGTGCTAGGACGGCTTCTCCATCTAGCCCACTCTATTGACACCACCATCTCTCTGAGTGATTGCTTCACTTTCACCATACGTTCCATCATGATAAATTGTGAAGCAAATTGTGTATCAACACACCGAAGAAGCTGCAAGGAGGAATATTTCCTATATATAGCTTGTGACATAGAATGGTTGACTACAAATTGTTGAATTTTCTTTGCATCTCCCACTAATTGACTAATCCATGGAAGTCCACCTTGTAAATCTTTGACAAATAAGTTCATGCAGTGAACTGCACACGGTGTCCAAAAGATCTGTGGATACTCATCCTCAAGCATGTCTCCAACTAGAACATTATTTACAGCATTATCAGTTATCACTTGCACTACATTATGTCTTCCCACTTGCTCTATTACCTGTTGAAATATATCCATCAACTAATTTGCATCCTTCACATTGCCTGAAGTGTCATGCGATTTTATGAGAGGTCTATGTGCAATCTCTGTCCACCCATCAGAAAGAATAGAAACCCCTGTATATGCCCAACTATCCCTAAAGTCCTGTCATCTTGCCTCTATGAGAGCCTTCTCACTCAAAATTATTGTGTGAAGCTTTTCATAACTTGGAGGAACATAACCTCTAGGACCATTATTTATCATTCTTACTGCATCTTTCGATAAAGGAGACCTTAAAATATTAAAAGGCATCTCACAAATAAAAAATAGTCTCCCAATAGCTGCATCAATATTTTTCCTGTTTGAGGCATCATACATCTTTCCAATTTTAGACTCATTAATAGAAAGATTTTGAGTATGGGAATCTGCTTGCGATGAGGGCATTGGTTTCAAAGACTCCACATACGTATACTCTTTAATTAATTCATCCCTTTTAGTATTAGGGATTTTTTTGCAAATTAATATTTGTTCCTTCTTCCCCATACCAAACAAGTGGTACTTCAATCTTGCAACTGAACTACTTTTCTCTGTGAGGCAATAAGAGCATTTCCATGTCTTGCTTCTAGAACTACTATAATTTCACCCTGAAAAACCTTTAATTATTGTCACACACTTCCATAAATTCTTCTCAAATTCTTTTTTAGTTGCACTATATTTTGGAGGATTTTGTCCCTTATTTCTACTGGACTCTGGAATAGTGGGGATTGAAGATGTAGCATCCATTTTTATCTAAACAAAAATAATTACACCAATTCAAAAAAATAAACAATTTGAAGATGAAAAATAGTAAAGAGGATAATCGACATGAAATCTTACAAAGTAATCAAAAAAATTAAAAAGAAATATGAAACATACCTGCAATACGCTTCTTGAATGTGTAACTGTGTTATGATATGTTCTCCTTACAAATCATTCAATTCTCTTTTGCATCAATTATCAAGATTTCTCCAATATAATCTTCTTAAATATTTTAAATTGACTTATTTATTGTAATGCATGCAATATAAATTTATTTAGAAAAAAATAATTTTTAATCATGTATAGTTTTTAAAAATAAAAAATTAAAATCATACTTGATAAATTTATTTAATAAAAAAAAAATTAAAATTATGCATGGTAAATTTATTTTAAAAAAAAAGAATTTTTAATCATGCACAAAGTTTAAAAATAATTTAAAAAAAAATAAAAAATAAAAATTATGCATGATAAATTTATTTAGTAAAAATAAAAAATTCAAATCTTGTATAATAATTTTATTTTATTTATTTTTTATTATGCTTGGTTTTTAAAAATAAATTTTATATAAATAAAAAATTAAAATTATACATGATAAATTTATTTAAAAAAAATAAAAAATAAAAATTAGACATGATAAATTTATTAAAATAAAAAAGAATCTTTAATAGGCACAATACCATGATAGTCTTTAAAAATGCGATTTATAAAAAAATAGAAAATTAAATTCTTCCATGATAGTTTCACTTGGCATGCGATGGGAATCTTCCAAATTTTTTACCTTTTCTTGCATGCTGCTCAATAAAATTAGCATGTAATGAAATTATAATGAACGGTTTTTTTTTAAACATGCAATAAAATTAAATTTTTTATTTTTAGAGCACTGATTTTTCCTAATCATACAACTATTTTTTTAACATGCAAAGATTGTTCAACAAATTTCATAGCAATTATTTAATTTTTCACTGTATTGCGGTTGTCGTGCAAAGTTACTGATTTGATAACAGGATGAAAACCTGCGTGACGGGGAAATGGCCATGGCCGTCGCGTCCCCGTTTCAGGTCATTTTAATGCGAAACGTCGACTCCACATCGCGTTTCTTGCAACAGGGATGTGAAGCACAAGGTGATCCACAAAAATAGACAAGAAGAAAACATGCAACCTTGAACAAATTGGGAATCTTATATTTATTAGACAAAGCAATGTGCAGTGAAAGAGAGGAAATAAAGATAAGAAATTTTGTCAAACAGTTTGTATGCAAGCTAGATGTGAGTGAAACCGAAGAAATCAGAGTTGCTATTATGAAATGAGTATAATGTAAGGATGTGTACGAATATGAGGTGACTCATGGAAAGATAGCACCTGAACCTCTCAGATTGTTATGTCAAATGAGAGAATGCAGATGTGCAAGCATTTCAAAATGGAAAAAGCTTCACGGGGACCACGCATGCTATGGAACCCCTTTCCATCGAGTATAAACTCACTAGGAAAGGAACCAACTGGTTAGCCATAATGTTGACAACTGCAAAGAAAATATTGCAGGAACAATCATCAACACATATAGCCTGAAAAATTCAATAAAAAAGAAGAAACGTGTGTTAAACTTTCGGACTACCTAGAGAAAATATCTAACCAACAAGTTCTAATTGGTGGGGATTTCAATGCAATTCTGAAACCCTTAGAGAAAAGAGGCACTTGATGAATGGAAACTCAATCAGTGAAAGATTTTAAGAATTTTGTTTATGAGAACCCCTTTATGGATATAGAATCGAACAAAGGCCGGTACACATGGACAAATTGCAGGCCCTGTTTTAGCAACATCGCCGAAAGGTTGGACTAGTTCCCAATGTCTCCGAAATGGTTGGAAGAAAACTGGTTAGCTGAAAAATATAAATTTGTCTCAGGTTCGAACCATTACCCATTCCTGCTAGCTTTGCAAATGGAGTCTCCTCAGATAAATTCTCCTCTAATTTCAAACTGTTGTGGCTAAAGGACCCTAGCTACCTTGATTTGATTGAAAATTGGTGGAAGAACAGCCTCTTTATTGAATGCTCCTAGATGTTCCGCTTTTCATGGAAACTTAAAATTTTATGAGCTGCCTCAAGGAATGGAACCAAAAAATATTTGGATTTTTTTTTTGAGAAGGCAACACTAGAAGTTGGGCTTTGAGGGAATCAATAATCAGAACCAAGATCAACCAATGTTAGATGAAATGTTTATCAAAGAATTAGATATGCTAGTCCAATTGGAACAAATTTACCTCAAGGAAGAAATCTTTTGGAAACAAAAATCCAGAGAGACATGATCAAGGAAAATGATATAAGTATGATTTTTTTCCACCAATCAATGTTAGCAAGAAGACTGACCAGCAGATACATTAAGATGATTGCAAAGGTATGGTATGGTGTTGGTTGAACTGAATTTGATCAAAGCTGAGGCTGCGAGATTATTTGAAGTACTCCTAACAGAAGTCCCAAGGAGGAATGAGGGTGATATCAATCAAATATTGCAAAGAATTCTAGAACCGATCACAAAAAGAATATAAATAACTAATGAAGCCCTTCTCAGAGTAGGAGATCAAATTGGTCTTCAATTTGATGCAAAAAATCAAGGGACTGAAGGACCTTGATTGTACATTTTTGGCTATTATTCCAAAGAAACCGAATCCGGCCTCATTCTTAGATTTTTGTCCTATCTCACTATGTAACACTGTGTAAAAAATGATTTCCAAGGGTATTGCTGAAAGATTAAAGACCTTTCTCCCAAATATCCTATCAATGGAACAAAGAGGCTTTGTCAAAGGGAGACAGATTCTAGATGGAATTGTTTTGACTCGTGAGATTCTACATTCACTCAAAATATGGAAAGAATGAGGGATGATCCTCAATATCAATCCTATGACATGGTCAGATATTCCTTGGAAAAGTCCTCACTTCCTTCGGATTCTTGATTCTATGCATTGAGTGAACTATGAACTACGTAATTGGATCTTTCTTCTCCATTCTGGTAAACGGTAGTCCAGTGGACTTCTTCAAAAATTCTCAAGGCATCAGACAAGGTGACCTGCTCTTACCATATTTTTCGTCATACTCGCTGAAGCCTTGGGTCGCTTCTTGGCTGCAAAGAAAATGAAATAAATAATCAAAGGTTTGAAAATCTCGCTGTCAACCGCACCATTCACTAACCTCCAATTTGTGGATGATGCAATCCTCTTTGGTTGTGTAGATGTTGGGGAGGCCAGGGGTTTCAAAGAAGCTTTGATTTTTTTTTAAAAGGCTTCTAACATAAAAGTTTGAGAGATTAAAAAACAACTTTCAAAAGGAGTTACACATATTAGTTGTGGGAATCAAACAAATTTAAGAAAAAATTGGATAAGAAGGCACAAGGCATAAAAAGAACCGGTAGTCTCCTATAAACAATTATCGTTTTATCCCCTCCAAATATCCACTTTCATATAGATGGTGGTTGGTGCAAATGAAATGATCTTAGAAAAAGAGATCAATGCAGTTATGGCTACTGCTGGAACAAAAAAGACAGACTCTGACTCTCGACCTAGAAAATCATGCATGCAAGCCTCAAAAGAGAATTCGATCATCATGTTAGATCCGATGGAAATCAAAAGGAATATCTCCACTCTGCATGGCAAAACCCTGATTTACTGTTTCCTAGGTGCGCAACTCACCTTGGATGAATTGTATGCTTGGACATAGAGGGTATGGAAAACTAATTAGGAGTTCGAACTGAGGACATATGCCAAAGGATACTTTATAGGCATTTTTGTGAATGAATCAGACAACAATAAAGTCTTTGAATTTGGCCCCTACTTCTATAGAAGCATAAGGCTCTTCATGATGCATTAGCATACAACTTTGAAACCAATGGAAAAAATCCCAACAACAATGCCAATTTGGATCCACATGAACGCACTCTCCCAAGCATTCTAGTCCAGATATGTTTTTGATACTATAGCTAACACTAATTGTAAAGCCATAGAAACATTGAAACCCCATCATGGCAAAGGCCTTTCAAGTTATGCAATAATCTCTGGAGTTGGATCTTACCAAACCATTAACCAAGAATACCACCCTGCAAGCAACGGAGATGGAATGGGTCCATGATCTGCATTATGAAAGCATCCCATTTTGATGTAGCTGTCATCATGGGTATGATCACCTTGTAGAGAATGCATGTCGCTTCAAAAAGGTGCTACTTAACAAAAACAACCAGAAACCATTGAAAAAGATAATGAAGGATCCATGAAACCCAAAACGAAACATATTTTGATAAGCAAAGCCAAAAATACAAAGCGCTACATTACCAAGGAAGCAATGATAGTAGTAGATGCCAAACTATCCACACTAGAAGACACTGAAATAGTGCCAGACATTCAGTTTCTTGCAGGCAAATCCACAAATGAAATTGAGGATATTACCCCTAGAGATGGTTTCAAGGACGATCTTGAAAACCTCTTCAATGTCATCAACATGTTACTGATGATCATAATGACCATAGAAATTCCAAAACATTGTAAGAAAAATCCACCACTATCCCAGAAGATAAAGTTAAAGATGAAGGATGGGAGGAATCTGATTCTGAACTAGAGGATGCCATACTGGGCATAAAATAAACCACTAATAAGAATTCCAAAGGAGACGTCGGGAAAAAAAAAGGCAGGGCTAGTAAGAAAAGGAAAAGACACAATGATGCAGCGGAAGAAGTTATAGCTGGCAGTCAGAAACAATTGGACATCTTGGCGAGCACCAAGCTTATCAAACCCACCCAATGAAGGTCATCTCATAGAATATAAGGGGCCTCAATGCCCTTGCGAAGAGGAGATTGCTGAAATAACTGATTCATGCTAATAATCCTGTTATCCTCATGATACAAGAAACCAAGCTCGAGAACTTATCTGCACACATTAAAAGACTCTTCAGAAGTCTGAATAGAGATATCCATGGCAACATTGCTACAGGGATGGCTGGCAGTTCAAATTTCATGTGGAACCCCAACAAGGTTTGCCTTAGAAGCCTACAGATAGGCAATCAATGTCTCACATGTAAAGTGGTAAGCCTCAACTCTACCTCCAACTTTAATTTGGTTAATTTGTTTAGCTCCCAGAATCTTGTTGAAAAAGAAGCAGCATGGCATCAACTAGCCCAAAGAATCAATTATGACACATATGGCCCTTGGATCATTGGAGGAGACCTCAATGCTAGAATGGATTCCTCAGAAAAAAAGGTGGCAAAATGGGAGATGTCGACAATCCCACTTTCAGAAACATTGTGAATAACATGAACCTATCAAATATCAAACCTGCTAAAGGATGGTTCACCTGGAACAGCTGTAGAAAAGGCAAAACTTTCATCCCTGAAAGACTTGACAGGTTTCTAGCCTTCAATCAGTGGTTGGACCACAATCATCTTCTTAGCACGAAGGTCCTAATTATGTCAGTCTCAGATCACTGGTCGACTGCCCAGTGCTCTTTGGATTGAGGAAGATATTTAGCCTACTTGAACTCCTTACAGATTGGAGAAAATGTATATGGAGTCCTTTTAATTGGAGAATATGTAGTCTAGAGCTAGATGGCTCTCGATAGCGGATATGGCACTAAAATGTATCTTTTCTCGCAAAAGACAAAGGACCTCAAATCTACTCTAAAATGATGGAACGTTGCCTCGTTTTAGAATATCTTTCAAGGAAAAAAGACTTTGAATCTAGAATGGGTGTCATTCAACAATTTAGACTGAAAGGCCTTAATGCAGACACCATCCTTGAGGAAAAGAATGAAGTGTTTGACATGCCCAAGGACATCTACATGTTGGAGACAAAAACGCAGGGTGAGATGGCTCATTGAAGGGACAATAATACTAGGTTTTTTCATCACTCTTGCAAAATAAGAGGCAAGACAACCATATCAGAGAGATGGAAACCAAGGATCAAAGTACTCTTGAAAACCCTAAAGAAACTAGAGATGACCTTGTGGACTATTGGGAGGACATCCTTAAGAAATAAAATTTTCACAATGCTACAAATCAGGAAACCTTCTTCCACCGCATTCCCAAACTCATTACTTGCCAAGATAATGCAAACCTCATGGCTAGTATTTCTACAAAAGAAGTCAAAGAAGCCCTCTTCATTATGGCACCAGATGCTTTTCTTGCTCTTTTCTTTTTTCATTTCTGGGACCTATTAGGTGAAGATCTCAGGGACGTTGTTCAAGAATCTAGAGACTCTAAGTCTATGCTCAGAGTCTTTAATACTATTTCCTAGCCCTCATTCCTAAGAAGTCTTCCAACCCATCTCCCTTTGCAACTCCATTTAAAAGATTTTCTCCAAGGTCATAGCTAACAAAATTAAAAAGCTCCTCCCTAAACATATTTTAGAGGAGCAAGGAGGATATGTGCAAGGTAGGAAAATCTCTAATGGCATTGTGATTGCCCATGAAATTATCCATTCTCTCACTGCTAGCAAAAGAATACGTATGATCACTAAACTGGACATTCATAAAGCTTATGACAAAGTTAATTGGGAATTGCTTGACGATATTCTATATAGGTTTGGATTTGGAGAGGAGTGGAGGACTTGGATTAAAGGCTGCTATTCTACACTCAAATTTTCTATCCTTATCAATGGCTTGGTTGAAGGGTTCTTCTCTTCTTTTAGAGGTTTTACACAAGGGGACCCTCTTTCGCCATACCTCTTCATCATTATGGCAAAGACTACAGGAAGAAAAATTAAAGCTCGTAGAACTGGAGAAGGTATATACAAGCTACCTCGGATGGCCATGCTCACACACACTTGCAGTTTGTAGATGACACTATGATTTTTGGAGCCCACACTTAATGTTGTTAGATAAATACGTGACCTTCTCAGTAGTTATAAAAAAGTCTCAGGACAGTTAATCAATAGAAGCAAATCCAAAGTCATCTTCTTCAATATTAACCTCTTGCTTCAAAACTTCCTTTGTAGAATGCTGGGAATTAAGAAAGCTTCCCTCCTTGAACCCCATCTCGGGTTTTCTCTTTTCAAAGGAATGGACAACAAGCAAATGTGGAAATACATAGTCAAAAATCTTCATAGGAAATTGGTAGATTGGAAAGGTAAGTTTCTCTCCTTAGTGCGCAGACTCACTCTCGTCAAAGTTGTTTGTCAAGCTAATCCTATCTATTGGCTATCCCTAATGGTCGCCCCCAAAGGAGTTACTAAGGAAATTTCCAAAATCATGAGAACCTTTCTTTGGCAAGGCACTAAAGAGAATTTCAAGTTTCATTTCCTTGCGTGGGAAATTATTTGCAGACCCTACCTTCAAGGTGGGGCGGGTTTAAGGAACATTAGAAAGTTTAACTTGGTGCTTGTGGCTAAGCTGGTTTGGAGACTCAATATTCGTACCTCTGAATAGTGGAGTAGCATTTTAAGAGGCACGTATCTTGACAATGATACCTTTGAAAGAATCTTCATTGCCAAAGATCTACCTAAAGGTTACAAAATTTGGAACAATATGCGGAAAGCTGAAAGTCTTATTTGTAAAAGGCTCTTTTGGAAGGTTCATTATGGAGTAAAGACAAACTTTTGGGAGGACAAATGGATCAAGTGAAATGTCCCACTCAAGCTAAATATTGAATTCTGAAATTTTTATTTTTGCAATTCTAATCACAACTGGAATTTCATAAAACAAAGAAGACAACATGCTGCAAATTAATAATCGATAATTAAGTTTGAGCTTTTCTTTTGTTCTGAAAAAGTACAGTAGCATGAAAAAATCAAATGCTGATTTTTTACCAAACCCTACCTTCGAATCAGTTTGAAACACATAAAAATCCATGAAACCCTAGGTGAAACAACTCAAAACAGTACGACAGCTCTGAAATGCTATGATTCTGCCCAATCTGATAGAGTATGGCTGTGGTACGGACACCGTACATATCCGTACAGATCTGCACTTTTTTTTGTAGCAGCCCCCAAAAAGCTAAGATCTGATTTTTGCAGGTTGTCAATAGCAAAAATGAGGCCAAAATGGGTGGCACCCAACTAGGGCAGACCCTTTGGAACAATTTTAGAATTTTTCTTTACCCTGGCAGCCTCACAAAGTCAAACCTTAGCCCTGAATGACCATAAATTCTTGTAAATAATCTGTTGAGTTGCTCAATTATAAGCCCTGTACGGAATTACTCCTGTGGATTGGAGGGGTTTCATCCTCTGATCTGGTTGCAATGAGGGTTTTTGTCCTCAAGCACAAGTGAAAGAATTTTGGAATTCTGTTGGGAATTCTTTTAAAGTGAATAATCAATCATAATCAATAATGATTGCTGCTTTGTCCTTTTATAAAACTCACTTCCCCATTTCACCCTAACTCTAAAGTAATTAGAATTACTTTTTAATTAAATATTCCTTTTTTCCCCTCATAATAATAATTAATTTTCAGCCATGTAATTAATTAATGCTTTTTGGCCCCACTTAATAATAATGTCCCTTTCATGGTATTAAATAAAGTGACGTTGAGGACAACTTAAAACATTATTATTAAATTATTTTACTTTTTCCACCCCTTTTGCCTATGGAAAATAATAGATAGGCTAAGGGTCTTTTGATTTTATTTAATTCGAAAAGGGGACATTATAGTCCGCCCTTTCCAAAATTGCTTGCCCTCAAGCGATGCTTGAACTGTTCTGCAAATGTTAGGATCCCAAATCAACCTTGAAAATTTGCAAACTTCCTTCAAATGTGCAGAATTACAGTTGTTAATGATTGAAATCATCAAAACCAGCAATATAGAGATGATGTAACAGCTACAAAAATGACAAACCCGTGTTATATTCAATAGCATGTTCACTGTAGAGGTGGTGGGCAGCCATGCAAGGGCCGAAAACTTTCTATTAGTAGTCCCAAACTGAAAAATACTCCTTCCCACGTCTGGACATCCCTGCAAATCCACTTGTATGGGTGTAAATGGAGTAATGTGGTCGCTGGTAATGATGACGAGTAAGGACAATATTAAAGCTGACAATTAGACTCATAGCTGCCATGAGTGTGTTCCTTATGACATTTGATGGAAGGATACTATCACCATCTACTTCCCTCATATCTCATTGATGACCCTTTGCACAAATACCTACATTTGGAGTTACTCCACCATGCTTATGCTGTGCTACTCTGATATTCATATGAACTTCTCCTTTAAATGCCTTAAAGACATTTTCATCAACTCTAACATTGGCATCATCTTTACTATATTGAAGATTCAAAAATTTGGCATTAACTCAAAAATCCTTTTTAAATTCTTGCAAAACAGCTGATTGTTTTGGCATACCTTTTTGTGGTTCCCATGCATGGACCAAACCTTGTTGATATTGAATGCTTTGTTGTTGCAGTTGCTGATCTATGGCTTGTAGCTGAGATATTTGACCCTTTTGTGACTTGTTAACTGTTCTAAACTCTGAATTTATGTCAAATAGTTCATGCCTCTTTGCTTGGGAGCATAATGGGGTTTTACTGATCTGGAGAGGTGTTTCGTGGATACCCCTAGAAATTACTGGAACTTCTTTTACAGTTTTGCATTCAACAAGCAATATTTGTTCCTCCTTGACTTTATTAAAACAAACTTTTTGCTAACAGTCAATTTTAGAAGTCAATGAAATATCTTTTTCTGATAAAAGATCCTTACCTTCAACTTGCATGGTGGATTCCTCTGTCTTTCTCAACTTTCTTATGTATTCATACAAAGCTCTTTTATTTGGATATCTCACTTCTAGTAACTCCAGGTACTCATCAAAGGAAACTTGGGATTTAAGACTATCAGGTATACCTTGATACTGGTCAAGGATTCAGGTGGCCTCAAATTTGTATCTTTCCTTGTCATTTTGTATTTTAATCAACACCTCTTGAATAGGATCTATATTTTCTTCCCTTTGAAATAACTTTGCTTGAAGAAACATGGGTCGATTAATCGCTGAAGGACTCCTTTGGGTAGCCTTGTTCTGATTTATATTCTGCAAGCTTGCATCATCTCTGCTTGGATTCTTCCATTGTTCTCTAGATGGTCCTTGTCAAATCTCTCTGACTTTGATTGATGGCGTCATGCAAAAAATTCATTTCTTCTGTAGGTAATATGAAATATCCCTTGATGTCCCTGTCCGATTCACAGGTTGGCAAGATCTAGGCTCTGATAGCATTGAAATATCCCACTCAAGCTAAATATTAAATTCTGAAATTTTTATTTTTGCAATTCTAATCAAGACTGGGACTTCATAAAACAAAGATGACAATATGCTACAAATTAATTATCTATAATTAAAAGTTTTTATTCCTTTCTGGAAAAGTACAACATGAAGGTTTTTATTCTTTGGGATATGGCTCCAGGCTCAATCAGTTGGAAAGTTTGGGTTGAAAGAAATGCTAGTCTTTGAAGAGCAAAGTTGCTAGAAAAATCAAAATCAGTTATGGGATGATATTGAAAGTATGCTCTATGTCGTCTCGATTATGGAAAATAATCTAAAGGAAGCCAATCCCAATGAAATGGACATCCTTTGCAACTAGCCAACTCTCAGAAGAACTTTTGATGGGCATGCCCCTAACAAAAATAATAATAAATATATTAGAGATAATACTAGGTGGATCCCTCTGCCTTTAGGGCACATGCTTAAGTTTGATGGGGCCTCTAAGCACAATCTTGGGTAATCTGGAGCTGGTGCTATAATTAGAAATCATAAAGGTAATGTGGTGGCCTTCAAGTTTCTCTACATGCGTATTAATTCAAATAATATCATCGAAGTCGAAGGTCTAATCTTGAGTCTTAATCATGTCCTTTTCAAAGGTATTGACAACCTTATCATTGAAGGCAATTAATCACAACATAAGTCAAAACAAGATGATGAGGTGAAGGGGGGCTTAGTGAAGGACCTTAAAAAAATGTACAATGTAGAGGAGGATTCACTGCGTAGAATTGAGTGGATCAAGTTTATTGAACTTGATGGCTACAAATCTTCAGCAAAGATAGACAGGTTAACATTAGCACAAGAGAAGCCAGCGCATTCGTGGCAATTATATGGGCATCTAGGACAGTGACAAACACTTGCAATTCACCTCCTTTCCTTGGTTTCCAGTACCTTTGCTGCTAAGAGGAATTGGTTGACATATGGTTGGATTCACTTTCTTAAGAGGAACAAACTTGCCACTTAAGAGACTAGAGAAGCTTGTTGTTATACATAGTCCCCTACGTATGATGTCTCGCAAGACCCTTGAGTACCAGTGGACCCCAACATTCCAATAGAATGTAAATCCTGAGGAACCGAGCTAGGTTGAAAAGGAGCATAATGTGCAACATGGATTGATTGGGATCCACTTTGAGGATGAGTATGAGGATGACATTTATAGTGAGAAGTCGTGAATGTGTTTCAGATGATGATTCTGATTTTTGAGTTGTGCCTTTGCAAACTATGTTTTTTTGGCATTAGCATGTAGAATAGTTGATGTATTAATCAAAAACTTTAAAACTATAATGTATGATGTATCTAGTTCTATAGACTATGGTCTATCATTAGATCATGTACTTCTCTCAATGTAATATTGTTGATGTATCTCGATTGAAGATTCTCTATCATTTATGATTTTGGTCCTTTACTCCGATTAAAATTAAAACTTTAATGGTTAATGATATTGAGCTATCACAATGCTTAACTTTACATTTATTATTTTGAAATTCAAATTATTTGAGTCTCTTTAAGTTATTTTTTTAGTTCATTTGTATATTTTAAATATTTATATATTGTTTTAATTAGCTGTCCCCCCACCGTCCCTGATTTATTTTTTTTCTGTCCGTAAAACCTCATCTCGTTATCTAGGAGTCTTAGGTAACTATGGTTATGACCCGTAGATAAACAAGTTTTATTAAGTAGAAAACTAAATTTTGAAAAAAAAATATCAAACATTAAAAAGGGATATTTAAATAAAATACTAAGTATAATGAAATAAATGGAATGAAATGAAATGGTTTTAATTATGTCCACGAGACCAAATGGTCTATGAACCTCCGATTACACCAATTGCTCCCAGCTATGTCCTTTAGAAGACTGCTTCTTTTATTGATTTGAGTTAACAACTCCCTCAACACTTTTATTCTATATTCTTCAAATAGCTCTACCATGGAGCCAACTCTTATAGTTTCCACATAGTTGGCTTGAATGTCTGCATATTTCAGACATTCAAGAATGAGATGCTTCTTCGTTTTGACTACCCTTGTGGTTCATAAAACACAAACCCTCTCATCCCACTATTCTTTTAGTGATGTCCATCTGTCTATTTCACATCTGAGCCTATGGGAGCTAGTCCTTAGTCACACCTTTTATATTTGTTAACAAAATACAATTGTAATTGTTGCAAAAATCCCATTCACTTGTAGTGTCTAGTTTGCTGAAGTTTAGTTTGAACTTGCAAATATTGGAGAGGTTGATGATTCATATGGATGATAGTTTCCTTATCAATGAGATAGTGCTTCCATTTCTTGATTGATCGAACAAGAGCATACAGTTCTTTGTTGTATGTACAATAATTTAGAATTGCACCATGAAATAGCTTTGAATAGTAACATATCGACTAACCTCCTTGAAGTAGGACAACTCCCTTCGCATAGTCACTAGCATCCATTTCCACTCCAAAGTGCAGCTACAAGTTAAGCAAAGCTAAATTTGGAGTATGGCTAATCTTATGTTTGAACATATCAAATGCACTTTGTTGCTTCTTGCCTCAAGTAAAACTCTTACCACCTGTTGTAATGGCATGCAAAAGTGCAACTATGGAAGGGGATTTCTTGATGAACTTACTCAAATATTGAACTACACCCACAAAGCTCCTTGTCTCGATCACATTGGAAGGCTTTGACCAATTCATGATGACCTCTACCTTCTTCGTATAAATCCTCAATTCCCCATCTCCAACTATTTGCCCCAAGAAGACAGTGATTGTTGAATAAATTCACATTTCTTCACATTCAACACTAGCTCGTTCTCCTTCAAAAGCAAAAATTGTTTAAGATGATCAATATGCTCATTAAAAGTTCTGATAAAAACTAGAATATCATCCAAATATGCAATGACAAAGGAATCAATAAATGGCTTCATTGCCTCATTCATCAACAACATGAAGGGAGCTGGTTCATTGCATAACCCAAAAGGTAGAACCAACCACTCATACAACCCTTGCCTTGGTTTGAACTCTGTTTTTAAAATGTCCTCTTCTTTAATCCGCACTTGGTGATACCCAGATTTCAAGTCAAGCTTAGTAAAATACTTGGCATGCTAAAATTGATCAAGAAGATCATCAATCTGTAGAAGAGGGTACTTAGTTTTGATGATTATCTTGTTAAGTGCTCTATAATAAACATTCTCTCTATGAACCATCTTTCTTAGGTACTAAAACAATAGAAGAATCACATGGAGAAGTACTAAGATGGATTACACCTTGATTAATCAAAGATTGCAGTTGTTTTCCCTCAATGGCATCCTTCAAGGACTGCCTATATAACCCGAGATTTGGAAGCAGACTGTTAGGTTTTGTGCTCAATAGGCCTAGCTAGGGGAAACCTTGTAGGCTCATGGAAAACCTCCTTGAACTGCTGCACCAACACTCCCATATGCTTATGTTTTTTGTTAATAAACATGCTACAAGAAGTCTTATGTGTAGCTGTTGTTTTATCTTGAATATCTCTCAAAAGAAGCAAAACAAACTTCTCATTAGCATTAATAAGCTTCTTAGCTTCATAGGCACACACTTAAAATAGATTTTAGAATCACCTTTGTCGATTGAAATGATGTAGCTCTTGCCATCCTTCACCAAACAATCTTGGTTGGCTCTTCTCATGAAGATAGCATCCATGATATACAAGGGTTGCCAAACACTACACCACACACATCAAGATGTACAACATCCACTGTAACTTCGTTAGTGAAATGTGCATTAATACAAAACATAACTTTACATTGCTTGGTCACCTTGATGCCTACACCTTTCTTCACCGAACCCAAAGAATATGGGCTTGGATGATTGTAAGTTTCAAACCCCAATTTGTTTGCGAATTCTTTGCTTATCAAATTTTCTTGTGAACAAGTATTAAAAAAAGCATCCAATTTTGTTTTCCTCATTTAAATTTTAATATGAAGAAGCTTAGAAAGTTCACTCTTACAACACTACTACCACCTAAACATACCTTTCTAGTGACGGAGTTACAACACAAATTGTCATCCACATTGGAACTGCAACCAATATTCTCACCTTGGAGAGAGGGCATAACCTTCTCGTTCTTGTTCTTGTTCTTGAATGGATGCAATTCTAGATGGAGCTTCCAACATTGATCCCTGGAATGACTATCAGCATCACATTTCCTACAATGTCTTTTAGTATCCTTTTTAGAAATGAATGTAGCATTATGCTTACCGTTCCCTTTACCCTTTTGCTTGGATTTGCCTTGTTGCTTGGAAGTGCTATGAGAGATAGATGGAGCCTTCTTCTTGTCCATCTCCAAGCAGTGAGCATGAAAACAAGCCTCATCTACATCCGTAGGCTTGGCTAAGAGGGCATGTCTCCTCAAATAGCTATGAAGTCCACCCACATACTTCTTCAAGATGTCATGGTCTGTGATATCTTTTCCCATTTGGACAATCATCTTGTGGAACTCACTTGTGTACTCCTACACGCTTTAGCCTTGCTTTTGCCTAATATATTGCCAATACAAGGACCTCTCTTCCTTGTAACAAATATGATAGAATTGATTTTTGATTAGCATCTTAAAATCATCCCACTTAGTAATAGGAGGAAGCTTCTTAACAACCAAATTATGAACATAGCTCTCAAACCAAATTAAAACACAATTGGCTAATTTTAACCTTGCAAAAGAAATTTGTTGGCTTTCATTAATCTGATGCAAATTGAAATATACCTCAAGTTTGGCTAGCCAATGGTCTAGCCTCTCTGCATTCACGTCCCCATCATGTAGTTGATTCTCTATCTTTGCTTCAGCCTTGAATGGAGGTGGAGCTTGGTTAGCATGGGGCTGCTCTTCCTTCTTCTCATGAATCATGAGAGCATCCTCATTTGTTTTCAGTGCTTTTGTAGAAACACAAAGCTTCTCCATGAGATCCCCATGATGGCCTCCAATCGATCAAGCTTGCTCATAGAAAGAGAAATGCTAGTTACGACTCCTTCAAGCTTGCAAAATCGCTCTACTGCTGTTTAGGCATCTTCTTTATCAACATGGGGCGTACTTCTGATCCCTTGTTTCCACTTCCTTGTGGAAATATCTGATTCAAAAGGAAATAGAATATCTTAATCACTAGCACTACTTGTGCTAGTGACGGGCATAAACTTGCAATATAGTCAAAATACAAAAAACCACACAAAAGACTAATACTAAACTAGCTCTGATACCAATTTGATTCGTAAACTAAGTCGATATTCCACACTAAGATTTACGAACATGGATCCTATCACTACCATCTCAACAAATGATTGTAAGAAGAATGTTCTAGGCTATTTGCAATGCTAAAATAGAGATAAACGAGTGCTGGAAATGAGATATATGTCATGTTCCTCTTTTGATAGGGACATCTTGGAAGACCCTTAGCTTTAAACTTATTCCTGGGGGCTAAGGGACAAGTATAAAGGGAAGAGAGTGTTGAACATTTTTTTGAATATTTGTAAAAGTACCTTTTTGAAAAGTACTCTATGTTTTTTATTTTCACTTAAAGAGGGGACTTTTAAGGGTCATGAAGGCTTAAGCGATTTTAAAAAAAGATCATAAGCAAAGGTCTTTTAAAAACATTGTAAGTCACCCTCCCTTTCTCTTTTTGGGCGCCACACTTGGAGGGCTACAAAAGTGAAGAGGAATCATTTGAAAAGGGCATGTTATGTTGTGATATTGAATATTGGTCTATTAACATGAAAATGCTTCATCCATTTGCGTTGAAGACCAAACCCTTCAAGTAACGGAGTTAGGGGACGAAAACCCTCTTTCTTTTTTTGAGGTAGCTTCATTCAGAGGTTACCATTGGAGCCATTTATTCCCACAAGGGTGTTTTAAGACACCATTTGTCATTTTCAAGTGGAGCGACTTGCTTTGAAGGAGTGGCGACTTGGTTTGAGGGTGAATTCTCATGTATTTGGGGTTTTTTGTGCCCTAAGAACAATTCTGGAATTTATCCTAATTTTTTGCATAGTGGCAACCTGCTTTGGGAGAGGTTTGGACCTCATGTGAAGGTCAATTTGTCCTGGATTTTCCAGCTTGGGCGATTGACTTTTGAGCTTTTTTAGCCATAAAAACATTCAGAAAATTCATTAAAAAATCTGTCTTTTATTGCAAATATATTTATGCAATTTATTGAGGGTTTGATGAGATTTTTGGCATAGGAAACATCTACAATTTTCAGATTAATTTTGCAGCCAAGGATGCCTACGATTTGAAGAATAAAATCTGATTTTGAAGGGTTATACTTTCATGTTTTGAGCAGCCACTAATTGATTGGGGTTTGACATATTTTTAAGCTATTTTAAAGGTATATTTGAGGGCTTGTTGGTAGATAGGGTTTGCTACAATAAATCAATTTTTTTCCAATTTGAAGTAGGGTATTTAAATATTTCTAATTTTCAGCGATTCATCCTTTTTGGGGACATTACAATGTACAACATATTACACATGAATATGAAGCATAATAATAAGGAAAGCACAAAATGAACACAAGAGTTATCCTGGAGAAACCCATTGTGGGAAAAACTCCAATGGGTGAGGCAATTGCACTCTACTTCCACTATGTAATTGTTGACATTTTTCCCCATAGGGCAAAATTGTCAACCTTACTATTCGGAAGATGGTCTTATGTGCCAGTTTGTTTTGTGAATCAGTTTTGGGTACTGAATAATGAAAAGGAAAAGGTTTTGCAAAGTTCAATCAAGCCTAAATACATATTTACAAGGACCCAAGGAGCCATCTATAGCAAAGGAAATTACAAAGGAAAGAGCCTACAACAAAGGAAATTACAAAGGAAAGAGCCTACATCAAAGAAAATTACAAAGGAAGATACCCTTTGGAAAAATGCCCGAAGGAATACTTCGGAGATTAAACAAAGAAAAACCCACCAAAAAACAAAAAGCTCAAGGAATACTTTTTGTCCGAAGGAATTCCTTTGAACAAAAGTTCGAAGAAATCCGAGAGAAAAGTCAGAAAATCCAAAAGGTCAAAGGAATAACGACACTTGCAAAAAACCCGGTTGCCCTACAAAAAGCTCGGGTGCCCTACAATTTTTTCGAAAAGCCACAGAGGAAGCACACAAGCCCTTGCGGATGGCACTTGGTCGGTGGCAATACCTTTGCAATTTTTTCGAAGGACATTCTCTGTCGGTGGCCAAAGAAGACAAAGCAAATACCTTCGGATTTTTTGTCCGAAGGAATTCCTTCGGACAAAAAGTCCGAAGAAATTTGGAGAGTTTACAAAGCAAAAAAAAAACCCGACAGAAAAAGTCCGAAGGCAAAAAAGAGAAAAAAATAAAGGAATTCCTTCGGACTTTTTGTCGGAAGGATTAATTCAGGAAGGCACAAACAGGGAACCCGAAGGGCACTTGCCTTTTGGAAAAGGTCGCAAGGAACAAAGCCCAAAGGATAGGCACTTGCCCTTCGGAATGGACATTTCGGAACATTTGTCCGGAGAGGCAAAGAAAGTAAAGAATAAATTCCTTCGGGAAAAAAGGAAAAGACAAAATTCTCATGGACAATTTGTTCGTGGGAGAAGTCATAGACAAATGCTGGAGAAAAGGAAAGCTCGAAAATAAGAAAAGTCCGAAGGAGCCCGAGACCAAAGGGAAAGTCATAGACAATTCCCGCAGACATTTCGTCCACGGGAAAGTGAAAAAACAAAAACCCTGATAGACAACCAGACAAGAAAGTCCGCGGGAATAAACCCAAGAGCAATGCATGCACAGAAACATAAACAAAAAATAGATAGACAGGGAATAAATTCAACCTGAATTTATCTCTCACTCAGCAAGATGGTTTTCCATGCAAGCACTTTCGTCCGTTTCAAGCTCGTAACGTTCCAACAACTCAACTGGAGTTCCAAATTCGGACGTCGAGTTGACTGTTCTAGATTTATAATTGACTAATTGTTAAACACCACATCTGCTAGGGTTTTCCATGCGAAGGAGAATAATCTCTTTGTCCAACTCAGCGTATCAAACGCTCCAACTCAGCTTATCAAACGTTCCAACTCGGCTTCCAACGGATCAAGTCAGAGTTCTAAAATTGACATTGGCGTGGATTTCTATGCAAAGAGAGGTGGGCGTTTCAATAAACAAAGACAAGTCCACTTCCTCTACAGTAGCGCCAAGGAGCTTCATGCAAAAACAAGTCCACTTCCTCTAGCGCCAAGGAGCTTCATGCAAAGACAAAGGGAAAACATATTTTATTGAAAGGCAAAGTCAACCTTGAGTTAATCTCAGTTGATCTTCCTCTTCTTTTTTTCAACGCCAATCTTTTGGCTTTTGTAATTCTCTATAAGTTGGCTTTCAGCCTTGATTAAAAAAGTCCCTCTCTTGGCAAGACCAGACTCTGCCATTGGTGAGTTGTGTCATCTCTTCAATCAATAGAAGGACTGTACTTTCAGATTTCAAGTGCTGGCATAGTGTATATTCATTCAGCAATTTGCATATGTGGTAGATTTCTCTTCCTTCCCAAATTTTGATTCGTACCTAGTTGCTAGCTTATCATATTATGTAGGTCATGTTAAGTGTTCTTTATGTCTTTTGCTGAAGCTGTAAGTGGATGTTAGGTGGCTATAAAGTGTCTTGTATCAGACCTCTCTCCATCGTTTTTCCTCATGTTTTGGTCATTGGATCAAACCTTCTCATGAAATACTTGTGCATAGTGGTCGATTGAAATCGAAGGTCTTTCTTTTCTCTTGTTTGTTCAGTGTTCAAGGTTCCAAGTAGAGTGGATCAATCTTTTGGTGTATCACCGTTATTAGGTAGGATTTCCCCTTAAAGTTTTCTTCTCCCTTTTCCATGGTAGTCCGCAGCATAGAGTAGAGATCCTCATTGATACATCTTACAAGAACTAGCCTTCCCTAGAGGTTCTTCTCACCATTGAGGCACCTAACCCTCGTGAGAAGATCCCATTGTTTCAACCGGCTAGAGGATTGGCCATTTCATGCACGTCTTCGATTCAGGGTGTAGCTCTAGGTTGACAACAATAATTCAAGAAATGCACAAGGTACTGCCAAACATGGCCTTCATGGACAAAATTCTCACTACTATATCCAAAACTTGCACACAAGATTGCTCCTTACTTATTAGACATCTCTCAGAACTCCAACAAAGCTGAACCAACCATATACAACTAGGAAACAATGAGAGAACAAGAACAAAGTCTCAAACATGCAACTTGCAATGTGAATCCAACTTCAAGACTTCTCAATGCATTTTATGATGTCTTTTGCCTTGCACAAGCTTGTATTTATGCTCTCTCAACTTTTGAATTTGCTAAGAAGTTCAAACGAACCATCGTTGAGTATTGAAAATGTTTACAACCGTTCCCATTCTCATACTTTATCTCGTGGCAAAACTGCTGTTGTTTGTAGTCTAACAATTGTGAAAACACTGGGGTGGTTGCGGAAACCACCATAGCAGTTACACAAGTGTCACCTGCATATATCAACTGTTACACAACCGCCACCTGCACAGACCGATGATTGTGTCATCTATAGAAAAACCCTCCATTTCAAGAGCAAAAACTCGCTAACTTCATCACTATGAAGATGTCCAAATCATCCCCATACTGACTCTGCCACTGTAACATATCTAGTCTGATGTTTAGAATACGAAATATCTTACAATAGTGTCTTATAAGCACGAATTACATACAATCAGGTTTAGTGAAAGGTGGAAACATCTAGTATACATGACTAGTACATTAGGATCCAAATTTGAATAAAAAAAGGGGAAAATGACAATTGAAATAGGAGAAAATAGAAACACTAAATAACTAAGACTCAAACTCAGACAAACAACAGATTCAAATGAAATGAAATATTAAAATGCATTTTAGAATTGTATGAGGCGTATTTGAGGGATTTTGTTTAATTTTTTTGCTTGTTTTTTAGGAGATGCGCTATGGGCAAGAGGAGATGGGTTAGGAGACATTAACTATCTCCGAAGGATGTCTTCGGGCATGGAAGGCATTTACGTACCTATCTCTTATACCAGAGACACATTCCCGTCTTTGTGGCATGTCTTGAGGGGTAGGAGATGCGTCTCCCTACAACCTTGGTCTCACAAAATATGCTCATTTTATTGGCATGAAGCTGTGTTCGAGACTAGATATTGTGAAAGCTTACGTAAAAAATATTTACAAACTCCATGCTTTCCTTAGGCGATTCTTTGTGATCGCAATCCCTTATTCACAAGCAATGATTGCAAAGAGATGTGAGTCCAGGACTCTAAACATGAATATCTTTGATTGAGTTATGCATATCATCCCCAAATCGATGGACAAATTGAAGTTGTTAACATGTGTTTAGAGGGGTATCTTCAATGTTTTGCTTATGATAAACAAAATCAATGGTTTAAATGGTTACCTCTAGCAGAATGGTGGTATGATGCTACATATCACACATGTGAAAATGACGCCATTCACTACATTATATGGTTACAAGCCACCAAAGCATAAGGAGTTTATACTTTCTCAAGAAAACTTCTTTGCGGCACATGATGTTCTTGAACAATCTCATGTTGTAATTCAACTTTTAAAGGAAAATTTGGAGCGTTTGTAAAATATAATGAAACAGCAAGTGGATCAACATCGTTTTGAGAGAGAATTTGAAGAAGGCAATTGGGTTTTTGTGCGCCTGCAACCCTATAAGCATATGCCATTAAAAAAAGTGGCAGGAACTTCAAATTATCTCCAAAATACTATGGTCCTTTTTAAATTTGGAGAAAAATACGGTAGCATATGCCTTAGACCTTTCAATTCATGATCTTTTCCATGTCTTGTGACTAAAAAAGAAGTTAGGGGCAAACTTTCCAGTTCAATTTGAACTTCTGATTTTGGATGAACTTATTCTAGAACCAAAGTGTATTATGGAAACATGAACCAAGACCTTACGCTCGAGGATAATTAAGAAATACCTAAATAAATAGAAAAAATTACCAAAGGAAGAAGAATTGTGGGAAAACAAGCTTTTTGTGGATACTCATCCTTTGCTTCCTATGCTTTGAGGACAAAGCATTTTTGGAAGTGAGGACTTGTTATAATTCTAATTAGTTGGTATTGGCTATCTTTGAGCGGATGTCTCCTTATACTCACGAGTCACATCCCCTCCATTGTATATTGATACTCTCTTTTCACTTCTCTTCGCATCTCAGCTTATATTTATTGTATATTGTTCATTGTTGTATCCACTTTGTTTCAATACATGCTTTCTTCTCTTCAAGTGTTGTTAGCTGCAAGATTTTCTTCTTAATAATATTTTTGAATTTATAATCTTCTACAGCTTAAGCCAGTTTCTGTGTTGTTAGATTCAAAGTGATGAGTAATGCAACATCTGCTCTGTGTACTAGCTGAAATAGAGACATCACAATGAATCATTTAGAGTGAAATGGTCAGCCCATGAGGCATCGTACAATTTGTGTCGACTACTTTGATTGACTTCATCTAATGTTTGTAAAATTTTCATGATGTTTTTGTTAGTTTACTTGGTCATTTTCTTGAGGACAGTAGTATGAAGAATGTGATAGAATGATATCATATGCATGACAGAAACATATTAAATCAACAAATGAAAAGTATGATGCATAATATGTCACTATTTTCTTAGGTACAACAAAATAGATCAAAATTTGCTATTTGATGAATTGGAATACTATAGGGGTCATTTGCTTGACTGGAATCGCTTCGACCCTCTTGATGATGTAATCTGTCATTGTCAACAAATGTGTATGTCCGTAGTTGGAATGCGGATTGAGTGTGCCGATAAAGTTGAGAAGCAAAGCATCAATTATCATTGGTTTTAAAGGAAGGGCAGCAAGCTTAGGCCATCATGCAGCTTGTGCCAACTAGTTTGACTAACTTCAACTAATGCTTGTACAGTTATCATGAGCTTTTTGTTAGTTGACTATGGTTGACCATTTCCTCGAGGATAGTAGTCTGAAGAATGTGATAGAACAATATCATATTCATGACAAAAGGATTAACTCAAGTAAAAAAAAGTATGATGTATTTTTTGTCACTATCTTCTTAGGCACAACAAAACGGATCAAAATGTGATCTTTGATGAATTGGTATACTATTTTGGGGTCATTTGCTTGAGGAATATACCAAATGATTTTTTTATTAGAGTCTCCAAGGGTACGGTCCATTGCCTTGTGAAATGTTTCTCTTGCATTGATCAATCCAAAAGGCATACAATAGTAAGCATAGGTTCTCTCTAGAGTGGTGAATGTTGTTTTATGCTAATCTTCATGGGCAACTTCTATGTAGTATTGGATTTATATGGAAGGGAAAGTCTTATTTAATACTTAGGAAATAGTGGGTGAAGTCATTTAATGCCTTTCTGTCGGGCCTGAAAGGTGTCCATGCACCTTTTTGTTTTTTGAATTGTGTGGTTTTTTGGGACTTAGTCAGTTTCCAGGATTTGCATTCGAGAAAAGGTGACGTGGTATACCTTTGCATTTTGCAAAGGGTGTTTCAAATCCTATTGTTCCAGATTGATTATGTGCCTTAGTTGATTTGAGGGTATAAAGCGGAAAGGTGGATTGGAGAAGTACCATTTCACGATGCAAATGGTGGTTTGGAGTCTGCAAGCCCCAATTGAATTTGTGCCTTAGCTGATTTTGAGGTTTCAAGGTGGAATGACAAAACTTGGAGTCACTGTGGCATGTTGGAAATTTGTCCTTGAGTCCCGACTTGCCACTAAGGATCCATTCTAAGCTGATTTCGAGTGTTTGAAGTAGGATGGTGGAGTTGAAGAGCACTTGTGCACTATGATAATGTGGATGTGAGTTCCAACATATAAATCATATTCATGTCATTTTTTCGTAATGTCGAGTGGAGGTGAGGAGATCAAGTGAGCCAATGCATTGTGCAAAGCTGATTCTAAACCCCAGTTCATGGACTGGATCTTGTACGTAATCAATTTGAAGTGTTTGAGGTGGGAAGACAAAGGTGAAGAGCACCATTGCACAGTGCAAGGGGTGCTTCAAATTCCACTTCTTCCAATTAAATTTAACACTTAGCTGTTTTGAGGCCTGCTGGAGGGAATAGCTGATATTGGTGCGCCTTGTGCAAGTGCAAATGTTCATGCAGAGTTTTCTTTTCCACTGGTTTCTCATACTTAGCCAATATTAATACATTTGCGCAGAAGAAACAAGATAACACTGGATGCAGGTTTGAATGGTGCATTGAATTCTGTTTTAACCAATCAACTTTCAGACTTAGACAATTTTTTAGGAAAATGACTTGGAATGACACAAAATATGCAGAAATTGGAGGGTAAAAGTGGGTAGAGAGTCGGGGAAGACGAAAATTGACGTGTAAAAATTTCAAAGGGTACCCCTAAATTTGGGCCTAAGACATCTGTAAATTTGGGGATACCACATTAATATTAACACTTCTAAATTCTGAATTAATTTAATATGAATATGTTTGAAAAGGTTAACAATTTTCTCCATTGCACCACGTTTCATCTGTATGATGACTATGTATGTTGTGTATATTTTGTGAAGGGTCCTTCTCTGTGCATTTCGAGCCCATATCATCCTTGAAGAATGACGGGTCATTGCAGTTTATGATTAAATAAGACCTTTCTATTTCATCATGTGCACTGTTACTATAATACACACAATTGTGATGTGAATAATGAAAAACTCTGGTTGTAAGTGAAACACTGCTACATCTGTTATATTTTTTATGCTGAATGTTCCAGTTTATTTGTGTCTACTGCTCAAGTTGTATTAACTTCTTACCAATGCAATTCCGAAGGCATCTTTCTTAGAATGTCTGGAAAATTTCCCCCTATCAAAGTTCATTGTAGATTCAGTCTAGTGCAAAATACAAGAAAGAGATTTCAGTTTGAATTCCTTACAAATTCATTTTATTGTAAATTTATGAAAAAGCAAATACATATTGTGCGGTATATACGAATCAATTTAGGCACCTATATGTGTTTTGGATGTCTTGACTTGCTTGTATTTCAAGGCATACCTATGATTGGTTGTTGTATGACATGTCTTGGAACCATATCCATAACTTTGTATAGTTTGGGAATTCCTACAGGTGGCTGCATATGCTGATGGTCATGCAAAGATCTATGAGTCACTTGATCCTTTGGAGCTTAAACGATGGCAGCTTCAGGTAAAGTCAAAAATATTATTCTATTATAATGCAAGGTACACCTCGATGATTAATATATGATGCCTTTTGCATCTTTGTTTTGTTTTTCATTCTTGAGGTCAGTTTTTGGGGTATAGTAATCAATTTTTCTATAGATTTGCATGAATACATAGCTTTTAGCTAAAACTTAAAGCTATCCTATTCATCTTGGTTTGTTAAGGATTTGTTAGGAGATTGCTAATGTAATTGGTGATTTGTAGTGTTTTGATTTAATACAGTTCTTAAGGCAAAGTTGTCTTACAACCAAATCTATGGCAGTAGTTTGTAATCATTGCTACAGGTTGGTCTCCTTGCCCTGGACACTCATGCTCTTGCTAACAAGCATTAGAGGCATTAGCATGCAATGTATTCCTACTGTTAAAGACTATGTCACTTGTATTTGTGGAATGTCATAATTTAAAACGATATTATATGCAGGAATGGAGTTTCAGGCCTGAAACGTCGATTCTAAAATCTATTTATGCAAATTTCCTGAAGCTCTCACTCCTAACCATAATGGATTGCACAAGCTTGAAGTTGCATTATATGTATTTTAGTATGCAATGTAAAACAACTTATCAATTCTAGAAATATGTGATGATAAATCTTTGTCTTGTAAATGGTTTACCTTGCATTGGTACTCAAGTGTTATGACCATTGAAAACTTTCCATACTACACCCCACTCTTATGCCCTGTGCTATGTGGTGGTAATGACTAGCTCACATATTTATGATAGCTCACTACAAGATTCCTTCCATTTTATAACACTATGGGCATATTGTGACCAAGTTAAGTGCCTTTCAAGGTGGTTGTCACAATCCTAATCGATAAACAATTTTGGGTTCTAGTTCCAAGGACTGTTCTCCTCCTTTTACCCATTAGTTACTATGCCCTTGGAATAGGTGACATAATAAAGACAAAGATAAACATAATATAGTAATACAAAATGAAAGATAAGCATTTTTTATACTATAAAAGAGGACATACCAGTCGATTTGACAAACGGGAAATAGATCTATTGAAGTAATTATTTTCCAACCCTAAACTTTAGAGAGTATCATTTGAAAAATAGTTTATATATATTTTCTGTTTGCATAAATGAGAAAGGAGGGTGGGAAAAGCAATCTGTAACATTAGTCAGACTATCATATCAACCATGGCCATGAGATTGCCCCCATCATAGTGCTGAGTGTTGAGGTCAAAAACAGTAATACTTTAAAGAACTTAGTATCCAAATTGGAAACATGTAAACTATTCTTGGACAATATCAAGAAGTCAAGTTTAAAATATGGATTTAAACCATATACACAAATCAATCACTATCCATGAAACCTTTGCCTGGTAAGACCATAATACAAGTCTCTAAACTAGAAAAGGATAAACCATTAGCCAACCTCCATTCAAGGGACAAATAGAGACTTTTGAAACATGCAACTAAAGAAAAACCAAACAAACAATTGTCCTTCCAATAAGACTAAACGATGCTACAATAGAAGTGTGAGAAAGAACACTTGCAAATCTGACTGAAAACACATAAGAGGTCACAAATGACTACTTTCTGTATCAGATAGATATCAAACGGCCAAGAAATAAATGACATATGGTTTACCCTCAATTTATACCCAAGGGGGGAGAAACCCCTAATTGCATCATGATATAATCCTTTACTAATCTAAATGTAACATAACATAATATTGCCCATACTAAATTAATACATAGACCACAATGCTAAGGACCAAATAGGCCATATTATTCTCCTAAGACTATGTTGTGTCTAGATACCCCTCCCCATTAAGGAGCAATGTCCCCAAAGCTATTAATATCTCTAGAGCACGCTCAACCTAGAGTAGCACTAGGATTGGTGATCTCTTGGAAATTATTGTGACATACAAATTTTTCGTATATGCTTTTATATATAATTGAAAAACATGTTCCAGTGAGCACTAACTCCCCAAACATAGTTCTAACTGACACACTAGATATTACAAGTTAATAGTATGCATGAATGAGAGTGTTTTTTTTTTCCTTTTTCATTTTCCAACTCCTTCCTCCCCTTAACCTGTATGCGCCATTTCCTTCAAATAAATTTCAGATTGATGCTTAACCAGAAAATCTTGTGTTTCCAATGTTGCATCCTCTTCAAGAAGCCCCTTCCACTTTACCTTTAACATTTTGATTGCTGTGTTATTGAGAATCTTATGTTCTTCCCCAATGATGCCTTTAGGGTCCAAGATCAAATTTCCTTCCTCATTAGTATTGAATTCTTTTGGAAACAATTGTGTAGAAGGCTTTGAATCAAAATTTCATATCACACTCCGTGATCCATCATCAAGATTAATGAGAAGATGTGTGTGGATTATGGACACTAACTCCTTATATAGATACTTCTACATGCATAGATGACAAAATAATGGTACCTTATTGAAACATATGAAATACGTATAGATTAATAAAATTTTAATTTTTTTAAAAATGATTAATAAATGAGTTTTTTTGAATTTTAATAAATTATAATTTTAATAATTTTAGTATTTAATTATATGTTGTATTTATTAAATGAGTTAGGTATATTATTAAATAATTGTTTGTTAGTTGATTAAAAAGTAGTGCGATGGACAATAAATTGCTAAACTCTTAATTTTAATTTTAAAGTTTTAATTTTTAATATATTTTATTTTAATTTCACTTTTTTACATTTTAAACTAATTGAATTATAATGCCAATAGGCATTCGACAATGGCAGGGAGTGTAATAGAGTGAGTTGTTCACAATTATGTTCGATCTTAAATTTGAAGTCTGTTTGACTATCACAGGGGAATTTCAACCTTAAAATCGATGTCTATTTGACCCACTTAGAAGTTTTTTCTTTTTGCTTGGAGAAGTTAATTGAAAATTCGTAATATCTTGGCCATACTCATAGTTTGGAGCGTGTTTTCTTTTCTTGAAATTTGTTTTTCGAGCCTAACATAATGCTGCAACTAGATTGATGTCATTTGTCACTAGTCAATGGGAAATTGGTAGAGAAGGTAATAGAATTATTAATCAATGTGATATGTGAAAAATCCAAGATAAGAACCTTGAGATTGATATCTTTCGGCATATTTTAGATATATGTATTTAAGATACTTGTACTAGTATTATACTAGTGTAAGATAATGCTATTAAAATAAAAACAAATAAATATTATTAAAAGAAGAATTCTATGTAAAATTTCACGTCTTACGAAAGGGAAGAATTTAGTTTGGCAGTGCTTGCAATGCATGCCAAGTCTCTATAGAATGTGATTATTTGCTTGGGAATAAGGCTTCTTTCACATATTTAGGATAGGCCTCCACGAATGGTTTAGACCCAGTCTCTCATCCATGTTCAATCTATTGGGATATTCATTGATCTCGACAACTTCCCGCGTCTTCTATAATAATGATCCGCCACTGCTAGACCCTTAGTACTTTTAATTGAGACATGGTGTTTTGTTTTAAAGGAACGTTTTGCCAACACTGACTTACTAACTCATTCTCGTGTGATGTCAACATCATACTCCTTCACCCTAGTTCTATGACTCAATTTGTTTCATAGATATGCAAAACATGACAACAATAATCAATCCTATAAACTCCACATTTATTTGTCAGTCTTAGTGGGTCTTTGGAAGATTTGATCACCTTAGTTTTTATATGGAACGAAGGTAGATTTGATTCTCCTTTTCTTCAAAATTCTAGAGATCTTGTTGGAGATGTCCTCAATGTAAGGTATGAATGCCACTAAGATCCCAGATATGTCCTCTTCCAAGGGTTTCTTTCGATAATAACTTAACTTGTTTGAATGCGTTGGAAATTTGTTTCCCTGTGTAGCTATTCCTCTTAAATACTAAGGTCAAGCGTGTAATTTATAGATCAATGTGCTCATCATCACATATCTTGAAGACTCTGGTGGCTAGGGTTTTAAAGATGCCCACTTTTTGAGTTGACCGGTGATGTGAGGTGGCATGAAGATAGAGATCAATGTGAGTTTACTCTTGATAAACTTGACAAGATAATGAATCATCAGACTTTCTAGAGAGAAGCTAATAAAAAAAGCTAACTTGGTATCTCTTTCCTATTCTTTTGTCACTTTGTGAGCTTGATGCTATTGAAACTGTTGTTGATGTATGCATGGAGTTCTTCTAATTTCTCTTTGCATGGAATTATCTATATATGCTTGGATTTGTGTGCAAATGAATCTTGCTAACCCCATCATGGATGGTTTTAGGATCTCCTTTGCAATGCAAGTATGTAAGCAAAACCTTGATTATGAGTACTTATGCTTAATCTGCTATAGTTGTAGAGGTTGGTCATATCATGAAACCTTTCCCAACAATGGTAAAAACTCCAATGTAGAACAAAGGAAACAAGGGGATCTCCTCTCCTAGCTTTGATCAAAGGAGTACTGATAATCTGATTAGGAGAAGGAAACCGCCCACAAACTCTGTCCCCATTCTAATATGTCAACCAAAATCAAACTCGGAGGAAAGAAAAGCAGAAATCAGATGGAGGAATCATGATCAATTTTTCTCCCTTCATAAGTATCTTCAGGAAATTGGGTCTAGAAAAAATGAGAAGGGTATGAAAAAATCCAAAGTACCTCTCGCAAATAAAGCAAATGATGTTTCTGAAAAGTGGAATGCCCTAGACTTAGACTTTGAGTCTCTTGGAAAGATCGAATATAACCAATGTGGTCATTCCTTAGAAGAAGATGGGATGAAAGAGTTCTAGGACTTCCCAAATATTTCTGAAACCAAGTTCAATGATTCACATTCTTTGGTAAGTTTGGCAAGGGAGCTGGGGTCACACCTCCAACCATTCTTTTAATGGATGGCATAACTGGCAAGTAACCGCTGGTTGGTTGGTTACTCGCCAGGAAAACCACCCCATTCTAAAATTGGAATTTATTTCTATCCCTATGTTCAAACTCTATATTTGCAACTTTTGGTTTCTCTGGAAAACATCCCAAATCAAAGTCTTCTTGAAGTCTAATGAGCTCATCAATTACTTGCTCGATTTCTCTTGCCCTTGCTTTATTCCCTTGCTCCCTAAACCTTCTTTCAACATCAATCTGATTTTTTGCATCCAGAAGGGCTCTTTGACTATTTTTTAATGAGTCTTTGGTTGATTAAAGCTCAAAGGTGAGCTCATCAACCTTAAGTTTCATTGCCTTATTTGCATCTAAGGCCTCATCTGCAAATTTGATGTCCACATCTTTGTTTTTAATCCCATGAATAAATTTTGATTTTGTTGCTTCCATTATATCCTTAATTTTATGTAAATCCACAATAGTGACTTATTTCAAGTGTTCCCTCTCGTTATCTATCATTTGCGGCTCCATTTGCTGCCCATGAGCTTGATGTAAGACCTCACCTTGCTGCCCTACAATATATGATTTTTGGTACTCGGAAAAAACAACACTTTGCTGCCCCAAAACCTCTTTCACTTTTGAATTTGTGCACTTTTTTGGTGATGGATCCCTTGGGCAATCTGCTAGAGGCTCTTCCTTCTTTGTTCTTCTATTTTTATTTCTTGTGTACACCTCTAAAAATCCTTCCAAGGTGTTATAGGCTGCTTTTATATCAGCCTTCCTCTCATATTCATCAAAGGCCATAAGTTTATCCTCATCTTCTTTATTTTGTTCCTCCAACTGTGCCTTTTGCATAGGATCATTCTTATGTCTTTTCTTGAATGATGCTAGGGCTGCATTGCTGATAATAAATTGTTGCACAAGCTGATACTTAATGTATTGTCTCTTCATTTTATCCTCATCTCTTTTTTGCACACGCATCAACAACTCCCGGATAGGATCCATTGTATACAATTCCAAACCCTACAATTGGCCAAGATTTTTGTTCTGATACCACTGAATTGTGCTTTTTGGGGAATATTTTTGGATCAAAGGGTTTACCAACAAACTCCACTCAAAATAACTAATAAGCCAAAATTTTGAATATGAAACCCTAGCCAATCAATCACAAAATTCTAATTTTTGTTTGCAACCCCAATTAAGAAGCTTTCACCAATGTATAAATAAATCATTCAAACCCTAGTTGCTGCAAATAATCTAAGAACTCTATAAATGCTCTAAACTGGCATAAAAATAATTATTCAAAGCTCCACAAAATTATAGAAAAATATCCAAAAATACAACCAATGATAATCAGTCAAAACTTGATTTTTCAAATGTTTTTAGGTTGGAAAATATTACAAAAAATACCAGAAATTAGTGGCTATTCCACACTTTTGCAAAAACCCAAAAGGGCCTCGAAAGCCTATCACCCACCCTAGAAAAGTGGGTCGCTGTACTTGCAAGTAGTTCGCTGCCCTTATGGAGGTATGCTACCTTGAAAACAACCCACAAAAAATTGCCAAGCCTCCAAACCTTAGTCGCCCATCCTGTAGATGAAAATATGGTGTTGAAGACACCCTTTTTCTGCCAATGATGCTCAATACAACCTCTTTGTGAAGTTGCCCTAACTCTGAAATCAAGGGTTTCTGTCTTTGTACCAAACAACCTTGAAGGGGTTTTGTCCTCAAGGCAAAGTCCATTTTTTTTGTGCTTAAGACTTGAAGAAATCAATTATAAAAAATAGCATGAACGTCTCCACAAGATCCCCCCTTTACCTTTATAGCCTTTCCCCAAAGGGGTGCGTCCAAAAGAGAGGGAAAATAATTCAAATATTAAAATGATCTTTTCATATAAGCTTTTACTTAATCACTAAGGTTTCACTTAATCACTTGAGTGCCCATGACCCTCAAATGACCCCTTCTTAAGCGAAAATTAGAATTATAAGGTACCTTTTTCAAAATATAAAAGAGCACTCTTTATAATCCACTTAAGTGGTTTGGACAGCCATGACCCTTAAAATACCACAACTTAAGTGAAAATTAGAATAATAAAATACTTTTACAATTACTCTTAGAAACCCCAAGTGTTTCTCTTTTTCCTTCTTCCCTTAGCCCTTGGGAAACAAAACAAGGCTAAGGATCATTATTTGCTCCATGATCAAAAGGGGGACGTGACAAGAGGGTTTTATCCAATGGGGTAGAGATTGTATGGAATATGCAATGCATGAAGCAACCATATGAATCTACAATATAATTTAAGCAAACCTAAATCCAATGCTTAAAAAGAGAATATCAAGTTAAACCAATGATGACAAAGGCCAAAGAAGCAATCAAGATCACTGAAGGCACTTACAAAGAAGTTTTTGATGTAACATGTGGATTCTAATTTAACCATTGGGATCCCTAGAGAGCCTTAGTCCAACGTGGGCAATCGATGAGAGTGTACAAAAAGCAACTTCGTAGTAAACTACATTAAATGGTCAAAGACAAAAACTTTAAAGCCAATTTGAAGTGATCAACTATGAAAACATCCTAGGCGCATTTATGAGCCCCTGAATAGTAGACCTGAAAGAGGGAATTGGAGGGCTTTATGACGTAAAAACATAATGCTTATTTGGGGTATTTTTATGATGTCACTCATTTGACTTTTCCCTCTCAAAAACGACAAACTAATGATAGCAATATAATGACATAACAATACAGGAATAACCGCATTAATTTTCCATATTGTTGTTCTTTTGCTCCTCAACTGAAGTGACCTCCCTTTGGCGAATTGTTCTTCATATCACATCAGTCTATGGCATATTCTAACCTTTTACATGCTGAAATTTATCTTCCTTTCTACCAAAATTGATGCTGAGTTCAAAGTCATTTAAAATTTGTAAATGATGTCAAGGATTGATGATTTAAAATATTTAAATCAGGAAGGAAACCAATCTATCTCAGATATTGATTTGTTCAGATTTATAGATGGAAATATAACTTTATGATTGTAAATTGCATTTACATCCCTATGGGCCATTGGAAAGATCTGTTGAATTTTTACTAGTAACATCCTCTTTTTTTTTTGGTGAAGAGCTGGTTCCACTTTGGTCATGACACTTGCTTTGGAAAGTTTGCAGACTGTTAGCCAGCCTTGGGGGTTCACTTTGGAAATCCCCACGGCTACTAGTTTATTCAGTTGTCTTTGGTCTAGGGGTTTGCATTGAAACCTCAAAAGGTAGGTGCCTGTCTTATGGGTTTCGTTTGAAAACCACTGCAGTTACAAGTTATTTTAAGGGCCTTATATGATATATTTCAATTGGGTTGCACAAATATGGTGACTTTATTGGAGCCATACATTTTTGAGCCTAATTTGCTAAGGGTGTCAACTATAAATGCTAAATGACTAGTATCTATCATAGGCTTTTTGATGACCATGATCTGGTCCTCCCCTGAAGGGTCAGACTCTTGACACATCCTTACCCTCCTTAATTCTAAGTAGGTTTAGTTTCCATGCTTATGACACATGCACATTTGCATTTGTTATTTTTTGACATGCATTGGAAGGATAGTGAAGTTGCTCAGTAATAGGGGCCTTCATGTGTCACTTGGTTGAACTAAGCAATAAAATGATATAAGAGTTTTTTTAGTCATATCAGGATTGAGCTCAAGAACTTAAAACTAATAATAAAAAAAGAAGTAAATAAATTATATTAATGTCCATGAATGACCAAAGTAGCTCAATGGGACTCGAGAATACACCCAATTACAATAGAAAGAGCTAGGGTAAAAGGATTATAGGAACAATGACTAAATAAAATAAGAACAAAAGCACTGAAAGTAAACGTGGGGTAGACCCAAAGCACTAAATCCCCCAACCCACGTGGTTAGGGTACAATACAAATAGCCATGTGGGGGGGTAAGAACCCCTAAAGAGCATGGGTTGATGAAAGTCAAAAGTCGAAAAGGATGGATGATTGTCTCATCAAACATCTCTGACTGTGTTCGGGATAGACGAATCATTTGTGTCATTGTCTATCATTGTGAAAGGGCCAATACATGATCTGATAATGCTCTTTGGGGAATGTCTAGAGTTGAGGGGGCTAGGTTGGGTAATCCTAGGAGGAAGCAAAGCACTCCCCCTAGAAGCCCTCTTAACATCCAAGGTCGAAGAAGCTCTTGTGGCAACAAAGAAACTTGTAATGTGTGTTTGCCATTGTAGCCCAAGAGGCGGTTGTGAAGAAACAGATCTATGACGCCGAGGAGTGAATGCATGACGCTAAGTAGGAATGGATCACCATTGCCAAGAGCTAGTGTGTTTGGGTACCTTAGGAGTAGTTTTGTGCAGAGATGAGTGTCGCCTCATTGATCTACCCGTCTTAATGTGTGAATCAGTATTAACCAAAGGGTGCTTAATGCCACCAACCTCCTTGAGGGATTGAAAGAATGAAGTGATCAGCTTGGGGGCTCTAGAGCTCCTTGCAGGTACTTGTGTCAAAAGGTGACAACCTTCCTAAGAAAAAGGCCCAGACATCGTTGATTTGAGTATTGAATGAAAGTGGATAGGGAGTGAAATGTCCCTTTTAGGGAAGAATTTAACAATTCTGAAAATCACTGCAAACCCTTGAAATAAAATGCAAATTCTGATTTTTTATCAAACCTTGACCACATAAAATTTCAGAATTCTGAAAACACTTATTTTAGATCAAAATTTGTAATGACCCTTACTAATAGGATCACTAAAATATTGATATTACACTATGGAATTTCGTCAAACACTTTGATGAATATCAATAATTATATTGCACTAAGAATTTCGTCAAACATGCCACAAGATATAGCATTATAATTTTGACAAACAGTTTGCAGTCAGCCTAATTGACTTATTTTAATGAGAATTATTAACTTCTGGAAAATTACAGCCTTTATGATAACATATTTATGGCTATTTCAGCCTTACAAAATGAGAAGAATAAATACACTAAAATAGAACCTGTTGTTGGTGAAGACCTGGTTTGCAAATAACACCTTGACTGCTGTCCACAAACTGCCACAGCTGCTGTCCGTACAGTATGATGCAAGTACAGTCCGTACGGTGCAAGTACAATTACAGTCCGTACAGTATGGATTGGTACGGAATGGATGTACGGATTTCAAAAAAGACTAAACGCCCAGGGCCAAAAATATCACTGCTCAGCTTGGACGCCTTCCACCAAATTTGCAGAAATTAAAACCGCCTCACTCAGGGGCGCAGACAACTTGCTGATTGCTGGTCAAGTTCGTTGTTGTACGGAATTGCAGGTACAGACCGTACTTATATGGACTGCCACAAAATAAGTTGATGATGTACTTGCTTCCACCACTGGATTTCAAACTGGTAAATCTGAATCTGAATGCTTGGCATGAAATCGCTGGATGCTATCTCCAATGTGCAACCCTTCGGAAGATCTCTCACTACCTCAGTTATGCAAATCGCTTGAGAGGTATCGTTCTCAAGGATTAATCAGGAATTTGCAGACTCTGAAGTCATACAAATACTCAAGAAGATGCAATGATCAATAATAAACTTGGATATCAAATGAGAGACCCATGAGGTCTATTTAAGCACTTTACGGAAATTCCAGAAGTTTCCGTAATACATCTTGGTACAACATCAATATACTTTTTAAAAAAATAAAATAAAAAGTAATTTAATAAAATAAAAAGTGCACCTAGATTTAAAAACATAACATTTGACCCCAAATAAATATCTCTCGGGGCATAGTGAGCTATCAAATCGCAAAAATGACTCTCTCACCTCCTTCATCTGCCTACGAGAGTCTGGGATAGGCAAATCTACATAGAATATCATGTCGCACTAGAGAGGGGACATGACAGTCCGCCCCTCCTGAAATTGCTTGACCTCAAGCAATCTCAATGCTGGATGCTGCAGAATGACCTCACCCTCCCAAGTAGCACCCTCAACGCGTAGATCCTTCCACTTAATCAGGTATTCTTTGATCACTCGCCTGTGAAGCTGCGTCTCTCTGTTATCCAAGATGGATTCTAGAATTAACTTTTCCTTATTATCCAAGGGAGGTAACACTGCAAAAGGCACCACATTCTGACCCAACGCCTTCTTGAGGCGTGATACATGGAATACATTACGCACTCTATCTGGCGGTCTGCCTGGGGAAATCTTGATGTATGCCTTCTTATCAAGATGAGATTTAGCCTTGTGTTGTTCCTTATGTGAAGGCATCAAAGTACAAATAGCGGCCTGTTCTATAACATTATGCTTGGCTAGCCTTTCCATCCTCTTAAGTGTAATAGTCCTATCATCACTATTACGAATAGCCTTTAGCACATGTGTTCTGCCACCTACCTCAAACCGCATCTCCATATCCTTAAGTCTCAAGGTAATCTCCTCCAACGAATGTAGCCACTGCATCCCAAGCACTATGTCCATGTCACCCATGTTGACCACATAATAATCTGCCTTGAACTCATAGTTGTTCAGGCGTAGAGGTAGATCACGTACCATCCTGTCACATCGAAGAGTATATCCATCAGCCACCTTGACTTTTAGTCCCTCAAACTCCTCAGTGGTGAGTCCACGCCTCTCAGCGAAGCGTGCATCAATAAAGTTGTGCGTGGCACCAGTATCCATGAGTGTAATAACCTTTTGTCCAGCCAAGACACCTCTAATTCTGAAAGCACCCTCTCTCTGAATACTAGATAGACGTGCCTCTTGTAAATGTAACTCTAGTTCCCCCTTTTGTTCTACCTCTTGTTCTTGCTTTGCATCATCAGGATCATGGTACTCTGAGCTGTCTGAATCTGAGCCTTCGTAATAAACCCACATCATCCTGTTGGCCTTTCCCTTAGGCCTCATAGGGCAATCATGTCCAAACTCATAGGGATCCTTACAATAGAAGCATAACTTCTTCTTACGTAGGTCATTAAGCGTTTCCTTATTCAAAGGTGCAGCTGACTTGTCTTTCGTATCTTCATCCTTCTCTTTACCTTTATTGAAATCCTCTTTATTATCTTTGTTCGATGAAGAGCCTTTTGAACTGACCCTGTTTGCTGACGCTGCAAGTTCCATACTTCGGCTTTTCTTCATGGCTTCCTGGAATGTGAGAGGGTTAAAGGCCTTGACACACCCTTTGAGTGGTTCAGTCAACCTTGCTGTAAATAGCATGACTATTCTACGCTCTGAAATATCAGGTACCATTGCAGCTAATTTTTGGAAATCATTAATATAAGTATCAAGTGAACCATGTTGTTTTAATTGTGGTAGTTCACGGAAGCTTACCTCAAGGTCTTTGACATCGAACCTTTCGATCAATCTGTTGGTAAATTCCTCATAGGTAGTGATGTGGTTGTGTCCCAGAGTGACCAAACCATGATACCACCACTCGTGAGCAGCTCCTTCAAGGTGCAATGTAGCAAATCTTATGGCAACTTCCTCAGGCATTGGTCTTAGAGAAAGATAATTATCTAGTTTTTGAATCCAAGACCTAGCTGTACACCTGCTACTTCCATCGTAGTTAGGCATGGAAATCTTACCAAGTGCTTGTTGATACTCATTCCTTGGTGCATGGTGATCATTTCTTTCTCTTCTCTTATTCTTCTGATTCATGAACTGGTCAAATGTCCATATTTGTCGCATATCAGGAGGGAGAGTGGTATACTCCAAATAGGCCTGTCTAGCCTTCTCGCCAAATGGAGTAGCTGGAGCAACATGTAACTGTTCTTCCCTGGGTGTGAAAGTGGGAAAAAGAGGTCTAGATGCTGATCCTCCAACACGTTGTATGGACCTTTCCTCATTGACTCCACTATGTTCAGCGGTGTGCTGGTGACCTTGATCTGGAATGGCTTGCTGGTCCATTCTTGCCAATAAACGTGACATCATATCAAGCATGCTGTCAAATTTTCTTTCAGCACTTTTATCTCTATCTTCTTCTGCCATATTCTGGATTGATTTGCCGGTGTCCCTCAATGTTTCTGGGAATGTATCTTCTGTTATTTGAGGATTCTGATGAAGTTGCCTCCGCTGCTCCCGACTGTTATACCTGATTTCCCTATCGCTCATCTGCGGTTTAGTGGACCACAGGATGGCAGGATGATGGCTCTGATCCCACTGTAATGACCCTTACTAATAGGATCACTAAAATATTGATATTACACTATGGAATTTCGTCAAACACTTTGATGAATATCAATAATTATATTGTACTAAGAATTTCGTCAAACATGTCACAAGATATAGCATTATAATTTTGACAAACAGTTTGCAGTCAGCCTAATTGACTTATTTTAATGAGAATTATTAACTTATGGAAAATTACAGCCTTTATGATAACATATTTATGGCTATTTCAGCCTTACAAAATGAGAAGAATAAATACACTAAAATAGAACCTGTTGTTGGTGAAGACCTGGTTTGCAAATAACACCCTGACTGCTGTCCACAAACTGCCACAGCTGCTGTCCGTACAGTATGATGCAAGTACAGTCCGTACGGTGCAAGTACAATTACAGTCCGTACAGTACGGATTGGTACGGAATGGATGTACGGATTTCAAAAAAGACTAAACGCCTAGGGCCAAAAATATCACTGCTCAGCTTGGACGCCTTCCACCAAATTTGCAGAAATTAAAACCGCCTCACTCAGGGGCGCAGACAACTTGCTGATTGCTGGTCAAGTTCGTTGTTGTACGGAATTGCAGGTACAGACCGTACCTATATGGACTGCCACAAAATAAGTTGATGATGTACTTGCTTCCACCACTGGATTTCAAACTGGTAAATCTGAATCTGAATGCTTGGCATGAAATCGCTGGATGCTATCTCCAATGTGCAACCCTTCGGAAGATCTCTCACTACCTCAGTTATGCAAATCGCTTGAGAGGTATCGTTCTCAAGGATTAATCAGGAATTTGCAGACTCTGAAGTCATACAAATACTCAAGAAGATGCAATGATCAATAATAAACTTGGATATCAAATGAGAGACCCATGAGGTCTATTTAAGCACTTTACGGAAATTCCAGAAGTTTCCGTAATACATCTTGGTACAACATCAATATACTTTAAAAAAAAAAAAAAAAAAGGTAATTTAATAAAATAAAAAGTGCACCTAGATTTAAAAACATAACATTTGACCCCAAATAAATATCTCTCGGGGCATAGTGAGCTATCAAATCGCAAAAATGACTCTCTCACCTCCTTCATCTGCCTACGAGAGTTTGGGATAGGCAAATCTACATAGAATATCATGTCGCACTAGAGAGGGGACAAGACAAAATTCAATATTTAATTGCCACAAACCCTTGCAAAAATTAAGAGAAGTGCAGCCATACAAAATTCTTCAAAATCTGAATTTTTGAACCAAATATATAGTTGGAAATTACAACAAAAATACCAGCTGTATGATTGTGTGATCAAACATCAAAATAGGCATCCAAATTGCCTCAAAACTGCACTTTGAAACCCCCCAAGGGTTTTGTTGCCCTAGGAGAGGGCACCAAATCAGATCGCTGCCCTTGCTAAGGCTCCAAACAACGTTTGCTGCCCCAAAAATTGTTGTGCCACCCTTTCAACTGTTGTCTCACTGCTGCGTTCCACTTGGAATGGTAACTAGATGCCATAAACTATTCAATTTTGCCCAATATTACCCCTGAAATGAAGTCACCCCACTGAAGGTTGAAGGTTTTTGTCTTCTAAGGTTGAAAGTCAAGCAAATTGCTCAAATTCATAATTTTGATTTAAAAAAATGACATGGATGCAAAAATTAGAAATCTCCAATTCCTTTTATACATTTTCCACTCAAACTCAAAGCTTACTTTGTTTTAATAATAAAACATAAATTGCCGACATTACTCTTTGGCCACTTAGTCATATTATTTACTTTATATTTAAGAATACTTTTTTATTCTAATAATAATATTATGTTTCCAAAAGAGTATAAATGACTGGATTTTAAATAATTAAAATTTTATTTAAATCTAGAAAAAAGGACATTACAGTCCGCCTTTCCTAAACTTGCTTGCCCTCAAGCAATTGCAACCTCCTATGCTCAAGTATCACTATCCCAAAGCGATAGGTCATGCTATAGCGCACATAGAGCCTGGACCTTGTCTCTGTCAATTGGGATAATATCTACCAAAAAATAGTGTGATATATCTTTGATATCCCAAATGGATAATGAATGCAATTCATCCATGAGATGATCCTCCAAAATTTGTTGATGTCTCGAGGTACCCACAAACTCTCATAAGACCGAAAGCTGCCATATGTTCTCCTCATTGTGTTGCTTCTGTCCCACAGTTGTCAAGTGGTACAACCTCTACCAATTATTATCATGGGGTCTACTCCATCCATTACCCACATTTATAAACTCCCCTTCGATTAAGTCTTCTATCCATGGTATGAGAACATTTTTCATACATTTCCTTAATGCCAGTCTACCCCAAGGGCTCACCACTGTGTCTTTGTTGTACCCATCTACTCTTCGCATATGATGATCCCAAACACTTGCTTTATGACTATAGCCTTGAGCTCCAGTGGGTCCCATAATGTTATTGTTCGCTGATCCCTCCAATTCATGGCACAACACAACGTGCATGTAAGCTGGAAACAAGGCATAACAACCATAAGTCACCTGGAATTCCATCCAAATCAGCACTAGGATGGCTGTGTTGATTGTCTTCCATAATAGGATCCCTTTACTAACATTACCATACAAGGAAACCCTCTCAAATTGCACAAATGTAAAGCTGTTCATAAACTGTAAATATTAAGACCAACAATATAGAAATGATGTAACAGCTATAAATATGATAAATCCATGCAAAATTCAGTAATGTGATTGATGTAGAGGCAGTAGGTAACCATACAAGGACTGTAAGCTCTCCATTAGTCATCACCAATTGGAAAATACTCTTTCTTGTGACTGGAAACCCCTGCAAAATCACTTGTGTGAGTGCCTAGGTAGTGATGTGATGGCTGATATTACTGATGACAGCAGCATTAGTGCTAGAAATTAGGCCCATAGCTGTCTTGGGTATGCTTCCACTTTCATATGATGATATCACCTCATCATTGTTTTCATATCCATCGCCATGTGCTTCTAATTCTTGGAGAAGCATCTCCTCCATCCCATAAGCACCAGCTGCAACCCCATACTCTTCATCATTAGCTTGAGCTGACAACAAATTCAGCTGCTCTATTTCATCCTTGTCTTCTTTCTCCTTCATACTCTCTACCTCCCGTCTAGATTGATTACACTTGATATTGCATTCTTGAAAGTTGTATAAATTGCTATATCCTCATATACCTAATCTACCAAGAATTGGAGATAGTTGCGATCAAGAAACAACCACTTCTCAAATAGAGGCAATGGCTTTGTCTAAACAACCTTTATGCCTCCCATCTATTGCAATTGGACTTCCTCTTGCATATCTTTTTGGGAACTTCCTTGTACAATCACTTTTCCACTCTCTTGTCTCCATGATGACTTAGAGACTATTCTCTATTGCTGTCATATCCTTATCAACCATCTCTTCAACTTCCACTACCATACTATCATCTTGTTTTACTTCTTCACTTCGCTTCTCATACCTGTGAGCATGCTGGACTGAACCACACTCATCCCTTTTCTTTTTGATCTTCTCCATTGTTGGACTTGCACATAAAACACACACATTAGGGAGAGCAAGAGCGTCCGACATCACTCCGTCAACCGTTTCAGCATGCCTCATAGACATGTTGCCCAACTCTCTGTCATTGTTTGCATTTTCCTCATATCTTCCATTCATATGATGGAATTCCGAAGGTCCATTCATGCTGCCCCAAGCATCGCTGTAGCATTGCATATTCTTCCTCAGAGTCAGACTTGTAGTGGTTGGAAACCAATTTGCACTAGTTGTACATGCCTCAACATTGATAGTAGGCTAGAAATTCTTCCACAATGTGACTGCAAATTCTTTTACGATTGTCATAAAAGGGTAAAGGGGGATGGAACTGCCACTGGTAGCAGACGAAAGAAGGGTACAATAGATGCCATACTGAAAATTCTTCGTAAAATACATCAATGATAGTAATCTAAAGGACGGAAACAACACTCTGATTGGAAATATTTCAAGAGCAATGAGAAATTGAAAACACTCAAGTTTTTGCTAGGAACCACTGGTATGGTTGCCAACAAAATGTTGGGCAAGCTGAAAACGTTGATAACAACAGGTCTACAATTTAGAATGGTGAAGCCATTTTGTAGACTCTTATCCTCTTTGACTTCTCTTTCACACATCCAGGGGTGGCAAATTTTTATGTAGCTCGACTCCAACAAAGCCATGCATTGCTGAGTCTTAGGACCTTGAACAACAACCAAATAACATTTATTGTACTTACCACCTTCCCACATCCAGTATCTCGCGGCCCCGACAATGGTGACTTTCTCCATTTGAAGAATTTGGTTCCAAGGAGTGATCATCCTTGTTGCTCAAATGATCACCCGGATCCCACTCTTTTATGCACACACCATTTGGAACTTGTATGAAAGGATCTATATGCCCCTTGCTACTCAATGTGTTCATCTTATCACCATTTTTAACCATAGTCACCGCATTCGAATTCATGTTCGAATTCACTGAGGAAAAAAATCGGAACTAACAAATTTGAGATAAAATGTGTGATTAAATTTGGCTAATAGAAATATACTTATTTTTAAAAATTTAAAATTATAAATTATAAAATATGACTATAAATATATTATATATAATATTTTTATATCCTATATTATAAACTACAAAAATAACTAATAATATTTTGTACTGTAATATTATAATAGTATAGTATAAATTATAATAATATTTAATAACTATAATATTAGCATAAAGTATAGGTCTAGTCTCTAGAATAAAATACATAGCAAAAATTCAAAAAATATTATATCATAATATTATTTTAGTTATAATATGAATATAATATAATTATAATAATATTACTGTAATATATTCTATATCAACCATGACAACAAAATTTTAATAGCAATGACACCAGAAAAATTTTTGGGCACTTAATCGGGTGGAAGTAAATTGTAGCTTGATGGAAGCTTTTATGTAGTTAAATGGCAATTTAGTGGACACAAGAAAATTTAGCTATTAGCAGCTTCCTACGACTTGCAAGAGCCGCACGCACAACTTGGCCTTGCATTGAACCCTAAATCATGATTTCAACCCTAAATTGCATTTTTCAGTTTTGAATCGCAATTTTTAGCCGTAAATCACGATTTGTAGAGCTAAATCGCTATTTTTTAATGATTTTTTATTCCTGTGAATTGAATCACTAATTTCAATGATTTTTTTACAGCAATGTGAAGTTCGATGAATTTTGAATTTTTAGCATGAAATTCGGCGAATGCGGTGACATTGTTTTTAATATATTGTCCATGATGACAAGCTTCATGCAATGATATGGTAGGAAGTAATAAATTTAAAATACGATCATCCTTGTAATACCTTAGGTTGTCACCAAAGTGTTCACCTTCCTTTGCCGAATTAGAATTTGTTGAGATACCCTCAATGCCTCTAATACCAACAAAGATCTGATGGTCATCTGATCTAAAAATTCTAGCAAGTCGGAAACCAACATTAGTGACCTGTGAAGCCCGTATTTCATGTGCATGCCTCCCAACAAAGTTTTTCGGGGCCTCATAAGCTTCTCGATTGGCAACATTCCTTCCATATTCTGGGCTGTCATAGAGCTGATCCAAAAGCTTTTCTTTTTTTAATACCTTAGAGAGATTTTTGTCAACTCTACTATATTGAAGACTCGAAAATTTGGCATTAACCTAAAATTCCTTTCCAAATCTTTGCAAAACTGATTTTTCTCCATGTTCTACCTTAACAATTGGAGAATCCTTTCCCCTAATTTTTTGAAGGTGTTGTTTTGCTTGAGTGGCTATCAACTTAGCTTCCTTTGTTTTGCTCCACTATTCATCACACCTTTTCTAGGTCCTTATCACATCCTCCGCACTTGCCTGCAACGTAGTTGATTTCATTTCAACCTTGGGATCCACTTTTGTTTCTATCTCTTTCCTCATCACAAGGGCATAAATCTCTTCCTCTTGTGCTAGAACATTTTTTTCCACTTTCCTTTTGTATGATAGTGCCTCCATGGGCTGTTGTCTCTTCCTTGCAGCTTTGATTTTTCTTCGTGCTCCGCCATTACAATTTGGAAATTCTTTTCCTCTTCCTTTCTCAAGGCATGTTGCAAGTCTCTTTGTGTAGCTTGTGGTTTAAACCTTGGTCCAATTCCAACTCGATTTTTCTTCAATTATATGAAATTGGTGAGTGATAGTTTTTCCTAGATCTCAACCGGAAGGGCTCTATACTCAACGTAGCTGGCAGCAATGTGATTAACTATGGAAGGTTGAGTTTCCATCACCGGAATGGTTTCTCCTCTTGGAAGGAAAGTAGGCCGGAATGACATAAATTAAAAATCACTCATGGTCCTTGGTGGCTCAATATTATTGTTTGCCTTTGATGAACTTCCTTCACCATTCGGATTTTGCACGGTATGGATCCGTTGTGCCATCATTTTAGCCAATCTGTCTTGCCCTTGGGCAAACCTATCAAACCTAGTATCATCAAAAATTTCGATTGCCATTTTATCTTCTCTTTTTGAATCGCAGGCTGGCCAGAATCAAGCTTTGATACCACTGAAATGTCCCTTTTAGGGCAGAATTTAGCAATTTTGGAAATCACTGCAAACCCTTGAAATAAAATGCAAATTATGATTTTTTTATCAAACCTTAACCATAGGAATTTTCAGAATTCTGGAAATACTTATTTTAGATCAAAATTCAATATTTATTTGCTACAAACCCTTGCAAAAATTAAGAGAAGTACAGCCATACAAAATATCTTAAAATATGAATTTTTGAACCAAATATATAGCTGAAAATTACACAAAAATACTAGCTGTATGAGTGTGTGATCAAACATCAAAATAGGCATCCAAATTGCCTCAAAATTGCACTTTGAAACTCCTCGAGGTTTGTTGCCCTAGGAGAGGGCACCAAATCAGGTCGCTGTGCTTGCTAGTGCTCCAAACAAGGTTTGTTGCCCCCAAAACTATTGTGCCACCCTTTCAACTATTGTGCCATTGTTGCATTCCACCTAGAATGGTAGCTAAATGCCACAAATTGCTCAATTCTGCCTTAAAATGAAGTCACCCTACTGAAGGTTGAAGGTTTTCGTCTTCAACTTCAGAATACCAAAGAAGGGTTTCGTCTTCTAAGGTTGAAAATCAAGCAAGTTGCTCAAACTCATAATTTTGATTTATAAAAATGACAGATGCCAAAATTAAAAATACCCATTTCTTTTTATACCTTTTGCACTCAAACTCCAAGCTTGCTTTATTTTAATAATTAAACATAAGTTGCTGACATTACTTTATGGCCACTTATATTATTAAATTTAATTTAAAGTATTTAAAAATCTTTTTTTTATTTTAATAATAATAATATTATTAAGTTGTCCAAAGAGTAGAAATGACAGGGCCCAACTTAAATAATATTATTAATTATTTTAATTTAAAAAAAGGGATATTATAGGGAGTTGCCCGAGTCTTTGTAAAAATAGTGGTATCTCCCCTGGATCTCATAATAAATAGGGCATTTGAAAATGAAATGCTCCTCAGTCTCCACCTCCTGGAGGGGGCAAAGATGACAAATCCGGTCCCCACATGGAATATGATAATCAGTCTCAACCCACAACTGGTGCAAGCATAGTCTCAGTTGGCCAAGGGGAAACCTTAAGTCGTGGGACCAATGAGGTTAGAGATAGTCAGGGCGATGAATGACACCATTCAAGATCTGCAAGAAGTGCTCAGCGTAAAAGCTAATCCTAGGGTTGAGCGACTGAGGAGAGGTCCAAGTGACTTGGATGTACCATTTGTAGATATCCTCTCTGACAACTCTAATGATGACCTCCTTTAAGGGAAGGAACCAAGGAGGGGCATCCAAAGAGTACCTAAAAGGAGGTAATGGACTATGGGAACAAACTAGTTCTAGAATACCAACAACGTTCATGTCTGTTGGGCCCCAAAGATGCAATCCTCTCTGATGAACATAGGCTTGAGTATGGGTACCTTGCACGACCTAAAGTTGAATCCCCCATTGTTTTGAATCTGTGAATGTAGAAACTAGAAAGTAAGCATGAAAATAGGCTTAAGGTGCATAGGTTGGGTGTAAAGCTCAGCCTGGATGATGCACTGTGGAACAATCCATTTGCAATGGATCATACGCTAAATCATGAGAGTTTAGACCCTCTCAATATTAGCCCAATCAACAAAACCTAGACTAGGTCCCCAAACCTCGGACCCATATAAATTTGTAGGTTTGATGACTTTATTGAAGAGGCGCATCTTCGAATGGATACCCTGGAAGTGGATCTGAAAGCATTGGCTCTCTAGGACAGAAAGGGCGGCATATCCTTTGCAAAGGTGTGATCGAGAGATAGGTTTCATATTACAATATGGTCCAAAAAATTGGACCCCAAAGTAAGTATAGGCCATAGTCACAAGGTTCGGTTGGATCTCGGCCGAATCTGGAAAAATCCGTATTTTTTTTGGAGTTCGGATTAATACGATAGGTTCGTTCGGTTTTCATTTTTTATAATTAAATCTCAAAAAATTAAAAAGTAACAAAAACCCTAAAAACACCGTCGACGAGTGAAACCCTAAAAAATCTTATAAAGTTGCAATGAAGCCGCATAAGTTAAACACAAAGCAGTGAGAACTAAGAAGGCAAAACTCGAGATTTTTGATTGAGTGAAGAGAACGCGGACATCAAGAACAACGGATGAACGAGCAGTAGGAATTTAGACGCAAAGAAAGAGGCATTTCATCTTCCAAATTGACAGTGTTCAAACTTCAGTTGCAAAACACCTGCGTGGCACATAAAAGAAGGCGTTCTGAGTCTGACAGATTGTAAAAGAAGGCACTCGACAGACTACACGGAGAAGTCACTGAAGCGAGGGAAGATCCGCGAAGAAGCTAGTCGATGGTCGGTGGAGGCTTGGCGCAGAGTGAGGTAGGTTTGAACTTTGTGTTTTAAATTTTAGGTTAAAATGACATTTGTTTTTATTTTTTTAATTTTATATAATATAAATAAAACAATTAAATTAATCATATTTTATAATATATAAAATATATTATATAAAATAAAATATATATAATATAATATATAAAATATGAAATATAAATTATATAAATATAAAATATTAGATTTTATATATTATAAAATTAAATTTTATATATTATAAAATGAAACTTTAATTTTTTATTTATATTTTATATAAAATAATATAAAATTATTTTATTTATATTTTATATAAAATAATATAAATTTTTATTTTATTTAAATTTTATATATTATAAAACACAAATATTAATTTTAATTTAGTAGATATTAAAATTATTTTATTAAATTAAATAAAATTGAATATAATAAAAATTAAATTTTTAAAAAATATAAATAATCAGAGCAAATAATATAAAATTTAATTTATAATTCAAATATATATTTTATATTATAAATTATAATTATTTTATAATTTATTAAATAAAATATTAAAATCTATTAATAATTTAATTTTTTATTTATATTTTATAATATAAATAAATTTAAACTTTAATTTTAATTTTTATAAATTGATATTTTATATAAAAAAATTATAATTTATTATTTAGATATATATTTTATATTAAAAATTATAATTATTTTATTAAATAAAGTATTAAAATAATCTATTAATAATTTAATTTTTTATTTATTTATTATAATATAAATAAAATTTATATTTTATAAAAAAAATTAAATTATAATTTAGATATAAATTTTATAAGAAAAATTATAATTATTTTATTAAATAAAATATGAAAATGATAAAATATATTAATAATTTAATTTTTTTATTTATATTTTATAATATAAATAAAATAAAGTTTTTATTTTTATTTTCTAGATTTATATTTTATAATATAAATAAAATTAAACTTTAATTTTTATTTTATAATAAATTTAAATCTTATTATATAAAGTTTTTGTTTATTGATATTATAAAGAAATAAATATAAATTTAAGTTTATCATAAAAATAAATATATTTTATGCTTTTCATAAATAGATAAATATAAATTTTAAAATATAATTATATTTATGTTTAAATTATAATTTATAATTTATATATTTATTTTAAATATATATTTTTCTTAATTTTTTCAATTTGAATTTGATTATTTATTTATGCAAATGATTATAGTTTTATAATATTATTGTAAATTTGTATATATGTCATTTATTTAAATTAAAAAATATGTTTTTTATAGAAAATTTCAAATGTGTATTAAAAAATGTTTATAAAACTTTTGTAGGGCACCGAAGGACAACCTATCATTATGGCAAGTACTCTGTTTGAGAAGTAATACATTGTTCAACGAGATGCAAATCTTAGAAATATGAAATGCACTCTTTGTGATTCAAATATCACATGTACTATAACAAGGGTTCGCAACCATTATCTTAGAGGCCCAGATGTGAAGATTTGCCCAATAACGACAGAGAACCCCATATATGCATCATTTCTCAGTCAACTCCGAAGCAAATATGAATTGAAGACAGTTGTATCAGCAGCTGAATCTTCAAATAGGGCTAAAATTCAACTCAATTTGACACAGGTTGGTTCATTTTCTAGCTTGACGCGTTCTCCAACGTCTATAAAAGCCAATAAAAGTGAACATCAATGTCCCACTCCCAACGTTCTTTGAAAGCCATGCGGAAGCCGCAAGAAAAACATGAAGTAGATAGATTGGTGGCCTGTTTTTTTATGCAAATGCCATTCCCTTCCATGTTTGAAATCCGCATACGAAACCAATGGTAGAGGGGATCGCCAATTTCAAGAAAATGTACACAACACCATTTTCTGAAACCCTGAGAACTATTCTGCTAGAAGAGGAGGTGACATCAATATCTAGTGAACTAGATAAAATGAAAAAGCATTGGAGAAAATCAGGGTGCACTATAATAAGTGATGGGTGGTTTGACACAAAGCAAATGCCCCTCAATATATTGGCCTAATGCCCTAAAGTGTCTATGTTTATCAAATCAATTGATACAAGCAATGAGGTGAAGACTGCGGAGTTCATTTTCAAATTCATTGAGGCTTCTATTTTGGACATTGGAGAAGAATATGCTGTCCAAGTTATCACGAATAATGCAGCGAATTGTAAAGCAGTAGGGGAGCTTCTTATGGACAGGTTTCCTCATTTGTTTTGGACTCCATGTGCAACTCATGTTTTGGATCTTTTGCTTGAAGATGTTGCAAAGTTAGAGTGGGTGAATAGTGTTGTCAGAGAAGGGAAATAAATTTTCAAGTTTATACTTAATCACTGCTTGACCTTGAGCTTGTATCGCTCATATGCAAAGTGTGAACTTCTTTTTCCAGCTGAAACAAGATTTGTATCTAATAATATCACTTTGCAAAGGGAGGTGGAGGAGAGGACAACATTGAGAAGAGTTGTCACTAGTGAAGAACGGGTACAATCTAAGCTTTCTAAGGAAAGCGTTGCAAAGGACATTGAGAGAATTATCTTGAGTAGTTCATTTTGGGAGGGCGTCGAGAAGACCCTCAAGGTTTTTGAGCCACTTGTCCAGTTGTTGAGATTGACTGATGGCATGAAACCTTGTATTAGTTTTGTGTATGAAGGCATGAAACCTTGTATTAGTTTTGTGTATGAAGGCATGGAGCAAGCAAAAGAACAAATTAAAAAAACACTAGTAGATAAGGGTGATGAAGTTCAATGCATTTGGGACATTGTGGACATCCGATGGAACATGTTACATCGACCTATACATGCTGCAGGTTGCTATTTAAATCCTATGTTCATAGAGGTGGATCATGATTCAATGAGGAGGTGAAGAATGGTTTATTGGCAACAACAGACATGTTGGTTCAAGATGAAAATGAAAAACCTAAGGTGAGAAGGCAGCTGACTACATTCAAGAACCAAGAAGGCATGTTTTCCCTCAAGGAAGCACAAGAAGACATTGGTAATATGGATCCCCATTTATGGTGGCAGACATATGGTTCTTCTACTCCCGAGTTACAAAAACTTGCCATGCGTGTCCACAGCCAGTGTGCCAGTGCTTCTGCATCCAAAATAAATTTGAGCACGCATGATTTGATCCATACTAATAAGAGAAACCAACTAGGTGCCAAAAGGCTCTCAGATCTTGTGTTTGTCCATAGCAATTTAAGATTGCTTGAGCACAATCTTGCAAAAGAAGATGACAATCTTCTTCTTGGAGATCCATCCTTTGAAGGAGCTGAGGAGAATATTGATAGTGTTGCTAGAGGATTTGTTGATGGTGCTAGTGCTAGTTTTGATTTTGAAGCAGGGTTTAATGTTGCAAATGTTTGAAACTTTATAAGTTTTATTTCAATTTTGAGCTTAGGCTCTAAACTATGGACTATGGATATTTTGCTATCTTTGAATGTAATTCAAGTTTGAAACTCTTATGCATTTCTTAATTTTGCTAGTGTTAATTTAATGTTCATTGTTTAGTAGATTAAAATATTTTGCATCTCTCTCTCTCTCTATATATATATTTCGAACCAGATTTTTCCGGATTTTTTTTTAAATTTTTTTGAAGAAGTCCGGATTCCGCATTTTTTGGCCCTTCCGAATGCATTCGGATTTCCGAACCTTGTGACTATGGTGTAGGCTAATGTGATCTCCAAATGTTCCCCTTTGGAAGGGAACTAGAATTGGGAAAAATAATGTTTGGAGGAAGGAACTAGAACTAGGAAAAAGAATGTTTTGAGGTGTTGAATATCATGACCTTAGTTTTGCTAAGGTTGACCACCAACTGACGAAGCTTGCAGAAACGAGTCTGTAAACCATTGCTAGAGTGAGAAAGGAGAACAATGCCATTAACAAAGGATTATGGCTATTCACCTTATCATGTAAAATGCAATCATCATCCGCATGGGCATGCTGTTGAATAAAATACTCTAGCTTATCAATGCAAATGTTGAAGAGGGTCAGTTAGGGAGGGCATCCCTACTTGACCCTTGTGGTACTCTTCACAAAGCTAGAAATACCGCGAGAAGTACAAAATTATTCGGAATTTGTTTCATAGAGCCCTCAAGCGGTGGTTATGAGAGAATCTTGAATGCTTACATCACGTAGCTTCTAAAAGAGCAGATGTTGCAAAACTAAGTCAAAGGCTTTTTGGAAGTCTTCAAAACAACAAAAGACTTGGAAGATCAATAATGAGCACATCCTAAATGATAGTTTAAAGTGTAAATATGTGATCAATTGTTTAAGATTCCCTCCTGAAGTTGGCCAGCTTCCCTTCTCTAAGATTACCCCTCTCTAAGTTCTTTGAAAGATGCATATGTAACACTGGCATAAAGTTTGGCAAACATGTGCCAAATTGTAATGGTCTTGTAGTTGCTAGGGTTGGAGGGATCACTAAAATTAGGAATGGGATGGATTATGTGCTGGGACCAAGAATGAGGAAAACTTGGGCTAATAACCTCATTTGAAAGCTTTGCCAATCGGAAGCCAAGGGAATCCACAACATATTTGAGGAACTCATCCTGAATGCCTTCACAATTCGCTGCTTTGTTTGTACTTAACTTCTCAATATTCCACCTAATTATTGTACTAGCATAGAAAGCAGTAGAAGGTGATGGTGGGGAGGAGGCAATGACGATAGGCTGCTCTAGGATGTTGTAGAGAGGGCTAGCATAGGAAACCCATGCTTGGGGATTGATGTCAGAAGTGGGGGTCTTCCTTGGAAGGAGAGTGCATCAAAATGTCTTAGGGCAATGGTGGAGGGCAACAAATCATCAAGGGCTATGTCCTAGAGGGTATGACGTAAAAACTCGTACATGGACTCTGTAGTTGGAGGTGCTGGGGGATAGTCCCACTTATGAGGGATAAGTGTGACATGTTTATGAGCTAAAGCTTTGCATCATGCGTTGAATGTTGATATGTGTGAGACATGTTTTCAAGCAAACTTCGATCAACAATGTGAAAGAGTTGGGGAGAACATCTCTAAATACTACCTCTAAACACGGTTGGATATTTCAACACTGAACAAAATAAAACCAAGAGAAATGCTTCACTAGTTAGTATAACACATTAACTTGAATAATCTTATCCTCCATTCAAGTAATAAGAGTAAAGGTTTTATGACTGTAAACCTTGATGTTATAACAATACAATACCAAAATCAAACCGGGCAAGAGACATGAAAAGCAAGTTCAGTAAAATTAAATTACAAGATAGAATTAGTGAATGCAAGCTATTCCATGTGAAAGGTGTGTGCAAGTACCGGTTAATAGCTTTCAAGTTCTGGCCTCCCATGGATTTTCACTCCATTTAATGTAGTATATCAGTTTCCTTTCTATTCTTCATTTCATTTATTATCTTTTATCCATTGCCTCTCTATCATACACTTCGTTTTTCATCTTCTATTGGTTCCCTTTCTATCCTTTGGTCTGCCTTTGTTCCAATGCACTTTGTTGATCTTCTAATTGAATGAGTACAAGTACGGGAGATATTCCAGGAATTTCTCAGCCACCAGTCCAAGCTAACTGTTTTGTGATTTGTTTTTGAGTTTTGATGACTGTCCTTTTCTTTTTGCCTCGTGAGTTCATTGAAGTTTTCATTCCATTAAAAGGGATGCTGGAAAGGGGTTCTTTCATGCCTCTTTCCTTCCAATGGGTCATCTAGTCTATTCCAAAGAGAAATATAACACAAGCTTTAGCCATGATTATGATTGAGAAGGTAACAGTGGGGAGAGCTTTGGTGGGCTACGTTAAAAATTTGGTGATAGAAATATTTTGGGCCTATGGACTGTCTACAAGGTTGACAACTAACTCCTTGAATCAAGGAGATGATATTTAGACCTTCCTATGACTTTTTGCGATGGGCAATGACTACTAGACGACTTGTTGACTCCTAGAGTTTGGGGAACAATAACTATGTGATTCAAATTATAATGGAGTAGTGGAGTCACTATCCCCCAATGCGTCTCTACACATAAGATATTTAATGACTTGAATGTTTTAATAAATTCACTATGAAATACCACTTGTGTTTCACCTTGTCTGATTTCCGGCTCTTATCCATTTCACGTAAGTCTTAATCTAGACAGCAAGGGTGTCATTCCATTTTAAATCAGAACAATTGTTAACAAAACTTACCATATCACTTCAATAGAAAACAACTGATGTAGCAAGTTTTCATTAGTCTGTTTGTAAATTCTTTACATTTCATTACATATCTGCTCTCTGTTACAGAATCATAAACCCATAAATCGCTATGCTACTGAGAGAACTGGAAATTGGACCCCTCTAAAAGAAAACCAACTTTCATATGGCCAGAGATTTGTATATACATCTTGAATATCTGTCAAGAATCTTATCTTACAATGGCTTCTTTATTTGGTGTGTGTGACCATCTGTTTGAATGCAACAGCCTGATAACTTGACATTTTCCTGCCTTAAAATGGGTTTTAGATCAGATTAATTGTAACTGCCATTTTAAATTGGATAGCTTAGATTATGACACATATTGCTGACACTTCCTTCTCCTTATCTGGTTTCCTCGAGTTCGATGTACAATTCGACACACCACTCTGGATCTTCGATTCCCAGATTGCATTCCATTTAATAAAGTCTTCAATTCTACCAGGCTGGAGTGGGCCAATCTCTGAATTCTATGTGGGGCTTTCCCAGGCCTGCTGACATCATACGTATATCCAGGTTTTTTTAATCCTTTTAAACATTTTTCCCTTTGTCAGTTTGCTTCCTCGTTTCCTAAATTCCCAGACCAACTTGGTTTTGTGGGTTCCACTGGATGATTTCATTCAGATATTTAATGGCAGCCTTGATTTTTTTATGTCATCTGGTTTGTTTAAATTCTTTGCAACATTTTGCTTCAATACAAATCCCCATATTGCTGTGTGGATTTTACTTGGTCATTTAGCATCTTTTCTCTGGGCATCCAGGTTTGATGTGCAATGTGAGACATACTTGTTTGCACATAGCTACATGATTTTCTCAAATGCTAGGGTATCTTCCTTGATTTCAGGCTTTTTAAAGGCATTAAGAAGACTTCAAAGTGCACAAATGTCACATGGGATTTGGATTCCAAATCCCTAGCTAAAACAACTTTATCAATTCTTTTAGTAATATGTTTTTCTTCCTTTTCTCCTAGTTTCCATACTTCTAACTTCTAGGCATCAATTCATCTCTCAAAAAATGCTTCAATGTCTCTTTGCATCCCAAGCCTCTAGATAAAGAGACTTCATGATCCAGGAGGATCCGAGACACTAGATCTTACCGCATTTATCGGGTGTTGCTCATCTAGCCTTGCATTAACGTCAACAACTTCTGCATAAAGTTCAACACCCACGTGCAAAGGGGAAAGATCTAACTCATCCTCTATGTTATTGCAAAACTCCTGCAGTTCAACACTACAAGCCTTGCAGGGCAATTTTGGAGGTCTTGAGAGTGTTTTCAAGGCCCAACACACCTTCCCACACAACTTTAGCTTTGTGAACCTCTAGACGATGAAGCGAGCTTTCCAAAAATGTATGATAGTTCCCAATCGGAGCATACCCAAAAAATTTAGGTTGTGCCAAGCAAACTGGCCTACTTTGGAATATGCAATATCTCCTTGTGCATTGTTCAGCGTGTCTGGGTCAAGGTTAACTCAAGGCACCAAGGAAATATTGTGCACATTGCACAAGTCCACACAATCTTATGCAGCGAATGCAGACTATGTATCTGTGGGATACTCATAGAGACTATTTGCTCTTTTGTGTGCTTCCGTAGCACCAAGATGAATCACCACAGTAATGTGTGACACTCGCACAATGCTTTCGGTATCCTTGTGTATCTTCGCAGCTTCAAGACAAACACCGCACAACACTCCAACTTTGCACATGACTCAGTACCTTCGCAACATCTCATGCCAAAGCATACAAACACGCGGCACCTTTGTGTGCTTTTCCGCTACACCTTGTAGCATACCGCAAATTAATCTAGCTCAACACATGACTTAGCATCCATGTACCAAAACTCTTGTACCGTGTGGCATCCTAGGTGGCATTCCTTAGGTCCGCGCCTTGTTAAGGATTTTGTCAGCAATGCAACACTGATGGAAGTGCAACTATCACACATGCAAGGAAGTTGAACCGTCACATAGGCAGAAGATGCACTGTTCTTGTAATTGTCTACTTTTGTAACTGTCTGTTGTAACTACTCTCTTGTAATGATATATATTGTAATACAAACAGAAAGGCCGGAGAGAGACACATAGGAGACTCACACAATAATCGAGTGGCCATTGCCCTCTTTCCTAATCGGCCATGTCTACAACATCTTGAATACTTGCATACCTTGAGCATCTCGTATTAGATGATCTTTTCCCAAACTAAGTAAATCAGTTAGGATGTTTATCCCTCTCTGATCACGGTAACTTGCTTTCCTTGCTTTGTTTGATGACACCGCAGCCTAGAAGAATCAGTTAGGATGTTTATCCCTTCTGATCATAGGAACTTGTATTCCTTGTCTTATTGCACATTCTACGTATATGTACTTCTACCTATTCTTTCTATTGAATAGAAGTGGCACCATTTTGCCATTCTGCTATGTTCAATGTGTCATGGTTGTTTTTGCATCTATTTCTTAGATTCAATTACATGTTCTGCAATTCTGCAAATCTGTTTGAATTTGCTTCTGCTTATAACTGCATTAAATCCATTTAGGTAGGTTGTCCACTGGGTCTCCCCTTGGGCCCAAATTACTCATGATATCATCTATTATTTATTCCTTTGTAATTCCCATTTTATTTGTGTTTGAACCTTTTGACGCGCATTGGAACATACTTTATGTGCTCCAATGCCTCTCAGGGTCTTCGATCCCTGGGTTAAGAAAAACCAACCCTTAGAAAAACTTGATACCCAGGCTTTAGAATGATGCCATGACACTACAAAAATGTCCCTTGCACTTCTAGAAACTCAGAAAAACTAACTCTTAGAAAAACTTGATACCCAGGTTTTAGAATGATGCCATGACACTACAAAAATGTCCCTTGCACTTCTAGAAACTCAGAACACTGGATTGAAAGACTTCAAACTTCTTGAAAATAAGAAATTCTTCACAAAATGATAAAAAATAATAAAAATCCCAAAATCAAATCACTATGTGGCCATCTCCTAATTTTTCTGTTGCTTTCATTTGCACATGCTTGATAAGTATCAACCTTACCAGTAACCTGGACTTGAATTTATTGTAACCAGGAATGCATGAAGATAAAGTCACATGATAAAAGATAGCCACTATATAAACTAGAATACTCTAACAAACCACCATACAACTAATCTACCTGCATAGATATGAAGATAATAAACAGCTTGTCTTTTTTGTTATTTTGAATAATTATTTGCAAAAAAATTAATCATCCAATGGACTCTTAGAATATATACATGAAGCCGAATCTGCAGAGATGGAAGATCATATTATTGATTTTCTGTCTGTGTTCTTTTGATTGATGCCTTGTCTGATAAAAATGTGCTTCCAATTCCAAATTAATTTGTGGGGCCAGCCACAGTTTCCATGAATTGATTTCTGTAGTTAAAATAAAGAGTTAATGGAGAAGGTGGAATTATACCATATACAAGAGCAGAACCAAACTGAAGGGCCTGCACAACACTTGAGTAATGAAGACCAAGAATGGACCATGGAGTGTCGAAAGGAGAAGATCCTAAAGAAGAAAGGAAAAAGTGTCAGAAGAAGATTTTATGAATGTAATATCCTCTGTTTTTAGATTTTTTTGTCTTTGTTCATCAATGAGGAGCAAACCATCAAGCAAGTGCATGGAGATTAAGTGATATTTTTGTAGAATTCAAAGCAACTCAAATCATTTCATATTCCTGTCCCAGATTGCTCTGGCAAAGGTTATGGAGCTGAACTCGAATTCGCAATAGATTTATAGCTATAGTGGAATTGAATTATAAAGTGAGGTAACTTATTGGGCATAGATTTGATAGAAATGTGGAAAGGTGTTAGGCTTTTCAAATAATTATATTTGAATGTCAATTGTTGTAGCATGCAGTTGAATTATGCTTTTGCTACATTTTGTATAGAATCGTGTCCTTTTCCTGAAAAAGTGAGCAGATGTAGGCTTTTGAAACTGTCCAGAAGGACCAACATAAATGGTAACTTAACTGCCTTGAAAGGGACGATTTCAAGCTTCCACATGGGAGTATAATTTTTTGTAAGCCGAATGGTAGGTATAAGTTCAGTTGGTTGCGTTTCTGTGTTTTATTGTATTCAGGTCTTTCCAGTCTTTTGTCCTCAAATCAGTTTTTTCATGGTTGGCACAAATTTTTAAAATAGATAGTTTTGCTTTAAAAACAATGTGTTGTGCTATGAAATGTAAATTATTAAATGAGGGAATGGTTGGGAGAATTTTTGTGGGAATGTGAGGATATCTGCAGGACGGGTGATATCTGCTTATTTCTTAGGACACAAGCTAAATATTAAGGGGTAAAGAGTGAGATCACTCCATTCTAAATGTTACAAATGCGTTCTAAACTTTTTTTGGAAGTCAAATTGTCCTAACGTGCCCTGGAAGACTGGTGACTGAATTAACAGAACCGAGAATGCTGTTCATTGGAGCTAGTATTATGGGTTAGTCAAGTTTTTCTATACTGTGAATTATTCTGTCTGTGATAAGCACACACAATGTTTGATCATTACAGATTACCTATAAAATAAGATAAATTAGAAGTGACTCAGCAACCATTTATAGCTAAAGTCCCCATTATGATATTGATTCATGTCTCCTACGTTGTTGATGCTTGCATTGCCACAATATTCAATATCTTGTCTGCTATCAATGTAATGTCCCCAAATTGGGACAACAGTGCAAAAGAAGGTTTTCCAACAAAACCTTAAACAAATCTGAATTTTGAAAATAAAACCAACCAATCTTAGGGTTGTATTTACACCACCAAACTGAAATTTTTACATCTCCAATCACTCAACAAATAAATAGAAAAGTACCTTGTGAAGTTTAGCTAACCATGGCTCACACCATATGAAGAAAGGCGCTGAATTGGTATGTTTTTCACTCCCAAACCCTAAACGCCACTAAGCTGATTTTAATGTCCTTTTTTTGTCACCATATCCCACTCAGAAAATCCTCCGCAACTGAAGATAAAATGCAGATAAATATCAGCATGCATATCATATAAAAATTGGCCAATGTCAGGGCCTAAAATATGATCAAATTTTCTCCAAACCAAGTCGCCAAAATCAAGAATAAATAGCATGAACTCAGAAAATCAGATTTGTAATCTTGCCAAACCTGTTGGAAATAGGTTATAAATTCCACCAAATTTTGCAATAATAATTGCTCTTTTGTTTAGGGCCAAACAAGGCACTGTAAAACCCTTGTACGCCTCTTTCAAATGAATCGCCCAACTCAAAAATTAATGACAAATTTCAGAATCAAAACCCTTGCCTTAACCCTAAAAAAATCCTTAAAACCCTTACGATTTATTACCAAATAAATCAGAAATAATATAACAATTGTACCTTGTCAAAACGGAGTTTAAAAGCCTTCCAAGGATATCCAATTCTTCCCCAAACTTATTCGCCCCACCTCAGGAAATTATATAAGATAAATCAGATTGTTTAAACTTACCAATGGTCCACCAATTGACCTTCAAAATGCTCTTAGGGCAAGTCGCCAAAGCTGAAAAAATATTATAAAATATTATGCAATATTTTATGCTTCAACGAACCCTTCAAATCATCTCCAAGACCACAAACCAGTCCTCAATTCAAGTCACCAAAGCTGGGAAATCATATATAATATTATGCAATATTTTAGGCTACAACGAACCCTTCAAATCAGCTTGCACAACCCTCTAGGCAAGTCGCCACTTTTCGAGACCTGCAATTTCTCCAAAAACTAGCTTTCGATAGAGTTCGCAAAATTTCTCAATAAATGTGGTGTTCAAAAACACCCTTGTAGATCCACTTGCATGTAAACATGCAATTTTGAAACTCAACTACATGCTTGAATAGAGTTGCCCAAGTAATAGGAATGGAGGTTTTTGTCCCCAAACCCTTGACACTTCTTTAAAGTTTTTATCCTTAAGATGTGGTAATCAAGCTTGACATACTTGATCAAATTTTCCAAATCAATATTCAACATACCTCTCCAAAAGACTCCTCAATTGTTTTTTATAATCATCCCCCAATGGTGGCGCCCAAGTTGGAGGGATGTGTCTTTTAAAACATTTTAAAACTCTCTTTTTGAGGGTTTAGGACCCCGTTAAGGTCCTCAACTTAAGTGAATATTATATCAAAAGTACCTTTTTGCAAACTCAATCAAAATTTAGAATACTTAAATACTTTTCCTCTTTTTTGCTCATAGGTTAGCCGCCCTCAATGTTCTCTTCTCTTTCCTTCCCTTAGCCTTGTGGGAACAACCAAGCTAAGGGTCCATAAGCAAGCTAGCCAAAAAAGGGGACATTACAATCAGTGATTCCAAGAAGTAGCTTGACTAGCTATGTAAAACCTTGGTCCCTAGTTTGATGGATTCTTGCATCCCATGTTGTCATTGCTTTCACCTTTGGACATTAGGGCTTATTTAGGAGTGTCTGAAAAAGTGTTTCCATCCAAAGTGAGTTGAGTATATAATTTGTCAAATTAATTCTAGATATCTGCAACTTGCATCTTGATTGTTTGTATTTAATTTTACAGGTGATCTTTGTTATGTTGAACTTACCTTAGTTCCTGTTCCAGTTATAAACACCAGGCATAATATTCTGAAAAATAATTCTAGTTTTGTCACAAACTTTCCAAAATCGTAATGTATAGCATTTTCTATGTTCCAAGGGGTCATGTTCTCACCCCTCAGTTCCGTCCCCATTCCCTCTCCCTTGCTATTTTCCTAATCAAGTCATGTTCCTTAGATTTTGAGGGTAGTTGTAGGTATCCCCATTCGTGTTCCCATGTTTCCTTGTTGCCCAAAAAGGGGACTCTGATGGAACATGGAGCATTTCTAATATGGGCTTCTTGTTTCTGTTCTGCATAATGTTTCATTCTTGAAGTTCATTTGTGTAGATTATAATATAACTTTGTATGCAAGAATCACAGCCCCTTGATACTTGTTATGATTTTTTGTCTTCCAAGTGATATACACTTTGTCTGTTCTTTGTTCTCTTATTTGGTAGCAACTTGGTATAATTTAAAAATATATTTGTATTTGAGTTACGCTATAATCTGCACAGGTGAAAATGTTTACCCAAGATTTTTAAATCGTTATTGATGTCTTTATGTCATTGTTGGAACCTCTTGTGGCAGGCAGAATTTCAAAATGTAAGTGATTCGGTTGAGAGATTTGGGAAGTGTTCATGCTTAACAGCATCCATTGCGTGGAAGTCCTCTACTACTGGTACCCAGCAACCAGCCTTTATTCTAGGCTTCAACTCCAATCTACCTCACTTCAATGTTGCAAAGGTAAGTGGATTGAGTGAGTTCAATGCATGTATCTTCTCCTTAATTAGTTGGGGTATGATGCATATGATCACCTAGTTATCCTTTGCAATTTTACTATTATGTAGTTGTTTTTAATACTTTATGTTCTCGTTACCATTTTCTGTATTTTCTATATCTATAGAGGCACCCTTATGTTTCACTGTATGCAATATGAGGGCTAATTAATGTGCTTTTTAACATATAAAACTTTGTGCATTGTGTAGCTCATACCGGAACCACAATATATATGTTGGAGATTGTAGTAGCTAAGTACAGTGAATGCAGTTAGTCTCTTTCTCTTCATATGATTTAGATCGTGTCACACATATGGCAGTAAACAACAATCCAGAAGGAACTGTTTAAGAGACTTTGAACTACTGTTTTGTGGGGTTTTAGGCATTACGAGGATGTTTCTAGGCCTCTCAATAGCTTAAATGTTTTAGAACTTACGTTGATAATAGTTTCTTTGTGTCCAGCTAATAAAAAGTACCTTTATCTTGCCTATTAACTCATTTAATTGGTTAATTTTATAGTTTATTTTTCGCCCACTATGTCATTAAGGTGTGTTGGACCTAGGATTGTCCCATATGTGGTATTATAAACTAGATACCTTTCTATCTTCCTAATTTCCTGATATTGTCAAATATTTGCATTTGTTGTTGGAAGGTCTTTTACAGGTATATGATTTTTTTTGCTGATGTTGTATGCAAGCATCTTAGAACAATGTTTTTATTATCCTTGCTCTTGCTTTTGTTGTGTATTACACATTTCTGGTTGTCGGTATATTGGCTTTTCATTGTAGATATGTGAATGGCTCTAGCCTTTCTAACATTTACAATTATTTTTGTTTCAAGTTGATATTTTGGTTTGCAATCATAATTTTATTAGTTTTAGATAAATATCTTTTTTAACTTATTTTGATTTTGACAAGCATATTAACATTGTCAAGTCCCAAGTCCAATAGGGGTGACTGAGTGGTAGGGCAAAATGATTACCACATTGAAGACCGGGGTTCAAACCCCACTTGGGAACTGCTGCAAGCTATTCCATGTGATAATACAACTGCAGTAAAGTGGGCCCTATCAAATGCATATTTCACATGTCCGGGGGTAGGGGCCCCTATTGGTATCCCCAAGTTTGAGGGATCCACTCAAAAAATCTCATCACCCAACCAGAAAAATAATGTAAAGACCTAAATTATTTATAGTTTTAAGGACGTTCTCATATGAAATACTGAAAAAGTTCAATGCTAATAACTCAATGGTAACCTTAAGTCCTTATGGCATCTTTTGTTAAACAATAGGTAGAATTAATCAAGTTGGTATTGTTCCCACAATAGTGCTTGATAACAAACAAAGAAACATCATTGGATGCAAGTTTCACTTGATAACTTTCATAGGAACTATGTAAGAATAATATTTTTAACCCTGATGTAAAGCCATGAATAATGGAATGACAAAAATCAATAATTTGGTGCAAACCAAAATTGTATTCTTCATTAATCAAATGAAGAAAATTTCAATATTTATAGCCATAATATGGCTATTCATTTCGCCTTCCATGAAGACTAATCAACTTCTCTACATAGACTATTCATCTACTACTATGAGACAAAAGTTTTTTACAAATTACACCTAAGATTATATAATATAATGTACAATAATATTATATCCCCCCTTAATTTGTAGGGATTATTGTGAGACCAAGCATGCCTCTGAACTTTTCAAATGTTTATTTTTCAAGTGCTTTTGTCAAGATATTTATTGGTTGCTCCATATTAGGACAATCTAACAATTTTACACTGTCATCTTTCACATAATGCCGAATCAAATAAAATTCGGTGTTGATGTGCTTGGTTTGCTCGTGAAAGACTGGGTTCTTTGCCATTTGAATTGCAGATGTGTTAACCATGACTAGTTTTGAACTCTATTGTTCCTGCAAATCTAAAAGAACCCTATTGAGCCACAAAATGTCTATGGTTGTCTTTGAAGCTGCCATATATTTTGGTTCTACTGGAGAAATTGCTGGCACTGATTGTTTCTTTGACTTGCAACTAATGACTGTTGTTCCCAAATTCATTAGAAAACCTAAAGTAGATTTCCCATCTTCAAAGTCATCAGCATACTTAGAATTTGAATATTTGACTAGTTTGAAGTTTGTTGCCTTGAAATATTTGAGCCCAAAATTATGTGTTCGTTTAAGATATCAAAGGACTCTTTTTGTTTCTACCTAGTGACTTTCTCCGTGTTACATGAATCTAAAAAGAACACCAATAACGAAAGAAATATCTGGTCTAGTTGTGGTTATATAGATTATATTTCCAATAAGTTGTCTATAGATAGTGGCATCTACCAAATCTGTGGTATCCTCTGATGTTTATTTTAAATTTTGTTCCATGGGCATGTTGTCGTGTCCCCCTTTTGGACATGACACTATTGAAGACCTTTAGCCTTGCTTAGTTTCTCAAGGGCTAAGGAAAAAAGAGAATAAGAAGGGAAACATTTGATTTTATAAATAATACTTTTAAAAACACTTTATTGTTATAATTTCACTTAAGTTGGGGTCTTCTTGAGGGTAATGAGTATTAATCCACTTAAAGTGAATTATAAAAAGTATTCTTTTTATAATTTGAAGAAAGATCAACAAAGTTATTTGCCCCCAAATTGGGCGCTTCACTTGGGGAGAAGTATAAAAGCATTTAAGGGCTCTTGTTGAAGGGCATCTTGGATCATTGTTTGAATTTACAAGTTTTGAGCACGGAAAAGCTTGAGCTTTGAACTTGAAGATGAAACATTTAAGCAAAGAGATTGAGGATGAAAACCCTCCTTTTTTCATGGGGAAACTTCATCTAGGAGCTGCCATTGTTCACTAAAATTTAGAAAAAGACAAAAATAAGGGTTTTCAAGTGGAGTGAATAGCTTGGAAGTGGCGACTAGGGTTTGGGAGGCCAAAAGTGGATTTTCAGGTTGAAGACCCCTATTTTATAGGGCTGTGTTTGGATCTAGGGATGAAAATGATCAATTCAAGCTAGGGGGATTTGTTTGGGAGATGTTTATGAGGGTTTGATAGGCTAATGTAAGTCTAAACATTATTCAGTAATTTTCTATTATTATTTATGATTTTTGTGAGGTTGTAGAGGACATTTGGATCTCAAATATTTTCAAAAAATTCAGAATAAACTTTGCATAATTATTTAATCAATTTGATGCAATTTATGAAGGTTCCATGAAGTGTTGTTGCATGATAAATTAGCTATAAAATAAAATAAATATTTCAGATTGGGATGCCTAGGGTTTGAGGGCAATTTCATATTTTTGAAGGGCAAAACTTGTTTGTTGAAAACCCCAATTGGTGCATTGGGTTTATCTTAATATTGTGCTATTTTTGAAGTGTTCAATTCAGCTAGGATTTGTTGTTGGAAAAATTAGAAAACTGATTTTAATCTAGAGTTTGCAATAAATTTTAAAATGTAGAAAATATATTAAAAATGGGACATTTCAGTGGTATTAGCTAACTTCTTGGCCAAGTGTGGGGTGTGAGTGACTTCAATGGATTGACAACCTATGTTTTTTGCCAAAAGAAGAATACAAAGATCCCCTTCAAAAGGTGGGGATGAAGAAGAGGACAATGGATGAAGCCATGGATGATTTGTTGCAAGTCATGGAGAATTATCAAAGGGAAATAAAGACAATAAACCCTAAGATTGTGGCAAAGTCTATAGGGTTAAGCCCTAGACTTCAAAAGTCTCTCTTAGAAGAAGGCAAGATTGAACTTTATGTGAATGTGGAGCTTCAAAAGTCTGAAATTGTAGGGCAGCTAAAGAATAACCTCCGACTACACAAAGGGCAGCCTAGAAATATGAATGATGAGCTTCAAAAATCTGAATCTTTGGGGCAGCCAAAGAGGAGTTTTCAGTTGTTTAAGGGGTAGACAACACGAGTTTTTTGAGGCCCTAAAATCTGAAAATGAAGGGCAACAAGTGGCAAAATTTTAACCAGAAATTGGACTAATAAACTCGAAAATTTCTGAGTTACATGATAAAAATTCCGTGTTGCAAAAATTAGAAAATTTGGGGCAGCCAAGTAGTGAAGTTTTCGAGTTTCACAATTCATAAATAGTGGGGCAGCAAGAGGGAGTTGTCCAACAACTTCATGGGAAGCAAAAAGAGCAAGAGGAAAAGGAAGGTAAAAAAGAGAAAAAATTCGTTTTGCAAATTGAAGGTAAGCAAATTGACTATTTATTTGGTAAGGATTCATTGTATTTTCCTCATACTTTGTTCTCACATTGTTTTGCTTATCATAAGCACTGTGCTAACAATAAGGATGAGATGAAGGGCACTAAATGGAGAAGGGAATTCTTCATAGTGAATTCAAAGATGGGGCAAGGCAAATGCCCAACATGGATATGGGATCCAGGTGAGCCCTACACGAATAGTATTGTTGTTTTGTTATGTTGTGGGAGAAGGAATAAAACTTGGATAATCCTAGGGAGGGAGACAAGCAAGAGATTCCATGATCTAAGGATCACAGAAAGGGTTGTTTGTAAGTTATGGACTACTGTTTTTCACATTTTCAGTTTGTTTCCTTCAAGGTTTATTGTCACCTTGGTGAGTGTTGGCCATAGGAATGTGTGTTTCCCACACCTCAACAACATGGAGATGGTCCAAGCATGTGTAGATGGATTTCCAGCCACTAGGAGTTTGAGAAGAAAAATAACATACTACAGCCATGGTGAGAATGACATGAGCAGATCTTGTGAAATCCGGGTGAGAAAGGATTGTAAGGAAAAAGCATGGCATTAAAAGGGAGTGCACATCATGCTTGATAAGATAATCAAAAGGGTGTTGTTAAAAACCCATGTTTTTACTAACATGCTTGCTATAGGTGTAGGATCACAACGGGATCCAGTTGCAATGGCATCAAGGAGTGCACAAGGAGCCACAAGTCTTGAATGGGTGCAGCCACTATGGTGTCCTAAAAATCATCACGTTCCATGCTTGAAGGAGTTGGTCAATCTGGAAAATGATAAGATGCCATTGGAGGTGACATCCAAGGCCATGGAAAGAGTCTTTCCCAAGAAGAATGTGACAAGGGCAACGAAAAATGATGTCCTTTCTAATCTGGAACAGCCAACAAGGTATGCAAAGGAACATTTAATTCCTTGTTTTTTGGTTTAATAAATTCTAGAAATGAAGATGCCAAACAATCCCATGGAGAGGGAAATTTTCAATTGATAGGGAATGAAAGAAGGTCTGAATTTTGAAATGAGGAAAGACCTTGGATAGACTCAGAAAAATCAGAATGTTGTTGCTCAAAAAATTCAGGAGTTCATGAGCAAAATCAGAATTGTTGTTGCACAAAAAAATTAGAAAATCATGTGAATAATCAGCGTTATTCACACTCAGAAAATTCTGAGTTTGTAATGGCAAATCAGCTGCCTACTAAGGACACAAAATCTGTTTTTTTTGGCATGCTACAACCCATGACAAGTTTTGGAAATGCATGTGAATTGGGGCTCTTCTTTCATGACAAGAGGTTGGATGGTGCAAATATGGTACATCCCTACCTAATTTGTAAGTTTGGGTCTTTGTCATGCACAAAATATATTCCATACATGATTTTTGGTGTTGTTAAGGTAGATAAAAATAAGATAAAGATAAATATATTAATGTCCAACAAATGACCACAAAGGTAGGTCAAAGGGACTGCAGATTACAAAAGTGTGTCAGGGATAGGCAGGAAACCAAATAGGTCTCCAAAAACGAGAAGAACAATGCTAAAATAAATAGTACAAAACATGTCAAAGATCAACAACGCTCAGAGCCAAAAAAAGAAATAGAAGAAATGAGCAACCCACAAAAATCTCTAAATATCAGGTAAGCGGGAATGAACCCTAAGAAAGAAGAACCAGGATGGGGTCCATCAAGAGTTCGAGCATCCAAGGTTGATGAGAAGCAACTCCGGATATAAGTATGACCCGAAGAAGAGGAGGTAGGATGTCTGGTCTGTCCTCCATTCTGCTACCTAGAGGGAAAAGTCCTCTGCAACGATCTGGTGGATCTTGTCTTTCCCCTGTTGCCAGGCCTGAAATAGATATGTTGGTGAAATCTCGAGGAATTGTGGATAGTCTTTTTGGGTCGCACTAATTTGGAATGTGAGGCTGTACTAATGTCAATCTGTTGCTTAGTGCCTTTCCCCGAAGGGAGCATCGTGAAGAAGGAAGTGATCCGTTGGGTGGAAGCTAGTTTAGTGGGTCTCTGAATAGAATGATCACGAAGCTTAATAGCTTCCTTTATATATAAAGCTAAACATCTCTGGTCTTCATATCTAAAGAAGTCAGAAAGAGTCCTTCTCCTCCTAAATAGGCAATGAAATCTCCCCCTGATCTCATAGTATATAGGACAATGGAAGATGAAGTGCTCCTTGGACTCGGTCTCCTGGAAGTTGCATAACTGACAAATCCTGTCTGCTTGATCTATTTGGTGGTTTGTCTGAATCCTAAGCCTGTGAGAACCCACTTGAAACTATCCTAATGGGATGTGAAGAGAGTGCATCTAGTGGCGGAATGTATACTGTGGATGGACGATAAGCCCGTCACTCATATCCAAAAAATATTTTGCATAAAATTGCATCTTTGGGCATAGTCCCCCAAGAGGGTTTACCCAAGTAGTATGAATAAACTGCCTGTAAATATCATCCTTAATAATCCGGTTCAGCTCCTGTCTAGTGGGTAGATGAGTCAGTGCATCCAAGGAGTACCTTTAATGGAGGAAGGTGGTCCATCCTAATTCCCACAGACTTTAATAGATCAGAGGCCCTTGTATACCAACAACGGACACGGGTTGAGGGAGTCGAGAGGGCAAGAGTCTTTGAAGAACAGTAGGCTAAGTATGGATATCTGTCACGTCCACTCGCTGAATCAACAAAGCTCCGAATGCGATGTAAGAAAGAAATCAGATCAAATATAGTCTCCAATTGGAAGGGCCAGACTCCAAACTCTACAAGGATAATGTGTTGGGGAACTGTCTGCTTACATCTGATAATGCGATAGAGAAGTGTTTGGACCCATTTGACAGCAGCCCAATCACGTTCAAGCAAAAAAGGCCCCCAAACAATAGATCCATAAAGAACTGTGGGTCTGATAAGTGTATCCATGAGGGACATATTGGATGAGATATCCTGAAAGTGATGTAGAAAATATTGTCATTCAAGAAGGGCTAAAAAACCACATCCTTTTTTTATCCTAGATTGAAGGGCCTGCCTAAAGCTGAAAAGTGGACCAAAAAATTGCACTCTCAAATAAGTATAGGAAGTGGTAATCTCAACCTCCTTTCCCCTGAAGAAGAAATGGAGGTGGGAGGTTTTCAAACCATTAAACACCATGACCTTGGTTTTTCCCATATTAACCGTCAATTGTCAGAGATCACCAAAGAGAGGCAAGGCATCCAACTGCCGCTGTAAACCCTCAGAAGATGAAGCTAGGAGAGCCACATCGTCCGCAAACAAGAGAATAGAAGTCAACACCTGGTGAAGAAGACACCCATCACTACCCTGAATATGGTCATGAAGAAAGGTCTTTAACTCATCAATGTATATGCCAAATAAGGTTTGGGGACAAGGGGCAACCCTACTTGACCCCAATGGTACTCCTAATAAAGTTTGAAATCTCATTAACCATGTGGAGACGACCAATGACATTCTCATATAATCTCATAATGGTTGTCAAGAGGGTCTCAGAAATGCCAATATTCCTAAGTCTCTGGAATAGGGCCTCTCGTGGAACAAAATCAAATGCTTTCCTAAAGTCTACAAAACAACAATAAACTTTGGATGAGCAATGACGTGCCTCCTCAATAATGGCCCGAAGAGTGAAAATATGATCAATGGTCTAATGGGCTGGTCTAAACCCTGCCTGTCCCCTAGCTTTGAGATGTCTCTGCTCTAACTCTCTCGAAAGCTGCATGTGTAGTACAATAGCATACAATTTTGAGAATGTGTGTCCAACCATGATCGTCTTGTAAATGTTAGGATATGAACAGGGACCTGATTTGTGTATCGGGTGAATAATGTGATATGACCAAGAGGGCAGGAAACCTGAACAAATCCACGTGGTTGAAAATATCAACCAAATAACTTCCAAAAGCTCTAAGACCATGTTTGAAGAACTCGGCTTGGAAACCTTCTTCATCGGTTTCCTAGCTACTATTCATTACCTTCCCCGCCTCTCTAATGTTCTTGTATGTGAATAAGTGAGAAGAAGATGGTGGAGGAGCAGCATGAGTTTGAGGTTGACCAATAATATCATAAAGAGTGGAGGTATGGGAAATCATGGATGTGGGATCAAGCTCCGTGGGGGGGCGCGCAAGGGGGGCGGGAGAATGCTGGGGCAGGATGGTTTGCCAAAAGAGTTTGGGGGAGTGGATGTAGGAAGCCCGTAAGATCTGTCTCCTTTGAGAAATAAAGAGGCGTTTCTTACGTCAAAGAAGACATCGGTAGGATGATTTTAAGGCTAGGTAAGAGGGGCGGGCATGGAGGAAGGCGTACTAAAGCTGGTGGTGGAGAGTCTTGCAATCATCATCATACCATTTATTCATGGGGAAATATCTTTTAGATTGATGGGAGATAAATGTAGATCTGGAGTAGCTAGGAAAAGATTTGAGGGCAGCTTCCCAAATAATGTAAGAAAGGCATGTGTATTTGGAAGTAACACAACCAAGTGAGAAAAATTGGGGTTCTGGAGGTAGAAGCTGACGAATGTGAGAGAGGAAAATGTTAGGGTCCCCGTCATCAAATTGGAAAGTGGTACATGGTATACTAAAAGAGGGGATCGTAACAGGAAGGGGGAGATCAGCCCAGAGGGAAAAAGAAATAAGAGCATGGTCTGCAAGAGGAATGGGGGAAATTGAAAAATGACAGATGAAGGGCAAAATATTATGACTGGGTAAGACGTAATCGCCACTCTCTTACCTCCACCATGAGGTGTACATGTGAAAGAGTGTGAATCTGGAAAGCAAGGCAGCCCATTAAGGATCAACAAATCATGAGATTCCCCCAATTGTAAAAGGTGTCTTTCGTATGCCGTGTAAGGACTTGAAACATCATCTGACATCCTATGCAACCCCACTGACTCTGAATCAATCTCCTGTGTGCAGAAAATGTCAACTGAGCGGTCTCGGAGAGGTGTCTGAAGGTGGAGCAAAGGGAAGAACATAAGGCACACATAAGGATATCAATGCAAGATTGCTTGCATCTCCATGATACATCCATTCAAGGTATACTTTCAACATGGTTCAATGTTAATCACCTGTTGCAAATAAGGAAAGGTTTTTCATGGCACATTGGGGACTCTAAGAAGTTGATGAATGCTTGCCAAGGTAATATGCACTCAATGATTAAGGCTCAAATACACTTTTTCATAAGGGGCAACTGTAATACATCTTTTCATATTTATTGTGACAGTTCCAGCTCTTCAAAAAGGGTAGATAACTTTTTGACCCCTCTTGGGATGGTAAATGTGGTAGATTCATCATAGGGCAAGTTGGGAGTAAAAAGGTTGATTTTTTGGGATGATTGTAAGGCTGTAATGAGCAAACACAGCCCACAAAACACAAGGCATAGATTTCCTTTTGAAATGATCACCTCTAAGGTAAGGGAATATGTGAGCTTGAGGCATGAGATGGTGAGTTTGAATATTTTCAGAAGTTTGGGGAAGGCTGATTGCATTAAATTACCTCATAAGAATGAATTGTGAAGGAATAAATTCATGTTTTGGAGTCATAAGAAGTCTGAAATGTGCATTCACAGTCAACATATTAAAGGGGAAGTGGCTGGTTCTCCCATTCTTTTGGAATATAAGGACGTGTCAATGGTCTTTTGACAAAAATTGGATTTCCAGCAAGGTAAGAGGAATTCCAGAGCCTCTAGAGGGTAGATTTCTGAGCTTTGAGTTCACTTGTGTGTGTGGGGGCAGCATGAACACCCATTCTATGTTCTTAAGGGCAGCCACATATATGCCACATATATGTCTCCAACACTTTAACACATGGAGGGTACTATCAAGTGTGCAAGCATTGAAGAGAAGCGGAGAATTCATGTTTTAACTAATATGTTTGTGTCTTGTGTAGGTGCTGATATAAGGGCAATCAAGGCCCAAAAATTTGAATATTTTCTTTCTGGGCTACACTTTTACAGCCATTATTATGTTATCATTTCTGAGGAGTTGTTTCCTTTTTGCATCTTTTTGACATGTGCGTTATGGGACCTCCATGGAAAGAGAAGGGAAGATGGGAAGCTGCTGTTATTTCATTTTCAGATTGTATAAACAGCCAAGAATTTTCACATACAATAACAAAGAGTTTCAACAAAAGGTCTTATGCCCATGGGAAGAGTCAAGGATCAAGGATGGCTTCAAGCCCATGGTTAGGACAACCCATTGGTTGTTTCTATTGCTTGAAAACAAACAATTTTGGGCGGGGAGGATTATCTTGTTCTCCTTTTGGACATGACACTATTGAAGACCTTTAGCCTTGCCTAGTTTCCCAAGGGCTAAGAAAAAAAAATAAAAAGAAGGGAAACATTTATTTTTAAAAGAATACTTGTAAAAACACTTTACTTTTATAAGTTCACTTAAGCTGGGCCCTGTTGGCCATTTTTTGGCCTACATACCAAAATTTTGCCTAGGTGTGAGAGGGTGTGCATTCAAGCAAGACTTCGGGTTTTACACAGTAGAAGACTTCGGGTTTTTTTGGAAGGAGTCTTTGGGTTTTACAAGAGACAACTTATTTTACTTTATGAGTAATCAACAGTTGAAACCCCTCAGCAGAAGTAATCCGGGTTGGAAAACCCAAATTACTCTTGATAGTGCAAATCAGGTTTTGAGAAGTGCTTTGCTTATGAAAGTTTTATCAGCAAAGTAATCCGGGTTAGAAAACCCGAATTACTCTTGACAGTGCAAATCGGGTTTTGCAAGGTGCTTTACGTCCCAAAAGTTTCAGCAATAGAAGCAGTTTGGTTTTCCGAGTCTAAATTGCTCTTGACAGTGCAAATCGGGTTTTCAGTTGTGCTTTACTTATGTGGCTTCAGTAGTAAGAGCAAGTGGATTTTCTGAACCCGACTTACTCTTGGCAGTTCAAATCGAGTTTTGGGGGGTTCGCGACTTCTCTCTTGTGAAGTAACAGACAGTCAAAAGGCTGAAGTCAAGGTCCCCAAAATGTCCGAGGCAGTCACAGGGATCAAAAAGCCCGAAGGGCAAAAGATAATTCCCGCGGACTTTTTGTCTGTGGGGAATTCACTCGGCCAAAAAGGCCGAAGAGAAGGACAAAATCAAAGTCCGGGCACTTGCCCTTTGAGAAGGTTCAGGAGCAAAAGTCCCGAAGGGCACTTGCCCTTCGGGAAAGCGCATTTAAAGAAATCTTGAAACAATTCCCACAGACAAATTGTCTGCGGGAAATTCAAAGCGCAAAGGGCCGAGGAAAGGTACAAATCAAAAGTCCCAAAGGGCACCTGTCCTTCGGGAAGGTTTAAGACAAAGTTCCTGAAGGGTAGGTGCCCTTCGAGAAAGATCGGTACAAAAAGCCCGAAGGGCACTTGCCATTCGGGAAGGATCGAAAGCAAGAGTCCCGAAGGGTAGGTACCCTTCGGGAGGGACAAAAACAAAAGTCTCGAAGGGCAGGTGCCCTTCGGGAAGGTCCATTTCGGGGGTTCCGAAGGGCACTTGCCCTTCGAAAAAGATGTAAGGATGAATCCCGAAGGGCACTTGCCCTTAGGGAAGGCTTCGGGAGGGTTCAAAGAGAAACCTAGGGAAGGAAGGAGACAAATTCCCACAGACTTTTTGTTCGTGGGAAAGTGGAAATAACAAAACCCCGCGAAAAAGAAAACCCGAGGAAATAAAACCCTGAGGGTAAGTGGAAAAGAAAACCCAGGAAAATGTTCCGGGGAAGATAAAGCCCGAGAGGAGAAAGGAGAAAACAAAAAAGCCATGGGAAATAGACAGATAAAGACAAATACATGCAGAATAGTCCAGAAATAGACGTGAGCAAGAGTCGAACATGCAAAGAGAATGCCAGAAATAAAACGAAATAATCAAATTGCCGCCAAACATGAAGCTGCTTCTAGAATAGAGTTTAGAACGCAGAAAAGACAAGACAAAAATAGAAAAGCTATTTCCAGCCGTATGAGCTTCAGCTGGCTACTTGTTTAGATCACGCCTCATGCAAATCGTTTTGCCAAAAGTTCTAGCGGTTCAAGCTTGACTTCTATTTTTAGACTTTGGCGTAAACTTCATGCAAGGAGCGGTATATAACCCAAGTTTGAGCTTGCTTTCTATCTTCAACACCAAGGATTCCTCATGCAAGACAAAAGACAAGAAAAGACAAATTTGGAAGACTCATGCAACGCAATTTGGACTTGGGCTAATGAAGAGTTAACTTCCTCTTCTATTTTCAACGCCATCTCTTAGCCTTTATAATTTTCTATATTAATGGTTTTTCAGCCTTTTGTAAAATCATCCCTCTTTTGGCAATACAATCTTCTACCAAAGTTTGGGCTGTAACATTTTTCAGAATCAATAACATCTTTTGCCAAAGTTTGGGCTGTAACTTTTTTTAGAATCAATAAGAAGAGGACTGTGTTTTTTCAATTTCCAGTAGCTGGTATAGTGTACTATTATTATAGATTTGCCTAAGTGATAGATTTTTTTCTTTCTTGTCAAATCTGGATTTGTACCTAGTTACTAGTTGGTCATATTAAGGTCACGTTTTGTTTTAAAAAATGTCTTTTGCTGAGTTTATAGTGGATATTAGTGGTTGTTTAGTGCCTTTCATCAGGCCTATTTTTTCATTTCCTTCAAGCCTAGATCATTAGATTAAACATTTTCGTGAAATACTTGTGTATTGATCAATTGGAGTTGAAGTTTTGCCTTTTTCTTGTCTGAATCAGTGTTCTTAGAAGCTCGATTTGAGTGGATCAAGAAAATTAAGTGTATCACCATTTTAGCTAGGATTTCCTTTCATGTTCTTTTTTCCTTTTTCCCTAGGCAGTTTATAGCATAGAAGTTGAGATCCTTATTGATACATCTTACAAGAACCAACTTTCTCTGGAGGTTCTTCTTACCATTGAGGCACCCACCCTTGTGAGAAGATCCCATTGTTTCAGCTAGAGCGAGGATTAGCCATTTCAGCGCGTCTTCGATCAGGGTGCAACTCCAGGTTGACAACAGGGCTTTTTTAAGGGTTATGAGTATTAATCCACTTCAAGTGAATTATAAGAAGTATTCTTTTTATAATTTAAAGAAAAAAAACAAAGTTATTTCCCCCCAAATGGGGACTTCACTTGGGGAGAAGTATAAAGCATTTGAGGGCTCTTGTTGAAGGGCATCTTTGATAATTATTTGAATTTACAAGTTTTGAGCATGAAAAAGTTTGAACTTTGGACTTGAAGACAAAAACCTTCAAGCAAAGAGATTGAGGATGAAAACCCTCATTCATCCGTGAGACAACCTCATCTAGGAGATGCCATTGTTCATCAAAATTCAAAAAAAGGCAAAAATAAGGGTTTCCAAGTGGGACAAATAGCTTGGAAGGGTGACGACTAGGGTTTGGGAGGCCAAAAATGGATTTTCATGTTGAAGACCTCTAATTTATAGGGCTGCGTTTGGATTTAGGGCTGGAAATGATCAATTCCAGCTAGGGCGATTTGTTTGGGAGATGTTTATGAGGGTTTGATAGGTTGTTCTAAGCCTAAACATTATTCAGTAATTTTCTATTATTATTTATGATTTTTGTGAGGATTGTAGAGGACATTTGGACCTCAAATATTTTCAAAAAACTCATAATAAATTATGCATATTATTTAATTAATTTGATGCAATTTATGAAGGTTCCATGAGCTGTTGCATGATAAATTAGCCATAAAATAAAATAAATATTTCAGATTGGGATGCCTAGGGTTTGAGGGCAATTTCATATTTTTGAAGGGCAAAACTTGTTTGTTGAAAATTCCAATTGGTGCATTGGGTTTATCTTAATTTTGAAGGGTTCAATTCAGCTAAGGTTCGCTGTTGAAAAAATAAAAAAACTGATTTTTATCTAGAGTTTGCAATAAATTTCAGAATTCAGAAAATATCCCGAAAGGGGACATTTCACATACTGAGAGGCTTACAATCTCCTATTCCGAATTTGCTTAGAATTTCATCAATATATTTCTGTTGAGTGATGAATATATACTTTGATTTTTGAATCATTTTAATACCCAAATAGTAATGAAGATAACCCAAATTTGTCATTTCAAACCCTTTCATCAACTCTGTTTTGATTTTTGTTATGTATCTCTCATTATTTCCGGTGATAAGCAGATCATCCATATACACCACTATAAATAGAACTGTTTTGACAAGGACTTGCATCTTCAAACTCAAAACATTTGAAATTTTTGTTGAGGAGGTGCTTAGTGAGTTTTTCGTATCATGCTCTTGGGGCTTGTTTCAAATCATACAACAATTTTTCTAGCATGCACAATTTGTGCGCTTGGCCGTCCACTGCAAAACTTTTTGGCTGGGTTATGTACATCTTTTCTTTGAGATCATCATTCAAAAATGCAGTTTTTACGTCTATTTGGTGAATTTTTCATCTGTTTTGAGTTGCCAAAGCCAACGAATTTTGAATGGTAGTCCATTTTGCTATTGGTGCAAAGTTTTCATTCTAGTCTATTTCTTCTTTTTGAGAAAATCTCTTCGCGACAAGCCTTGCTTTGTGTTTGTCAAGTGAGCCAATGGCTTTATATTTGTTTCATAAGACCCACTTGCAACCAATGGGTTTAGAACCGATTGAAGGATCAACCAATTCCCAAGTTCCATTTTTGACCAATGCATTAGACTCACTATTCATTGCTTTTCTCCCTGCATCCAAATTTTCAGCTTGTTTGAAGGAAGTAGGTTCAGAGTCAAAAGCAATGTTGAATTCTTCTTCTGGAGGGTCTTCCAAGGTAAGCTTTCCATCTTATCTTGAATTTCATCGAGGAACTTGTTTGGTTGTTGTGTGGCTATATGTGCACTATATGTGCTTGTTTTTCCAATCATTAGGTTTGACATCTTTCAATGTCCGTTTGGCCCATTTTGGTATCTTTTTCTGAGTAGTTTGCGAAATAATTGGTGCCGCATTTTCTTGATTTGAAGCTCCTTTAGTTTCTAACATCTTCTGATGAAGTTTCACTTTCTTCCATAGCGGGAGTGTCGTTTTTAATTACAGGAGTTAATAGAGATTCAATTCTTTCCCAATTGTAGGTTGCCCCTTCACTATTTGGAACCTCCATATCAATCTCCTTGAAAACATCATATTTTGCATATTTGTCAAGTTGATTTAATTGTTGACTAATGCTTGTTGTGTCCTTTGTAGTTTCACAAAAAACATCTCTTGCAATGAAAAATTTCTTGCGATTAACATCAAATAGTTTGTATGCCTTTGAGGATTTTGAGTATCCCAAAAGGATGCATTTAGAACTTCTGTGGTCCAATTTTTTCCTTTTATCCTTGGGAATCATTGCATAGCAAATGGGTCCAAAAACCTGAGGATGTCACATTGAAAGGAGATGACCCTGCTAGACTCCATATGGGGTCTTCATTTGAAGGGTTGTTGATGGTGACCTATTGTGGAGATACATTGTTGTTTGAGTTGTTTCTGCTCATAAATGTAGATTTACCCTTTTGAAGTACAACATTGCTCGAACCATGTTCATCTGCCTAACTACTTCATTTTGTTGAGGAGTGCAAAGTATTGTGAGATGATGTTTGATCCCATTTTGATTGAGATAGGCTTCAAACACCTTTAATGTAAATTCACCACCATTGTCAGCCCTGAGTGTCCCAATGTGAGATTGAGCTTCATTTTCAACCATTGTTTGAAAAAAGTTTCGAAGGCTTCTGATTTTTTCTTCAAAATGCATATCCGAGTCATTTCGTTGTGTTGATTAATGAACAACATGAAGTACTTGTGCCCACTAGCAGAAAGAATTGAGAGAGAACACAAATCAGAGTGAACCAATTGCAATTTTTTGTCAGCTTTCTATTTTGACTTTTGGAATGGTTTCCGTTTCATGTTTAGTCAATATGCAAGATGCACACTTTTTGATTTTTTTAGGCAATGTTGGGAAGTCTACAACACCATGCTTTTGCATTGTGCGAATGCTATCATAGTGAGAATGCCCAAATCTGGCATGCTAGAGAAAACTTGCTGGAATTCTTTCTTCAACAAGATAAGCAAAATTTCTTAGAACTGAGTGCTCACCCCTGAGTTCTAGCAATTTCCCTTCCTCATATCTAGCCAAAACAACTGTATTTTCATAGTATCTTGTTACCTTCACCTCTCTATCATCCAAAAAAATGGAGTGGCCTTGTTGTCGAATGAGTGCTAGAGGCAAAAAGTTTTTTTCCAATTGAGGAAGGTATAGGACATTGTGGAAAATGAGGTTTGGAAGCTTTGGCAACTTGAGTCAAATTGAACCTTTGCTTTGAGGTTGCAGACTTTTTTTATTTGTCAAATATATTGGACCACAATTTTCTTCGTGAAACTCCTAAAAAAAGTCCCTTTGGAAAGTCATATGTTGCGTGGAACTAGTGTCTAGATCTGAAGCATTATCCTAGGTTGAAGTCACCAAGGTATTATTTGCTTTGTCTGAGATGGAAAACACGAATTCACTAGAAAATCGAGCTAATTCTGGTTCTAAGTTTTTTTTCTTTTTTTCCTGCTTTTTGTTTACGATAGGCTTTAGTTTTGCATTCGTGGGTGTCATGACTCCCTTTTATTTCACAACATTTGCAGATCAAATGTTGCTTGTGATTTTGTTTTTCCTGATGTTGACTATTGTTTTTGCCATATTTTTGACCTCGTCTTTTGTTTTACATTCTTGTAAAATTGCCTTTTTGATTAGTATAGCCAATGTTTTCTCCTCTGGACTCAAGTCTTTTCTTTAAAGACTTTTTCTCTTTCAACCATCTTAACCAGTTGATCAAAAGATTGCTTGTTTGCAAAGATTTAAGTAGGTTGAGTATGTAGGGAGAAGAGGTTCTATGGAGGTGGTCATGTACACATTAATTTTTACACCAACACCAACACCAACACCAACACCAACACCAACACCAACATCATGTTTGATAGCACATATTTTTGAAGCCAAGTTGATGACATCACTATTTTTCAACTCAAGATTGAACAATTTTAACTGCAATTGTTTGAACTCCTAGCCCTTCAATTTGTATAATGCTTCTCAAGGAGTGTCGCACCTTTATATGTGAGGAAAAATCTCGCCATCAACTGAGGCCTACATCAAGGCCAATGCTTTTGAATTCTTGTGCCTCAAGGTTTGTATCTCTTTTGCTTCTTTAGGTTCAATAGGTTGTGCATCCCCGTCATAGATGTCGAACCACAAGTCATTGAAGTCGAAAGTGTTCTCCACCTGACTTGACCATTCTAACGAGGTGTTCTTCTCGGTTAGTGTTGTGCCAACAATAGCTTTTATTGAACACATTTTTTTTGTTTAGGGAGATAAAATGGTTCTTTATTGTTCCAAAATGTTCCCTTTTTTATGTATCACCCGACCGATAGACCAAACTTCTCTATATGATTGACCTTCATATATACTTGATGATATGTGGAAGAAGCTCATCTTTTATATATATCCAACGGTAGGTGAAAGATGTTAAAGCACGTGAAAGAAGAATGATATGTGATGCCTCGGTAGTATGTGAAAATGATTTGCTCGATCTATGACACCCTGTTTAGCGAGAAGTTCTTATATGTGGACGTAGTAACCCTATATACTTGGAGTAATTTTGATTTTGGATTTAAGTCTTGTGATAGTCATGAATAGGTAACGAAGGGAATGGGAAAATAAAAAAATTACTTATTTCTTCCCGACGATTTATAAGGACGATGCAACAAATGCCGTTGCAGCTATATTAAGCTACAATTGCAGTAGTTCGATTGTGACGATATTACACGTAAACGCAAACTAGAGGCACCATTAATAATGAACATTGCAATTTGCTTGAGTTTGCTCAATTTGTTTGTTTTTCAAAATTTGTTTGATTTTGAAAAACGGATTTGTATTGGTTTACAATAACGAATTATTTATTATTTTAACAAGTCAAAAAATAAAAAAATTCCTTAATCCAAAAAATAAATCCTCCAATAATAAAGAATACGTTTTTGTTTGGAAAGGCAAGGCGTAATAGTTTAAACAACAAGCTTATCTCAGCTGGCTTTCCTCCTTCCATCTAGCCATTCACTTGCATATGGTGTTAAAGACATGCCAATTTGCATTTACCTTGCAATGCCATGTGAAGAATCAAAATGCCAATTCAAGTTTGGCTTCAACACAGGGCCAAAATGCCTTGAAATGATCAAAACCTGACATTTTGCAGGTCTGAATTTAGGTAGAGACATCGTACTTTGCCAGGGCACAGTCCATGGAAGATTAAAAATACAGTCTAAACACAGCCAACACAGTTCAAAACACCTCATTTTTGGCTAACATGCAGGCTTATACAGCCATAATGTATTTGAATACAGCCAACACACAGTCTAATGCAGCCAACACGAAGTCTAATGCAGGAGAAACACAATCAAATTGCCACCTCATCGCCAAAACAACAGAACGAAACATAGAGGAACATAGGTCAGAAACAATTTTAGCAGGTCAGAAGAAACTTTGATGGCATCTTGGGTCTCGGTGGGTGGTGATGGCATCTCCATTGCTTCTTGGAATTGCAATGACACTTTATGGTCTTCTCCAGATACCTTTCAGGACGTTATTGTTCCTAAGATTTCATATTCCTCACTTAGACCCATAACAACGCTGAACAGGCCCTCCCTCCAGTCACAGGGTACTCGTGAGTTTTGGCCTTTTGTCATGAGACACAGACCAGATGGTGTTTGTGGTTTAGGTGGTGTGGCTTGCCTTATTTTGGATAGCCTCTGGTCTAGAGTCGCACTTGTGGCTTTTGATGTCCACTCTAGATATATATATCTTCAAATTCAGAGAGATCCATTTTCTTTTCGGGATGTCTTCGTAGTTGTTTGCTACTTCCCCCCACCACATCTCCATTTGCTATTCATGTTGATGGGGACCTGAACCTTGACCTCTATCTAGAGATCTCTCGATACTCTACTATTGGTGATATCATTATTTTGGGTGATTTTAATACTTGTATAGGGAACCTCCAGACGTCTATTCATGACCTTGCTCATAATGAGTTGTCTTCATGAGCTAGATCTTGAAGAGTTCAGTTTATAGAGAGATTCTGCTGATAAGAATGCTACAATTACAGCCTATGAGAGACACCTCCTCCGATTGGGTAAATCTCAGAGCCTCCACATCCTCAACCACTCCCCCCATGACTCGTCACACCACAATCCATTTTGATTGTGATTACACCATTGATTACATTGCCCGTCTCTCCTTTCTAATGCTTGGGTTTTACTCCCTCCGTCTTCCCACTACTGATTCCATGTATGAGTTTTTATGTCAAACTCTTTGGGATGCTGCCCTTAATTCTTGCCCCCCACACTATACATTACTCCAAATCCCCTACCCATCATGAACTTGATAGTGGAAGCACAACCACTGAGAGAGGGGGGGTGAATCAGTGAGCTCTTAAAACTTTCTTGCAATTCTTTAGTTTGTTAATCAAACATTAATGTAGAATCCATGGAGAAATCAAACCACAACAAAGAACATAAAGACAACACATGATATAAGTGGGAAACCCTTAAAGGGAAGAAAACCCACATTGATCGCTGCATAGACTATTTTTCCTAAATTAGACATGCAATGAGTCAACAAGATCGCTGAGCACCAACTCAGCTTCAGGGGCCAACCCCAAATAATCAAATACCAACTTGACAAAAAGATTAAGCAAGTACCGACTTGCTAAGAACCACCAACTCCTTAATTTGTAGACACCATGTTAAGCATGAAATATACTGAGAGGGGGGGTGAATCAGTATATTATATATCTTTTACTTAATCTGATTTCTTTTCTTCGACCACTTAATCACACATTTAAGATATGCAATAAAACTGAAAGAATAATATGCACCACACAAGAGAGAGAGAGACCCCAAATTTTTACGTGAAAACCCAAAGTGAGAAAAACCATGGAGAACAATCTCAAGTATATGAATAAGCACCAACTCAAAATAAAGTTCGCAGGCACCAATTTGCAGGAGCATCAACTTCTTTGCTAAGTACCAACATAATTATTTGTAAGCATCAACCCACAGGAGCACCAACCCTTTTTGTGTATAAAACACAACTATCTCTCAATGTTGCTTACTCAACAAATGATAAAACTCTACAATTTCTCCTGCTTTTCTCTCATTTTTTCTTATATAAAACAATTACAAAATCATGCACTCTTGCATATTACAAATGGCTTCTCAAGCCTTTATTTATAGTTTTTCAAATGACTTTTGACATTCACCCTTTGTGACCCTTCAATCCTCATGGAAAATGATGCCAAACTTGCATGACCCTTTATATCTTTGTATTTGAAAAGTCACATGGTGACCCTTCATAAGCAAATGTGTCTTTTCCTCTTTTGTCTTTTTCTTGGTGACCTTTCGATTTCATTAAGGTGACTCTTCATAGAAAAATGCGCCATACCCTCTTTTGTCTTCACTTGGTGACTCTTGGAATTCCTCAAGATGACTCTTCATAAAAAAATGCATCCCATTCCTCTTTTGTCTTTATCTTGTGACTCTTTGACTTCTCCATAGGCCCTCTTTTGACTTTTATGCAATCAAAAATATATTCATTAATATTAAATAAATATTAACACACATTAGCCAAGATATGAATATTAAAAACATCATTAAATGCTATGGGGTCTTTATCGTCAATGTTAGATCTTTGACATCAATGACAATATTTTCAACAATCTCTCCCTTTGTCATTGTTGGCAACCTCAAACTGAAACTGCCACATCTTGAAACTTGCACTTCACATGCCAACTTGCACACACTGCCATCTGAAAAACATATAACTCTCCCTTATTGTAGCAACCTGTCCCTGTTCTTTGTACCTGTTTTTACACCTGTACTTGTTCCTGTTCTTCTCCTCCTTTGACATCAATGGCAAAGGGCTTATCCTGGAGCTAACACTTAGCCCCCCCTCAACTGATGCTGATCCTCAATGGCATGAAGGAAAAGAAATTACTCTCAACTTCTCCCGCAGATACTTAAATGTGTCTTTTGGTAGTGCGTTTATGAAAATATCTGCAATCTGCTTTGTAGTACTTATATATTCCATTTTAACTTATTGATTTGCAATCTGCTCTCTCAAAAAGTGATATCTGATAGGAATATGTTTTGTTCTTGAATGCATCCCTGAATTTTTAGAAATATTAATAGCACTTGTGTTGTCACAAAAAATAGAAATAGGTTCATCATATTTTACTTTGATATCTTCCAAAGTTTGCTTCATCCAAAGCACTTGAGTACAACATAATACCATTGCAATATATTTTGCATTAGCTGTAGAAAGTGATATTGAATTCTGTTTTTTGCTTAGCCATGATACTAAGCTATCACCGAGGAAGAAAGCTCTTTCACTTGTACTCTTTTTGTCATCCAAGTAATCTGTCCAATCTGAATCTGTATAAGCAACTAAAATGAAATCTCTGTCTGTGGGATACCACAATCCATAATCCAATGCCCTTTTGATATATCTAAATATTCTTTTCACCAACTAAACATGACTCTCCTTTGGGGTTGCTTGATATCTTGCAACCATGTTTATTGCATGCATAATGTCTGGCCTTGATGCTGTCAAATATAAAAGACTACCAATCATAGATCTATACAAAGATTGATATGTAACTGGTGAATCTTCATCCTTATTCACCTTGTTCTTTGTACCCATCGGTGTACCAACTGATGCAAAATTCTCAAAACCAAATTTTTTCAACATTTCTTTGGCATATTTACTTTGAGATATTAATTTTTTTTATTTGACTGAAAAATTTGCAACCCTAAGAAAAATGATACTTCTCCAAGCATAGACATTTCAAATTCTTTTTGTATATTGTCAGAAAATTCTTTTGTTATCTTTTCAATGTTACTTCCAAATATTATATCAACATATACCACAACAATCAACTGATGCTCATCTTCTGTTTTGATGTAGAGATCACTGTCAGCAAATCCTCTTTTAAAATTTTGATCATGCAGGGATTTATCAAGTCTTGCATAACAAGCTCTGCGAGCTTGTTTCAATCCATAAAGTACTTTCTTCAATCTGCATACATAGCTACTATCATTTGAGAGAATAAATCTCTCAGGGGCTCAATGTAGACCTCCTTTTCTAGATTTTCATTCAAAAAGACAGATTTGACATCCATTTGAAACACTTTAAAAATTTTAAACGCTGCATATGCAAGAAATATTCTAATAGCCTCTAGCCTTGCTACTGGTGTAAAAGTTTCTTCAAAATCTATTCCCTCAATCTGAGCATGTCTTTAACATATTAATCTTGCTTTATTCTTGGTCACTTTTTCATTTTCATTCAACTTATTTTTGTAAACCCATTTTGTTCCTATCACATTGTGATCTTTTGGTCTAGGCATTAATTCTCAAGTATCATTCTTTTCTATCTGATTTAATTTTTCATCCATTGTCTTAACCCAATGCTTATCATGTCCAGCTTCTGAGAAAGTTTTATACTGAATTTTGGATAATAAAGAGAAATTAACTTGCTCAAATTCATTTACTATCATTCTTCTGATAGGAATTATTTCATTTATGTCCTCGATGATGTCACTTTCATTATGATTTCTCTGGACATATTTGGATGGGGTTTTGGTGTCTTTTTTCTCCCCATCTTCATCTGATTCTTCAAAATCTTCCTCTTCAATGATTTCAGCAATGTCTACTGGATCACTGATTCTTTGTGTTCCATCTTCTATCTTGATATTTGCACTTTCAAGTTTTTTCTTGGTTTTTTTATTATAACATTTATAAGCTTTACTTTTGCAAGAATAACCAAGAAATATATCTTCTTTTACTTTAGATTCAAATTTATTCAGTTTTTCATCAGTTCTCTTTATGAAGCATCTATTGTCGAAAACTTTAAAATAATCAACTGTAGTTGGGTTGTCTTTCCATAGCTCATAAAGAATTTTGTCACTGTTGACTCTTAATAATGCTCTGTTCTGGATACGCACTGTTGTACCAACTGCCTCTCCAATATTTATTTGGTATCTTGTATTCATTTAGCATTGTCTTTGCCATCTTCTGAATTGTTATGTTTCTCCGTTCAACTACTTCATTTTGTTGTGGAGTTCTAGCTGCTGAATAATGTCTCTTTATTCCATGGTCTTCACAAAACTCAATAAACTAATCTGAATGAATTCTCCTCCTCGATTTGATCTTAGGCACTTAATTTTCAAACCAGTTTCGTTCTCAATTAATGCTTTGAATGCTTTAAAATGTCTGAAAGCTTTTAATTTTTTCTTTAAAAACATTATCCAAGTCATACGTGAAAAATCATCAATAAGCAACATGAAATGTTTCTCACCTTGAGTACTTTGAGTTCTCATAGGTCCACACAAATCAGTGTGAATAAGCTCTAACATTTGAGTGGTCGAGTATTCTTTTGTTTTGAACCGTCTTTTGGGTTGCTTCCCATGTTGACAAGGTTCACAAAGCGTGTTGGATGCCTTTGTAATCTTTGGAAGATTTCTGACTGCTTGCTTCTTATTGATGTTGACAAGATTGTCAAAATTTATTTTTCATTCCTCTATGCCATAGCCAATTTTTTTCAATCTAACTCAAACATCTTTGATTTTTAATGTCTGATAACATATACAAATTATTTTTTGTTCTCTGAGTATCTGCAAGCAACACATCTGAATTTTTTCTCCTAATTTCACAACTTTCTGCATAAAAATTTAGTGTCTCTAATCACACATTTGACTTACACTCAAAAGATTATGCTTAAGACCTACATACAAAAGATTTTCAGTTTTAGTTCTACCATTATCCAAACTTAGTGTACCTTTTTTGACAATTCTGGTAGTAGTATTATCTCCGAATTTCACTGTGCCAACATTGATCTTTTTCAAGGTTATGAACTTGCTCTTGTCTCCTGTCATGTGCCTCGAACATCCACTGTCAATGAATCATGGTTTTTTTTCGTTTCTTGCATGCAAAGTTGTCTGGACCAACATAGACTTTTCAGGTTGTTTCTTCCGCCATAAACCTGTCTAGACCAACATAGACTTTTTAAGTTGTTTTTTTTGCTATGAACCTGTCAGAACTTTTTTTTTTGATGAATGGAGCCTTGAAACTCTGGTCCTTCTTGACTGACTCGAACACGCTTCTACAATTTCTAGCTATGTGTCCGAAGTTATTACACTTGTAACATATTATGGTCTCTTCATGAAATCCTGATAGAGGAGCAAAAGAGTTGTGGCTTCTGCTTGACTCTGCATGAGTTTTTTCCTCCTTATTTCTAAAATTGTTAGTGTTTTTTCGACATTCTATTTTCTTATGATCATGTCCATTACAATAAAAACAGTAATAATTAAAAATATGATTTATTTGTGTATCTCTGATCTGATTGCTTTTTGTAGCTCTGTTCTTTACAATCTTTTTTGTTTGAGATGTCTTCTGTATTCTTAACTTCTTCTTTTTTTATTTTCTCTTTTGTAAAAGCTTCAGCATAGCTATTTTTTTTCTGTATTAACCTTGTCTGTGAAAGTAGTGGTCTCCCCGTTCTCTTTTTCAAATTCGATACCTGTCTTATTTGACATTGATCCTTGACTTTTTAATATCTTATTCAACATATTAGTGCTATTCTCAAATTTTGAATCATTGACTGTTCTATTATTGATTGCTTTATTTTTTTTTTTAAGATCTGCTTTTAAAGAAGTAATTTTAATAACATACCTTTCACATTCTTCACTTACTTTTTGCAACTGTGCCATTAGATCTTTTTCATTCTTCTTGGCTTCTTCAAAGTGTGTTTGTAGATCTTCAATTGTTTCCTTTGACTCATTTGCATTTTTCTCGATCTGGAGCTTCTATCTTCGATTCTTCTTCTCAAGAGCTTTTAACTTTTCTAAGGCACAAACGAGTTCTCCTAGATTCACTTCAGCGTCATCTTGTTCTTCTTGATCATCTGTGTTTTTGCTTGTGGAGGCATTTTCATATATGGCCATGAATAGAATCTCTTCTTCTTTTGAATCACTGACTCCACTATCTTTGGCTCAGCTAGGATTGTTAGAATACAAACTCTTCTTCTCAAATCTCTTCTTGAATTTTCTTTTGAAATTCTTCTTGTATGTAGACTTTCCTGTTTCATTGTCACCATTGCCATTATCGGGGCACTTAGCTGCAGAATGTCCAATCTTTTCACAATTAAAACATTTAAAAGATAGTTTTTTTTGATATTTACCTGTGCTCGTTTTCGGCTTGTGAATGAATAGCGCTCTGTTGTCATTTTCATCATCGCTAGAACTATCATTTGATTCTTGAATCTTAGCCTTTTTTTCTTTGATGTTTTGAAAGCAGCTTCTCTCTTTGAAAGTTTTTCTTGTTCGATCTGCATCTCATATGTCGTAAGAATACCATGTAGCTCATCCATCTTTAGCTTGGTTAAATTCATCTCTTCAATTGCTAAAACTTTTGCATGATATCTCAATGGTAGAGATCTCAAAACTTTTTGTACCACGATTGATTCTTCTAACTTTTCTCCAAGACCTTGAATCTGATTAACTATTTGATCAACCCGCAAAAATTAACTTGTTATATTTTCTTCCTCTTCCATCTTCAAACTATCTTTTGAAAGTCTGAAACTTAGCTTGCTAAACCTTTCTATCACCTTTGTAAATATTCTCAAGCTTTACCCAAGTTTCATGAACAGATTTACATTGCATAACTTTAACAAATTTTGATTCACATAAATCACATAAAATAACATTTAAAGTTTTAACATTATTTTCACTTGCCTTTTTTTTTGCCGGAGTAGTTACAAGTGTCTGTATATTATATATCTTTTACTTAATCTGATTTTTTTTCTTCGACCACTTAATCACACATTCAAGATATGCAATAAAACTTAAACAATAACATGCACCACACAAGAGAGAGAGACCTTAGATTTTTACGTGGAAACCCAAAGTGGGAAAAATCACGGAGAACAATCTCAAGTATATGAATAAACACTAACTCAAAATAAAGTTTGCAAGCACCAACTTGTAGGAGCACCAACCCCTTTGTCGAGCATCAATACAAAAACTATTGGTGAGCACCAACCCATAGGAGCACCAACCCCTTGTAAAGATTTGTGAGTATCAACCCACAGGAGCACCAACTCCTTGTAAAGATTTGGGAGTATCAACTCACAAGAGCACCAACCCTTCTTGTGTATAAAACACAACTATCTCTCAATGTTACTCAACAAATGATAGAACTCTACAATATTCCCTGTTTTTCTGTCCTCTTTTCTTATATAAAAAAATTACAAAATCATGCACTCTCTTGCATATTATAAATGGCTTCTCAAGCTTTTATTTATAGTTTTCCAAATGACCTGTGGCATTTACCTTTTGTGACCTTTCAATCCTCATGGAAAATGATGCCAAACTTGCATGACCCTTTGTATCCTTGCATTTGAAAAGTCACATGGTGACCCTTCATAAGCAAATGCGTCTTTTTCTCTTTTGTCTTTTTCTTGGTGACCTTTCGAATTCCTTAAGGTGACTCTTCATGAAAAAATGCGTCATACCCTCTTTTGTCTTCATTTGGTGACTTTTGGAATTCCTCAAGATAATTTTTCATGCAAAAATGCATCCCATTCTTTTTTTGTCTTTACCCCATGACTCTTTGACTTCTCCATGGGCCCTCTTTCGACTTTTATGCAACCAAAAATATATTTGTTAATATTAAATATATATTAACACACATTAGCCAAGATATGAATATTAAAAACATCATTAAATGCTATGGGGCCTTTATCACCAATGCTAGACCTTTGACATCAATGACAATATTTCCAACACATCAATCTATAGGAGGCTTCAACCCTCTTTGCCAAGCACCAACTCAACTACTTCAAATCATCCACCTTTCTTAGTTGTATCTATCAACAAATGATGGTACAATTTTGCTTTCTTTGCTCATTGATCTCAGATTTATTCTACTATTTTTTTGCTTGTCAATCAAATAGACATATTAAGCTCTTTTTCTCTCTGCTCTTTAAAGAATCTGCCCGCTATGCCTCCTCTCTCCATCTCTTTTAGCTGATTTTGTATACTATAGAGTTCATTTTCCTATGAATCATTTGATGTTTTCATACTCACACCTCTCTGAGCATCCTTTCCTCAGCAGACCTCTGCTCTGCTCCTTAGCGAATAATAATGCTATATTTTTTATACTTCAAAATAATAATTTGATCTTGCTTATATATAAGACGGTGATCAACAACTTCTTCAAAGTCGGCCAAACAAAACTCTATAGTTGGCTATATAATGATTTATTCTCTTTCGAAAACATAATTCACATTAGCTTTTATAAAAGTTCACTCACATAGTTCGGCCTGAGTGAAACGAAGCTGGAATAAACCAAGCAATCATTAGAATACATTTAGTGTCGGTCTGAAGAAGTCTATAGTAGTCTTGATGCAGTTCGTAACAGCTCTAATGCAGTCCGTAGCACCACTGATGCAATTTGTAGCAACTCTGATGCAATCCATAACAACTCTGATACAGTCTGTAGCAACTCTGATGCAGTTCGTAACAGACCTGATGTAGTCCATAGCAAATCTTATGCAATCCGTAGCAGCTCGTCCAGTAGATCTGGACACAATCTTATTCTCCATAATCCTTAGATCACCTTCCTTCACACAGAACAACTTATTCAACAGTCTTCAGTCTGAATCAATTCTGCAGTCTATTTTTGTGTCTCCATATGATGTAAAATATAAATATCAAGTCTCTTGGCCAACTGTCTATTTCACCAAAAAATAACTTTCATGGCAAGCTACAGACTCAGTCAATAACTATGGACTCTTATCAGTAGAAATTCCTTGACATTAATGACCATATTCTTTATTGAATAACAAACCCTTTGACATCAATGTCAACATCTCAACAAACTCTCCCTTTGTCATTGATGACAAACCTTTACACGCTGATGACCTGAGCAAATTTTGACATTTAATGAACATACCTTTACACCAGAGCTTGACCTCGGTTTACTCTTTCCCCTATCATTTCTTCACCAAAAACAACTAGACAACAGTTATACGACTTACTATTTCTCTCCCTTATACATTTCTACTGTTGCACTATTTCTCTTTGAAAATAGTCAGCGTGCTAATTCTCCCCCTTTGACATCAGTGGCAAACGGTTGCACAACCTGAAATCTATTTGATCCAAACAAAATGCTGCTTCTCCAAAACTTCAACTTAGAAAATTGCAAGATACTACTTACTGCCACTTGAACACCTTTTGATTGTCATAGACTCTTGACTCTTGATCCTCGGAGCTAAAGGATCCCAAAGGTTAGCTCCTCCTCAGTCTATACCTTTCTTAGTGACTGACAGAGGTAGAAATTACTCCCAATTCCTGCCTTAAGAACTCAAATGTTGCCGTTGGAAGAGGTTTTGTAAAAATGTCTGAAACTTGTTCTTTTGTGGTTACATACTCTAGTTTGACAATCTAATGAGCTACTTTCTCACTTAGAAAATGATACTTGATTGGAATATGCTTAGTCCTAGAATGCATGATTGGATTCTTAGAGATGTTAATGGCACTGGTATTGTTACAAAATATAGAAATTGCATTGTCATTCTTAATCTTAAAGTCACTCAAGATTTGTTTCATCGATAAAACTTGTGTGCAACATGATGCTGCTGCTATGTACTCAGTTTCAGCGGTGGACAAGGAAACTGATGGTTGTTTCTTATTCAACCATGACACACGACTCTTTCCAAGAAAGAATGCACTACCACTTGTGCTCTTTTTGTCATCAATGCTACCTGCCCAATCTGCATCAATATATGTTAAAGTGAAATCCTTATCTTTTGAGTCCACAAATCAAAGTCCATATACCTTTGAGATATCTGAATATCCTCTTGACTGCTTGTAAGTGTATCTCTTTTGGTTTTGCCTGAAATCTGGCCACTAGACGTACTCCTTGCATGATATCAAGACTTGATGCAGTAGTATACAATAGACTTCCAATCATAGATATATACAAGGTCTGATTGACTTATGATGACTTATCTTCTTGACTGAACTTGTAACTTGTTGTCATCGAAGTACTTACTGATTTACAGTCTTTCATATCAAACTTCTTCAAAATTTCCTTAATTTACTTAGCTTGAGAGATGAATATTCCTTTATCTGACTGAACTACTTGCAATCCAAGAAAAAATGACAATTTTCCTAACATAGACATCTCAAATTCTTGTTGCATTACTTCTGCGAACTCCCTAGACATCTTGTCATAGTCACTACCAAAGATAATATCAACATACACAACTATAATTAATTGATGTTGACTTTCTGTTTTGATATAAAAGTTGCTACTAACAACACCTCTCTTGAAACCCTGATCAAACAAGTATCTGTCATGTCTTGCATACCATGCTCTAGGGGCTTGCTTTAGCCCATATAATGCTTTCTTTAGTCTACATACATAGTCCTTATTTCTTGACAAAGAGAAATCTTCAGGTTGCTCTATATACACTTCTTCTAAATTTCCATTGAGAAATGCAGACTTTACATCCATTTGATATATCTTGAAATTCTTGAAACCAGCATATGCCAAAAATAGTCTTATGACTTCCAGTCTTGCCACAGGTGCAAAAGTTTCTTCAAAGTCAACACCTTCTATTTGAGCATAGCCGTTACATATTAGCCTTGCTTTGTTTCTCATGATCTGACCATCTTCATTCAATTTGTTCGTAAACACCCATTTGGTTCCAATGATATTTTTGTCCTTAGGTCTAGGAATAAGTTCCCAAGTCTCATTTTTCTCAATCTGATTGAGCTCTTCCTCCATAGCATTCACCCAATGCTTATCACTTTTGGATTCTAAAAAAGTTTTTAGTTCTATCTTTGAAAATAGAGAGAAGTTTACATTTTCTGATCTATTCATAAACCTTCTCCTTGTTTGCACTCCGGCATCAATATCATCGATGATTTGACTTTCTGCATAATTTTTTTGAACGAATCTGGAAGGTGTCCTTGTATCTTCCCGTTCTTCTTGACTTTCTTCTGCAACTCTTGATGTTTTTTCTTCTTCCTTGAGGTCAAACTCCTCTGCATGAATTCTTAGTTGTGTGCTAACCTTCTTAGATCTGGGTTCATCCACTCTCACATGTGTACTCTCCACAATCTTCTATAGTCTCTTGTTGTAGCATCTATATGCAACACTAACTGAAGAATATTCAAGGAAGATGCCTTCATCAGCTTTTGAATCAAATTTTCTTAGATTCTATTCATCTCTCTTGATGAAACACATGCTTTCAAACACTCTAAAGTGTTCCATTGAAGTTGGTCTGCCTTTCCACAGTTCATAGGGAGTCTTATTGCTGTTTATTCTAATTTGACCTTTGTTTAAAATGTGTACTGTTGTGTTTACAACCTCTCTCCAAAATCTATCAGTCAATTTGGACTCATTTAACATTGGCTTGGCCATTTCTTGAACAGTCATGTTCTTCCTTTCTAGCACATCATCCGGTTGTGGTGTTCTTCCAGCGGAAAATTGTCTCTTGATTCCATGTTCCTTGCAAAAGTCATCAAACTTATTTGATCAAATTTTTTCTCTATCAGATCTTAAGACACTTGTTTTTTAAGTCCATCTCATTCTCAACTAGAATCTTGAACGCCTTGAACTTATCTAGAGCCTCAGTTTTCTTCTTAAAAAATGTTACCCAAGTCATTTTAGTGTAATTATCAATAAGAATGATGAAGTAACTTTCATCTTGAATACTTTGAGCTCTAATTGGACCATATAGATCTATATGAATTAACTATAAAGGTTTTGTAGTTGAATATTCTTTTGATTTGAACCTTCTTTTTTGTTTTCCATGTTGACATGCCTTACACAGGGTGTTTGTAGGCTTAGTGATCTTAGGCATTTTTCCAACTGATTTCTTAGTACTTATCTTTACTAAGTTGTCAAAGTTTAGATGTCCCTTTCTTCTGTGCCAAAGCCAATTCTCATCCATTTGACTCATAAAACACATGTCCTTGATCTCATTCAAAATGTACAAATTAGTTGCAGTCCTATCAGCATCTGCTATCAATCTTCCTGAACTTGCTTTTCTTATTTCACATCCTTTAGCATGAAAAGTCAGAGTATATCCTTGATTGCACATTTGATTAACAACCAACAAATTATGCTTCAGTCCTTTTACATATAACACATTCTCAGTTTTAGTTTTCCCATTGTCAAGACTTAGTATTCCCTTGCCAACAATATTCGCTGTTGTATTGTCTCCAAACTTGACTGTAACTTTAGTAGTCTTCTTCAAAGATATAAATTTATTCTTGTCACCTGTCATATGGCTTGAGCAACCAGTGTCAATGTACCATTTCAAACTCTCATCTTGAATGTGAAAATCAACTTGTGCTAACATGGATTATTCTTTTGGACCATCATTTTCTTGCTCATTTTTCAGTATTTTCAAAGGTTTTGACTTATCAATTTGAACATACACCTTCCTGTTTGACTAGGGGGTTTTGCATAACTCAATCTACATAATCTTTCCATATGTCCAATTCTATTACAGTTGTAACAAATTACACTGTTGCTATTGATATTTGACCATTGGACAAATGAATTTGAGAATCTTTTTGAAAATCCACGACTATTCTTATCACTTCTCCATGCATGATTGTTTCTAGCATTTGATCTACAATCTACAACTCTATGTCCAAATTAATTACAAGAAAAACTGTAGCCATAGAAGGAATTCATGTACCTTATTGCATTTGGTTGCTTGATAGGAAATGATCTCTGAAGATTTTTTAAAGGCATATTGACACTTATGTTATCTCTGAGAAGATGGATAATCTTCTTGACTTGTCTTGACCTCTGACTGTCATTCACAATCTCATATTTCTTGAGAGCATCAACACTTCTTTGACTTACTGATATTCTGCTCTTCCTTGTTACTCTTTTGGTCATCCATGTATCTAAGGCCTGTTTTGATGAGTGGTGACCTTTGACTATTCAATGTCATCAAGAATTCCATTGCTCTTTTCAAACTTTTCACAATTTTTTAATTTGACTGTGAACTATTCCAAATCTGACTTCAATGAACCTATCTTACATTTGTACTCATTGCACTCTTCTTCCTTGGACTTAACAGTTGCATTTGCTTCTTCTGAGTCCTGAAATTGTTGATGACCTCCTTAGTTTCCTTGTCACTCTTAGTTATCTTAGTTTCCAAAATACATATATATTCTTCATGACTTTTGATTAGAGACTTCAACTTTTGGTTTTTCTTTTTTTGACTCTTCAATTCATTCAAAGCACGAATAAGTTATATCTCAAGATCAACCTCAACGTCTTCTTCATCTACTTCATCATCTATGAAGGCTTGTTCTTTTGAACTATTCCCATTTTCAACTTCAATGGCCAAGAACAAAGCTTCATCACTTCTATGGTCTGAACTACAATCATTGCTGTCTGAGATATCTTTATCACTGACTTCAGAAGCGCTGTTGTCTTCTTTAGAATATAGACTCTTTTTGTTAGTGAAAAACTTTTTCTTATAGTCACCTTGCTTGAAAATTTTCTTGCTCTTGTCATACTTGTCAGACTTCTTATTCTCTTCACCATGTTCTTCATCATGATCATGCTTTTCTTTTTTAGGACACTTGGCAGCAAAATGACCAATCTTGCCACAATTGAAACATTTGAATGGTAGCTTGCCTTTGTACCTACCTGAACCTTTTCTCAGTTTCCTCACAAATAAGGTTTCCGCTTGTCTTCATCAACATCAGTGTCACTATCAATTTCTACCTTTTTGATTTGTATTTTCTTTGCAACCTTGAAGGCTGCTTCCCTTTTGGAAGATCTTCCATCATCAGAGCTCATCTCATAGGCAATTAGTATTCCATGAAGCTCATCCATTTGTAACTTGTCTAAGTTTTTTACTTCTTCAACTGCTAACATCTTTGAGTCAAATCTTGGGGTCAAAGATCTTAGAACCTTTTGAACAGTTGACTCATTAACCTTTTCTTCAAGACCTCTAATCATGTTGACTACTTCATCCACTCTAAGAAGATATGCTGCAATATTCTCTTCTTTCTTCATCTTTAGACCTTCAAACTGTCATAATTGGTTCCAGTGAACAAAGGGGCCTTGTTTGTTGAAAACCTTTCTTGTACTTGATGACTAGACATTGTGCTTCTTAGAATATACGTTCTAGCTGTCAAGCCTGACCTTGAAGGACCTACTCTGATACCAATTGTTGGAAGCACAACCACTGAGGGGGGGCTAAATCAGTGAGCTCTTAAAACTTTCTTGCAATTCTTTAGTTCATTAATCAAACATTAATGCAGAATCCATAGTGCAATCAAATCACAACAAAGAACATAAAGACATAACACCTGATATAAGTGGGAAACCCTTAAAGGGAAGAAAACCCACATTTATTACTGCATGGACTACTTGTCCTAAATCAGAAATGCAATGAGTCAACAAGATTGCTGAGCACCAACTTAGCTTCGCCAACCCCAAATAGTCAAGCACTAACTTGACAAAAAGATTCAACAAGCATTGACTTGCTAAGAAGCACCAACTCCTTGATTTGTAGACACTAATCTACAAGAGGCTTCAACCCCTTTTGCCAAGCACCAACTCAGCTACTTCAGATCATCCACCTTTCTCAGTTGCTTCTATCAAGAAATGATGGTACAATTCTGCTTTCTCTACTCATTGATCTCAGATTTATTCTGCTATTTTTCTGCTTATCAATCAAATAGACATATTAGGCTCTCTTTCTCTCTGCTCTTTAAAGACTTTGTCCTCTCCGCCTCCTCTCATCTCTTTTAGCTGATTCTGTATACTTTAGAGTTCATCCTCCTATGAATCATTTGGTGTTTTCATACGCACACCTCTCTGGCCATCCTTTCCTCAACAGACCTCTGCTTTGCTCCTTAGCGAATAATAATGCTCTATTTTTTATACTTCAAAAGAACAATTTGATCTTGTTTATATATGAGACAGTGATCAACAACTTCTTGAAAGTTGGCCAAACAAAACTCTATAGTTGGCTATATAATGATTTATTTTCTTTTGAAAACATAATTCACATTAGCTTTTATAAAAGCTCACTCACAAAGGTTGGCTTCACTGAAAGGAAGTTGGAATAGACCAAACAATTATTAGAATACATTTAGTGTCGGCTTGAAGAAGTCTGTAGTAGTCTTGATGTAGTTCATAACAGCTCTGATGCAGTTCGTAACACCCTTGATGCAATTCGTGGCAAATTTGATACAATCCGTAGCAAATTTGATGAAGTCCGTAGCAACTCTAATGCAATCTGTAGCAAATCTGATGCAGTCCATAGCAGCTCGCCCAGTAGCTCTGGACACGATCTTATTCTCCATAATCCTTAGATGACCTTCCTTCACACAAAACATCTTATTCAATAGTCTCTATTTTGAATCAATTCTATAGTCTATTTTTGTGTTTCCATATGATGTAAAATATAGATATCAAGTCTCTTGGCCAATTGTCTACTTCAACAAAAACACCTTTCATGGCAAGCTACAGACTCGGTCATTAGCTACGAACTTTGCAGAAACTATAGACTCTTATCAGTAGCATTTTTTTGACATCAATGACCATATTCTTTATTGAATAGCAAACCCTTTGACATTAATGACAGCATCTCAACACTTGCCCCATGAACTAGTGGTATGATAATGAGTATAAATCCTTTCATCAAAGGCTTTGGTTTTCCCTAGCCCATGACCCTCCCTCCATACCCACCCGTTGTAGGGAGTACCATTGCCTTAATCGACATAAGAAACAAAATTTTCTTACGTCTAGACGACTTTCACTCCTTGCTGATCTCCACCGCTCTCCTAAGACCTTTTGGTATACTGTTATGTCGAGAAAAAACCACCATTTCCAACATCACACCCAAAGCTTGGGTCTCTTATGCTAGTTCCCTCTATGATGTTTTAGCCCATCTTGTTGCCACTGCCCCCACTCCACCATCCTCCTTTGTTTTCTCCACTTCCTCTGTCAAGAGAGCTCTTTTGAAATTACGCACTAGCAAAGCAACTGATTATGAAAGCGTCAAAGTTTAGTTCATCAAGTATGGTGTGTATTCCCTTGCCTTTACCCTTGCTACACTTTTTAATCAAGTGGTCTATTTAGGGTTCCCTCAGTCATGGTCCCAACACATCATTCACTCTATTCGTAAGTCTGGGGATCCCTCTATCTCTGGCAACTACAAGACCATTGTGATTGGGCATACATTTGCCACACTTTATGCCACAATGTTAGACATGCAACTGTCAAAATACTTGGAAAGGAATAATATTAGAGCTCAGGAACATGCTAGTTTCAGAAGGGACTACAAAACTATTGATCACATATTTACACTCCGGGCTATCATTGAGGAACCTTGTCATAGGTCCCCCAAAGTCTTTTGCTATTTTGTTGACTTCAAGAAAGCCTTTGATTCTGTTTCTAGACACCTACTTTTCCAGAAGTTGAGAGATTTCGGCATCCCAAATTCTCTGATTACCTCAGCTTGGAGGCTTTATGAAAGTCATTGGGCAGCTTCATACCTCTCAATGTTTGTTTGACTTTGTGAAGAGTACCATTGGGGTAAAGCAAGGATGTCCTCTCTCACTGACTCTTTTTAGCATATACGTTGATGAGTTGGAGTTTCTTCAGCAACATACCCATATGGATGATGGTTGTCTTCTGCGTGAAGTGCTTATATCCATCCTTCTTTTTGCCGTTGATGTTGTCCTCTCACACTCTGCAAAGGGCTTACAATGACAACTTGATGCCCTTGCTCGCTTCTGCGAACTACAACTTGTGGTCAACCTTAGTAAAAATAAGGTCATGCTCTGCAATAACTCCAAGCACTCTCTTTATCTAGATTCCAATTTTTCTAAAAAGGGGAGCTTCTTGAGATCACATTAGCCTACACCTATTTTGGGGTCCAATTTTTTGGCCCATGCTTTAACTTGACGTTTGTTGCTCAACCACGCCTTTGCAAGGGGTATGGCTCTCCTTATATTTTGGAACGTCAGTGTTTCCAGATCCACTTCCAGGACATCCCTTCCAAGTTATGCTTGTTTGATACTATCATCAAATCAACAGTTTTGTATGGTTCAAGGTCTGGGGACCTAACCTAGGAACAATTGACTGGGCCCGTATTGAGAGGGTCCAGACTCTCATGTTGCAATGTATGATCCGTTGCAAGTGGATAATTCCTCAATGCATCATCTAAGCTGAATTTGTCACCCAACCGTTACACCTTCAAACTATATTTAGGCTTGCTTTCTACATCCATAGACTTGGATACCTAGGGGACTCAACCTCTGGTCGCGAGAGGTATCCCTACTTAGCACTTTGCTCTTCAGAGAGGATTGCTTTACTATTCCCTACCAGACGTCAACACTGTTGGTACTTTGAGACTAGGATGCTCCTCCTTTCTATTGGCATATCTATTGATAGGATACTCCCTTTGATGTATTCCTAAAATGTAGCAGGTTGGAAAATACTTGGAAGGAGCAGGTGGACAATTCTAGGAGGAAAACGGTATCCCTCCTAGAGTTTGTCTTAATATGTAGGTTGACAAACCTCCATAGGTAAGAAAATTTGTAATAAGTCTTTGTCTTCTTCCTTGTAGTTGTGGGAAAGGAGAAATAGATGGCCCTTCATTGCAAATAAAATCAAATCCATGATGCTTAGAATGACAGTAAGATGTTTGAGACACCCTAGTAGTGGAGCACAGAGAAAAGCTGTCTCATAGACCAGACCCCACCCATATGTGAATAGACAGTATCCAAAGGGTGCTTAATGCCTCCAATGTCTAAGTAGGTTGAGAGAAACTAATCAGTTCGGGCCCTTTGTAAAGCTTGTAAAGTGTATTTGCTGAAAGTGACAACATCATGAAGGAAAAGGGCGAGGCACCTTTGATGAGTATAATGAAAAAAATCAATAGAAAACCACCAATCTTTACAGAGACAACTGTATTTCTCTAGGACCTTGTGGTAGAAGGAACACTTGAAAACTCCTCATTCTTACTTTCTGGAGAGAACATAGACATTAAGGTTTAGATTGAGAGATGGACCAGTAAACTAGATCCCCAAATAGGTATAGGATCTCATGATCTCTAGGGATTCTCCATTGTCGGTGAAATAGAACCTAGAGAGAGCATCTCTGAAGTAGTAAAGATCGCGGCCTTTGTCTTACTAATGTTAGCCATAAGCTGGCAATCCTTGCAAAAGTGAGCAGGGGCATCTTATTGTCTCTACAAACAACCAAAGACAGAGAGAGAACCACATCATCATCAAGACGTCGACCAATACTGTAATACATGATGTGATGCACAACTATTATCAAGAAGAGTGTGATGCTGAAAACAATCTTCAAAAGCATCTAGGTAAATTCCAAAGAGAGTCGGTGAGGGAACATGTGCTTGGCTCCAATACTCTTGACAATTTTAGAGTCCATGAGGAGTCTAAATTTTCAAACCATTGTATCATAAAGCCTCATGACAGTAGTAATAGTGAGCTCTGATATACCAATAGCATGCATCTTGTGAAACATCAAATATTTGGGAACATAATTTAATGCCTTTCTAAAGTCAATTAAGTAGCATAAGACTTTAGAAGACTGATGACCTGCCTCCTCAATAACAACGTGAAGAATGAATGTGATCAATAGTATGGAAACCCCGCTTGTTGTCTGTATTTTCCCTCACTCTAAAATTAACCCTTTAAGTGGCCAGAAAACCTCAACTCCAATACTGTGGCATATGGCTTGGAAAATGTATGCCCGATCATGTAGTCTAACAATTATGTGGATCTGAACTGTATATTTACTTATGAATGGGATAAATGATGTGATGTGACCAAGAGGGTAGGGGACCTTGTGGAAACAATCTCATTAATAGATTTTCAATAGGGAAAACCAATTGATCCACACTATACTTGAGAAAAATAGATTGACACCCTTCACAATTTGTTGCTTTGCTGGTACATAGTTTATGAGTAGTTCTCCTAGTGTCTTGTGAAAAAAAGTGACACGACATAGGAGAGGAACTAAGACTATTTGTTGGTTGGTAAAAGGGAATTGGCATGAGAGACATGTTATCCACACCCATTAACGCCCTCTCTAGACACAAATGGATCCACATATGTATTGTTGCCAATTAGACCAAGTACATGCATAAGATCATTGTTTGAAGATAAGGAGGTTGTAGCTAGTTCAAATGATAAAGTTTGCCTTTTAGTGCTGTGCTTTTTTTATCATTTATAAAATCATATGTTGATTCAAGGAAGCATATGTAAGTGTAATATGTAGTGGTCAAAAGTTCAAGTTAGATGACAAATAAATGTCTTATGAAAATATTTGTCACAGGTCTTGGGAATATTAAAGGATTATTCATGTTAAAGTTGAGGGTCAAAATTAATGTTTTAATACTTGCAAAGGGAAAGAAACTCAAATGTAGACCATTGTAATTAATAAAAGCATTGTTTTGTAGCCTATCTTGTTATATTTATTCTCTTGTTGGCTTTAGCTAGTGTTGTAATGACTGGTTATATTCAATTGTAGTTGACAGTTGGGAGTCTTTTGTCTTAAAAATAGAATGATGCATGTCGGGGTAAGGGCATTGTTGTGAGAGGTCCTCCTTGTATTGAACAATTGCACGGTGCACTACCTTATGCAATAAAACTGTTATTCTCTAATGTCATTCCATGCTATGTTGTGGTATGTATATATAATTCTGCAATTGATATTCCTTTGGTAGTGTAACTTTAGGAGTAAACACATCACATGATGGAAACATAACAGAGTGAATGGGTCAACCAATTCGAAAATGTAGTTGAAATTAACCATCACTAAGAAGAAGACCTCACTAGAGATTTCAATAGTTGTGGGATCTCTTTGTATGTGAGCATGTCAAAGAAGAATTCCAAAGGACCCAAGTGCTTCTAGATTGTACTTGGGGAAACTTTGTGGTGACAAAAGAAGTGGATCAACTACTTGATATTCTACCCAAACTCCTTGCTAGGCACTATATTATTCTACAAGATCTTTGTGTTGAATGTGATTGTGGAGTACAATGGCAATTTTTTTTAGAACAATACAAGGATAGGTGTCATTGTGAAGAAGAAAGATCTGAACTGACAATTAACTAGAAGAAATTAATGCCATTGCATGAACAAAAGCAGTAGAAGAATACAACGTGGTAGGGCAGTGAACCAAGAAATCTAATGATATTCTAGACTTTTGAAGAAAAAGAGTGAAGACAAAGGTTGTGAGAGGCAACCGCTTCTAGAAACCCCTTGAGGTAAGTACAAAGCACTAGTGAAAGCTAAATTTTAAGTTGGAGCCAAAACCAAGGAAGGGGTCAACTAATATTGGCACTGTTTACACTCAGAGGTAAGCAGTGGGTGTAGTTTGCAAGACAAATACCCCTTCTAGAGGAAGGAGGTGCAGACCTTGCCTATTGGATACGGTTGATAAGTACTATAGAAGAGTCCACAAAATCCATTAAGGATTCGACATAGCCCTATCCTTTTGAGGGAAGTCTTTATTCCGAGATGGAGTTTAATAACGACTTCTTCATAGAGGAAGAAAGAGCTAGGTACGAGACAAATATCTGCAATATTGAATATTTTCTAATTAAAGACACAAATGCAAAAACACCAGGGCGGCCCGAACGACAAGTTGGAGCGAGCAACATAGTCTGGGAACCAAACATTGAGCAAAACAATGTATGGATCACTTAGGTTGAAAGAAGGGTTGAGTACAGTGACATGTCTAACAATACTGAGAGAGAAAAGAAATGTCTAACATAGACCTTCCTGAGGAGGAGGATCATGTTGGAAGAGCCACATCAGAAGCACCCAATCCCCACAACCATGGGCACGCCACCAACTCTATCCCCAAAAAAATAGAAGATGCCAAAGTTTATTGGTGACAGATTTGAAGATCCAATGTGGCATTGTAGGACTTGCATCACAATCTAGACTTCCAATGGGTAGACAAATGAGTGTCATTGGTTGCAGTCTTCCCCAACCACATTTCAAGGAGTGGCTATTGATTGGTATATAGACGCACTGACTGATGATAAGTCATCATCGAACAAAATACGAAAAGCATTCGTGAAGGAATTCAAGATCCTTAGAGACATCAATGAAACTGCTATACAAATCTATAATACATGGCAAGGTAAGCTTGGAAATGTAGGAGCCTACAATACAAGGTTCAAGGGATTGTTGGGAAAGCTCAAGAAAGGACCAGCCAAAAGCTTAAATAAGCAGTGGTTCATTGAAGGGTTGGTACCCTCATTACGGAGGAAAATGAAGGTGGTTCTTCCTTTGTCTTGTGAAGACGCATACAATGGAGCAATGGATATTGAAAGTGACAATACGACATCCGCAAGCTTGAAGAGAAGTGATGATGATAATTTGGAATCTAGTGATATTGAACTAGGATTGATGCAGGGTCTTCAGAGGGACAGGCTTCAATTGACAAAGGAATTAAAAGTGGAGAACAAGAAAGAAGGGAAGGATCGTTGATGTATAGACTACAAAACAAAAGGTCATGCCAAGGCCAATTGTCCAAAGAAGATGTTCTGTGAAATTTGCAAAGTTATTGGCCATGTTGTCAAAGATTTCTTGTACAACTTATGGAACAAAAATGCCTATGTACTCTTTGCACAAAAGGAACCATCGATGCCATCGAAACCATTGACTACCCCAAGCAAACCTCAAAAGAATAAGGGAGTGTCCCTTGGTGGTATCATAACCAAAGAAATAATAATAGACGCCACAATAAAAGTGGAAGTGCTAGCCAGATCCAGTACGACTCCTAGGGTTGACCGATTGTACAGTGTTAGAAATGTAGGAAGCGAGGACACTTCACAAGAGATTACCCCACAAATCAAAATAACATTGGTTTTATTTGTAGATGGTGTGGGCTTAAGGATCACAATGATGCAATTATGTCTGAAGAACATGATTGATGCAGCTAAGAACGAGGAGGTAATGGCAAACACTGGAGCACAAGCAAATAAAACTATCACCCCGGTCCAAGAACAGAGAAGGAAAGACTTCAAAAAAAAGTTTTTGGAAAGATTGTATAGACTAAAATTTGAAAGATTGACTTTTTGAACCATATTGTGGTTCATCATCAAGATGGATTATGAGATTAATAGAAGAGGGCTCCTTCTATAGATAACCCTAGATACAATTAATAGTAGAGATCATTCATGTTAACACCTTACAATATTTAATGTTATACAATAATTAATGCCTTTGAACAATATTAATTACTTAGAAGGAATTAATTTTGCAAATGTTAATTATTTACAATCATTCATTAGTTTTTGGTCGTATGCATGATGGGTTTCCGTGAGTTGTTGAGTTCAAGACCCTAGCCTTGATAGAGATTGTTTGGATGCTAGAAAATCTCAATGACCTCTCTGATTTTCCTTTTCATATGGTACCCTCCTTTGCCAAAATTACTGCTTTATCCATGCAAATGTCGTGCGAAGACTTGTGGGCATGCTTTGCCAAAGTCAATGTCTTGATGTGGTCTCCATAAATATTAGAGCTATGTTCCTTCAACCTTGCTTGAAAATATATCCATGTCTCTTCTACATAAGAGTGGCCACACATACAATCAATACAATAGATTCCACATCTCAATGTTGGTTAAAGAGGATCTTTGATGGAATTCAACATGCTTACTATTTTGTTTTGTGGTATGATAGATAGATTTAACCTTCTGTTTCTTCAAACTATTGTTGCACTTGAAGGAGATATCCTCACTAAATGGGAGGAAAGCTTTGGGAAAGGCATCTATTTCATTATTGTTTTGTTTCCCATTCGCCAAATTTTTATCTTAATATTATGGATTGCAATTTTTTCTTTAAGGAATCACTTGCCGAAGGGTCGAAATCAAGAGGGCCATGGTGGAAAAATGACGTTAGTTGCATGAACAAAAAAGTACGATGACCAGCAAACCAGAGTCAAACAAAGCACTTGCAAGACAAATCATGTTCCTGCGAGGGTAGTTGGTCTATTTCAAAGCATTCTTGGACTCAAGAATGCTAAAACTACTACCATACTAGACATTGGCCATGACTGGAGCATCTGATGATGCACTTAGTGTTAGATGATTTAGTGTCAGGAAACGGGGAGAACAATATGCAGAATAATAATCAAGTCCCCATTGTGAGGTGATAAAGTGATTGACCCCATGCTTTTGACAATGAATGTAGACCAACAACTGACAATTGTGCATAGGGAAATCCGAGGGAGAACTTTGACAAACACTATTGTTGATGGCAGTTTTGGTGTGAATGTTATTCTAGAGGAGACTTGGAAGAGTCTTGGGAAGCCAACCATTTGGCTATTTACCTTCCAACTGGTGGGAGCCGATCAATATGGTATAAAGGTGCTAGGAGTACTTATGGCTCAAAAGGCATTTATTAGAATCAAACCATTTATACTAAGTTTTGTTGTCATCTCATTGTGAAAGAAGGTCCATGATGCATTATTGGGCCGAGGATGGTTGATAGTAGCAAAAGCCGACGGCATCTAGAATGAAAATCTGCTTTCCATTGAAAACAAAGGCCAGAACTTTATAATAGACTGGAAAAATCAGGCAATGAGTGAGAAATCACCCTTATTAAACTTGGACTTTGAAGAAGAAGACTCGGTAGATGGAATTCAAGGTATGATGGAGCCAAACAATGAAGGATCTTGGTTAACTTACTAGGTAATGAAACCAAAAACGGATCTGAAAGGTGGAAACATCGATTTTCCAAGAACCCTTGGAAACGACATGGAAACATTTGTACAATAAATTATATAAGATAAAACACTAAAAAATTATGGTATTCATGAAAATTCAAAACATTCAACATACCTAAAATTTCAAAATTTCCTTTGACATGTAATGTTTTATAGGTTCAAAAAGTAAAATGCAAATCTCAAATTAGTTCATTATGTGAGGATTATAATTTAGAAGAAATCATTTAGATTCTCCCCAAAATCATTATCGTCTACAACACAAAGAATGCCACTCCCACTAACTCCACCCTCTATCCCCTCTTCAAAACTCCGTCGATTGTCATCATCGACATCAACTATTTAAATTTAGGAGAGAGTAGCTGCGGAAGTATCCAAGTTAGTAGCCTTTGGCTTAATATCCCAAAATTTGTTAGACCCTCAAGTATAGTCATTGGTATTGTATCACAGGAGACATAAATAAGACTGCACATATACTAATTCTTCAGCTTTCTTGGATGCCTATATGTTTTGCTTAGTTAAGTGGATAAAGGAGTATGTACTCCAATCCTGCTTTGTTGAGGAGTTACCAACCACCTGTTACATAATAGGTTGTTGGAAATAATAATTTACAAAAATGTGCGTTAATAACTCAATAGATAACTAGAAATCTGAAAATTAAAAGATATATCATACCATCGATAAATATATAAATTTTCACTTTTAAAATACAAATTTAATTCTGTACCTATGATAGAATTTCAATGGCAATAGTTTGTAAGTACTTGGCATCATGGCCATATACATACCAACACTTGACTAGAGACATGCTATACTTGTCACAAAAAGCCTCATTTTCTCCCTTGCTACCTTCTGAGGCTACAAATATTCCCATTTCATTGCAGTCGACACTCACTACAAATGGATCATGAAAAAGTCTTCTGAATGCTACTCGAGTTCCATTTTCAATTTCTGTGTCCTCATAAGGTGTTGCCTATTTGGTAACCGAAGTATTTCATTGCTGTAAAATTCTGGATTCAGAGCATATGCAAAGAGATGCAATGGGGTGGTCACTTTATTCCACCTCCTTGTGACAACACTATGAACTTCAGTGTAGAAGTTTTCTTTAGGACCTTGCTCTTTTTTCTAAATGACATCTCATACGTTCAGGAATAGAATCAATTCCATCATGCATTTCTCCCATGCAGGGGCGTCAATATTTACTGGGGGTAGATGAGGGGGAAGGATGCAATACTACTAATTCAAGTTAAGTAGAGCAATATTTAAAGTCGCAACCCAAGGAGTTGGACGAGCTTTATGATAATTATCGATGAATCATCATATTGATCAGTCATCACAATGAGATATGACTGAGGACATGTTTTTTTTGCATTTTTCATTTAATTATTGTAGCACTAACATCATCATTTTATAGGGATGGAATTTGACACTCGAGCATTTTTTTTTTAACAACCTTTAGGTCCAATGAATCTGCAAAAATAATTGTAAATTGATCATGCATAGATATAAAGCACAACTGCTTTGTGCCCAGACCTTCCCAACCTTGTTTTCTGTAACGTTGCTGTTACATTTCTTATTTCTTGTAACATAGCCTTTCAATGACTTATTTGATTCATTGGGATTCGCTGGCCATCCCTTGTCTCTGTATCTCTTTAGCTTAATCAGCAATGGATTACTCTGCTGGTTAATACTAGCCAGTGCAGCATAAATTATATGGTTTTCATGAAGCTCCCCACGGCAACAGGTTCACAGCCTTGCAATGTGCTGAGGATATCACAGAAAGTTAGACAATTGAAATCAGTACAGAACATCTAGCAAGCTGCCTTGGGTCAGTTGACCAATTTTTAGAATTGCCCAATATTTTTTCTTCTTACTCCTGTTAGAAGAAAGCAAGGTATACTTTGTATTTTGGAAGTGGAGGAGGCCTACGTCCCCACAAAATGTCTTGGATATCCAATCCATTTAAACCCCTTATCTACTACTTTATGGAGCAATATTGTAGATAATTGAAAATGCAAGGAAGAGGCTGGGTTGTTGGTCGCATACATGGTTTTTGCTTGCTGGAAGAATCCATTCAATTCAAATAGTGTTACAGGCTATGCCTGTCTACTTGCTTTCCATTTTCCCTCTTTCCTGCTAGGCTAAATTGGAGCGAGTTTATTGACAACGAATATTTCATTGGCAAGGTGTAGAGGACAAACATAAATACCCACTGATATCTTGGTGAAAATCTCGCAGCCAGAACGGACTGGGAGACTAAATCTCAATAAACTAACTTTATTCCACCAGGGTTTGGGAATGAAAATAGCTTTGTATTTGTATCTTGATCCACAGGTTCCATGATGTGCGATTGTTCGGCAAAAGAACAAGAACCACGTGAGTTCAGACAATGTTTTTTTATTATTCCTGGCCTATTAGGGGGTCTACTTTCTAGAAGCATATTTGCCAAGGACTGTTGCTTCTTCAAAAACGAAATGACATAGTGGCTATGGTCCAGAAATAAAGGAAGGTTTTGGCAGGATAGTTGGAATGACAACAAATGCTGAATTAAATTAAAGAAGCTCCAAAATGGTTTGGAAAATACAGGCCTCATTTGGGTCCAAGACTACCTTAAGCCTGGTTATGTATTGTATTATGACCCATAGAATTGGGATCCCATAAATCAGTATCAATCACTGTTTCCTAAGGGGATTCTTATGCTTACTGACAAACTAAAATATCGGTTTGCAGTCTTCAACCAGTGAAGTGACCAGTTACTATCAGAAAGAAGCATAAATGGACAATGCACAACAAAATTAGCTTATCAATCTTTGTTTGCCTCTAGGAATTATCCAACTTTATCTTGGATGAAACTTTGGCATCTCAACACATGGTCCAAAATAAAACCTAGTTTTGCACAACAAAATCCTAACAGCAGACGATTCAGCCAAGAAAGGGACACGTAGGCTCTCATGCTGTGTTAATTATAAGCAGACTAGTGTAATCAGAGAACATCTTTGTAGGGAATGTGATTTTGCACACTCTGTATAGAGTATTGTTGCAAATCTATTCCTCAAAAATTGGAAACCACCCAAAGAGCTTCCTCATCCCGTTCTCTATTGCTTCTCCCTCTCCACAGTTTTCGGAATAATTAAATTGCTTCTTCAGTTGCTTCCTACATTCCTGTGCTGTGGCATATAAATGGAAATGAACTGTCGTAATTTTTAAGGCATAGAAGGTTAGTATTCTAACACCTTCTTTACAAGTCTCTGTCTCTATAAAAGTTTAGACATCACATTCAATAACATGCAACATTTAGTAATGCTTATGATATGGAGATATCTAGAAAGTACAAGTTACCTTGCTTCACAATCCTTCCCAAAGGTTGACGTAGTCCCCTCCTTTCTCCCTTTTTAAAATCCAATTCTGATGGGGCTAGTGCATATAATCTTGGACAAGAAGGAATTGGAGGCATTATTCAAAATTCTGATAGCCAGTTGATCACTGCATACAAAGAATATATTGAGGCTTGGGCTTTATGTTGTGGCATTCATTTTGCACACAATCTTAAATCTACCCAGTTGTTTGTGGAATGGGATTCTAAATTTATTATTGCTATGCTTCAACACTTTGCATCCTTACAATTTGCAAGTTGGATGCCACAAAATTTTTACTGAATTGGAGACTCCGAAATTTGATTGAAAACGTTTCAACTTTCAAATTCTCTGTCTACCTGTGACAAAGTCCAGCCTGGGAATTTTGAAAGAGTGGATGATATGATAGCCGATGGACTTGCCAAATCTAGTGTATACGAAGCTAAATGTGCCTTTGAGCTCACTGTTTTAGCCATCTTCTCAATACCAAATGACATTAAAATTATTACTTTTAAAGATACAGCATTGCTAAACTATAGGCCTCACCTTGCATTTAGTCTTTTTTTTTCTTTATTTAAGAGATTTCCTATGATCTATTCCCTATTCATCAGCAGATTTTAATTATTGATATAAGATTTCTATCAGCTGTAGTTTATATTGCACCCTGGTTGCCGAATCATTGAATTGGAGGAAGCTTCATTCTAGTCAAAACAGTAGGTTTTGGTGAAGTACAGGTAAGGTAAGATATGATTCTGCAAAAGCTAAGATCAGATTTGATATTATTTGACTTTGGGAACGTAAGGAAAATAAAGATAATATATGATTTGATTTCAGAAAAGTGAAAGCAAAGAGAGAATAAAATCAAATTTGATCTTAGCAAGTGAAAGAAAAGGTAGAATCAAATTTTGTTTGAAAAAGACCAGCTTTGATCTTAGAAAAATGAAAGAACAGATGAATTGAATTTGATTTTCAGAAAGATCATATTGATTTTAGAAAAGTGAAAGAAAAAATAAAATAAAATTTGCTTTTAGAAAAATGAAAGGATATATAGATTTGAATTGGAAAGAGACTAGATTTGATTTTAGAAAAGTCAAGATACGATAAACTCAAAAATACCACATGCTAAGTGAGGATGTACTGACTCATCTTAGACTTCACTATTATTGAGGAATAGGGCTATAGCAAGTCCTGGAGGTCTAGGTAATGCTTATATAAATTGCGGGGCATCTAAATTATTATAACAAAGTTGATAAGAGCAGAGCAAGTAATAAGATGTAAGATAATTTGATTGCAATCAGGGAAAGAAGAACATACTGAAAGACTGAGGAAAATGCATTAAGGGTCGTGGTTTTTCAGTACTAGAAGGCTCATTACATGCAATTGCCTCCTTACATAACTTCCAATTTAAAAAAAGGAGAATATGCTGATTCCTAAGTAACAGTTACGTTTCTAATTAGACTAAGTGTTGGCTTCATTTCTAGTTTACAAACACCCTATAGTATAGATGCATATGATAAACCCTTATTCTAAATGTTCTATGCTAAGGTTCTTATTATTACTATAAGAAGAGTACTATGAAGAGGATAACTTAAACTTTAGTTGAGGGTTAACTGACTTTATTGCTTTGGTCATCCACCTCAAGTGAATATGGTCCATGACATAAGAGGTATTATGAATGGATGTATCTTGTATAGTAATGGTGATCATTTTTCAACAAGCTCAATGCATTCTTGGAAATAGTGCATTTTACATTGTTTGAATAGGTTTCTTACTCATGGAAAATCTTGCAGGAAGGATTGACATGTGTTTATCTCTGGTTGTTTTTATGGGGCATGAAAGGTCATGTTAACATAGATATGCATTGGGTGATATTTATAAAAGCCTAGCAAGATGTACATCACATATTAAATTCCTATTTGTCTTGTAAGGGCCTCGAGATTAAGGATGGTAATGAGCATTTTACTATGAAGGAATTAATGTTTCTTAATCGTAATAGTTATTGAAGCTTTTATGTTTCACATTTTACTATGATATTTCTATATTATTGGAAATAGACTAAATTATGATTTTTTTGGCAGAAGAATATTTTTGCCTCACATTAAATAATATTTTCAAGTGCTTGAATAGATTGCTGAATTCCCCCTAGGGGTAAGTTAGGAAATTCGTGAAAAGTTTGAAAGACATTGGATTTGAGGGAGAATGTTTTCACGTACTATTCTTGACTGTTCGAGTACACGGCTGTACATATTTGTAGTTGTTAAAAGCGTCTAGACGAACCTGAGGTATGAGCCAACAAGTATAGGCATCTGTGCTAAATATATTGCGTAGAAGGTTGTGAAAGATTATTGAAGAGCCAAGAAGTTAAACCTATTAGTAACATGGTTAATATTTGAAGCGTGGCGTTCAAAGAAGTATCCAGAAAAGAAAACAAAGGCATCTTCTATTGTAAGGGAAAAGTGTAGCACGAGTATTTGTTTGGGTGAGGCATCTAACATACATAAGGGACTTTCGTGGGGGGGGGGGGAAGAGGACTGACAGGAATCGGGTTTGCCCTACGGGGCGGATGTGAAGGTGTTTGTTTGGAGAAAATCCTAGGGCAGATGAAATGGCAAACATGGTTTGCAATGGAAAGAGAAGAACCATCAAAAATGAATTTTAAGGAAGCTGTGCGTGGTGGTCAAAATGCTCGGGTTACAGGGGTTAAACAACAACGAAGACATTGCGCATGCCCTAATTTGATCCTAGGAAAAACGACAAGCGATGTATGAAGGCTGCTGATGGAAATCAAGTGGTGATGATCCAAAAGTCAGATATTCAAGGTGGAATTGATGAACTGGAAAATCGAGGTCCAATTATTCAATTTCTAGGGTTTCACCCTCATCCACAGGGTTTTAAAGAATGGACATTGAAAAATTGGCATACAAAAGGTGAGTTTTCAATCTCAATCTTTCCAAATGGGTACTTTCTAGTTTTATTTGCTAACGTGGAAGAGAGGGAACATATTTTTCAAGGAGGGCCATGGTTTTATGAATGAGCTGGTTTGTTTATGAAACCCCAATGTATAAAGTGGAGGAATTGCCCACAATGGCTCCGGTATGGGTGAGATTGTTTGGATTACTGGCAAAATATTGGAATCATACAGTTTTTACAGTGATTGGTAACACTTTTGGTACGTATATGATGACTGCTGATAGTTCGCTGCAACTTGAGTAGATGATATATGCTCGGACTTGTGTTCTGATAGATCTTAATAAACCCTTACCATGTAAAGTTACTCTGGATGTGGGAGAAGAGAAGTGGGAACAGGTGGTGGACTATGAAAATATCCCATTCAGATGTCGGATTTGTCATGAATATGGACATCTGGTGAATGATTGTTCACAGAGAATGCTAGGAAAAAATCGGTGGAAAAAAATCAAGAGGAATTTATAAGTCCTAAGAAAAAGAAAACTGCGAAAAAAAATCTGGTGGCGAATAATGCTGCAAACAATTTTAATAGATTTGCTAGTCTTCAAGTTGAAAATGAGGATATTGAAAATGAAGAACTTATGGAGTCATAGGTGCCAGAGACAGCCTAATAATTCTCTTCCTCTGATAGTGATGAAAGACACTAAAGAGGATAGCAATCAGTGTTTAATTTTAGTAAATAATTATTTAGATGAAAAGACTACGACAATGAAGAGTTATTATAGAAAAACAAAGTTTCAAGAGAAATTTGATCCAAGTATTACACAAGGAGGAGCAATTGGTGAAATGGATAAAGCTTTGATGATTGGGTCAAATGTTACAGAAATATAGAATGTGGAGATCCCCTTAGGGGTCAATTAGGAAAAGAGTAAGAAAATAAAGTTGGATTCTAATTTGAAACTGGGAAGAAGTTCTAACTAGATATGCCTATAGAAGGAAGGGCAAAAGTTGAGTTCAACTGGAAAAGTAGGATTTGTTCCAAATCTTTATTCAAAATTCCCAATGAAGGAGGATTACATGGAATATTAGAGGGATGAAAGGGAGCTCTTCTAAGTTAAATGAGATTAGGGGAATGATACAGATTCATAATCCACAAATTATGTTTATTCAGGAGACAAAGGCATCAGTGGAATTAATGAATGTATTGGTAACTAGGATGTGGCCTTAGGCTAAGGTGATCTCTTTCAGTTCTCAAGGGGCTTCAGGAGGGTTTACATGTATATGGGACCAAAAAAAGATCGTTGTATTGAATTTTGGTGGTAGTAGAGTTGTTTTATTTCTGCTGGCACAATCTAGGAAGGATTCTAGGTAGATTCTTTTTATCAATGTCTATGCCCCAATTTCATCAAAAGATAAGTTATCACAGTGGCAGAATATTGAACATATGGTTAACTCTCATTCGGAAGCTTCTCTTGTATTAGGACGAGATTTCAATACTATCATAAGTCTGGAAGATAAAAAGGTGGTACAGCTGTATTAAATGCAAGTACGTAGAATATGATAGGTTTTATGCAACATCTTCACTTGGTAGATGTCAAACCAAGGAATGGTTTAATGACTTGGTCTAATAAACGGCAGGGGCAGGGATGCATTCTTGAAAGTTTAGATAGATTTTTGTTGTCAGAGGATAGGTGGATGGGAGAATATGTTCCTAAGGTTAATAACCTTGATAATGTGGGTTCAAATCATTGGCGTGTGTGTTTGGAGATTGGAAGAACATATCCTTGTCATGCTCCTTTTAGATTCCAATTGATGTGGCTTCGCTATGAAAATATTTAAAATTTTATTTAGCAATGGTGGATAAATGGTAAACCAAAGTATGGGACACATGTATATCTTCATCAAACAATTGAATTACCTAGAAAGAAAAAATGGAATTGGCAGGAGTTTGGGGATGTGGAGGAAAAAAAGAAACATGTATTAAAACAATTGGAGGAGGTTAATGTAGAAATACGAACTATAGGGCTCACTACAAACTTGGGTAAAAAGGAAATTGATCTAAAGGCTGACCTTCAAGAGTGGGAAAGAAGGGAATAAATACTTTGGAAGCAAAAATCAAGAATACAGTGGCTCAAGGAGGGGGATAAAAACACAACCTATTTTCATAAATCATTGCTGGCAAGAAGAGCTTATTTATAATCATATTAATTTCTTAAAAACAATAGATGGCAAACAAAAATACACCTTGGAAGGTATGTGTAATATAGCTAAAAACTATTTCTCACAACTGTTTATAGTTGGATCTTTAGATTTCAATGCATAAAAAGTTCTTTAAAATATTCCAAGGATTATTTCTAAACACATTATTAGAGGTTTAAATGCACAAATTATTGAGAGTGAATTGAAGGGGGTTGTCTTCACTACGAAGAATGGGAAGACACCAAGGCCAGATGGATTTATTATAGATTTCTATCAGGTGTTTTGGCACATTCTTAAAGATGATTTCCTTGAGGTAGTGGAAGAGGTGAGAGCAACTAAGATTGTGTTGAGAGAAATAAATAAAACCTTTATAGCCTTGATTCTAAAGACTTCAGAAGTGGAATCTATCTTGGGATTTAAGCCTATTTCTCTTTGTAATGTTCTCTAGAAAATTATATCCAAAATAATGACAAAATGTTTGAAGCCATTAATGACAGTGTTTATCAGAGTCTTCACAAAATCTATCTCATACATTGCATAATAAAACCAAACACAGAGACAAAAGTTTAAATACAATATAATATTATTCCACACTCTCATTATTAAAACCATTCGGGTGTTACATATATATAGGAATATCATTCCTATAACCTCTCCAACATTCTCTCACCTGAAATCTCTGTCTCCTATATACGATATATTGTTATAAATCATAACAATATATCTCAACAAATAATATATGCTAGTCTATTATCATAATATTGTTTATAACAATATTCTGATATTTAACAAACTAATTAACTAATTATATTTACCTCTTGGTAAATATCAATTTCAAATACAATAATAATGTTACTAGATATTAATCCATAACATTCACCTCCTTAACATTATTATTCCTAGTTGCACACCCTTAATCTGAACATGGCGAGAATATTATCCTGTACTGCATCTAAATTTATGACTGTGTGATTTTTCCAAGGATCACAAACTTGAAAAATGGTTTTTCCATGGCTAACCAAAAATCAATGATGGTTTTTCCCATGACTTACCAACAACTAATGATGGTTTATCCCATGGCTAACCACCAACCAAGTGGTTTTGCTAGTTTACCACAAACCATGTCATATATGCAAGTACATATTTAATTCCCATCATTTTCTAACTTAGAGGGACTACAAAAGGAAATAGTTTTTATTCGAACAGGAATTGCACTTCTATTTTCATTTAGCTACCACACAAAGTAAGAAAGCAAACACACTGCACACAAGTGAAACAAAAGTCACCACATCATTGGTGCGGCCCCTTTGTTAGTGACTGATGAAAGGTCACTGAAAGACCTCCAACCTCTTGTGCCTCCATCCTCCATTAGGTTGCTGCTTATTTAGCTAATGATGTTGTGAAGAGAATACTCCCCCCCACAAGACTGACACATTCGACATTTGACTTAGGACGTCGCGTACAAGCGATAAGGTGCTCTTTACAAACATTTTTTTAAAAAAATTTATGACTCGACTTTTGATATGTTTGAATTTTCAATATAAAAGACATTTTAATAACCTAATAAAGACTTTGACAATCTCGACACACAATTACTTTGATAAGGACAAAATACTTTGACACGACACTTTATATGAATTTATAGACATAACTTGACTCTTATTAAAGAAACTACTAATTACAAAAGAAATTTGACTTAACAAAAATATTATAAATAGGAAATATCAACCAAGCCTAAAACTATAAATAACATTAACTGGTAAATTAAAAATACTATACTTAGACAAACTATGATAAGGCATTAATCTCTAACCTTGGACTTATGCACGGTTTGGAAGCATTTATGCATGAAACTCAACATATAGGGGTGTTGTCAATTGGAGATCTCTTCAGCAAACTAGATCTTCGATGAACCGAGTTGGTTGAGTAAGCATCATTCTTAAACAGCTAGGCGTCGTCGTTGGAGGAAGCAGAATAGAATATTTCTTCATGCATCCTCTACAGATCAAAATCTACCTTCAGCTCAGGGTTTGACGTTATGACTGCCATACAAACATGTGAGACACAACATATAGGGGTGTTGTCAGTTGGAGGTCTCTTCAGCAAACTAGATCTTCGATGAACCGAGTTGGTTGAGTAAGCATCATTCTTAAACAACTAGGCGTCGTCATTGGAGGAAGCATAATAGAATATTTCTTCATGCATCCTCTACAGATCAAAATCTACCTTCAGCTCAGGGTTTGATGTTATGACTGCCATACGAACATGTGAGACACAACTAGATTCTGTAGATGGGATGCTGTACGACCTGCAATGGAAGTCTCATTGATCCAGGCAGACAGACTTTAACAAAATACTGTGCAAATCTAGTTGATTTGACTTTTATGCAAAAAAAATCGATCTCTTCAAAAATAGATGATGCCAAAAATGTTGATGAAATCTTTTCAGTCTTGTATGGACATAAGAGCGACACATTCACTAATTTTATTTGCTACTTTTTAGAATTTACTATCGCTGCTTGCTTCAACAAAAGTTAATTCGCTTTTTACCTTGCATTGACGTTATTGTGGAATGAACAGATTAAAAGTGACGCCAAGATAGAGGTCAATGTTGTGAAGAGAGCGAGCATCGATTGAGCTAAAAAATCATTGAGCTTGATCAGAATGATGGTGTAGGACAAAATCTGATCAAAATTGATACACAAGGGCAGATCTGGGAAATCGTTGTAGTCGTAGTTAGATGCACAGTTTGTTGGAATATTGTCATTGATGTCAAATGAACTATTGCTGAAAGTGAACGGAATTGATTGCCAGAAGTGAACGGAATTGTTGCCGGAATTGAACGAAAATGTTGACGGAAGTGAACGGAATTGTTGTCGGAATTGAACGAAAATGTCGACGGAAGTGAACGGAATTGTTGACGGAAATGTCGACGGAAGTGAACGGAATTGTCGACGGAAATGTTGACGGAATTGTCAACCTTGGCCGACCTATTGGGAGGAGGTGTGACCGTTCGAAAGGACCTTTTCACTTGAAGAGTCACGACCTTAATTTGTGGCTTTCCGTGGGTTATAAATAAGTCCATAACGAATGGCAAAAGAGTAGATTCGAAAGTAGAAGATATATAAAAGAAGAGCAGAATTTTTAAAGGCAAATTTTTGTGAGAATATTGAAAAGAAAAAATCAGCAAGTATAAGAAAGAGTATAGCAGCGAAAACACTAAAGCGTAGATCGAATCTAAAGGAGATAAAGCAAGTGTTCTATCATCTGTTGTTTTGAAAACAAATTTGAGATAGAAGAGTGATTTTTTCTGAGAAGGTTGGTGCCTTCGTTTTGAAGAGATTGGTGTCTCTTGCTGAGTTGGTGCTCAGTGAAAGGGGTTGGTGCTCCTGTAGGTTGGTGCCTACAAAATTGTTTTTGGGGTTGGTGCTCCAGTAGGTTGGTGCCTACGAATATTTATATTAAGAGAATTTCTCCGTGGTTTTCTCCCGAAAGGGTTTCCACGCAAATCTGTGTCTATTTGCATTGTGTGGTTTTGCATTTGATTGCTTTGAATATATTAATTGCAGAGTAATTTGAGGTTTTGAATTTAAGATTAATAGCCGAAAGTTAAAAATATCTTATACTGATTCACCCCCCCCCTCTCAGTATAAGCTTGTGCTTAACACAGTTGTTAGAGGAAATAAGTCTGACATTTTGATAAAAGACATGCTATTTACACCAAATACATGATGTAGTCCGCAGATATGGTATTGACACATAATATTAAACTATACTAAAATGCTCTCATTACTACCCTAAGAATGCTTCCTTCATTAACAGAAATGCATATACAAGGGCGAACATGCAATCACGGCATTGCCCCCTTTTCCTTCTAACTCTCCATATTAAACCCGCTCTGATGCCAGATGACAATGTTTATCCGAGTCTTTACAAAATCTATCTCATACATTGCATAATAAAACCAGACACAGAGACAAAAGTTTAAACACAATATAATATTACTACACACTCTCATTATTAAAGCCATTCGGGTGTTACATATATATAGGAATATCATTCCTATAACCTCTCCAACATTCTCTTACCGAAAATATCTCAATCTCCTATATACGATATATTGTTATAAATCATAACAATATATCTCAACAAATAATATATGCTTGTCTATTATCATAATATTGTTTATAACAATATTCCGATATTTAACAAACTAATTATATTTACCTCTCGGTAAATATCAAATTCAAATACAATAATAATGTTACTAGACATTAATCCGTAACAATTAATGCATACAATTATTTCACCAGAACAAGGGGGATTCGTTCAAGGAAAGCAAATTCATGATGAAATAGTTTTATCCCAGGAAGCTTTACATTCTATGGACGTGCGGAAATCCCCATTGATGTTTATTCGGCTTGATCTCTCAAAAGCTTATGATAGCGTTGACAGGGAATTTCTTTTCCAGGTCTTGACTCACTTTGGTTTTTTCTCAGAGTGGACTGAGTGGATTAAAGCTTGCCTTTCCTCGGTTCCCTGTTTTGTTGTAGTAAAAGGAAACCCAACTCAAATGTTTTCAGCTACAAGAGGTATTAGGCAAGGTGATCTGATCTCACCTTTTTTATTTATTATTGTGGCATAATGTTTGGGAAGATTGATGACCAAAGCTCGTAACCATAAAATGCTAGGAGGAATTGAGCTGGCCAAGGGAGCAAGCCCACTCACTCATTTATAGTTTGTGGATGATTCCACTCTCTTAGGCAAAGCCACATAGATGGAAGCCTCTTGCAAAAGATTCTTCAGTTATGTTCTAGAGCTATAGGACAATTGATTAATGAAGACAAGTCCATAATCATATTTCTACACCACTCTCAGAGACAAGAATTGATGATTTTGGACAAATTTAAATTTAAAAAGAGTCTGTTACCAATCACTTATTTGGGGGTACCATTAACATAAAGGAAATTAAAGGATTGGAACTGCTTGATAGGTAAAGTTAAAGCTAAATTGCAGAAAAGGATGAATAGATGGTTATCCTTAGGAGGTAGAATGACTTTAGGGAAGACTGTTCTCCAAGCTTTGTCGATTTATGTTTCTTCTATATTGAACATCCTGAGGGGAGTATTAAAATGTGTGGAGTGTCTTTGTCAAATATTTCTCTGGAGTGGGTGGGGTACAATAGAAGAGAAAATGGTCTTTAGTTAAATGGGAGGCTCTTTGTCCGCCAAAAAAAGATGGTGGACTAGGGTTTCGCTCAAGTATACGACAGAATAGAGCATTGATAGCCAAATTATGCTAGAGGCTATTGGAAGGACCAAATGAGTTATGGGCAGCTAATATCAAAGCTAAATATGTAGGAAATAACCCTACGGAGCGGATAATTAGATTCACTCTACCATCCAGGGGTTCCCTAGTTCTTTCGGTGTTGAGAGTAGGTGAAGAGATTATAAAGAAACAATTTTTTTGGATAATCAATAATGGAGAAACAATAGACTTTTGGACAAATTCATGGGATGGACAAGTGCCTATTATATCTCAATTTCTTGAAATGCAGCCAGCTATGGAAACCCTTCATGAACATGGATGGATAAAGGTGGTTAAGTATTGTAAACCTGGTCGTTATCAATGGGAAGTTGGTAAACAATGGCCAATTGGACTAGGGGTAGATAAAAAATAGGTGGTTAATAATATTTAACAGTCAAGAACCCTTTCGAGCTCTAAAAGCCCTGATTCCATAGGATGGGGAAGGAAATCTACAAGATCTTACTCTATCTCAAATGGATATGATTCTATTAGTAGAACCAATCCTCATCCTTTAAGGGATATTTTAAAACATCTTTGGCAGGAATTCCTTTGGCCCAAAGTGAGCTTTTTTATTTAGTTGTTATTGAGAAGAAGAGTACTAACAGGAGATAGGTTAATGAAGAGAGGATTTCATGGCCCTTTTAGATGTAAGATGTGTTTAGAGAATGAAGAAACAATCATTCATCTTTTTGCAGAATGTCCTTTTGTAAATCAATTATGGAAGCAGTCGGCCAAGTAATTTGATATTCCTTGTTTAGGCATTCATTATCTGGAAGAACTGTTTCGAGAGTGGGGAATCCACCTTAAGAATGAGAAAAATCTTTTGCCGGTATTATGGAGTGGGATTACACTTTTGTTATGGAATTTATGGAAAGAAAGGAATAGAAGAATATTTCAGCAGGAATGCAGGGATACTTTCTTTATTTGGGAAAATTCTATGAGGAATATAGCTGAATCCATCAAATATAAAAAACAAATTCCACAAGATCTTTCTCTGAAATGGGTAATCTTATTTAGAAGGTTGCATATTCAAATGCCCAGGAATATCTGGTCTGATTGGTCACTAAGAAGAAAAGATCTTGTTAATGGAAAATGGACAAATCCTTTACCTGGGGTGGGCATGTTGAATATAGATGGTGCATCTAGAGGGAATCCTGGTAATGCAAATATGGGGGGATGGGTAGAGATTCTGATGGTTATGTTGCCTTCTTTTTTTCAGAAAAGTTGGGAGTTTCTACTAATAATCTTGCTGAAGTTGAGGCTGTTGTTAAAGGTCTTCAAGAAACACTAAAAGTAGGCTGGAAAAAGATTCAGGTGGAAGTATATTCTTTATTGATCACTAACCTTCTGTCCATTGCCACCTTGGAAAGGGTTAGAAATTCACAGGTTTTAAGGGAGGTGGAAAGAATCCAAAGGATGAAAAGCAACTTCGAGGAATGCCGCTTTAGCCATGCCCCTTGGCAGCAAAATAAAGTGGCAGGTGCGTTGGCAAATTGGGCCTTTGATAACAGCAATATTATGTGTTATGGTCTTCCACTGAAATGGTGGTTGTCCAAAATTTAAGAACAACTTAGTCAAATTATAGTTCTAGATCAGAATTAATGTTTACTGATGCTTGTTGTTGTTATGATCAGACTTGTTTCTAATGCCCAGCCTTGGAGTAATAGTTTCCATGCATGGCATAGCAGAGTTATGATTTCTTGATAATAGATGTCTTTTTTTGTTTAAAAAGAGAGGAGGAAAAAAAATAAAAAATTAAAGTGCTTAGGCAGACCAAGGGAACTGAATCATAATGAGCACTTGAAATGGTGTTTATAAACTTTATTTCTACAATAAGATTCATTTGATGTCCTAGGAAAGTCATCGTTTGTTGCTAGGATGCCATATTGACATATATTTTGAAAAGAAGTTATGTACTTTGACAATTCGTTGTAGTCTGTTGTATAGATCTTTAAGTTTTTATATATGGTGCTGAGACTTTGGTCCATATTGTAAGCATGGTTACGTTATAAGCATCTGTGATGGGAGTTGTGACTTCTTAGTCACAGCAAACATGTTTGCTGATATTAGACATCCTTTATTTCATTATTAATACTGTCTTTTGTGGTGATAAAAAGTAACCTACAATAGTTTGTTCATTTTTGTATCAAGAAAGGGGGTCTTATAAACCTTATATAACTGTTGAAAGTACAACTAATGTCTAATATAGAACTACCATATTTGATTCGGTTGGATTAGAAAGCTATGTTTACAACATCTGTAAACAATTTTATATTAACTTACTACATTCTTATAGATCTGGGAGTTTATGGAGGTTCATCAACGTTGGTATCCAACTGCAGAGTTTGCAGTACAAGGTGAAGATGGAGAACAAGTATATGCCATTTCATGGGCACCTAATATTGGAAGGTATGGAAATAGAAATTAACATAATCTTTGATGTATTTATGTAATTCTTTGTGCTAGTATGAGATCATATATGTTTACTCTACAGACAAACCTATTTTATTTTAATTATTTTTCATTAATAATCATAAGAAAGGATATTTACATCATAGCATTAGTTATTAGAGACAAGAGTCACCTGCCAACACTAGGTGAATTACTGATCCCAACGGGACACACACCATACTCAGCAGCCAAAATAATCTCCAGCCATCACTGCAAAAAGAAAATTAAAACACACAAAAAAGTGTTAAAAACCACCACCATGAATATGAGGTTCCATTGTTAGTTGTTCATGTGGCAGCATCTTGTGATCATGCCTATCAAAGTTGCTCCAATATGAGAAAGGTGGATCATTATTTTTCTCATTATTGCATGGATCTGTGCCTTAACTGTCCTGATACTTTATTATCAGCTTGCCTTTCTGAGAGATTGCAGGTGCGAACATCAGTAACTGTTGTTACAACAATGCCAAAGTTCCCAATTGCCACCAAAATTGAGTGTCAGAGTTGTTAGAAAAAATGCATCAACAATATTGTCTAAGTTGATAGAATAAATGAAAAATTATTAGTTACATAAAATAGTTGTATTAGAGTTGCATGAAATGTTTGTAGATTTGCAAATGAATGAGAAGCATCTGAATAGGATTGTTGTACATTTTATTGTGTATAATCATTTGAAGGTAGTAGATTGAACTGTTACACATTTTCTTGCAGGAAACAATCATTCACATCCAGATACACGTGATGTTAATTTTCCTTATATTAAAAACATTTAAAATAATGCTCTTCACGGTTCAACAAGTGTACCACTGTTTGAAGGATCCCTCAAATTTCAGTCTAATACCTTTTATAGCATGACAAAAATTCAAACCTATCGATTGGATGGTAGCAAGCACAAAATGATGGAATACAATGATGCCAAAGGAGCTAGATCCTACAATAAAAAGACAAGAAGATCATGGACGTATCCAGGAGATGCATACTGAGTTCAATATAATGTACATGGATAAGCATATCATGTATCATTCAATAATAAAATTTATCAATAAACATCATACTATCACTTAAACCATTGATAGGTATCATATCTCATACCTTATCATCATGTTCACCAATAAGCTTTGTATCAGATAGCGTAACATTTCATAAGGAAGCACAATTCATTATCATTATAAGGCACAATTATTTCAAAAATTCAAACATACGAGAATTATCAATCTGCATGTATTTCCGATTCCCTTTGAGGAAAACTCTAGGGCACCTTTTTGACATGCCCATCCAAAGTGGAAAGAATTAAGACACTAAAACACCACTTAATCAATTCTTAAAAATTATTGCAGACACAAGTTGGCTGCTAATAGATATTTAAAAGTCCATATAAAATGGAAAATAATCTGAGAAGAACTAACACAAGAAAAGCTTAAACCACTGAAATGTACATGGTATCGCCATCTATGCGAGTAGAAGATTGAAAGGTGTGCCGAGTTTTTTAATGTGGAAGAGAGCTTCAACTTTAATGATGATAATGATAGCAATGTGATGATGGGGATGGTGTTGGTGGTTGTGATAGTATGCTTGCAACTTCCAAGCATGCCTTATGGGCATGTTTTTCCTAGAAAAAAATGATGAGGGTGATAGGTAGCAATAAACGAAGGGGTATTTAGGTCAAAACGATAACCCACAACTGATGGCACCATTAGCAAAAAAGGTGAATCTTTGAGAGAAACGATATGAGAATAACCATTGCAAATCATGCAAATTAACAGTAAAATCTTGAGAAAACAGATTATGATTGATTTTTCTCCCTGTGATTAGAGAAAGTGATGCAATTGGCATAAGTTTTATCCTAATAGTGCCACATTATTTTGGAAACGGCATATAATCATTAGGGTCTGCCCTGTTTGTGATGGTTTTACAAAATATCTTAGCCAAGGATCCAAGTTTATTCATGTAGATAATATATTTGTGTACGATTATCTCTAGGTTCAAATGCGATGCAGACAACTAAACACTAGTAATGGGAAACTTCAAAATATTTATGTTTAATCAATATCTTGTGATCTGAATAGGAATTCTTGTAGGAAAGAGCATCGACAATGCAATTGAACTCCATAAGATTCCTTTGGCTTGTAGATCTATGAATTTGAATAAGAGACATTGACTATCCTTCACATTTCATTTCAGTGTAATTTTTTTTAAGATCTGGTCTAACCAGGATTGAAGAAGAACCGAAGCATAGGTCACGCATGATAGGGTTGAAGGGAGGAGAACTAAAATGAGAACCAAAAAGATTACTTAAATATTTAGCATTTGTGTGTATGTATAATTCAGAGCATAGCTCACGTAGGAGAGAGGGGAGGAGAGGAGAACCAAAAGGAGAAAAAGTTCACTCAAATATCCAACATCTGTGTTTGTATTTATGATCTGTCGATCCATCATTTCAACAATGTAAAATACAAAGGAGAAGAAGAGTATATATAGTAAAGTCACATACTTGCATCTCTTTTCCTATTAGCCACATAAAAGGTGGCATCTAATGATGGTGGCACATGTGAGGTAGGTATACATTAAATGCATAACTAGGAATGTGTACACACTAACTAGCCTTAGTAAAAAATCCAGTTACTTGAGTTAACTAAAGGTGCACAATAAAAATTTGCACCAACACCCCTCTTAAGTGCAACGTAGGGAGGTCTAAGGAAAGAAACAAGAGTCTTAGAATCCTTAAAAAATAGGCACTAACAACAAGACCTGATGAGGTACCTATGTACAAATATGAAGAAAATACAATGGGACCTTGAGTGTCTATATGGATGCCAATCTATCTTGCTAGAATACACGGGTGTCGAACCACTATAACCGCCAAGTCAAACTAGGAATTGGTGTTTTGTACGAGGCTGACTCAGAAGAAACATTGATCTCAAGAAATTGGGTAGAAAGGACTTGAGGAAGCATTGCATACCCTCCCCCGAGGAAGATGGTGATAGCAATGGATGTCTTTCAAGAGATGATGGCAAAGTACTGAAGCAGATGATGTTCCAGAATATTGTTGAGCTTCACAAGACTGTAAGGTGGCCTAATCCACAATCAGAGAATGTTGTGCAGAACAGAAGTGAATACATGGTGAAAAAATCATGATATTTTCATGAGTGGTACAAATCCACTACTCAAAAAATGAAGATACCGTAGTTATTTTGATATCATCAAAAAATGTTGGCTCAAAGACAATGTTTAGAATTTCGATACCACCATGGTGGGTTAGAGACAATGTTTTGAATTTTGATACCAGCAAAGATGGCTACCCGTGGGTAATTTTGAATCTTGATAGATGCTGGGGATACTAGATGTTGCTCACAACCTGGGGATGGTTTAACTGTCAAGGAAAGTGTTGAAAATACAAAAGAGTACACCAAAGAACGAAATTGAAAGATGAGGCACTAAAAAATCTTGTGTTCCAACAAACAAAGTGCCTAAGAAGATACCCATGTACATGTGAGGAAACCAAACTCATTATTGTGCTAAAAGAAAGAAAGCACACATGCACACAAAGGTGTTTATTTGTAGAAAATAATCTCTCCTAGAAAATGCAACGAGACACATAGAAAGGGGCCTCAATTGTCTCAAAAGAAATCGCGTGAGCGGAAGTGGCAGGGTAAAATAATCACTTGCTCAAGATGGTGAAGAAACTCTCAACAATTCAAAAGATTCTTGCACGAGTGGCCCAAAATTCACTTTTTGAACACATAGAAAACCATTGATGCTAGGTATATTAGAAGTCACAAAGATCGATCATGATGTCGAAGTGTCGAAAAATACAAGGAAATTAGGAATTGTTTGCATGAGTGGCCCGAATTCCACTCCTTGAACATGTTAAAAAATACAAGAGTCTTGTTGGAAACATGCTGTGTAAAATAAACAAATATTCCTCAATAGGTTCTTAACAACGAGGCCATGTTAGGTACCTTTCACAAGGTGAGAGGTAAAAAGTGCATTTTCAAAGCTAATGGCTTGCAAAAGATGTACAGGAGAGAGACAAAATACTGTAAGAGATTATTGTGGGGAGGTCTGACCACCTATCAGATTGGGTCCCATCCTTCGGTCTTCAACAAAACGATTCTTGAAAGAAAGTGCCAAAAAGCACAAGAAAGTCGACATTTTATTTGCCAAATGCAATAAAAATGACCTAATAAAAGTGTTGCCAAGACGAAAATTTCACCCTCCAAGTGCAATAAAATGCCATGCAAAAAATCCGCAAAAGTAAAATGCACAACTGATCACACCACTGTGTAGAAATCGAAAAAATATCCAAGTTCAAAAAAGACAGCTCGCAAAAATTTCAAATGGAATTCAAGATATGAGCTTGAGAAGGTGCTTGAAGGAGGTCTCCCACATGGTTCTACTGCAATAAATGTTGTACTAACAAACCTTAGGTGCCCAAAATGTCCCAAATTCTGCTTTCGTGTCAAGAACATGAATCCAACAAAAAAAAAGAGAGCCTCCTAAGCCTCACAGATGATGAGATATGCCTCCTGGAGTGAAAGTAGGTCCAAATTGCCCCAAGAAGGCAATAACACTGCATAGGGGGCTTAATCGGCTTGGCCACTGGTTACATGGGTGCCCAAGGGACAGGCGCAAAAGGCTGACTACTTGCAGTTAGGCCCCATGATCACATGGAGTGGTCAACGCTGGTGGTTAGGCAATGTCAATGGTTAGGTGCCATCAACAGGTACCACATCAACAAGAATGCTACACAGGATGATGACGTCAAGTACAATGACGTCAATAGTGCATATAATACAACATGACACATGATGATGTGGCAAATGTAACAGGAGCCATGCAGGCATACTACAGGCACAATCAACAGGGATGAACAAATAACATGGTAGACGCAGAAGGCGCCACACTTTGATATGGATGATCCAATCAACAGGGACGATAGGTGCCACGTGGCAACAAACATGAAATGGTGCAATATCATACGGATATAAAAAAATTCAAAAAATGTTGAAAACCTAGAAAATATCACAAAAAATCTAGAAATCTTCATAGTTCGTATGGTATGCACTGTACTTGAGCCCGAGATGAGGACCCCTAAAAATTTCCCAAGTTGCCTATCAAAAACCTAAAGGTGTTTATAATCAATCCCTAGGTTTTTGGGCCTTCTGGATGCAATGTCGATGTCTGTTTTGCTCTAGGTTGCCACAATTCTCTCTCTTAAAAACGCCTAAAAAACTGTCCTAAGCTACAAATCTAGCCTTCAATGGATTTGGTACCATACTAAGATCTGGTCTAACCAAGATCAAAGGAGAACCGAATCATATCTCATGCAGGATAGGGGCACAAAGAGAACTAAAATGAGAACCAAGAAGATTGCTCAAATATTCAACATCTGTGTATATGTATTATTCAAAGCATAGCTCACCCAGGAGAGAGGTGAGAAGAAAACCAAAATGAGAAACAAGAAATTCACTCCAATATTCAACATCTGTGTCTATATTTCTAATCTGTCAATCCATCATTTCAACAATGTAAAATACAGAGGAGAAGAGCAAATATAACAAAGTCATAGACTTGCATCTCTTTTCCTATTGGCCACATAAAAGGTGGCATCTAATGATGTTGACATATGTGAGGTAGGTAAGCACTAAATGCATACTTGGGCATGTGCACACCCTAATCACACACTAACTAGCCTTAGAGGAAAAGCCAACTTCTTGAGTTAACTTAACCAAAGGTGCACAATAAATATTTGCGCCAACAATATTGCGTGGTTTTGAGAGTCCGTTGATGTTAGCAAATGAATGTTGAACGAATGAAGAGAAATGGAAGGCATACAATACACTTACACACTTGTGTGTCTGTATCTTCATTAAGTAGAAAGTGGTCACATTCAATTGAGAAGGTTTGATAACCGCCCATTAGTTAAACATTAACTAATAGCTAGTTAGTAACTTAAACACCCTCCCTTAATGATTAAACTAGAGACTACTCCAAGTTTGTCCCAAAATTTTACAAACACAATGGAACCAAAGAGTTTAGTCATTAAATTTATAGACTATTTTAAAGATATCAACATGAAATTTGCAGTCCGTTGATGTTTTGCTGCTGTCCACTGTAAGAATTTTGGTGTAGACAAAAATTAAAAATGATAGCCAAGAGCAGAACAAAGATCCGACCATGTGGACATTAAATGTATCAAGCCATCCACCAATTTTTTGTAGGGTGATTCATTGAATGGCGATGAATCATCATTGGTTGATAACTTCAACCTAATATTTGTAGTTACGAATCTTGAATCTAGAATCCTATATATGCTGCTCAAACAAAATATACCAGGTTCATGGACCCTGCTTATGTCCATATAGGGACTTAATCAACCTACAAACCAAACGATCATGACTAGGTACTTGAAAATGTTTAGGGAACACAATGTAGACCTTGTCGAAATTGCCAATCAATGAACCAAACTAAGCTGTTATGGAGAGAAGCAAGCGAAATGTGATCATCTTCGTACTAGGTGTAAAAACCAACTTCTTAGTAATAGTGGGAGTAAAAATCAACATTGCATTAGGAGAAAAAACCATCTCCTCATCTATTCCCCCTTGTTGGGAAAAGCCTTTCGCAACAAGATGAGCCTTGTACTTGTCCAAAGTACAAATGTTGTCCACCCATTTGCAGCCAATGGGTTGTGTAACTAGTTATTTAGGTACCATATTGAGGTCAAAAGCGAGAGCAAAATGACTATGCTTTGCTGAAGTAACAACCTTGTTGCTAGTCCTCAAAACCAATGCCTATGACTTACGCATATCATCCTCCTGCAAAACTGCCAATGCATGTGATTGAGATTGAAGAATTGCATCCTATTGCACATCCTTCATAATGGATATTCCTTCCACAACTAGTGCATGTATGTTGACTGGATTAGGGTCAACAAGCCTATGAAGAATTTCATCCTTCAACACACCCTGTATGGTGGTGTCTCCCTCCAAACGTGCATTTACGTTGATTGTGGTAGGGTCAACGAGCCTATACAAGCACGAAGCAAACTCGTCAACACAACCTTGTCAAATTTATTGGCATTTAAATGATATAATTTAAGTCTTCTTCATCATGGCCAGAATGGCCAATAAGGTCAACCATATAGTATGATCTATTGCAAACAAGCTGCAGTAGGATTCGCTCATGCAATTGAGGTATTTACAGCCACCAATCACTATACCTACATGGCTACATCCACACAAAACACACAAAAAAAATCACTCAGGTTATGAAGCTTCTCCCTCTTCACATAAATTCATCTAATTATTTTGTTTCTATTTTGTGCATTATTCTCCTAAATATTTTAATACTTTCCCTAAACTTTTGAATAAACCTCATAAAACTTTAAGAAAATGGGAAATGCATTTTTTTATTATTGTGCCCTTTCTCAACCATATGAGAGCAAAATGCTTTTGGTGAAGTGTTGTTAGTATATTCCATTAAAATTTCTTTAATGTTTTCATCTCTCCATAACTTGGTCTTGTTTATATTTTTTATTCTTGAGACTTTAGTATTGCAGAATAATCATTAGGGCTTCTTGGCATCAAATAACACATGTGCTTCCTTAAAGGTATCCAAACTGTTGATATTCACTATTTAAACTTTGAATGTATTCAAGCTCTTGAGATGCATAGTCAAACCTTGATTTTCATGTAATGAGAGAGTGGATCTTTTTACATTTTGTCAAACAGTTGAGTTCATATTCCTTGAGTATGCTTCCACATTTTGTATATCATGGCATTCTCAACTATGTCGTCTAGAAATATCCGTTTTTAATTATTGTTTGATTGACATTCATACCCAATTCCAAAGCTCCCATTGTGGCACAAGCAGGGAAGATGTTGGGAAATGATTTGGAGTTTGGCTTTAACCTACCAATTGCATCCTACTTAAATGCCTCCAAGGCTTTTTCAGCAAACTCCTTTTGTATATTTCATGCAACCATGGCATTCTATGAGGTGACATTTGGTCAAAAGAATTTATTTGAAAAGCCTCAAAGCCTTTCAAGAACACCATTATGGCATACATTGGAGGCTGCAATCAACGAATTCCATGAGATCACATTTCTTGACAGAGGCTTTTTGTCAAATTGTCAATGTGCTTTGTGTATGCTTCAACATTTTTCATACGTGTTTGCTAGGGCACTTGCAACTACAACAATTGACAAAAACCCCCATTCCATGCTGCTCTGAATATGGTGAAAGGGTGAGGAGTCGTGTCGCAACCTGTCTCCGTGATTTGCTTTGTCCTTAGAGGGTGCCCAATCCTCTGCAGTCCACCATGGCAATGGCTGGGATTGAAATATTCTCGACCTCCTTTGCTGTCCATGGAGAGGGCAGTGTCGTCCCCTTCAATGGGACAACTGTGGGTTATGGGGCCCAAACCCTAGCCTGACCCAAGGCATTTCTCTTTCTCCTCTATCTCTCTCTCTATATATATACATTTTTGTTTCTATTTTTTTAAATTATGCACACACACACACACATATATGTACATATACATATATAGCATAAATATATACATATATATATATATATGTATGTGCACATATACATATATGTATGTATGTGCACATATACATATATGTATGTATATGTGCATGCACACACACACACACACACATATAGTCTTCTCGTCATGGAACATGCTATTGCCTATTTGTAGGATTTGAACTTGTATTAACTAACTTGTGTGTGTGTGTGTGTTTGCTCGTCATGGAACTGCCATTGCCTATTTGTAGGATTTGATATATATGTATATGTGCATACATACACACACACACACACACACATAGTCTTGTCGTCATGGAACATGCCATTGCCTATTTGTAGGATTTGAACTTGTATTAACTAACTTGTGTGTGTATGTGTTTGCTCGTCATGGAACTGCCATTGCCTATTTGTAGGATTTGAACTTGGATTAACTAACTTGTAAGAGTGTGTGTGTATATACATATATTACAAATATTTGTTTATATAAATAACCCTATATCCTTTTGATGTTATATATATATATATATATATATATATATATACATATATATATAACCCTATATCTTTTTGACGTTATATCAACAAATGGCTCATAATAAAAGTGACATATAGCGACATGTGGATGCGGTTGGGAACTCCAAGATAAGCGGCTTGTTTAATTGAAACAAGCATTCTACTTTTTTTTTGGTTATCACAATATTCTAAGCTTTCATTATTACATCCAACACAAACCTTTAAAAATGAAAAGAGAGCTATTATTTGAATGAATCTACAGAACATGGAGAGCAACCGTGTAATGGTGAAAGCAAGAGGCTCACCTTGCCTGGAAGCCTTCTTGAAAACTTTCCATGATCCCTTTTCCAAGCTTCTCCCTCAAGCTTCCCAAATACACTCCAACAATGGATGGTCCATCCCCCAAACAATCCAAGGATTGACAAATATATGGAAAAACTCTCTAACAAGATTGCATCTATACTTATCAATGGAGTATCTACTTTGTTACAAATAAGGTACTTTTTTTAATAATTGCATTCAATCTTCTTACATATGCCACATGGGTTTACTTGCATAAGTACACCTACTTTCTTCCATATGCAATTAATTCCTTACATGCCCACACGGGCTTCTTACAATTTCAATTAATGTACTTACAAACTTACTTGCATTCTCCACCCATTTGCACTTCCCACCAAACATAGGCTAGCCCCTACTAGTTAGGACCCATAGCCTTCTTAGAAGGGCTACGCACCTACTTTTCAATTATCTCGCTTTTTTTATAATTTATTCTTTAGATTTAATTCAGCCTTCATTTATTGGTATAAGTCTAGGTTTGGTATATTGCTTTAAGCTCACCTCACAGCACAAGGGAAATTTCACACAGAGGGGACTAAATTCAAAATCCTACAAGCATTAAGGGTTTGTCAAACATGTCGAACACGTCAAACACACTGAATTCAACTAGGGAATAGTAGTTCACACATGTGGCATTACATATGAAGGGGGCCATTACCCAAGTCTCTAATACTTGTTCTTCCCGTGAAAAGCTAGAATATGCTTTAAGGCACAAAGTGCTCTTCTTCCCATTGTGCCCCTTTAAAAGTCTCCCTAGAAAACTTAGAACCAATAACAAAGGCAAAATATCCCTTGAGAATGAACAATCAGGTTGTACCTCAACTCAACATTGCAACATAGGAGCAGCAAAGGGGTGTTTCCCAAGTGGATGGAGATGGAAGGTATGCCATTTATCTTTTGCCTTTGCTCACATTAAAGTCCACTCTTACTGTAAGGTGAAATTAGAGCCCAACCTTATGGTCCAAGATGGCTCCCAGTGTCCTTGGCTCTTATCTCTTTTGGACCAATTCCCAAATCCGTCCTCTCTAAAACATTCGAAAACCCCATCTTGGCAAAATCCCCAAGGAAATTTCAGAAACATCCTGGTTATTATAAACAACATATAGCCTTACATTGAGCACTGCTCAATCAACCCCCTGCATCAAGTTTTTCTCCCAGCCCCTTCAATCTCAGTGCAGAATTTATCCAAGTTGATGTACTTGTCCCCTCACCCTTTAGAATCATATCCCCGCACCCTTTAGAACCAACGTCCACATCTTCCAAAATATTGAAGCTAGCTATGAGGCTAGAGCTTTTCCACCCCAAGGTTTTGCTCAGTAGGATGTCAACATCCAACAATTTATTCAATAGTTGGCTAGGTCATTCAATTTCTTATGAAACAATTCAACATGATTCATGGATACCATTCTATGGGAGAATGTCCTATAAGTGTGTTGGAAGTCCACCACCAGGCTTTTCCTCTCAACACAAACAAAGTTTACAGGTCCAGCCTCTGGTGCATCCTCAAACACTTTGATCATGGAGTTGTGCACAACAAACAAAGAATGATCTGAGCCCCATGCTTCAGTTGGCATTTAGGCTAGCCCAAAAGAAAAGGATTTCCTTGTTATGTATCAGGGCTCCAGTAGTAAATCATCTTCCTTGTTGGATGTGTTCCATTTTATATTGCCCTTTTTGGATCAATATTTTGTATGGCTTATGCCTCTGAATTGTTCATCAGTGATCCTTTTCCATTTGATAGCTTGCAGGTTTATTATTTGGACCTTTCCTTTCTTGTTTAGTTTTCAGTATGTTTTGTATGTTGCATGTTTTGGCATCTTAGAATGGCTCTTTCTAATTGGATTTTCATATTAATATGTATTACAAAAAATGGTTTTATTTATCAGAAAAAGGTTCTTGGTTCATAGTAGTCATTGCAATTACCATGTTTATGCCACATTTAATTCTTTTCAAGTTTATAAAACTATGAACAAAGGGACTTTGGTCCCCTCATGGGGTTAAGTGCATGTTGCACTATCCACCAGCGTTGAATTCTAGTTGTGATCAACCTAACCAAATAGGTACAAGAACAGAAAGGTATGATGTGGGTGTTAGTCAGTGACTTTTGGTGGAATATATTCCTCAAACTTGGCAAGTCAGAGGCAGTTTGTGCCATGCAGGGCAGCACCATGCATATGTTTCTTGAAGCTTCCAATGAAACAAACATTATGAAGTATCCTTTAGAAGTAATGTTTCTGGTTCTACAAGTTGTCCTTTGCCTAAATGAGGACTCAATCTTGTACAATACATTCCTTCTCTCATTATAAATGCATTGATTTTCAAATGCCACCCCTCAAATCTTTATATTGTATACTCGAAGAGCATGGTGCTTTAACGTTTTTGGTTTAGAAAAGCTTATGTTTGAATAACAGCATAGTTCACAATGCATCATAAATTTAAAATGCTATTGATTTTAGGTTTCCATAGTTGTAAAGCTCTTGCTATACAAGCTCAATAATATATGGTGTAATATATTATGTGCTACTTATGCAAAGCCAAAATCTTTGAAGACTCATGTAGTTCACTATCAATAATCCTTGCTTAAGTTTTAGCTAACATCAGAAGCATTGGCCTAGTGATGTTGTGGTTGAGGGTCAAAGGAACAACCATCAACCACTCAGCTGATCATTATGTACAAACAAAACATGGAAGCAAAATCATCAACATATTCAAATTGGAACATATAACATTCTTCATTAATTTCTCAAAAAACTTAATAATCAAGTACTTGGAAGAAATGCATAAACACAATGCTCTTCTACACTCTACTTTTAAACTCGAATTATAAAGCACACTTCACCTATCTTGACTTATATACTTTATAGAATTCTGTCATGCAAGCTGCACTCACTCACTTCCTTGCAAGCTTCCCTCATTTTGCTAGCTCACCCTTACCAATTCCACAAGCCCCTATCTCAAATTCGGACTGAATATAAATGTTTATGGCTCTTATTACTGGAGGAAAGAATAACCAGTGGGGAAGAAAAATGTTTCACCTTCCAGCCATTACTTTAAGAAGAAAAAATTTCATGATTGAAAGGAGAGATGATTCATCTTCTGAACATTACAAGATTACGCATCATTGGTTTAGTTTAGAGTGATCCAGATGTTGTTTGATAATCCATGATACATGCCATGTTTTGTGATGTAGCATGTGTATAGAAAAAACATGACACTTGCAAAAAATCTCAACAAGCACCTAAGTGCATAGTTACCAAATCCGGCCAGATCCGAATTTTTTGGCTGGCCCGGATAAGTTCGTCCAAGTCGGCCCTGTTTTTTTCCAAAAAATTATTTTTTTTATTTTTTTATTTTTTAAAGTTTTTCACACAAAAAAAGCCCAGAAACCATAAACATGATATAATATTAACATTTTATATTATTTTATTAATATTTTTCATTGTATTTGTTTGTTTTGCATATTTTAAAACTATGCTCACATATATATTTGTATATATTCTGGATTGGATTTTTCTGAACTTTTTCAAGAATTCTGGATTCCGGATTTTTTTGCCCTCCCGAACGGATCCGGATTTCCGAACTTGGTAACTATGCTTAAGTGTCATTGTTGTGACTAAAATAGATCTCTACAAGCTCAAATTCAATGGAGTCTAGTATTTGCTAGACCATAGGATTCGGCTTTTACAAGGTCAACCAGCTGCATGACTTTGTAATCTTCTAATTTCAATTTCACCATTGTCTTCTACTTGGAAAAATAGGCAAAAAAAATGACTCTATTTCAAGACCTTGTGAGCAAGATATGAACCTTGCAATGTCTAGAGCTGACTAGATCACAAAGTTTGGCTTCCACTAAGTCAAGCAACTGCTTGACATTGGAAATCTTTAGATTTTGATTTCACCAATGTCTTTTGCTCAGAAAAATACACAAAATCAAAATAAAGATACTCAAATTCGAGATTTTATGAGCAAGATATGACCTCTGCAAGGTCTAGCACTTGGTAGACCACAAGATTTGACTTCCATAAGGTCAACAACTCGCTTGAACTCAAGGGGCTACCAAAATTGATCTTCAACATGCTAGATCAAGTTGTCTTTCCAAGAATGCTCCTGCATCACCTAGTACAATGCCTCGCCCCAATTGTTGTCCATCATGTCCAACCTTTCCCTTTCAAGAGCCTTCAAAATTCCATGCCAATGCACCTCCCCGTTATTAAAAATTTGGTTAGTACCAGTATGGTACCCTCTTGTGGAACCTTTTATTAAACAGTTAACTTAGACTTTGATAGATCAAGTATTAGCAAAGTAGTCAATCTTGGTACTGGTACAAGTATGGGGTTTGGGTATGCTGGTACGGTGTTTTTCCCCCTAGGCACGACCGTACAAAAAATATCCCAAATGAGCAAAATTAACCACATAATATGCAAAGTAAACAAAATAAGTTCAATAACCATAAACACTAAATAGCTACAAAACACAAAAATTAATCTATTTTAAGCATAATGTTAATAAAAAAAAACTATATATATAAAACTAATGTCTTTTTTTAATTGGTCAAAAAAAATTGCTGTCGCCTGTCTGTTAAATAATAATTAAAAAAGCTGATAATTAACAACCAAAGTAAAAGCCTTTCATCTTAAGGCACATATAGTTTCAAACTTGGAACTACATACTTAAATGCATAAACAAGCCGGAATGTCTTGATGGGGGTTTTAGCCCGCTACTGCTGCGGGTGTTGGGCTTATCCCCCAGGCTTATCCTCCCCCCAAGCTTGAAAGTTGTTTCTTCCCTGATTTTGAATCTGGCTGATTCCCATACTTTTTCTATTTTTGCTTTTTTCCTCTTCTTCTTGACCTGTCCGGTTTTGATTTTCTTTATTGAAGATTTGTTCTTGTTTTGGGCAGCAAATATGAGATCTGTTTCTGACTACCTTTATCAATATTGATTTGCGCTTCCAAATTCCTTGAGTTTGAAAGTGGAGGCCGTCCAGCCTTCCCCCTTTTAGCTGATTTTGATAATTGTAGTTGAGTCCATAAATCCTTTAATTGCTTATGAGACAACTTATCTAGAGGATCTTCTTCCTCAAATTTATCTTCTTCTTCCAACAAATCCTCACCTTTTGGGCCCTCCTGTGGATTATACTTATCATCTTAGGCTTGCCCTAGGTCTCTAGAGTAATCATGATCGGGCAAAATTTCTTTTGCTGAGGAAAACGTTGATTTCCTCAGAGGTCGCCTCAAGGAGAGATTGCAGAACTTTGAATTTATTAGCCATACCTGAATCCTTTGGTTTCCAAGTCTTTTCCTGCTTCCTATTCCTTCACTTATTTTTTGGTTCCTTGAACCCTTTGCTGTTTTGTTCCAGATTCGACCTTTGCTTAGGGTAGTCCTTACAAAGTGCCCATAAGTGTAGCAAATTCTACATCTGAAAGGGACTTTTTCATAATCCAAATATTGAAGTCATTCTCTAATTTCTGATTTGAACTTGATAGCCAATGGCAATGGTTTGGACAAATCTATTCTTACACAAATACTTGCATAAACTGCCATAAGCCCTACCATAGTTGATTTTGCCATGTAGATATACTCGCCCGATTGATTTCTTACTTGTTTGAAGATATCCTCTTTTCATAACTCGGATGGCAAGCCATACAAATGGATCTTGACATGAACCAAAGTCAAATCCCCTGTCTTTGGATTAAAACCCACTTCCTAAGGGCTCATATATAGCCCAACTCTTCCCATGAACCAAGGGCCATTCTAAAGATGTCATCTCTTTGTTTCGCAGAATAAAAAATAACTTGAAAAAAGCCTTGTGGGAGAAAGTTTACTTGACTTGCAAAACTGATATTCCAAGGCTTTCCTATGCACTTTTGGAGATCTACCGCATTTGGCCAAAATCCCAAAAATTTGTAGATCAATGCACATTCTTTCAAATGTGAAATTGTTTTCTCTATTTCTGTCTTGAACCCTAATAATAGGGACTTCCTCTGCCATTGGGATGATATGTGAACTATTGTCCTAGAGTTCCCTGCAGGTTTCTGGACTACATTCCTCCTTTCTTCGTCCACTGTTGCATCTCTGACGCAGGTGGGCTTGTCCACCGATGGATGTCGGGGTTTTGTTCATTGGAAGCATGGGAGAGCCATTGCAGTAGGGCAGACTACCACACCAATAACCAACACTCCTGTATTGCCCGTTGTTCGCTATCACCACCTAATATAAAACTAATGTTAAAAATAAATCCATTAAAAAAATTAAAACATAATAAAATGTTAAAAAATAAATATAATTTTTTTAAAAAATTAATAATAAAATTTGAAAAACTAAATATTATTAATTTCGATTTAAAATAAATAAGTTAAAACTAATAAAAAAACACAATGCCTAATAGTAAAGTTATGAGATCATAATACCTAGATCTAGAGGCTGCAATAGCAAACTATTGAGAGCAATGACAAGGTACAGCCTATGGAGTTAAAATGACAACACACAGACTCCAATGTCAAAAACAACACTAGTAACACAAAATCAATCCGTTTTTATTCACAAAATTCAAAAAACTTTCAGGGTTTTCTAATAATTCAAACAAAATTGATGTGTTCGAATTTGAGAGTTGATTTTCGATGAATTTCATTTAGTTTGCTCAAAATTGCCGAATTCTATGAGACTTAGCTTCTCGATTCACCTGTGGGTATTGCTCTGGTATGTCTTGGTAGGGTTGGGTATGCCCAAGTTCATTTCGGCACGGTTGGGCAGGTGAACCAAACCGGGACCAGTGAAGGACCCAGTTAACTACATAGAGTATTAGTATTTCGAAATTGGGAAGTGTGGGCAAAGGGCTCCACAACTCTTGAGGCATAGTCAAGATATCATATAATGAACCTTGGGAATCAACACCAATAACTTCTCTAAAGTTTGGGTTCTCATGCAAGGAGTGTATCTAGCACTCAAATATCATTGTATGCTTGTTCATATTAAGGGTGGTTCAACTGCTATCATCAACATTGTCTATGAGCTATACAAATGCCACATTGATGGTTCACATCAGTACCACCCCCTTTCATGTTCTTGGGTCTTTGCAACATTATCAGTACTACAGTCCAGGGATTCCTTAGGTTCACAAAAATGCGATTTAACCATGATTGATGAGGTGTCTAATTCTTTGGTTGACCATCTAGCTAAGAATATAACTACATATGGAAGCAACCATATGGGGATACAAATCTGCATGGGTGCAACAATTCCCTTTTCACCACATCATGGAATATAAGCATAACTTTGCAAAAGGCATAAGAGTTGTCAATCTTAGTCTCGGAAGGCCTAGAGATATCAACACTTGCCACCATGGTAAATTTTAATTATTTTTGTTTTAAGGTAATTAGTTTTTTCAGTTATTCATATGTGGTTGGAACTCACTCACTTTGAAGGCTGTGTTGTAGCCCAAATGTTAGTAGCAAGCTTTGAATTGGGTCTCGGTAGGAAGTTCCAAGACACCTCCCAAATGTTCTACCAGCCATTAAGTTGCCTTGGTAACTTAGAAGGACAGCAAAATTTTCAATTGCTCGCATCCACATTGCTGCCTATTTCAAGTACCTTGGATACCCCAGAAGTGGTTCCTATGCCACCTACTAATATTGGCCAGCTTATTCATTAATTACTACCACATAGCTTAAATTTTATTGTTCCCTAGCATACTTCACTTATTCCTTAGGAGTTATCTTTCACCTAAAGACAACCACAACTTTTATAGGTGAAGGGGCCAATAGCTGAACATATTCCAATATTTGAAATGGGTTTTGATCACATAATACCTCATAGTTGTCATAGTACTACCCAATAGTTGTCATAGTACTACCCAATAGTTGTCATAATATTATTTAATAGGTGTCCAAATTTTACCTAATAATAGTGTAAAGTAACCAATTTCATCATGACATTTAAGATTCACAACTATTAGATACCCAATGTACAACATATTTAGACCATGTATATGTATTGGATAACCCTTTTTTCTAATGCATTTCAAGTTTTTTATTTTAAATCAATTCAAAATGTGTCTTTCCCTCCATTTCAACATGTCAATGAAAAAAATATAAAGTTAAAAACATGTTAAACGTTCAAATGAATTAATTTTAGGGTTCGTACGTGGTGTCTAGGTGGCAGTGTGAACCATAGTTACCAAATCTGGCCGGATCTGGACAAAATTTAGCTGAATCCAAATTTTTGGCTGCCCTGAATAAGTTCGTCCGGGTCGGCCTTGTTTTCTTTCAAAAAAATATATTTTTTAAATTTTTTAAATTTTTTTTAATTTTTAAAGGTTTTTTATGCAAAAAAATGCCCAAAAAGCATAAACATGATATAATATTAACATTTTATATTGTTTTATTAATATTTTTCATTGTATTTGTCAGTGTTGCATATTTTAAAACTATTCTCACATATATATCTGTATATATTTCGAATCAGATTTTTCCAAACTTTTTCAAGAATTCCGGATTTTGGTTTTTTTTGCCCTCTCGAATGGATCCGGATTTCCGAATTCGGTAACTATGGTGTGAACACCCAATCTTAGGGTGCACTAGTACTGGTGTAGTTCCCCTAAGGTATAGGCTCACAAAATATTTTGCACTCCATCACCTCTTTATGCCTCACATCCCTCACAACTCATCACCCCAACCAAAGACAATGATGCAAATATACATGGCCCTCAAATTCAGATTAATCCTTCCACAAAAATCGTTTTTCATTCCACCTCCTTTAAGAGCTCATTTTTTCATTCCCTTACACAACAATGATGTAAATCAGCTACACCAAGACTAAAGACAACCTCAGTAACTTGCAACTACAATTACTTCACTCAAGCCATATAGGCAACTAGGGTTTTTTGAAATAAAAGAATTACTTTTAGAGAAAGGTTATGAGGATATTCTCTCAAGAAGGATTTGCTGTGAACAATTAGGCTTCCTTCCCAATTTCTTCATGACTAGGGACAAAAAATAATCAAGGAATGATGTATGGTTCATTTGCTTTAAATAGGAGGAAAGGGCCTAATCGTGTGAGACAACAATATCTTCTCAAGCCTACTCCATCATGAACTAGACTAGCATGTATTATGGGTAAGGATCTTGCAAGAAAGCTTTGATCTCTAGCGACATGTCTAAATCTATCCTTGGTTCTTAACAACCCTCCATGGGCCTTGCAAATAATGCCCACTCCAAAGCTTTGGGTGTGTCCATTGAAGCCCTTCATTTGGTAATAGACACCTCCACTGTTGTTCATGTGTCCATGGGAATCTATTACAAGTTATACGTTTTTTTCTCATAGATGAGCTATAGCTCATGAAACATCCAAGTACACGAGGCTCAGTGATTCTACACTCAAACTAAGAGGGGTTAATGCAAACAATTTATTAAATCCTATCCCTGATGAGATGACACTCATATCACACATGAAGACACTTAAGATTTACTCAATCAACATTCTTATGGGAGTCAACTCATCAATGCTAAAGCCAACCTGAGTCAATTACCAATTGCCATACCACACTTGAATGACAACGGGCTATGGGAGCTTGTTGGGGCTCTCCTTAACCATATGAGACCCCTTATTGAACATACTTATCAAATAAAAAAACTCACACGTAATGCCAAATGGGATCAGCTCAAGTGGTAGAAATAAAAAAAGAAAGAAATCATATTAATATCCACAAATGACCAAAAGTAGGTCAATGGGACTGAAAGATACAACCATCAACAATAGAAGGTTCTAGGAAGAGAGAATCCACTACAAAAGAAATAAATTAAAGTACAAAGACAAAATAGAGCAGCTTGCCACTAACACAAGTAGCAAAGAAACCAAAACAAATAGTAATGAGGGGCGAACAAAAGCCCCAAGAGCATGTGCCAATGAAGACTGGAGGAAAATCTCATCGAATGTCTTTGTTGATGCCTAAAGTGGAGGAATCATCTGAGCCATTATCAATCACTGCAAGGGATCTGGTAATGCTGTCTAGTGAGTGTACAGGGTCGGAGGAGCCAGGTCGGGGGATCCTAGGAGGAAGCAAGACACATCCTTTAGAATCTCCCCTAACATCCAAGGCCGATGTAACTCCAGTAGTAGAGAAGAAGCTTGTAATATTAGTTTGCTCCAGTGGTTTGGGGGGTAGTTGGCAAGAAGTAAATGGGTTTCAAAACGTAGGCCCATGTTTAAAGACCACAAGACATGATAAAATGTTGAAACTGGGTAAAATACAACATCCAACACACTGGGTTCGACATACCCCAAAAGACAAGGTTAGGTGCAAGTATCGAGTGACCTTGACGATAGAGATACCTCTCGGTTGTGGCCTCTATTCCTAAGGCTGCCCCCAAAAGGGGGAATTTACCAAATAAAACCAAAAAAACAACTTACATAGAATGTGGGCCAAGTATGTGAGCAACTGGGCTCCATAAGGAAACACCAAGATAGTAATTGTGAAGTTGTGGTGGGCATTTAGGTGGGGAACACAAAATTATTTAAAAATTGCTCTCATCGATCACTCAACATGTCCCCTTGATATCCTAAGCAAACTCTTACCTTCATATTAGAAGAGCCATTCCATAAACATGCCAAACATTGAGGATCAATCTTGGGTAGGTTAGTGAAAACCCATCTTTGCGGATCCCTTTGAGTTACCAACACTTGTGGTATACCATTGGGTTATGTGTAGGTCAATGTGTGGCCTACACTTTTCTATGTGTCGGGGTCAGTTCCTTATTATGGGTCGATCAACCCTTATTTCATTTATTGATAGGTGTATAAATAGAGACTATCTCCCATCAATTGATTAATTATTTTATCAATCCATTTTATGTAGAGTGATTCTTTTTTGGGTGTCTATTGACACAACCACATATCTGCGTCTTCTTCTATGCTTGTGCAGATATTTATCTGATCGATTATAGAAGGTATTTATAGCTTAGGGTTGTTATTGTGTAAATTCTCTAGGTTCTGGTCCTTTGCTTCTGCTAGGGTGCATGGAGGATTGTCAATGTCTTAGAAGGTGTTTGATCGCACTTTTATCTTCAATAAATGGTCAATTTTTATGAAAAAGAGAGATCTAGTGATTTCATTGGAAAAAGGATATTTTTTATTTCAAATTTGCATTCCTTGTGGAATTCGAAGGCAACAAACACTCTTTCAAAGAGATTTGGGTTTGTAGATTTCTCCCAATGCAAGATTTTGTTTGTATAGGATAAAGTGGGTTTCTAAAGGAATTCTCCTCTAGGGGAAACATTTTCTAGATCTGATTCCTTTTTTGGATTTCTTGCAAAAAATTAGTAGGGGTCCATTTTTTAGTCATTACCAAATTTGTTCATTTGAGCCACCAAATTGAGCTTGGAAGGTTTGTGGGGATCTAGTAAAGGAGTCTTAGCAGCAGTGGTTGGTCATGTAAGGGCTCAGTGTATGACCGCGCACAAATTGAGTAGAGCGGTTGGGTATGAGAGAAGCAACATGTGATTGGGGGCTCAACGTGCATGTGGGGTGGATTTGGAATAGGGGTATAACAAAACTCGAGTGTGATAAAATTGTGTTGGGCTACGAGCGTAACCTACTTGCCATAAGGCTCTTGGAGGAGGTGTGGGGATTCAATCCCCTCATCTACCTTGTTGTGCACCCGTTGTGTGCCTGCGTGGATATTTGAGTTGCAGCTTGGCAAAAGTGATAGTGGTGTTGGATTTTTGGTGCCTGTGTGGTGTGTGTCGTGGCAAGTGACTTAGAGTTGGTAGGCAACATGACTTGGGTTTTGGTTGGCATTTGAAAATTGCAAGTGTCACATGGCACCTTTTGTTTGGATTAGTACGGAACCATGTAACCGACATGCGATTTTTGGAAATTTAAAAAAATTTCGAAATCAGGTTGAGGTGGCCAACATGTGTCATGTGTGTCATTAGATGCAAATTTTCGCTATTCATGCATTTCTTCCCAATGATTTTTTCTAGCAAATCGAGCCTCTACATGTAACAGTGTCACATCAATAGAGTAGTCTAGGTGGTGCAGAATGGTGAACAGTCAAGGAGTAATCTACACAATCAATGGATTTGGGAGTGACACATGGCATGCTCAGGGGATTTGCCACCAAAATTTGAATGCAAATTTTAATTCAAATTTTGCATTCTTTGGTGGATTTTTACTTGAACTTCAAATGGCCATAACTACGTCATATAGACTATATGTGAACCCATTTTTGACTGTTGAAATTCACATTTCAAGCTCTTCATAGTGGTGGTGTTCGTTTCGGCATTTTAAGGATTCTACAACGGTCTTAGTAGTGGTGAAGTTGGAGAGGATTCTAGGTGTTCTAGTATTGTTCGGGCACAATTTTCATGCACGGGAGTTATCCATTGAGATTGCTTTGAGGACCATGGGTTTGTGGCGGATTATATGTGTAGGGTTAAAAAATCCCTTTTGTTGAGAAGTGAAATGCATTTTATAATCAGGAGCATCAGGTTCTCAGAATTATGTTGAATCATATTTCACTTGGCCTTCATTTTTATCTAAAGAAGTGCAATACTTTGAATAAGATGATGGATATCATGAGCAACATGTTTGTGGAAATCGATCAGAGGGTTGACATGCTTAATTGTGAGCTAGTAGCATCATAGTTCAACTACTCATTGAGTATTCGAGTTTTTTATTTTGGTGAGTTTTTTATACCAGTGAGCTTGTCTAGGGCAAGATTTGGCAAGTTTTGTGCCAGAACTCGTGACAAATACTTGCCTAGTCCGAGTGTAGAACTTGCCTTTGCAGTTTGGACACTACATACACATTTTAAACGTGGTTTTAACGTCACATTGGCTTCTTTTTAAGCCCACATGCCTACATTTTCATCACACAACATTTGAGAATCCTTCGAGCGAATTGGAGGGAGTTTATAGTGGATTGGTAAAAGCATATTTGAAGAATTTTGATTCTAGGTTAGTCTTTTTTTTTTTAACTTTTTTTTACAAGAATGTTAATTCTTTCTAAAATATTAATAGTATGTTTCTAAACGTGATTTACAAATTTACATGCATTCCATTCAACTCCCATAATCTTTATTCGCGATTTAAATTTTATAGTTTTTTCATAATTTATGAATGAAATTGAAGGTTATTTTTTCCTATACATAGGGTTTACAACTTTTATTTTTTATTTGAAATGCTGTTTTTTTTAAATTTGAACATGCTGCAAGTTGGCATACAATGGCAGCCAGCCCCGCATCAGGGTCAACATCAGTGAGTGGAAGCTATCTTGCTAGAAGCTATACCACTGCTAGGAAGTATGTCGTAGCTGCACTGTCCCAGGGGATTGTGATTTGCACGTTCTGCTTGAAGAAAGTTTCTGGAGGCATCAATCACCTCAAGTACAATATCGCATGCATTCCTTGCCACGACGTCATGTTGTGTTCCAATACCACAGAAGAGGCAAAACAAAAGATGCAGGCAAAGCTTGCATTATTAGATGAGAAGAAACTAGAGAGGGAAAGGGTACAAACAACCATAACATCAACCATTAATCCCGACCTGGCAGTGGAAATGGGGATAAATATGATAGATTGTGGGTTCTAGTTGTGGTCCAGGCATACTAGGCACATCCACTTCAAACAAAACTTAGTCACATAGCTTTTCTGTACCTAGAAACATACATGGGGCACAACCTTCGCTGCAAGGTATAGGGTGGAACAAGGAAGTGCACCGCTAAGCAGATAAGACCTATGCGGATTTCTAGTATTACAATCTTCCATTTAACATAACAGAGAGCCTGTACTGGGAATATTTGGTGACGACATTGATAGTTGCAAGGAAAGGGTACAAGGCACCATTTCCAAAACACTTAAGTGGGAGGTTGCTTCAGAATGTTGTTGCAGATGCAAAGTCAATTATTGAAGAACAAAAGCAGCAATGGCAAAATTTCAGATGCACCATTCTTTCATATGGGTGGATGGATGGAACTACACTCATCATTTTTTTAGTAGCTTCAAATGGTGAAATGGTTTCTTGAACTCAGTTGATGCCTCTAACACAATAAATAATAGAAAAACTTTGAGCCTTATGTTGGAGGAGGTTGTCTTAGAGGTGGGCATTGAGAATGTTGTACAAATTGTCATTGACAATGCAACAACATATGCGGTTGTTGGGAGATTGCTTAAGGAGAGACATTCAACACTCTTTTGGACCTCTTACACAGTCCATTGCTTTGATCTTGTTTTGGAGGATAGAGACAAAATTGATTGGGTGAAAATGGTTGTAGAAGATGCCAAAAATATCACAAAATACATTTATAGTCACCCTTTGGGTTCTCAACTTGATGAAAGATCACATGCAGATGAAAGAGCTAGTATTGCAAGGTTGCAACTAACTTCTTAACGTTGCAAAGTATTTGTAGTTGTTGACACCGTTGAAGCAGATGTCTGTGAGTCAAGCATGGCTAGACTCAACATATTCAAAGAAAGCTGATAGAGAGAGGACCACAAAGACAATTTTTGATGATGCCTTTGCAAAGAGAGTTGTAGAGATCATCAAGGTAACTTCACACTTCAATTTAAATTTCAAATCAATACTTTATTTTCAAAATTTAAAAGTATTTACTTCAATTGTATGTTTTTAAGTTTATAGGTGTCAGAGCCTTTGCTGAGGGTTTTGCGCTTGGTGGACAGGGAGCAGACCTCAATGTGATATATCATGAGGCCATGGATGGGCCAAAGATGCCATCCAAAACTATTATAGGTGGATAGAGACTGATTTGATCCCATTTGGGAGATAATTGATCCGAGGTGGAACAATCAACTCCACTAGCGCTTTCATGCAATGGGGTACTACCTCAACCCCAAGTTTTTCTACTTCGACAGCTTCAAAGATGATAATGAGGAGGTTATGGAAGGCCTATCAACATGCATTGAGAGGATGACACCTGAGTCTGAGGTGAGGTACTTCATTATTTCAGAGTTGCATAATTAGAAGCAAGCTAGGGGGAGGCTTTATTCTTCAGCACTAGCTATTTTAGGGAGATCCACCCAGACACTAGGTAACAAAAATTAGAAGTTACAAATATACAAGTATTAATCATTAGCAAACTTTTGAATATCTTGTTTGCAGGTTCTTGGTGGGAAGATTGGGGTGGAAATACCCCAAACATTCAAAAGCTAGCCCTTAGAATTTTATTTGAACCTTGTAGCGCTTCTGGATGTGAGCGCAACTAGAGTTTGTTTGAGGCCATTCACACGAAAAACAACAATAAGTTTATTTAATGATGGCTCAATGAAATAGTGTTTTTGCAATACAAATTTTGGCCTTGCATAAAAAAGGTGGAGGACACATCACAAAAGCCTATTGATTTGTATAAGATTGATCCCTACAATGGCTGCACTGCACAAGATGAGGAGACCCCCTTGTTCATAGAGGACAAGATTGTTGATTTCGAAAGACAAGTTATGGAGGGTGTAAGTAGTGGTATAACAAAACAAGAGAGATTGGATTGGATGACATACTTGTAGATGATGTCAAACATGAGGCAAGGAGGAGTCGCTGCCAAATAGTATCAGGGTGGAGCCATAGGGTATAGCCTTTCAAGCAGAGCGAGGAGCCACAATGGAGTGTGATTTCTAGACCCTCATATTCTCCCCAATTTTTTACTACAAAGGGAAGAGGAAATTGTAAATTAATGTAATTTGTAACTTCCATGGATATGAAACTTATAATGATGATTTTCAATGACAATCATCATAAATTTATAAGTTATAACAACTATCAGTTGGTTGTTGTATTCGCATGGTGATGCGATTCCGTACTCTTTGTATTCAAATCTAATAGAAAACACTTACCCAACGTTTTATAGACTCATTTGATACATTTTGTAATTGTAATTTGTATAAAATTTATGTTTTTAAAGAAATTTAAGTAATTTTTTAAATTTCCAAGTATTTTGCTGAGTCAGATTTTTTTTGGCTTGTTGAGTTCCAGTTGAGTGCGAGTATGCAAACTATGAGTAGCATTGTATCCTCTGTCTTTTAATAAGATTGAGGACTATCAATCTTGTGTGAAGGATTATTTGTACTTGTTGGAGTGTGGTAAGGAGCATGAGAAGGATGGTGATAATTCGAGTGATACAATTCTTGATGAGGTGATTGTTTTTTGTTTTACACAAGTGTGCAATGATACTCTAGTTTCTTCGAGTCTGATCTAGATGCTTGATGTAGACGAGGATGAGACTTCCAGTTCCAATTTATAAGCTCCTATAGTTGTGAGTCATGACTCATGGGGATGCCTCAAAGGATGGTGAGGTTGTTTAAAATGAGTTGTCCCAAGGGGGTCACTGCTTCTTTTGGAGGAGATAGGATGATAGGGGGATATGCACTTGTCATTGAGGACGAATTGTGGAAATCAACGGCCTAATCATTATTATGTCCATGGTGGTGGATGTTTGTGATTCACAATTCTATGTAGAAGAAAAGGACAATGCTATGGAGGAGTTATGTTCTTTGATTGAGATTTAGATGTTGGACTTGAAATTTGTGATGTGATGTTGGTTGTCTTAATCCAACCAAAGATGAACGTGATTTTTGTTGAGGCATCTGAGATGGTATGTTTTGGGGCATTTGGCTCTCATCATTTGATGGGATTTTTAAAGATTTTGATGGATGGGTGTCCTTGTGTGTGTGGGCCATCCCATGAGTCAAAATTGTTATGCTGTTTTCATCTTTTGCTTCTGAGTGCATGTTCAAAAGGATGTTGGAGGTCTTGTTGACTTTAGTTTTCCATGATTCTTGTGGTGGTTTGGGGCATGTTGTGACCTTGTAGACCATGAACAAGATCATGGCATGTTGGCTTTCTACTGAATTTGGTTTGAAAGGCCCAAACATAGGATTTTGTGGCAAGTCATGTGGATGGTATTTTGGTGCCTTAGTGATGATTTCAGGTTTGTAAGGCCCAAACCTAGGGCCGTGTGGCATATTTTGTGGAGGGAAATTTGCTACTTACCTTTAGTTCTTAGGCATGTGATTGAGGATCATGCAAGATATAGAAGCTTATGTTCATGGATAGAAGTATTTGGTGATCGTCATGGTGTTAGGATCAAAGTTGGACTCAATATTTTTCCTATCATCATAATGGATGACACATTTTTGGTGCTTTGCTTCAGATTGTGTTTATTTGGGAGCATATGCACATTGTAAGGAGCTTGGAGTGATCGGCTTACCGTTTGGATTGATAGGAAGTTTAAGCCTTTTCCCATCATATTGTTTGGTTAGATTCTCTTTGTGATTCCTCTTTAGGGGGATGTTGTTTAGTGGGGTGAAACTACACTGTGATGGTTCATCTTTGGAAAATAAGGGACCATTCTTTCTCTCATATAGAGATGAGAGAGAGTTTTTATTCCTTGATGAAGAGTCGAGATGTGTTTTTCCTTGTGGAGAACAACTGCATGCTTTTGGCTGGCTCATGTCCTAGTAATTGTTCGCTTATGGAGCAACAACGCTTCACATCTTTGAGGCAGAGGCAAAGGAGCATTGATTGTATCAGTAGCGTGGTTTGTGTTTGTGAGTTCAGATGTTTTTTCAGATTGCTTATCCTTTGGCATGATGCAAATTCGTCTAGTTGTAGGAGTTACTCAGGGTTTCAGAAGTTGTCATTAGGGGGGATGTTAAGGCTTCTCTTCTTTGTGAAGGTACGGGTTGTTAATCGCACCTTCCTTTGGTCGTCCAAGTGATGTTTTATAGGGGATGTTAGAGTGGAAAATCCATCTTTGTGGGTCCCTTTGAGTTATTGACACTTGCGATATATCATTGGGTTATGTGTAGGTCAATATATAGCTTACACTTTTCTATGCATTGGGTTTATTTCCTTATTATGGGTTGGCTTAACCTTATTTCATTTATATTTTTGCTAAGGGTAAACGCTTTTGACTGGAGCTTTGAACCACACATATCCACATATCCACATATCCATGTAACATGATGCTTGCAAGAAATGAACTTGGGTTGGGCCAGAAATAACCTACCCATTTAACCAATAGGTCTACATCTCATCTGCACCCTTATTTAATCTATTGATAGGTGTATAAATAGAGACTGTCTCCGACCTATTCATTAATTAGTATTAGATAGAGTGATTCTCCTTTGGGTTTCTATCGACACCACATATTTGTATCTTTTGTGCTTGTGGAGTTATTTACTTGATCGATGATGAAATTGTGTGTATAATCTGAAAGGATATTTCTTCAAGCACCGTGAAAATGGAGGTTTGTTTATGTAACAAGGATATGAAAGAGTGGGACTCCCTAACTTCAGTCAATGCAAATCATATCAAGGGGTTCTTTTCGGAGTACGAAGTACCCATGGGATCATCTGCAACTCTTGTAACCAAACTGATAGAATGAGCACATTGACTCACCTGAACACCTCCACACGGATGATCTTCTTTCAAATTTCCCTCATTTTCTTAGTATATCTCATGGTCATCTTGAAACACCTATAGAGGGACAAGGATCCCATCCCTGCCCCTGTATCCACATCTTTTGGTGGCTGTTTATATATAATGTAGGCGTACCCTTATTCATTTACTCCCATGACTTGATTTGCATTTGTGTGGCCACACCCTCATGTCTCTAGGTGACAATTATGTTTGCGTTTTTTAGTCATGTTTGTTGAATGGGTCCTTTGACTTTTGATTTTTTTGTTTTTGTATTTGCCTATGTCACTTGTTGTTTAGCATTAGCTCTATGTGGCATCAGCCAGCTTTTATCTGCTGATCCTTCAGCACCTTTAATGTAATTACACACTTTTAATGGAAAAAACAACCGTGTGCATAGGCAATCGAACACTCTCATTGCCCTACGGTAAATGCCTCTGGGGATGATAGTACATCTGATACAACATCATTATATTGGAATTTCATATTAAATAACCATCCATCCATCAACAATGATTCAGCCATGAATGTGTGCTATAATTTATACACAAATAACATAGATACACAAAGTGGAGAAGATAAGTTGTCGGTTTTTTTTTTGAGATGGGGGGATTCCTTTATGGTTCTATAACAGTTGCTGCTGTATATTTATGCAAGTTGCTCATTTTTGTAGAGATGGTTCATCCCTTCTAGAGATTGTTTGATATGAAGGTCATAACATATTACTTGGAATTCAGAATTGAGAATCATTTGTTTCCATGGAAAGGACACATTGAGTAGTTTCTTTATATCAGGGGTTTTCATCATAGTTACATGGGAACGCATACCTGAGGGTCTAGGAGCATCCCACATGTCTAAGGTGTCTTGGGGATGGGGGACGAGGATGGGGATGTCCCCCTTGCATCCCAAAATTTTAAAAAAGAAAGGGGATGTCCCCCAAAACATAGGAATGTTTCGAGGATGTCTTTGAGATGTCCCATGTTAAAAGGTCCAATGTCTTTTGGATGGTCAAGGGACGTCCCCGACGCCTATTTGAAAAATTTGAATTCAAATAATTTTTTTTTTAAAAACATTGAAATAACATAATAAAAAAATACAAACCCTAGCCCTAAAAGCCCATTGAAAATCTATAAGAAAGCCCCTAAACTGCATTGCCATTCACACTAGAGCAAACTTGCAAAGATAAGAGGAAAAGAGGAGAAAGAGGAGGAAAGGATAGGAGCAAGAGAGAGGGATTCTGAGTTTCGGGTTTTCAATGTGATCCTTGCATTCAACAATATGTTCATTGTCAATCTTTCTTTTGCATTTTGTTTACAAGTTGAAGGTTGTATATTTTATTTTATTGTTCCATTTATAAATCCATTTCTCTGTTTAATTAAAAAAATCATTTTGTTTTCAAAACGGTTTAAACTTTTTTTCATGGGTGAGCCTATGAATTCATGGAATCATGGATTCAAGTTCATTCAACACGTTGAAAAAATTGGTTCAATGCATGGTTCACATACTTGTACTCAGAGAGTACTTGACAAACCAATAAAACGTGACTAGGAAAATATTCAACAACTTAAAAAAATATTTAAATTTCTTAAAAAAACATAAACTTAATAGAAATTATAGTTACAAAATGTATCAAATGAGTCTGTAAAATGTTGGGGAAGTGTTTTCTATAAGATTTGATTACAAATAGAGTACAAAATTGCATTATCATGTGAATATAACAATAAATTGATAATTATAAATTGTGATGATTGTCATTGAAAATCATCATCATAAATTGCATATGGATGCAAGTTACAAATTACAAGAATCTACAATTTCCTCTTTCCTGTTTTAGTGAAAAACATGGGAGACTGAGAGAGTCTAGTCCTCGCACTCTGCTGCACCTCCTCGCTCTACCTAGAACACTATGCTCGTGGCTCCACCCTGGTACCAAATGGAAGTGACTCCTCCTTTGCTTTATATTCGACAACATCTACAAGGATGTCATCTAATCCAATCTCCCCTGATTCTGCTAATATACAAGGAAATCCTTTAGTTATTTCTTGAATGCAAGGTGCCTATCATACCTACATCCCTTTGCGCAACCTTCATATGTCCTATGATGTCTCCTTGAAATCTTAAATCCTTGAAATATGGCTAAGTCTGAAATCTTGAAACTCTGAAATCTGACAAAGTCTGAAATATGATAGGATCCTCCAAAACCTAGAATTTGCATCATAGCTCCTAGAGGTCCAAAACCACTCTCAAACATCCTAAAAGTGTATACACACACACATAAACATATACATATATTTTTTCCATTTACAATGTGTTTAAAAAGTTATTTTTTCTCTTTATATTGTTGTTTTCATTAAATTATTATTTTATTTTTTATTTTTGCAGTGCCAAGATGAGTTATGGAGTTATGAGGCTAATTTGCACATGGATGAGATGGATGGTGAGGGGACCCAAGGAGAAAGATAAAATGCAATGTAAACTGAAAGTTTAGTTGCGAGTACTCAAAAATTTGATTGTCCCTTGATGATGTTGGGAAAATATGCCAATGGGCCATTCAAAAATAAGTCACCTTTGAAATACTTTGCTACACAACTTGATGGCCCAAAAACAAACACTACAATGGGGACTTGATTGAGTGTAATATTTGTGGGGAGACTTGGGGGTGCAACATCACTAGGATGAATGCACACCTACATATACTAGAAACAGGGGTTGGGTTTTGTAAGTTTCTCGTGCTTGATGAGAGGGCAAAGTTTATTAGGGTGTTGTTGACCATTTTGGTCCTGCAGGCCAAAATCGGTCTCCTTCTTTCGCTGCTGTTCTGAGCCAGTTCAAATTTGATTTTTTGCACAAGTCTTTCGGCAAAAGGAGGAACCAATTCAATGGTTCGACGTCGGGGTCCAATGCCATGATGTTTCCAAGAACTTTGAACTTGAACTTTGAACCATTGTTGGTTCAGTCGGTTTGGTTCAATGACTTGGTTCAGTCGGCTTGGTTTAAAAAAATGGTTCACTCAGTTGGTTCAACGACTTGGTTCAGTCGGCTTGATTCAAAGTGATTGGTTCAGTCGGGTTGGATCAACGTTTGGTTCAATCTTTGGTTCAATCAGTTGGTTCAATCTTTGGTTCAATCAGTCAGTTCAAGTGATTGGTTCAGTCGGGTTGGATCAACGTTTGGTTCAAAGGGATGGTTCAAGAAATGGTTCAATCGGAAAGATCAAAGGAGTCTTCCAAAAGCCCAAAGGACAAATGCCCTTGCAGAGGGCAGTCAGGCACAAACTGGACCATTCCAGCAAGCTGCGGAAGGCACTTAGGCGACAAAAGGACCTTTGTAACTTTTCTGAAAGGCAAGTTTGGAGACCAAAGTGCCCTTGCGGAGGGCAGGTGATGAGCAAAATGGACCACTGCAGAAGTTCGAAGGGTAGCTTTGGGCTTAAAGTACCCTTGCAGAGGGCAGGAAAGCACTTGGAAAGAGGGCCAAAGGGACAGAGTTTTCCTTCGGAGAAGGCGAAGACAAAGTTGAATTTCTTCGGGCAAAATGCTCGAAGGAATTCCTTCGGACATTTTGTCCAAAGAAATTCGCAAGGCAAGTCGCCGAACAAAGAATTTCCTTCGGAAGAAAATCCCGCGGGGATGGTAAAGCGAACAAGACGAATTCTTTCGGGCAAAAGTCCGAAGGAATTCAAGGAATTTGTCCGCAGGAAGGCCCGACTGGAAAAAGGCAAGTGGAAAAAAACATAAATGAAACATATCCTTCGGACAAAATGTCCGAAGGAATTCCTTAAGACATTTTGTCCGAAGGATGTGACTACCAAAAGGACCCCGAAGGACCCCGAAGGGCAGGTACCCTTGCGGGGGACTCTCGGTCAAAAATGAAGGGACACTTCTCCAAAGCCGAAGGGACATCTCCCCTTTGGGAAGGATCAACCAAGAAAGCCGAAGGAATTGCCAAGGAGGGTGACGGGCCCGAAGACGTCAAGATTAAGCATCGCGAACTAGCCGTTGGGATCTAGACGTCCGATGACGTCCCCGAAGCCGTCAAATTTGGGGCAATAAACTAGCCGTTGGCTTTCAAATGGTGGCAAGCACGCGAACGTCAATTTTATAGCAATGAAATAGCCGTTGATATTTAAATACTTGAGTGCCAACCAGATGGGAGCCCAAAGAGCTAAGAGAGGAAGAGACAAAACCAGCAAAAGACAAAGCTGGAAAAAGACAAAAGTTAAGAATGAACTCAGCGACCTGCTGATGAAAGAGCCCAAGGAGCCAGCAAAGGACGATAAAATAGCCCCCAGAGCTCAAATTCCAGGAAAAGACAAAGCCAGGAAGGGACAAAATCATGAATATGGACAAAACAACCCAGATGGCAAAGGGGAGGCGAGTTATTCCTGCAGTTGAAACAGTGTCCGCCAAGTGGTCATCAAGGAGCGCAAACAGTGAACGGTGCGACCTGTTTTCTCCACTTTGCATTGATGAGCAGACAAACCGCGTGAATCTCTTTAAGAAGCGGTCTTGTTTGCAGACAAAAGGGTCGGCCTTGTCATTAAAACAATCGGGTGACTCATGCTTCTGCAGTAGCGTTTAATACGTTTTAAGCGCCAAAGTCAAGACCGGCGATTACACAACATGGTTCTAGTAGGCCTTTTCTAGAAGATTGATATCAGCAAACAGCGACTTCCTCTTCCCAAGGTTTTCAACGCAGCATTTGTCATTTATTTTCCAGAAAGCGCCAAAGTTTTTTCCTCTTTCTCTATATATATTGTAATCTCTCATTTGAGAAGATATCTCTCATATTGTAAGGCGAAGCCCTACCAATTTTCACCTGGAATCAATAGAATACACATTTTTTACCTCTATTTTAGTTGGATATATCTCTGAGTGGGTCTGAGTGTTAAACTTGTATTCAGTCATTTCTTTCTCAATGCTTTCACAGGTTTTATACCAACACACCTAGTATATACAAAGCGTCATTCCTGCAAGTGACAAGAAGAGCTGTATCTGGAGCGCAGAGGCAGAAGAAGGTTACTAGACAGTGTGCTTTTCCTACAACGCCTATGGTAAGTTCTTTTTTTGTGTGTTTTTATTAAAGCCTCCCTGTCAAGCTCCCTGCAGTCTGGCCCTTTTTACCAGTTAAAGTGTATGTATGTGTTCTTATGGTTTAGAGTGTGAGTGTGAGTAGATCAAACTTGTTTGGTGCATCACCCTCTTAGGTTAGGTTCTGTTTTTCAGTAATCCTTCTCCCTTTTCACCCCCCCATTATATATATATGTATTAGCAACTTATTGGAATAACTCAGATGCATCAAAGGGAGCTAGCCCTTATCTAGAGACTCTCCCCCCAGTTTTGCCAAACCCATAGGCAAGAGAGGAGTTTCCATTGTGATGCGTGGAAGACAGGCGATCATCCTCCTGTCAAGGGTGCAATCCACAGTGTCAACAGTTTTTGGCACGCCCGGTGGGACCATGTTTTAACACTCAGAAAAGTTTCAGGATTGGTGCTGGTCCTGTTACAGCAGAACGAACCGTTAATACAGCATCTGACCTTTAATCAGGGGATTGTGGGACAAGTTTTGTCCAAAAAGTTGAAGAATTTTGGTGTGTTCTTCAACCAACCAGTCTTTGGAGGCTTTTTCATCAACACCATGGCGACTCCGAGTTAAATCCGCTGGTTAAGCAGTCCTGGTGCCATCAAGAAATCGTATTTTGGTATGTATAACTCCATTGCTCAGAACCATGGACCTTGTTTTCCTTCATATTGTTTTGATCAAGCTCAGGTTGTTCATGAAATCACCTCAAGCAACAAGGATGCATATGGTTATGAGTTTTTCCCTTTGCAGGTCCAATATGACTTGTCTCAGCCCTGTCATGAGCTATATCAGCCTTATGCCCAGTCTTCTCAATGTGTCACTTCTCCTACTCAACCTAATCTCTTTGCCAATCAACCCATTTCCACCTTCAAACAAGCACTGCTAGGATATGAAAAGTATGTAGTGGAGCTTGACACTAGAAAGGGATGTGGCCAAGAAATCCCTGATCATGTCGTCAATCAAGTGAGAAACGCACTAGATCTGGTTAAGAGTGAATGGACTCCCATTGAAAGAGCCAATTGGCAAAGGCTTACAAATGAGATGCTGGATGTGAGTGGTTTGATTGCATCTTTGGAAGGGAGGCCGAGTATTCATGAGAGATAGCCTTACCAAGTCTATCAACCTGCATACCTGCTGCCCCAAGTTTCATATCAGCCATACGCAGTTCTTGCTCATGAGCCAAGTCAAGCCTGTCAAAGTCCTTTCCCCAATCATGTTGAGGAGAGTTTTGAAACAGTAAATCTTGTGTTTAAGGCCAATCTTGATAAGCATATTGAATTGGCAAATCTTCAAATGCAGCAGTCTATGTTGGCAGCAAGGGAAGTGGAATCCAAACCCTCACTACCCTCTCACATTGCAACCCCATCACCCCAAAAGGAGATGTTTAGTCCTAATATCATGAGCTGGAGTAAAGTAGTTGAGTCATGGAACAACGAGGAGAAAGACATTGTCCAAGAGTGTGAGGTACAAAATGAGGCTAGTCCTTTTCAAGTCCCCCCCACCCTTCCTCAAGAAGCTTCTTGTACTCCATGGTAGCCTTCATGCACTCCCCATTTCTATGATGATTCCCATGAGCTCCAAGAAAGACTCTTTCAAGAAAATCTAGCTAAGCAAATTGAGGAATTAGAGGCAAAGGTGAGATTGCTTAGTGAAGGAGAGATGGAGGTTTCAGACCTTAGAGAGGAGCCTACGCCAAAAGACACCCCTTCTACCAATCCTCAGGTCTCTCAACGTGATGTCTAGATTTCGAGTTGGAGGAGTGCCTATCATGAACCGGCTCGGGACCTTGAAGAAGATAAAGCTGCTCCTACTTACCATGATGATGCTTGTGACCTTCAAGAAAGGCTCTTCCAAGAAAATATAGCCAGGAAAATTGCAGAGTTGGAATCCAGAATGAGGTTCCTCAGCCAAAGTGTGATGGACGGTTTAGATCAAGTAGAAGATCCTACATTTGAACACACCCCATCTACACCCCTCCAAGAGAGCTATCAGGCCACATCTGATATAGATGAAGTGCTGGCCAAATGGAAGGAGAAAAATCATTCGATTCTAGCTCAAGGACTGTCTCCTCTTCGACATGAGTTCGTCTGTCAGCCTTCCACTTCACCCCTTCTCAAGGAGGAACCTGTTTTGAAAGGGGCGAGTGAAGACGAGTATACTCCGTTCACGACCGATTAGGGAGACTCCATGAGTGCAGATGAGAAGGAGATCACCATAGATGTCATGGAGGAGCATGGACAATCTCTTGTTCATGTTTTGAATGATTCGTTTGAAGTCATTGGGGCAGGCTGCTCTCCTCTTCAAGGAGGCTATGAGATGACTAAGGGTGGAGAAGGCAGCATTGGGACTCAAATAAGTATGCAAAGGGGCTGCAAGCTTTCAGATTTATCCTTTCAAGAGGTTGGTGAATCTGAAGATGATATTTTCGAAGTCATCAAGGAGGAACCTGTTTTGAAAGAGGCAAGTGAAGAAGAAAGGATCCAATTTGCAGCTGATCAAGAAGCTCTCATGGATGTCAATGAGGAAGAAATCATCATGGATGCTCCTTTTGAAGACATCATCAACAATGGAGAAGACACAGGTCATGCATACATGTGGATGTTCCAACAATATGAAGAGGGAAGTAAACATGGTGAGCTCTCTCCTCCTTTGTTTGATGAACTTCCTTGTTGCTTTGATGAGGAGGATGACCATGCCATGGAGCCTGAGTTGGAGGAGGATCAGGTGGATGTCTTTGGACAACTAGAGACTCTGATCCTTGAGCAACAAAAGGAGAAGCCTGTCTATCTTGAGAACAACTTTGAAGAAGAGAGCCTTGAACAAGAAGGTGATGTTCTGTGAGATGAGCAATCACTCCGTGATTCCATTTCAGACATCACAACAGTCAACCTTCTTCAAGAAAGCCATGAAGGAGCAGAGGATGAGTTTGACAGGGTCTTCAATAAAGCAGAAGGGAACGGGTCAAACCATAATGCATGTCAAGGGGACTATGCATTTCAAAGGGCTTATGGTGACAAGCTAGCGGCCACGGATTTCTTGGTAAAACACGCCAGCATGAAGGACCAGCATTCGACAAGCTTCCAAGAGCAAAATGAATACATATATGTTGGGAGCATGTTTGACTCTGATCCACTCGGATGCAAGCCAATCGAGGTGGCAGGCAAGAGGAGCAAATCACCAAGTCTCCATTCCATTCAGCCACTTGTCTGGCACCATAAGTTTCCTTGCCATGAAGGAGACTTAAGAAGTTTTCCGTTTGATCCAGGAGGGATGCAAATATACCTGGTTAGCTGTATATAGTAGTTTGCTTTCCCTGTTTTCCCTAAGTGCTATTTGCACAAGTAGTGTTTTTAGCCTTGTGTGTGTTTTCCTTTGTGTTTGGGGTAAAAGCTTCATGATTGATTCTTGGATCTATCGGGGCTGTTGCTATCTTTTTTTAAGTTGCGTTCTGACTCAGTGTCCAATGGACTTTAAGGCAACTGGCTTCTAAGCATAGCAGGCATGCTTCCCCTAGGAATCGCCAAATTGTTGACCATTTTGGTCCTGCAGGCCAAAATCGGTCTCCTTCTTTCCTTGCTGTTCTGAGCCGGTTCAAATTTGATTTTTTGCACAAGTCTTTTGGCAAAAGGAGGAACCAGTTCAATGGTTCGACGTCGGTGTCCAATGCCATGATGTTTCCAATAACTTTGAACTTGAACTTTGAACCATTGTTGGTTCAGTCGGTTTGGTTCAACGACTTGGTTTAGTCGGCTTGGTTCACTCAGTTGGTTCAACGAATTGGTTCAGTCGGCTTGATTCAAAGTGATTGGTTCAGTCAGGGTGGATCAACGTTTGGTTCAATCGTTTGGTTCAATCATTTGGTTCAATCAGTTGGTTTAATCTTTGGTTCAATCAGTTAGTTCAAGTGATTGGTTCAGTCGGGTTGGATCAACGTATGGTTCAACGTTTGGTTCAAAGGGATGGTTCAATCGAAAAGTTCAAAGGAGTCTTCCAAAAGCCTGAAGGACAATTGCCCTTGCGGAGGGCAGTCAGGCACAAATTGGACCATTCCAACAGGCTGCGGAAGGCACTTAGGCGACAAAAGGACCTTTGTAACTTTTCCGAAAAGCAAGTTTGGAGACCAAAGTGCCCTTGCGGAGGGCAGGTGATGAGCAAAATGGACCATTGCAGAAGTCTGAAGGGTAGCTTTGGGCTTAAAGTACCCTTGCGGAGGGTAGGAAAGCACTTGGAAAGAGGGCCAAAGGGACAGAGTTTTCCTTCGGAGAAGGTGAAGACAAAGTTGAATTTCTTCGAGCAAAATGCTTAAGGAATTCCTTCAGACATTTTGTCCAAAGAAATTCGCAAGGCAAGTCGCCGAACAAAGAATTTCCTTCGGAAGAAAATCCCGCGGGGATGGTAAAGCGAACAAGACGAATTCTTTCGGGCAAAAGTCCGAAGGAATTCCTTCGGACTTTTGTTCGAAGGAATTTGTCTGCAGGAAGGTCCGACCGGAAAAAGGCAAGTGAAAAAAAACATAAAGGAAACATATCCTTCGAACAAAATGTCCAAAGAAATTCCTTCGAACATTTTGTCTGAAGGATGTGACTACCAAAAGGAGCCCGAAGGACCCCGAAGGGCAGGTACCCTTGCGGGGGACTCTCAGCCAAAAATGAAGGGACACTTCTCCAAAGCCGAAGGGACATCTCCCTTTGGGAAGGATCAACCAAGAAAGCCGAAGGAATTGCCAAGGAGGGTGACGGGCCCGAAGACGTCAAGATTAAGCATCGTGAACTAGCCGTTGGGATCCAGACGTCCGATGACGTCCCTGAAGCCGTCAAATTCGGGGAAATAAACTAGCCGTTGGATTTCAAATGGTGACGGGCGTGCGAATGTCAATTTTACAGCAATGAAATAGCTGTTGATCTTTAAATACTTGAGTGCCAACCAGAAGGGAGCCCAAAGAGCTAAGAGAGGAAGAGACAAAACCAGCAAAAGACAAAGCTGAGAAAAGACAAAAGTTAAGAATGAACTCAACGACCTGCTGATGAAAGAGCCCAAGGAGCCAGCAAAGGACGATAAGATAGCCCCGAGAGCTCAAATTCCAGGAAAAGACAAAGCCAGGAAGGAAAAAATCATGAATATGGACAAAACAGCCCAGATGGCAAAGGGGAGGTGAGTTATTCCTACAGTTGAAACAGTGCCCGCAAAGTGGTCATCAAGGAGTGCAAACAGTGAACGGTGCGACCTGTTTTCTCCACTTTGCATTGATGAGCAGACAAACCGCGTGAATCTCTTTAAGAAGCGGTCTTGTTTGTAGACAAAAGGGTCGGCCTTGTCATTAAAACAATCAGGTGACTCACGCTTCTGCAGTAGCGTTTAATACATTTTAAGCGCCAAAGTCAAGACCGGCGATTACACAACATGGTTCTAGCAGGTCTTTTCTAGAAGGATGATATCAGCAAACAATGACTTCCTCTTCCCAAGGTTTTCAACGCAGCATGGGTCATTTATTTTCCAGAAAGCGCCAAAGTCGTTTCCTCTTTTTCTATATATATTGTAATCTCTCATTTGAGAAGATATCTCTCATATTGTAAGGCGAGGCCTTGCCAATTTTTCCCTGGAATCAATAGAATACGCATTTTTTACCTCTATTCTGGTTGGATATATCTCTGAGTGTGTCTGAGTGTTAAACTTGTGTTCAGTCATTTCTTTCTCAATGCTTTCACAGGCTTGATACCAACACACCTGGTATATACAAAGCGCCATTCTTGCAAGTGACAAGAAGAGCTGTATCTGGAGCGCAAAGGCAGAAGAAGGTTACTAGACTGTGCTTTTCCTACAGCGCCTATGGTAAGTTCTTTTTTTGTGTGTTTCCATTAAAGCCTCCCTATCAAGCTCTCTGCGGTCTGGCCCTTTTTACTGGTTAAAGTGTACGTATGTGTTCTTATGGTTCTGAGTGTGAATGTGAGTAGATCAAACTTGTTTGGTGCATCACCCTCTTAGGTTAGGTTCTGTTTTTCAGTAATCCTTCTCCCTTTTCACCCCGCCCCGCCCCCCCCATTATATATATATGTATTAGCAACTTATTGGAATAACTCAGATGCATCAAAGGGAGCTAGCCCTTATCTAGAGACTCTCTCCCTAGTTTTGCCAAACCCACAGCCAAGAGGGGAGTTTTCATTGTGATGCGTGGAAGACAGGTGATCATCCTCTTGTCAAGGGTGCAATCCACAACGTCAATAGGTATTTAATAGACAACATTTGAGTAGTTTGTGGCACCCCTTCTCATTGGACTTCTTGGAGTTCTTTCACTCATGCTCCAATAGTTTGAGGTGAATAGAGTGGAGGCTAGGGGAATTGAAAGGTCATGGCACCCAATCCCTTTGTTGACAATGTATGATTCAAAGGCTAGGGAGGAGTCTAATGATGCTATTGGAAAATTATTCTTTTCTATTGGCATCCCATTTTATATTGCTCGTTCTCCTTATTACAAGGAGTCTATTGCCAAGGTAGCCAAATTAGGAGCATCTTACGTGCCACCTGGAGAGACGAAATTGAGGACTTATATCTTGGACAAAAAATATTCCAAGGTAAATTTATTAATGGAGGAGATGAGGGCCACATGTGTCTTTCACGGATGCAACATTATCATGGATGGGTGGATGGACATTAGATACCGCCCACTCATCAATAATATTTGTTTTATGTAAGGATGGACCTTATTTCATGAGGGAGATTGATTGTAAAGGAAAATTTAAGGATGTTGAGTTTTAGTTTTAGATAGAGAGACACCATTGAGAAGGTTGGTCCTTCCATTGTGGTATAGTAATAGACTATGTCACAAGCTACGCCAAACTTTATTGAAAAAGTTTGAACTTAACTTTATCCTTGAGCTTTATTCATTACTTTTACATGAAAAGTTTTTGACATGCTTATGCATTATTTTATAAATGTGTATATATACATGTACCGACTAAAAGCAAATGACAAAAATCTCTCTGCTCTGCCCCTCTGACATATTTATGCATTTTTTTAGAAAATAAAAATATTTTGTTTAAACTAAAGACTTTTTTTTCCAAACTTTATCCATTGGTGAACTTGAACTGAACTTCGTTCTCATCAAACATGAACTCGAACTCGAACCTTGTGACTTAGGTCACAGATGCAACTTATGTGAGTAGGGAAGCACGTAAGCTAGTTGAGGCTACCTATAGGAATATCTTTTGGACCCTGTGTTGTATGCATGCTACGAAAATGCACTGAAGGACATCTGCAAAACTGACTGGGTCATAAAAAGTAGTGGTTGATGCCAGGGAGGTGCAAATGTTCCTCTGCAACCACCATACATCATTGGCTCTCTTCCACACCTTTTCAAGAAGGAATTTGTCAAGCCAATGGAACCTGATATGAATCCTACTTCATTTTTTTGTAGTGGATGTTTGAGTTGTAGGAGCCCCTACAACTTATGATCATGACAGGGGTGGACTTGGTGAGGGGAGTCCAAAACAAAGCAAGGGAAGGTGGAGGTGGCGATGGTGACGGTACAGTTTTGACATATATTATATACATCACTTCATATCTCCAATTTTCAATGTCATCAAATATGTGGATTGTAATAGCCCCAACTTTGAGGAGATATATGAGTGTATTGGTAGCATGGTTGAACAGATGAAAGATGCTATTCAGGAGAGATGCCATGTTTGAGTTATATCATCAGTGCAATGCATCATTTAGTAGAGGTGGGAGAAGTTGAACACCCCTTACACATGGGCACATATACAGTTAATTTGAAATAGTATGTGGAGAGCCTTGGTAGATTTGTCCCCTAGGCTAGGGAGGAGGTAAAGAAGGGCTTCATGAATGCCATGCAAAAAATGTATTGTCTAGAGGAAGCTTCAAAGGTTAGAATTGAGTGGCTCAAGTTTTTTGATCTTCCTACCTATAATATTTCAGCCAAGATAGATGACTCAAGTTGACATAGGACAAGCCAATGAGCCGGTGGTGACTGTATGGGTCCCGAGAGTTGTTGCGGACACTTGTCATCCACCTCCTTTTGAAGGTTTCTAGTTCCTCTGTTATTGAGAGGAATTTGTCGACATATGGTTGTATCCACTTTGTTAAGAGGAACATACTCGCCTCTAAGAGAATAGAGAAGCTAGTTGTTGTACACAATGCCTTGCATCTCATGGATCACAAGACACCTGAGTACAAGGAGAGCCCAACATTATGGTGGGATGTATAAATTGAGGAGCCAAGGCATGTTGATGTGGAACTAAATGTGCAGTCAAGATTGGTTGGTGTCCCCTTGTAGGATGTAGATGTGTCCAGCAGTTCCGACAATGAGGAGCAGCTCATGAGAATTCCCTTAGATGATGATTGATTTATAAGCTATCGACTTCTCTTTTTTTGTTTTGGGCCTTAGCATGTTGATGTATCATGTACTTTTCTCAGTGTTGAGTTTGGCAATTTACTTTGTAATTTGGAGTAATGAAAATCCTAATTTATGATTCATGAGGTCAAATTATGATATTAGCAGATGGACTATTGGATATCAATGGTTTTATTCAATGTTGCATGAAGGCTTGTCTCCTACCACCAAGGGTGCATCTTGGAGACTAGCACTCATCTTGGAAACTTGCATTTTAGTATTTTTTTAAATATATTTTATACTTTTGATTGTAGATATGTTAAGATATGAAAGAAAAATATCAATATGATTTACTTGCCTTTTTGTCGACGTCTAATTGTTTTACTTAAAAAAAAAGTTATTAATGTTTTTCTTCGAATATTAAGTTGTATAATATTTTTTTCTATAAATTTTACACGTGCGCACGCACATACATATATTTGTTGTCTCTGAGTCCTAGTCTCCTATTTTTATAAAAAATGAACTTGTACCCATTTCTTGGTGAATACGTTTTTTTTTTGTAATTAATTGTTTTAAATTTCAGCTTGTTATAGTTTGTTTAAGTTTTATTTTTATTTTTTTGTATTTTGAAGATTTAAATATTAACTTTTAAATATTATCATAGTTCAATGGAGTTTCCTGACGAGGGGACGTTGGGATGGGTTTCTAGGACGGGGGGCCTAATTTTGGGGACGACGGCGGGGGGTTGGCGGTGGAGCATGCAAATACATATAGTACTTGAAAAATTAGTTATAAAAAGATGTATAAGGAATAGGTATATTGCATTGAACATCAACAATTTAACATTTTGATTTAATCATTTAAGTCTTATCTTTTTATTTTTAACAATGAAGTTTCAAGTTTGAACCATTGAACCAATGAACATTGAACATTGAAAATGAAAATGAAAATATCGAATTCAGAATTTTCAAAATTTCATAATGATGATCTCACTTTCCCTCTCCTAATGCTCTCTCACTCTTGCAAACTTCTCCCTCTTAGCTTGCTGCCTCTACTTTCAGCTCTCTACTTCACTCAATGAAATTTTTGTGTGATTTGGAATGAGAGGGATAGGGCTTTTTATCAGCTTTTGGGAGGCCTTGGGGTTGGGGGTGGGACCCATTAGCAATTAGGGTTAGGGTAGAGGGCTCAAAAACCCAATTTTTTTTTAAATTAAAAAAAAAACATTTTTTTGGCATCCACCTGTATGAGGGATGTTTGGGCGTTTCCTAAGGGGTTGAGGGAAGTCTGGGCATCCCCTAGACATCCCAGATTCCCCAAGATGTCCCCCTTTTGAAGGGATGCCTCAAAGACGTCCCCTCTTGGAGGGAAACGTCTCGGGGATGGCAACGGTTCGTGGCGGAGGTGGAGGGGCGGCTGGGGGACATCCCCGTGACGTCCCCACGTCTTGAGGACGTCCCCATCCCGGAAATGTGAGGTTTTTCGGGTGGGGGACGCATCCCTGTGGAACACTGAATATTATTTTAATAGTCAGCCCTTCTTGTTTCCAAAATATGGGATTTTCTCTCCCCTGAAACAACGCCTCGTCCTGTTGTCTCCAAAATGCGGGGAACTATTGTTTTCATACTTAGAATGAATATTGACTTATAGATTGAATATGAAGTTTGTCATACCATGTCTGCCATGCCAATCACCCTTCTCCTTATCTTATAGAACTGGGACAACATGCACAAAAATGAAACTTAATACTTCAAAGCAACAAAATGAATGAATGAATGAAAGACTTTAATAACGTCCATGAGACCAAGCAGTTTATGGGACCAAGAGCTGCAACAAAGCTGTTCCGTGTCAACACAACCTCTTGACACAAGGGCTGTCCTACTAAACTTGAGAAATTTCTAATCCCTTCTCGATTCTAACTCTTCTACCATGAATCTTGATTAGAAAACTTGCTGTTTTATTTAACCTTTCCTCTTCAAAGAAAATTTGTAGACAAAATCATGTAGTATCCCTTTTAGGGCAGATTTTTACAATTTTGGAATTTACTAAAACCCTAACATGAGAGTACGAAATTCTGAAAATGATTCACAAGACATGAAAGGAAAATATAAACCACATAGGAACCCTAAAAAAAAATATGGAAATTCAATTATTAAATCTGGGTGAAACCCTTACACATCAAGTCTGATTTTAAAATAAATTGCAGACCTATAAATTGGAATAAATTACAGCTGAGTATAGAAGTGCATAAATACAATATTCCACCAACCAAACAATGCCAAAGCTGAGCCTTGACCCTTCTAGGTAGGTTGCCACCTCTCAAGAGGCCCCTTGATGTTGTACTCACCCCCAAATCGCTGCTCTATTTCTGTGCCAGCCTCCAAAGGCTTCCCAAATTGCTACGCCAACCTCCATATGGATTTCCTAGGGTGATGTCAGCCCTCAAAGGGTGATATAAGCATGGTAAAACCCCCACTAAGCAGGTCGCCTACCTCTACCTACCTCCTATCTACTACGTCCACCTCAGATGATGCCCTAATGGCTCGCCACTCAAAATTCATACCACTGTGCCTTGTCCCAATGATCTTTCACTCACATATGACTCTTGAATGAAGCCACCAACATGTTGTTGAGGGGTTTCATCCCAAAAATTTGATTACCAAAGAGGGTTTTCGTCCTCAATGGCTTAAAATAGAAGCAAACTGCTCAACTTATAAAAATGTCAAATAATAAATGATTGATTGATATCATAAATGATCCCCTTCATCTTCTTTTATACATTTTTCCAAAATTACTTAATCTTAATAATAAAATATAAGTTGGCGACATTATTTTTTGGCCACGTAGTCATATTATTAAGTGTACTTGAAAATATTTTAAAAAAATACTTTTTAGTAACTTAGCTCACCAGACCCATGTTTCTCTTTCCCTTATCCCCTTAGCTTGTAGGAAACCAAGGAATAGGCTAAGGGTCTCAAACGACACTAAACTTTAGAAGGGGACATTACAGTTCTCCCCTTCTCGAAATTGCTTGCCCTCAAGCAATTGCAAGTTCATCTGCTTTGACTCACCCAATATGATTATCTCTAAAATACTTGGATCCCTATCCATCTTTGGGAATTTGCAAGTCCAAATGGCCCCTACTGTTGCTTCCAATAACTCTAATTGTAGTTATGTACATGCTTCTCCATCAACAAACATTCCATCTGTTGCGTGCAAGAGAAGATCTGATGCATTGACCAAGACCATCAAAGTTTCTGGAGCATTATGATGCCTAATAAGTTCATCAAGAAGACTTACGATGTGCTGATTTAATTTCCAAATCTGCTGACCTTGGGTGTCATCTCTATTAACCCAAGGGCATAAATCCGTTTCTGCCTATAGAACAATAGCAGTTGCTGCTTTCACAGGAGATGCCAATACAATCTTGCAAAGGGTCTCCACTACTTGTCTCCAGCCTTGTTTAGCTGATGTACTTTCAACACTCATTTGCATTTCAAGCGCTGTAATCAGCCTTTGCCAAACTAATGGTACAACAGCTACACACAAATCTTTTTTCTTCTCAAGCACTGATTTAATAAGATTCCCTACATTACCATTTACCTTGTTATGTCTCTCCATAGTAAGGAGAGTAGCTACATCCAATTCATCCATAGATAGATTAGCAATATGTTTTCCAGAATAACCAATCACCATGTCTACAAGACTTTGCTCTTGTTCATTGTTGTGGATGGCTTCATGCCCATGGAAAGTTTATGAGGATAACATGATGTTTTCTCCATGGTTTTGGATTCATTTGTGCATGAGTTCTTTCCACAGAAGCAACCCTATCCATATTATCATTTTTTCCTGCCCTACATTGGACATGTGATTCACTTGGTTCAGACTTATCTGCAATGGCAGCAACTGCTTTTCCATTAACATCTTTGAGACCAAGAACTAATGAGGCTTTGGAACTGAGGTCAGGATCCCAGTTGCATCTTATTAACACAGATAGTGCATGCATGCAAGCCTTTGACCTTCCAAGAAGGTCTGATACATGAGCTGCTACCATAGCTGCAGCAACATTGCAACCAACCTTTCCAAGGACAGCTACACAACCACCAATCATGTACTCACAGGCTCACAGCAATGATCACCCGTTGCTTCAATGACAACTACACTATGAGGTGGATCAAGTGCTCTTTGAAATAGGACTTTGGGGTCATTAATTGTTTTTGATTCAGCACACTTGATCATGATAACCTGCTTTCTCAATGACAATTTTTGCATTGTAGGTGGTCTTCTCTTAAATGCACAGCGTTCAAACTTCCTAGAAAGTTTGCAGCTGTCTTTCTCTGGTGTCTTTCCTCCAAATAATCTTACAAAACCTTCTGGGTTCAAATATTTGTTATTCCCTTCTTTTGAAGCCAGCTGTAAACTTAAGCATAGCTCATGATCATGGCATAGATCCGATTGCCCTTGCCAACTAAGAGGCACAATGTCTTCAGGCAAATCTGGAACTCCATCATGCTCTTTGATTATATCCTTATTAGTTGTCAAAGATACATAGTCCTTGTTGTCGTCAAGATTCTCTATCAGATGATAACAACTAAAAGCATTCTTTCTTCCTTGAATCAACATCTCAGGCACACCAGCTAAATTAATATGCTTGCTCCTCTTGAGCATCTTACTAGAACTTGCGACAGCTGAATCTAAATCAACCACATTCTCTTCTCTGCTTGTTTTGAAATTCACTTTTTCCTCAGGGCATGAACCATTCTGAGGGCAACCTTTAGCAGAATGAGTAGCAAGATCTAGAGGAAACACAACCGCAGCCACATTGTTCATGCTTCCTCTCTCAAATGCTGAATTTACCATAGCCAGGGCCAACTAGTGTACATGGGTTGGTACAATCTCTGTTGAATGATAATTTTGTTTTCATGCTTCTAGTAGCAGACCACAGATATCTTGTGCATCCATTTTCTCAAAGACTCCATCTGAATTTACTTCTCTCTTATCAACAGCATCGACAACCTTAAGCAACTCTCCTCTATGAATACTATGACTAGAGAGCAATAAGCCTTCAAATGCTGCATTTGAACTCCAGCCTACCCACTGGACAGAATCAACATAATCTTCTGTGCCAATCAGATGTTTTCCCATGATAGTGTGCTGACCCAATGTCAAAACTTGAGCAACATTTGATGAGTTTACCCACTGTTGAAGGAAAACATTAGAGTCATCATTGGCATTAAAATAGTCCAACAGAAGTATTTGCTGTTCTAGATGATCTTTAATCTGGAACCAATCTTTTGGTTCAGCCTGCATGTACCTTTCATTGTGTGCATCTTCTGATTGATTTCTCTTACTAGCAGTTGTAAGTGGAGCATAGAGTGAAATCCTATAATGTGAATATTCCATTTTGAGAACAAAATTTTCTGATATATTAATTTCCATGTTAGCATTTTCTGAATATCTAGAAAGGATACTAAAAAGTATGCTCCACAATTTTAAGGGCTGACCGCTGTATGACTCTATGATGTGCAGTATTCTCTTCTATATTGCATTCAACTTGAATCACCCAATCCTGTTCTCCTTCTTGAGAGATGTACAAAGCATTCTGAAAACTCTTACTTTGTTTGCCCATTATACATCTGCTCTTTTCCCCACTGTTTGTAACCACACCTGTGAAGCTGCTAAGTGATATATTCAATGGTTAAAGGTTTAAGAGGTGTAGCATTACCAACAACATCACTTGAAGAAATAACTTTTGATAGGGCAGATTCATAAAGTTGCCCCGGAGTTGCTCTAGAAGGAAAAGCATGTGGATTGATTATAAAATCTGGGACGATGCCTTCTCTTGTGATGCCTTTTCTTTCTCTTCTATAAATTCCAGGACTCCTTTCTGACCATGCATGCTGGAAAACTTATCGCCAAGTGATGAAAATCTTATTTGTCTTAATCTTTTGCATTTTTTCTGTCATCATCATTAATTGCAATTAGAACTTGATTGTTCCTTGCCTTTTCAGTATGCTTCATTTTGATGCTGAAATTTGAATCAGATGACTGCGGATTCACTTTCCCAATCAAAACATCACTGCTATAAAGGTCTGCCAAAATATAAAAGAGTCTATCCTCATCAAGCTTATCCACTCTAAGCTTTTCTGTGTTAGGCTTACCAAAAATTATTTATATAATGCCCCTTTTCATAAGAAACTTGAAAGGGTTTTTACTCTTTGATTTTTCAACCTGCTGTGTATATATGCAAAGCCTTTTATTTTTCACAATAAAAGGTGTTTCAAAAGCATTCTTGCATCAGAGAAACTACAGATCTCATTTTGCATATCATCCCTTTCAATTTCAACCAGCTGTCTTGGCATGATCTTCAGTCTCAAAAGATCACCCGGATCCCATATGCCAAAACAATTTTGAACTTGAATCAAAAAATGTATATGCCCTATGTTGCAAGTTGTATCCTTGACCCTATCACCATTTTTAGAGTGTTTTCTATGATGACATGAATCTTGTAATGTCATATTATGAAGCAACAAATATGAAATATGACCATCCTTGTCATACCTTACGCTGCCACTGAAGTGTTCACCTTCCTTCACCTTGAACTCTTCACATCCAATGAGCAAAGCCCTTTATGTCTTGACTTCATCGATATCTTGTTGACATACGCAATCATTAGAAGTCAACAAAACAACATCTACTTCCGAAGGATCTTTACCTTCAACTTGCATGTGGATGTCCTTTTGCTCCTCAGTAGGGTTTTGAGGTTTAGATCTTGACTCTTTCTTCTCTTTATCTGACCACACTTCCTCATAGTGTCCTTTTTCATTCCGTGACTCCATCAACTCCATAAATTTTGTAAAAGAGATTTCTGTTCGAATCTTTGTTGGAAGGGTTTTGTATAGATGTAGAAACCCCGTGGTTCATAGGCTGGCAAGAAAATGACTTAGATACCACTTAAGTATCCCTTTTAGGGCAGATTTTTTCAATTTTGGAATTTACTGAAACCCTAACATGAATGTACGGAATTCTAAAAATAATTCACAAGATATGATTGGAAGATATAAACCACATAGGAACCCTCACAAAAAATATGAAAATTCAATTATTATTTTTGGGTGAAACCCTTACACATCAAGTCTGATTTTTAAATAAATTGTAGACCTATAAATTGGAATAAATTACAACTGAGTATAGGAGTGAAGAAATACAATATTCCACCAACCAAGCAATGCCAAAGCTGGGCCTTGATCCTTCTAGGTAGGTTGCCACCTCTCAATAGGTCCCTTGATGCTGTACTCACCCCCAAATCCCTGCTCTATTGTTGTGCCAGCCTCCAAAGGCTTCTCAAACTGCAACGCCAACCTCCAAATGGATTTCCTAGGGTGACATCGGCCCTCAAAGGGTGACATAAGCATGATAAAACCCCCACTAAGCAGGTCGCCCACCTCTAGTTGCCTCCTATCTATTGTGCCCACCTCAGATGATGTCCTAACGGCTGTGCCACTCACAAATCATACCCTTGTGCTTTGTTCCAATGATCTTTCACTCATATATGACTCATGAATGAAGCCACCAATAGATTGTTGAGTGTTTTTGTTCCCAAAATCTGATTACCGAAGAGGGTTTTCGTCCTCAATGGCTTAAAGTAGAAGCAAACTATTCAACTTATAAAAATGTCAAATAATATATGATCGATAGATATCACAAATGATCTCCTCCATCTTCTTTTATACCTTTTCCCACTCAAACTCCAAACTTACTTTATTTTAATAATAAAACATAAGTTGCCGGCATTATTTTTTGGCCACTTAGTCATATTATTAAGTTTACTTTAAATTATTTAAAAAATATATTTTTTAGTAACTTAGCTCCCTAGAGCCATGTTTCCCCCTTCCCCTCATCAGGGAACCATGGAATAGGCTAAGGGTCTCAAATGGCACTAAACCTGAGAAGGGGACATTACAAATCATCACTCTTCTTATGCAGGTCCCTTGGGCTGTTTTCCTTCTAATGCAATTCACTGCCCTTTAGACTAAGCCGTGCAGCCTCAAAGAACAGAGAATCAGATCTGCTGTTGCTGCATAAAATGTTGAAAGACTGAGATAATGAGTGATGGACAAGGAAGAAAATCCTTCATCATCAATCTCCAGTTATATTGAGCATATAATATGTGGGTACTAAGCATAAGTAAATGATTTTTTCGGTAGTTATATATCGTTTTTTTAGAAATGGCCGTAAAACTCCCATCTTATTCCTTTTTCTGCTAGCATATGATTAAAACTTAGAGGCCTTTTAAGTTTTTGTGAAGCTTTTTGTAATGTGTAAGATTGAAAAAATGACAATTTTACTGCAATCTTACTTTTGGTATAAAATAAGATAAGCATCTGTGTTTTTCCATGTGCTGTACTTGTTGCATCCTTGATTTGGAAATGCTTGTTTTTGAAACAATAGTTTTAAATGCATGCTACAAATGCAGACCAAACAAAGGTTTTACACAGTTCAAAAATTTGTACTCGGCAGCCCAAAATTTTGACTTGAACTCGTGACTCGACAAAAAACTCTGCAAATTTTCCGTGATTTAAAAAAAAATATAAATTCATGAAATAAACTTAAATAACATGTAAAACACTAATAAAAAACATAATAAATGATTGTAGAGAATGCATAGGTATATTTTCTATTAGTTTTAGACCAAAAAAGAGTACAATGCTCATTAGTGCACCATAATATCATATGATGATTGATCGTCATCATAGAAAATTACAAATTCATAAAATCTTGATCATCATCATTGTAAGGTTTACACTTCACAGCAACTAGTAAATGATAAAATTTGCTTTAGCAGAGCAAACCAACATAAAAATCAATTGTAAAAATGAAAAAGACGTTGACTGTCAACTGCTATAATTTAACAGGAGCCGAGCTTTTATCATGGTCATGATAAAACTCCGCTGGCAAGTTACTCAGCAGCATTTTTGACTTGTGTTTCTTGGCGTTTGTTGCAAGTCTTAATACAATGGGTTTACATGTAATTAATCCATTCTTTAGTTTTTTTCTTTTTCTTTTGGTTGATCAATTAGGGTTTATTGTGGATCCCTCAACCTTGGGACATAAACAGGGCCCAGTCCTTGGGCATGTTTTTTGCCCATGCACTTTTTTGTCTGGATTTAATGCGGGTGCCTTGAAGTAGGGGAGCAAGCCCAGCGGTTCCCAGGGTGAGATTTGAAACAGGGTCATCATCGTGGTAATGCTCTGCCGTTGGCACTCAAGTCACGTCCTCTAGACTAATTTATTCTTTACATTATTGCAAGGTTGAATGTAAAATGAATCAGGGGTAAAGTCAACTCAATTCTTCTATTAATTTTTATAACTTAAAACTCAGTTCACCGTAATGGTTGATTCCTCTTATTTTTTATTGGCACATGCCATCTTGCAAGTAGATGATATAAGAAACATCCTAAACTTTTGTCCATTAGTTGCAGGGACTAACATTTCCTTGAAATCATATCTGCCTTTTGGTGAAGAGGAAGCTAGAGTTTGAATATCATTAACATGCAGTTTTGTTTCGACTGATTTTGTGTCTTTATGAATAATATATGAAACTAAAATTAGAAGTTAGTGTTGCTTATGCAAGAGAGTGTTTATTTCCTATTCCAGCCATGCTAAATTCTGATTAACTTGTGTTCTTAAAAAAATGACGAATATTGAGCTGAAAATTTTATTTTCAGGCCATATGAATTGATAGCCATTGCTAGTAGCAAAGGAGTCTCTATATGGCACATTGAGCTTGATCCCAACACAGATGAAAGGCCCAAGTTGAGAAGGGTTGCTACACTTTCAGGACATGATGGTGAGGTACGACCAATTCAGGGCTTAAAATTCTGATCTTGCAGTACTTTTCATTACCACCATTTGGTTTAATTAGGATGGCATTTACAGGTCTGGCAATTGGATTGGGATATGGGAGGAATGACTTTAGCAACCTCTGGAAATGATGGTACTGTACGCCTATGGCAATCAAATACAAACGGAGTGTGGCAGGAAGTAGCAGTTATAGAAACTAGTCAATGATTTTTCAAAGACATGATGAAGTCATACTATGAATTTTAGAGGACAATATTATAACATAATCTGAAAGATTGATTTATATGATTATGTAAAGTCTAGTCTTGCTCTTCACAATTCATTTTTTGAGGGAAAGACAATGAATTCAAATAGTGTCTATTTACATACAATTTTCTACATTTTTTGGTGTTCATTTCTAGAATTCAAATTATGTTTAGGAAAAAATCTAGACATAAGCGCAGAGGGAACCTCACGCTTGCACTTTTTTTTCTTAACTTGTGAGCACTGATGTGTAGTTAATCAATTTTGAACCTGACCTTTTGGTGAAGGCATTCGTGTAACTTGACCTTTGGTTGATGGGACTAAACTTTCAGATCAAACTTGTGAATATTGATGGGGATAGAAAACAAAATCAGTTCTACATGTAAAGTAATTATGATGCTTTTGTTTCAAATGCAAGTCTGCTAATATATAAATAGTAAAACTATAACATTGTTGTAAAGAGAAATATTTCCATGCTCAATGCATTGGATTCTCCATGAAATTATATTGGAAGAATTTTGCTTCATCCCAAGAATAATTTGCTCAACCATGCCTCTGACCATAATTCTCACATCTTTAAAGCCATTTCTTTGTATTTATGGCAATACATGGTTTTACCCATTATACAAATTATACTGCAAAAAGATAAGATTTTTTTTTAGATCATGTCCAATCCAAATGCCAATTTTGGCGCATGAGACTGCCCTTGGTGCATGTACAAACTAGATTCTGTAAATTGTTTTTCTTTTGGCTCATTATACCCATTTGTAGAAAAAGACCATCCTTTATGGTCAAGTTATGATAGATGATATAACAAACTCAAATTTACAAGTCAAAAAGATGAACCTCACATGCAACATATTGCAAAAACCAGTTATGAAGGATGTTGTGGTATTGTGTAAAAGTTCAAACCTGTCACAATATATATTTGATAGCTTTTGCTATATTCAGTGTTACCAGTAGATGTGTTTCCAAGGACCTAAGGTTGGTACCGAGACATCTCTTGTAATATCCCCAAATACAAAGGAGACCATATACATGAACTGCGTTAATGTAAATAAATCACCAATGGAATCGCCTAAACCTACATCAATTAAATTAATTACAGTTGCAACTAATTTAAATAAATTGTCCATATGAGAAGGAGCACCACATTTATTGCAAGGAATATAAGTTATATTAATGCAAGTCGTCCCATTTGATGAAAAGACACATCACTTTGGAAAGGAGGCACATCATTTGATGCAAAGCTATGAAAGGTATTCATAAGAACTTGGTGAAGGAAAATGATATATATTGAGATTTGACGTTCATTATAATTGAGGAGGAAACCTTTCATTTATTAGATACAAGGATGAAACCCTTTGATATCAACCCTTCAAGAATGAAACCCTTTGAGAGTTCTCTATTAAAATATTTATAACCAAAATTCTGCATTGCAAATTTGATCATTATACAACTTTATTTGTTATATAAATTTATTATTTTGTTAATAAGAACATAATTATATATTCATTGAATATTATTATTTCAAAATTTAAAAAAGAATTTCGAGAAATCCAAATTAATGTATAATATTTCGATTTAGGGATATTATAATGGTATCAGAGCTTTTCATCCTACCAGTGTAAGGGTTTCGATATGCTTTATGCATTAATATCATAAGGTCAACTTAAAAAACATAAATGATGCACAGTTTGATCAGTGGACCCAAGGGAAAATTCAAGTATATACATTGAAGTCACAATTAGTTCAACAAATGTAACAATTGAATAACTCGCTAACTCAAAATTCTAATGGTGAGAGAAGATCATCACAAGCACAACAAGGTTATACATTTAATAATAGTTGTGAAGGACTCCCATCAAGGTCTTATGTATGCCCAACCATGCTCACATTCTTTCAACGAAAGGAACCAATATAGGAAGAAGATGAGGCCGAGTTGATTTTCAATGATATTAATGCATGTCACAATAAATATTTGAATCTTGATCCTATGATAAGGGATGAATTGACATTTATAGTTTTTTGCCATTTATATGGGAAATGTGTAAGAGGAAGATGAATGGCAGCGAAATTTGGTCAAACAAATCATCACGGAGCAATTACCGAAGGAGCATAAAATTCTGATGGTTGACAATGATTCAGACAACAACCTTGAGTTGAATGAGCAGTCGGTGGAAGTAAACTATTTAATGTTGAAAAACATCCCAACATCATCACTCAAAGAATTCTCTGACCTTGAGTTGGAGGCGATGGTTCTTGAACTTAAACATTGAAACAAGCGTTGGAATCATCTTATGGCAACCATACATTCATCATATTATCACAATGAAAACATATATGAATCTTTTATCAAAGATGAACCATTGCTTGATCTCCATCATAGCACAAAGAAAAGATTTATCTTCATGGACATTTGAGGTGAGTCATTAATGGAGATTGTAAGGGCAAATTTGGTGACAAATGAACTTGAACAGGTCATTAGTAGCCTAAAAAATGATTAATTTGGAGTACGTAAAGGTCCCAAGATTCTTATGCTCAACCAAGAGCTCATTAATAATTACAACAATGGTTATAACTGCAGAAGGCTATGGGATCTAGGAAAGAACAATTGTAATAATCCCTTGCAAGAGAGAACTAATAATAATGCAATTTGTTCTACAAGGATGGGGAAAGAAACATCTAAGCTTGGAGCAGATTGTAGTTTGTTGTGGAGTGTACTATCGGGTTTTAAATTGCTTGAGGACAACAATCTGAAGAAAGGAGGTTTGCAATATCCCTAAATACAAAGGAAACCATAAACATGAACTGCATTAATGTAAATAAATCACCAATGGAATCGCCTAAACCGACAACAATTAAATTAACTATAACATCAACTAAATTAAATAAATTGTCCATATAGGAAGGAGCACCACATTTAATGCAAAGAGTAGAAGTTATATTAATGCAAGTCGTCCCATTTGATGAAAAGACGCATCATTGTGGAAAGCAGACATCATTTGATGCAAAGCTATGAAGGGTATTTATAAGAACTTGGTGAAGGAAAATGATATATATTGAGATTTGACATTCATTCCCTTATTTGAACTTTAGGTAGCAACCTCTTCTTTTATAATTGAGGACGAAACCCCTCATTTATTAGATACCTTTATCTCAACCCCTCAATGACAAAATCCTTTGAGAGTTCTCTATTAGAATATTTATAACTAGAGTTCTGCATTGCACATTTGATCATTATACAACATTGTTTGCTATATAAATTTATTATCTTGTTAATAACAAATGGACAAAAATAAACCATGTACATAAATGGAACAAAATACACGGTTATAATTAATTTAGTCCTAACTCATCTTTGTTGCTTCAATGAGAGACAACACAACAATAAAATGCCTAATAACCTTATCTTGGCTTACAAACAATATAGTTTCACAATATTAGTCCACTCATGGAGTTGGTTCAATTCTCTAGTTCCCTATTCAGACCTATGCACTCCCAACAAGTCTATGCTTTTAGCTACCCCTAATGTCTTCTCTAAATTTGCCACTCTCAAATCTCGCTACTGAACTAAAGTGAAACCCTTCCTAGAGTGAGTTGGTCTCCTTATTAAGATGTCAATAAAAAACTGTTATAAAAGCTCAAACTTTTCAAGTTTCCCACGTGTGACAATTTCATCTTCCTCTTATGACCCTTCAACTTCCAATCATTACATACTCCGAATATTTGTAAACTTTCACGTACAATAACTTTTGCGCAACAAAAACTTCTGTTCACATGCGACACATATTACGCAAAATCCTGTAACTTTGGGAGGTCATTACTTTTGCATATTAACTCAAAACAATATGCCATTTTTTTTAAGAGTGCATAACTTTTCAAGGAGAATATAAATATGTAATTAAATTATGGTTTGGAGATGTTCTTCATTCCCCTTTTTCCTTTACCCCAAAACCTGTCACTTTTAGGCCTTCATTGAAAGCAATGACTTCCTGGATTTTACTGATTGTTGAGAAACTCAACCAACTCACTTGGAATCATGATGCTATCTGAAATTGATCATCTTTGATATGTTTGATGCCCTTGAAGTGTTGTAGTGTTGATGCTTCCATTCGATCAACTTCTAACATACCAAATCGATAAACACGCTAACTAGTCTACACAAATGCATAATGAAAGATTGCTTGTCGATTTGGGTGATCTTGCATCAAACATTCGGAGCAAGAGTTTTGTGAGCATAGTGCTCACAAATCTGGGCTAGGTGGTAGCACTGCCATTTTTACTTTAGAAGTAAAGCAATGACACATCTTTCCATATGTGTTTTTCCTACATTTTCTAGCCATTTGTTGGACTACACATCATCCTCCACCAAATTACCAGTACACTATCTTCATTCCAGTACAAATTGTCCTTAGGCTAACCTCCCTTGTCAAATCTCAGTGGTTCCTCTTTCTTTGTTGAAACTTCATTGTCTATTGTACTTGTTTTTTCTTATAATGATATTGATTCTTGCACCTTCTTTTGAGCTACAAAAAATAACCCTTCAACCTCCTTTGCCTCTCTTTCATGTGAAAGAGGGCATTTTGTTTCTTCCTTTAGTAAGACATGTTTGTCAACATACATGACAAGATGGGTCCTATGATCATCCTTGTGTTCCCTCCCCTTCAAGGGTCTTGGAGTGTATCTTTGCCCATTCTTCTTAACACTTGCAGTGTTAACTCTTCCATCATACAACATCTGATTATCAAATTGCCATAGCCTCCCCAACAAAACATGGCATGCACCTATGGGTAAGACATTACACAAGAACTTGTCTCGATACCTCCCAATCCACATATCCACTTGATAACATTCCTATATAGTGATATTATGCCCCTTTATAAACCAAGACATCACTTATCATTTTAGGTGTGGTGTACATACTAAATTTAGCTTATATACCATTCCAATAGACACTAAGTAATTTGAACTTTCACTTTCAACTATAACATTACAACACTTACCTTTTCCTTTCACACTTAGTTATGAAAATATCTTTTCTTGGGCATTCCTCCTCACTTTTCTTCTCAAGGTTCAAGACTCTCTTCCTTGGTAGAAATATTTATCCTTGCTTAGGTTCTTCGATACGCTTGGGTGAGGCTATGGATTTCACTTCAGCGTGCACAACCTACACACTACCTTCATTCTTTCTTGATGCAGAGCATCGTAAAATAACTTGAGAAGTTAGTATGTTTGAGTGTTCATGGTAGTCATTTTTAGTTTGATATGGGTCTAAGAGGTCTTATAGGCCCCTCTAGGATGTTTTGAAGTCATTAGGAGTATTTAAGAGTCTTGAAATGGTGTGTTGTTAGCTTGTCTAGATTTCCAGCCAAAATACAGAGTTTGAAAATTTGAATTTTTAACTAGGCTTTGGAGTGGAATTTTGGTCTTGTATGTAATCCAAATGTTATGGAATGTTTGTGAAAGATCCTAGGAAGGTGTGTGAGTGGTCTTTCAACGTGAAATACATGAACAAGAATGGTAAGGCAAAGAACATTGAATTGTAATTGCCACACTATGTGGAGTTGGCTTTGTAAGGAGGTTATCTTGCATGTTTTGGTGATATAGAAGGTTAGAATGCATGTAAGGTAGGTAGTAGAGTATTAGGATAGAGGAATTTGAAGGAGACAGAGGGGAGGAACTTCAAGAAAGAGAAGAAAAGATGAATATTTAAAAAGAAGTATGTCCGCCTCACAATTTTGTGCATGAATGTTGTATGTAAATGAGATTAATGAATAAAAAGAATGCGTTAAGAGATTGTTTTGGGAATTTATATAGGTTTTTGGTATGTAGTCAATCCCACACTGTTGTTTTCCTTTGATTTGAGTGAACTCTTGGTACTTATCTTCAGGCAACAAGTGGCCTTACACAAGTTTAAGAACTCTATTTTGAACACAGTCTAGAAGAAGAGAACATGGGAGTCTTGGAGGTCCATTCAAATGTACTAATGAATGTTATTGGTATGTGAGAATACTTTCATTGTTATTTCCTTTCTTGAAATATATTCTTGTGGTTAAGTTACAAATAATGGTCACTCTATACAATCTTGAAGAACCCTATCAACTAATACAGTCAAGAAGAAGCCATCCGAATTCTGCAAATTGTGTGATTAAAGTTCTACATCAATGATTCAAAGCTTGAAAACGTGGGGAGAGGTTGTAATAATGTATAAAAGACCCTATGCAATCATTATTCCACTTAGAAGAGCAAGATTCAACTCAAAACTTCAACTTCATTAACAGTCCTATAAAGAGCCCACAAAATTATATAACTTTGCATGTTGGAGATGTTTTGGAAATGTTCATGAGAAAATACCAATTACAGAAGATGAAGAGAGTTGGGTCAAACCTTTTCAAGGTCATATCAGGGTTTGAATTTGCTTAAATTCATTTTAGTCCATTTTTAAGGCTCTCGGCCTTGCACAGTGCTGTGTACACCAAACTAGGGTTTTAAAACTTACAACTCAAATAACTTTTGTCTCCACCCTTCAAATCTCATGAAACTTTGTAGCATGAGGTAATTTCATATGCTCCAAGGGATTTTGGTATTTTTGAATTGGTACCTGACTGTACAGTACAATATCCATGTTTGTGTGTTTGACTAGGCCTAAAGAGACCTAATTGCCAAGAAGGGTGTGCAATAAAAAGGACTTCCATTGTGATTTGTGACTTGAGATTTTAGGTGAAGTTAAAAGGGCATAAAGGGTATCCAAAAGTGTCTTTAGTGTGTTTGGAAACTTGGTAAATTTGTCAAACCTACTAGATTTGTGTGAAAAGAGGGCTACAAGGAGCTAGGCTTCTACGAAGAGAGGGTGGTTTGGTTGAGAGTTCTAACCTTGAGATTGAATTATTTGGCTGGATGATTAAAGTGAGATATAAATGATCATATTGATGGCCATATGATCCCTAGGGTTAGAAACAAGAACCTTGGAACCATGCTTGAGCCTATGGAAGAGTGACAAGTTTGAACTATGCAAAGAGAGTGAAGAGATGAAACATTTGTATGAGATGACAATGATGTACTAAGAAGGATAAGTGTGCAAAGGTAGATGAAAGGTGACATGTATTCAGGAGAGAGAAGACAACTATATGAACAAAAGAGGCTTATGAGCTTAGTGTAGTGAATAATGAACAAGGGTGTCAAAAGTGAAGTAATGTACCTATTAGAGACAAACAAATTAGAGATAAAAGAAGGCATTAAAGGTACAAATCAGATTTAGGGAAAGGAATCTGAAGAGTGTAGGCATCAACTATATATCAAGTGGTATCACAATATGTAAGCTCTTGGAATAGTTTATGCTTTTGAGTATTAAAAGTTGTTATTTGAGGTTGTTAAAGGTTGCTAATGGAGGTTGCAAAAATACAGTAAGAAAGAGTTAAAAAGTTTGTTGTAGAAGAGTAGCCCTAAGAAGAGAGGATAAAGACTCAAATAAGAGGAGTAGTTCCAAGGTGAAAAAGACTTGGACATGAGTGTCAATAGACTAGGTAGAGGGAAAAACCTAGGTTGAGACATCAAGGCAAGGTGAAATAGACTTATTAAAACAACGTCAAAAAGACTTGCTTAAGAGAAGATGAAGATAGAGAAGGAAAACATAAGCAAGGGATTAGTTGAGTTAGAGTACCACAATGTGAGAGAGAGAGGAAGGAAGATCCAAAGAGAAAAGGATTGGTTGTTGAAGAGGAGATGACTGAGATAAATCAAAGGATAGAGATGATAAGGATCTTGGTGGACCTCATGAAAGAAGAGGAAAGCCAATGGTATGAGTGAGTTACGAGGAAGAAGAGAGTTAAGTGGATTATCAGGTTACTCATGGAGAGAAGAAAAAATATTATCATGAGACACAATGAGAAACAAAAGAAGTTGTTATGTAGACAACTCAAGGAAGAGATGAAGAAGTTCATGATGGATGAACAAGTTGGTAGACAAAAGGAAGGTGAGAAACACCCTAAGGAGAATGAGATAGTCATGGATGATGATGAGAGGAAATAACCAAAGACATTAGCAAAGTAACTTAAGGAGAAGATGGAGGCAAACAAGCCTCAAGATTTTAAATTTGATGATTTCTTGCCATGTGTGTATGCTTGTACAAAAGTGAAGAAATAAAAACTCCATTTTGAGGACATAAAACTTGAAAGCATTAAGGAGAGAAAGTATGAACAACATGCTTATGTGGAATAAAATTTTGATTGGGCAACCATGTTTAGAGGTACAGTGGTTTGTTACCCTGAAAGAGAAGAGATGCTTGGAGAAGGAGATCTTCAAGAATAAGGATGCCTTATAGGAGACAAAAGAAAAAAATGAATCAAGAGGATGAAGTCAAAAGGTATGAAGATTAGAAGTCAGAAATTATATTGCATGAAGCAATCAAAGAGCTTGCACAAGAGATTGCTGGTAAGGAAGAGTTGCTAGTTGAGCAACAAGACCAACCATTTGTCTATGAGAATTGAGATCAATTGCAAGTAGAGATGGTAGCTTTGGAGTATGCTATAAGCAATGGAGAAAAATACAATCTGTCCTATAACAACAATTGAAGAGATGAACACTTGGAATGAGACAATGGAGACTCAAGAGAGACAAATAGTGACGGTTAAGGAAACAAACATCATGGAGCAATAAGGGTGGATACAAGAAGAGTATGAAGGAGTGTTTAGCTTGATACATGAAGGAGATGCAACCCAAATACAAGTGATGGTACAATTTATGCAAGAGCACAATGAAGAAGAGGAGTTGATGTGGAGAGGATTGATGCAAGAGACTGAAGATGATCTATTAGAGTTCTTTAGTGAAAGTAAAAAGATGGTTGGATCTGTCACAAAAGAGATAGTGGTAGAATTACAAGATGAAGAAAAGAAGATTTCAAGGACAAGGAGTATGTTTCCCATTGGGACACTTCAAGAAGATGAACTTGCATGTCATACAAGGGACACAAATCAGAAAAAAGTAATGGGTTGTAGCCAAGAAGATGAACAAGGATTGGTACAAGGTGAATCAAACAAAGTTGTAAGTTAAGGTAAGCTAAAAACTATGAATAAGCTAAGCATATAAGTATGTGAGCTGATCAAGGAAAAAGTGTTGGCAACTAATGATGCAAGTAAAGAACAAAGGTTAAGATGACATGATAAGGAACTCAAGAAGATAAAATGGATGCCTAAAGAGGCTTGGAAGAAGAAAATAAAAGCAAGAGAGGATGGAAAGAACTGTGAGATCCTTGAAGAGACTATCAAGTCTCATGAATGTAATTTGATAGGTACCAAGAATGATGGTGCAGGTATGGTGATGCAAGAGAGGGATTCACTCCATGATCTCCCAGAGAAAAGAAGCATTGAGGCACAATAAATCATCATAGATCCAAGGAAAGAGGAAGACAACCATGTTCATCAAAAAGAAGATGATTGGATGAATGCTATATGTTTGGAGGAGGACAAGATCATTCCAAAGGTGATCCAAATAAGGATTAAGCACAAGTTAACATTGAGAAAGCAAAGAGAGGGAAATCTTAGCCCAATAAGCATTCCAAGTAGCATGCAAAGAGTTGAAGAGCAAAGGCTTATGGAAGAAGAGTTACAATCAGGTGAGCAAGAGAACAAGCAAATGAAGAAAGAGCAAGGTAAGAAAGTAATCTAATCAATGGGTAATGTTAAAACTAATTTGGTTGTTGTTATGCATGATGATATTAAGATGAAAGGATGCCAATAAATGTTATGTGTTGATGAACCTGAATTGGTCAAGAAGTTGTCATTACATGATGAGCAAAGAGGTTGTGAGAAGAATCACTATGATAAGGTGGAGTACCATGAAGAGGTGGAAAAAGGGGATATTATTGAGAGTATGACAAGGGTGAAGATGCATAATAATCCATTAGAGCATGAGGACAAAGGAGAAATTATGCCAAGAAGCAAGACCAACAAGGAGTGCATGAACAAACCATGACAAATGTAGAAGGAAGCTATGGAGTAGGAACAAGAGTGAATAATAAAAACCAACCATCTGAGGTAGAGTATGATGAGGAGAAATAAAAGATGGAGGAAATAGAAGATGAATTGGACAAAGAGTTGCAACAGATCATGTACTTCCTGGGGATATAAGATGAGTTGGTAAAGAGACAAGACAAGGCAAGAAGACAAAGACAGAAGAACCAACTGAGAAGACATGAGAAAGATAAGAGAAGAAGCAGAAAGAGGAGATTATAACATCATATGATAAATAATTGAAAGCGAGGAAGAAGTTGGATAAACTACATTTGAGCAGGAGATCAATTTTTCCCACTTACGGCACTGATGCAAAGCATCCTAAGACAACATGAGAAGTTAGTATGTTTGACTATTCATGGTGGTCATTTTTAGTTTGATATGGGTTTGAGAGGTCTTATAGGGTACTATAGGATGTTTTTAATTCATTAGGAGTCCTTAATAGTCTTGAAATGGTGTGTTAGATTATCTATATTTTCATGCCAAAATGTAAAATTTGAATTTCTAACTAGGCTTTGGACTGGAATTTTGGTCTTGTATGTAATAAAAATGTTAGGGAATGTTTGTGAAAGGTCCTAGGAAGGTGTGTGAGTGTTATTTCAATGTGCAAGACATGAACAAGAAGGAAAGACAAATAATCTTGAATTGTAAGTGCCACCCTACTTGGGGTTGGCTTTGTGAGGAGGTTATCTTGCATGTTTTGGTGATAAAAAAGGTTAGAATGCATGTAAGGTAGGAAGTAGAGTTATATTAGAGTATTAGGATATAGGAATTCAAAGGAGATAGAGGGGAGGAGCTTCAAGAAATAGAAGAAAAGAAGAAGATTTAAAAAGAAGTTTGCCTACCTCACAATTTTGTGCATGAATGTTGTATGTAAATGAGATTAATGAATAAACATAATGATTTAAGAGATTGTTTTGGGAATTTACAGAGGTTTGTGGTATGTATTAAATCCCACACTATTGTTTTCCTTTGATTTTTTGTGAACTCTTGGTAATTGTCTTCAAGCAACAAGTGGCCTTACACAAGTTTAAGAACTTTGTTTTGAACATAGTCTAGAACAAGAGAGCATGGGAGTCTTGGAGGTCCATTAAAATATCTTGCTGAATTTTATTGGTATGTGATCATCCTTTCATTTTTATTTCATTTCTTGAAATATATTCACGTGGTTAAGTTACAGATTAAGGTCACTCTATACAATTTTGAAGAACCCTATCAACTAATACAGTCAAGAAGAAGCCATCATAATTCTGCAAATTATTTTATCTAAGTTCTAAATAAATGATTCAAAGATTTAAAAAGTGTGGAGAGGTTGTAATAAGGTATCAAAGACCCTAAGAAATCATAATTCCACTTAGAAGAGCAATATTCATCTCAAAACTTCAACTTCATTAACACAGTCCTATAAAGAGCACACATAATTCTATAACTTTGCATGTTGGAGATGTTTTGGAAATGTTCATGAGAAAATAGCAATTAGGGAAGGTGAAGAGATATGGGGTGGATCTTTTCTAAGTCCTCATAGGGTTTGAAGTTGCTTTTTGATGAACTTGAATTGGTCAAGAAGATGTCATTGCATGATGAGCAAGGAGGTTATGAGAAGAATCACTATGAGAATGTGGACTATCATGAAGATTCATCCCATGGGGATATGATTGACAGTATGAAAAGGGTGAAGATGCATAATAAGCCATGATATCATGAGGACATTGGAGAAACCATTGTCAAGAAGCAATACCAACAAGGAGTGCATGAACAAACCATGACAAATATAGAAGGAAGCTATGGAGTAAGAACAAGAATGAAGTATAAAAATTATCCATCTGAGATAGAGTATGGTGAGGAGAAATCAAAGATGGAGGAGATAAAATATGAAGTGGACAAAGATTTACAACAGATCATGCACTTCTTGGAGATGGATGATGAGTTAGCAAAGAGACAAGACACGATAAGAAGACAGAGACACAAGAACCAACTGAGAAGACATGGGAAAGATAAGATAAGCATTAGAAAGAGGAGCTCAAAATTTAAGAGGATAAATAATTTAAAATAAAGGAAGAAGTTTGACAAAGTACACTTGAGCAAGAGCTCAAATTTTCCCACTTAGGGAGCTTGATGCAAAGCATCCTAAGACAACATGAGAAGTTAGTAAGTTTGAGTGTTCATGTTAGTAATTTTTAGTTTTTTATGGGTTTTAAATATATTATAGGGTGATATAGGATGTTTTAAAGTCATTATGAGTCTTTAATAATATTTAAATGGTGTGTTGTTAGCATATCTAGATTTTCTCACCAAAATGCATAATTTGAAAACTTTGAATTTCTAACTAGGCTTTGGAGTGGAATTTTGGTATTGTATGTAATCCAAATGTTATGGAATGTTTATGAAAGGTTATATAAGGTACTATAAAGGTGTGTGAGTGGTATTAAAATGTGTAAGACATGAACAATAAAGGTAAGGCAAAGAATCTTTAATTGTAACTTCCACCCTACATGGTGTTGGCTTTGTGAGGAGGTTATCTTGCATGTTTTGGTGATATAAAAGGTTAGAATGCATGTAAGATAGGTGGTAGAGTTTTATTAGAGTATTAGGATAGAGGAATTTTAATGAGACAAAGGGGAGGAGCCTTAAGAAAGAGAATAAAGGATGAATATTTAAAAAGAAGTCTGATTGCCTCATAATTTTGTGCATGAATGTTGTATGTAAATGAGATTAATGAATAAAAAGAATGATTTAAGATATTTTTTTGGTAATTTATATAGGTTTTTGGTATGTATTCAATCCCACACTTTATTTTTATTTTTATTTGAGTGAAATATTGGTACTTATCTTCAAGCAACAATTGGCCTTACACAAGTTTAAGAACTCAGTTTTGAACATAGTATAGAAGAAGAGAACAGGGGAGTCTTGGAGGTCTATTGAAATGTATTGATGAATGTTATTAGTATGTGATAATAATTTCATTGTTATTTCCTTGATTGAAATAGATTATTGTGGTTAAGTTACATATTAAGGTCACTCTATACAATCTTGAAGAACCCTATCAACTAATACAGTTAAAAAAAAGCCATCATAATTTTGCAAATTGTTTGATATAAGTTTTAAATCAACGATTCTAAGCTTTAAAAAGTGGGGAGAGGTTTTAATAAGGTATCAAATACTCTAATCAGTGATTATTCCACTTATAAGTGTTAGAAATATGATTGTCATTAATTTCAAAAGGGAGATTATTGACATTATGGATGTCATTGATGCTCAGGGTTGAATATGGTGATTAGAGGATATGCAAGGGATCCTATTAAAGGTCAAGGATGATTGGAGTGCTTGTGTGCATGAGTGAAATTCATCCGGTTATTCATATTAATCATCTAGACATTTTGGGTCTATAGAGGAAACCCTAAAGAGGCAATTTGCTGATGTCACCATTGCCACTTATGGATGAGTTTGGGGGAGTTGGTCATATGGTTGTGATCACATTAGTTCCTAGTTGTTATGCACCAGATTTGAAGCCATGCAATGAAGCGTGATATAAGATATGAGGATGCAAAGTTAGCTACTCAGACATAATTCACTAAGTTTCTATACTTAACCAAATTTGCAAAAGGGCTCAAGTAGAGCCAAGTAAGCATGTCGATGAGGTCAACATTTGCACACATAGAGGTGTCATGAAAAAATGATCTATGGGTTTGTTCATTTTTGTGCCTAGTTTCTATGCACTAAATCTCAGGTCACGTGATGTGGTGAGATAAAATATATTCATGTGCAAAGTAGGGCTTCGAGACATTTTGACAATGTTTTCCCATAGTCAAATTTGCAAATGGCAAGAAAAAGCTGAGTGGGCATTTTTATGATGTCATATATTGAACGTATGAAGGTTTTTGGAGAAGATGAATATATGGATGGAATACCCTATGTGAGAGGATCTGATGTGATAAATTACAAGTCATGCGATGATGCACATCAAAAGTTATGCAAGAACAAAGTTGGCCTTCCAGGCAGTTCTAAGCATAGTTGGCTCTGTGGCAGAAAAATTTGAGTGAGTAGATTAATGGAATTATATCTAGCATGAGTGAAGGATTCAAGAAGAGATGAGCATATGGGTTTGTTCATTATCATGCCTAGTTTATATGGTCCAAGTTTCGAAACAGGTGGATAAGTGAAGCAAAAGATATGAAGGTGAAAATTTAGCCTTCTAGGCATATTGAGATGGTCCCCATAGTCAAATATGCATAAGGTAAAGTTTGATCTTGTTATAATATCTAATGGTTATCACTTAATCATATATTGAAGATCCAACAAAGTGTAGCAAAGTCAATTTGTCAAGTGCACCTCTGAGTAAATGCGCTAGTGACAAGTGTCACAATCACAGAGCTTGCACAGTAAATATACAAAGCAATTTAAAGTCAAATGGTCAATGAGAAATGTGGTAATGCCAAGTGTCTCAATAGCAAGAATTGATAGTAATGTGTAGAAAGCACACGTTAATTCTAGGTGTCACATTCATGGAAGCTCATCAGAGATAAAGTTTAATATTGTCAGAAGATCAAAAGGTTAGCAGTTGATCGTGCAATAAAGATCTAACAGAGTGAGTGGATTCAATGGGATAAAGTGCTCAATGTTTAATGAGATAGAGGTGAGTTAAAGACCAACTAGTTTGACAAGATCGATGGAGCATATTTATTCCAAAGAATCAGGAAGCAACGAGATGAGATTAGGATCTCGAGATTTAACCATAGACAAAGATAAAGTTCACGCAACTTTTAAGATCCAATAACACATGGGAGCTTGGATCAATAAGATCAACAGATGCATTTTAAAGTTGAAAAGTTAAAGTCCAAAAGTGTACAAAGATCGAACAAAGCATGTAAGCCTATTAGAACTTGATCTAACAGATGCATTTTAAAGTTGAGCAGATTGATAAGGATCATCAGATCATATCACCAAACTTAATATCAATGATTGATATTTAAAGATATGTTCATCTCAATATTCAAGCAGAGGAACTTACAGTTAAGCCATAAATTATGACACAGACAACGGATTTGATTGTTGTAATCGATCAAATTTATGTAATAATGCATGTGTATCAAAACCAGAGCCCAGTATATACTATAAATAGTAATGAGACCAAGAATCACGATATTGGAGTATGAGTTCAAGACGTGGGAAACTTGAAATTAAAGACAAGAACTAAAGTCCAGTAGAACTAAGCGTGATGTGCTAGCAAACTAGTGTGAACATATATGAGATATGAACCCTATATCAATTGCTTATATATATGTCATCTAGTATATAGGGAGAAGCTATTGGTATTATTGAATTGTATCAAATAGAGATATATAGAGACACAAAAGCAAAGAGGTAGAGTGAAAGAGAAAAGAGAGATGAAGTGCATAGTATGAGCAGTTACAAACCAGACCTGTAATAGAGAACATATAATAGGATTCATTTATGAATCTATACTGTAATCTGGAGTTGTAGCTCCATATTAGAATCTGATAGGTAAGTGCCATCAGATAAGCTGAGTTGGTGTTCAGTTAGGGAGTTGGTGCTTCCTTAGAGTATGTGCTCTTAAATCAAGGGATCAATGTCTCCTTAGGGTTGGTGTCCTTAAACATTGTAACCAGTGAGGTTCTTTATTGTGAGGTTGGATTAGAATGGTATATTCTAGCAGTTATTCTCATGGTGGTTTTTTCTATATTGGGTTTTCCACGGTATATCTCGTGTTTTGTCTATTTGTGTGTATGTGATCTCTACATATAGTTTTGATCTATAATAAAAAGTTAAGAAAATGACTAATTTAATCAATATACTGATTCACCACCCCTCATAATATAGTTGTATTCCAATAAGAAGAGCAATATTCATCTCAAAACTTCAACTTCATTAACACAGTCCTATAAAGAGCACACAAAACTCCATAACTTTGCATGTTGGAGATGTTTTGGAAATGTTCATGAGAAAATACCAATTGGGGAAGGTGAAGAGAGCCGGGGAAGACCTTTTCCAAGTCCTAGTTGGGTTTGAAGTTGCTTAAAATTCATTTTATCCCATTTTTAAGGATTTTGGTGTTTTTGAGTTGGTATTTGATTGTACAGTACAATATCTAGGTCTGTGTGTTAGACTAGGCCTAAAGAGACCATTGCCAAGAAGGATGTGAAAAAGGACTTACATTGAGAGTTGTGACCTTAGATTTTAGGTGAAGTTAAAAGGGGATAAAGGTATCAAAAAGTGTATTTAGTGTTTGGAAACTTGGTAAATTGGTCAAACCTACTATATTTGTTTGAAAAGAGGGATACAAGGAGCTAGGCTTCTAAGAAGAGAGGGTGGTTTGGTTGAGAGTCCTAACATTGAGATTTTATTTGTTTAGATGATTTAAGGGAGATATAAATGATCAAATTTATGGCCATATAAGCCCTAGGGTATAAAAAAGAACCTTGGAACCATGCCTTAAGTTTATGAGCCTATGTAAGAATGACAAGTTTGAACTACACAAAGAAAGTGAAGAGATGAAAGATTTGTATGAGAGAATGGTGATGTACTGAGAAGGATAAGAGTGCAGAGGTAGATTAAGGGTGACATTTATTCAAGAGAGAGAAGATAACTATATGAACACAAGAGGCTTATGAGCCTAGTGCAGTAAAGAATGAACAAGGGTGTCAAAAAACAAGTAATGTACCTGTTAGAGACAATCAAATCAAAGATAAAAGAAGGAATTAAATGCATAAATTAGAGCTATAGAGATGTATGTGAAGAGTGTAGGCATCAAATCTACATTATTTCTCATTGAGCACAAGGGTGCTCAAAAGCATGATGACCAATTCCACACAACTGTAACATGTTCCATTGAATATTCTTCCTCTTATTCGTCTATAGTTGTCTCTAACTCTTCCATAAGCGACTAATTTTTATTGTTTATTATGCACTTGAGAAGTGTTGGATCCTTCCTCATTTCACTATTGATTACCTTCATAGGAATAATGTCCTTTACCACTACTAAACCTCCTTCTTCCTCTTGTTACACTTTTTTGCGTTTTAGACAACATCTCTTCCACGCTTAGATTATATTGGTATGTTGGTTCCACTGTATGCAACCTCACTAAGAAAATTTCATCTTGAACACTTAACCAAAGTCAATTGATTATAACTTTTTATAACTCCTATATGCACTCCTTCACACTTAGCTCTTTTTACCTCAAGTTTTGTAGCCTCTTCACCCAGTCCGACTGATAGTTTGTCAGAAGAAATTTACCCTTAAATTTTGAAAACATCCTCTCCCAATGGGTAATATTGTCCTTATCTCTTATATTCCTCTATTTTTACCTCCTTACACCATAGGGATGCATGACCTTTCAACTTATTTTGAGCCACCTTCACCTTCCTCTGGTTATCTAATTCATCAAATTCAAAATACTCTTCCATATCAACAACCCAATAAATCAAAACCTTAGGGTTCAAAGTTCCTTAAAATATTGGAACTTTCATCTTGTTTCCTCTTCCAATCTTTGAAATGTATCTAACAAGCCTATCTTCTCCTTCATCTAACTACTTAGGTGTCACTCCCACATATTTTACTCCCATCTCTTCATTTTTCTCATCACTCTTATCATCTATTGAAATAAATCCCCTTTATATATCCTCTTCAACAATAGTTAATCTTATCTACATAACCCTCAACATCTCTACAATATCATCGTACCTTCTTACCTTGTTGGTATCTATAGTTCCAAAAATTCCCACTTTTCTTAGAGGTATCTGAGTTCTCTCTCAACCTGAACCTATTGATGCAATAAATTATTTTCAAACCTACATAGGCCACACACTTATCTAGACCACTCTTTCAATAATCAACTATCTACCCACCTTCATAATATGGAGAACACTTACACCTTCCTTATCCCATAGGTTTTACTTGCTCTGATACTGATTGGTGCAATCATGTCTAAGGGATCCAATGAAGGACAACCTTAGATTGTGCAACCTAGGGTTACAACCCTAAAAAAATGGACACACACAATCCATACACATAATTAAAACAAACAAACAATATGTTTATTGCTTTAGTGATAACGTTACAAAATAAAAAATAATAACTTTCTTAAAAGCCTTATCTTGGATTACAAACAATATGATTTCAAATGTCAGTCCACTCATAGACTTTGTTCAACTCTCTATTTCCCTATTCAAACTTGTGAGCTCCCACCAAGTATCTAGTTTAGATACCTCTAATGGATTCTCTAACTTTCGTACTCTCCAATATAACATTTGAACTGAGTTGAACACCTTATAAGAAGTTTTTTTATTTATATATGTCCTTAAATAACTGTTACAGAAGCTCAAATGTTTCAAGTTTTCCACGTGTTATAGTTTATTTTCCTCTTGTGACCTTTCAACTTCCATTCATTACATACTCTAATTGTCCATGAAAATTTTCACAAAAAAATTCACACACAAATTCCGCACACAAAATTTCTAGCATAAGCACTCCTAAGCACCAAAAAATTCTACATACACGACATGCATATTTTGTAAAATATCGTAACTTTCAGAGGTCATAACTTTTGCATATGAACTTAAAATCAATTTTTTTTCAAAATGCATAAATTTTCAAGGAGAATACAAATATACAATCAAAATTTGGTTCAGAGATGCTATTAATGCCTTTCCCCCCCTTTCTTGCAAAACCTATCACTTTTAAGCCTTCAATAGATGCAACCACTTCTCAAGTTCTACCAATTTTTGAGAAACTTAACCAACTCACTTAGAACTAAGTTGTTTCCTGAAACTGATCCTCTAAAATATACCTATGCCCTTGAAGTTTTTTAGTGTTAACATGTCAATTGGATCAACTTATACCATTCCAAAATGATAAACACACCAACTAGCGTCCAAAAACACATCCTTGCATATTTTTAGTTGATGCAAAGATTACTTATGGACCAAGGTGCTCCTACATCATCATGTTAGAATCTTATAGAACTTGTTGAAAACATTGGCATATGAAAATACACACTTGACTCACTTAGGTTTAGGTTTATTTTCTTAAGTTTATACATGTGTATAATTAATTGTGTATTTTTTATATTATAAGAATCAATAAGTAGGAGCAACCTCGGACCCCAAGATGAGCATTCAAGTCCAACTGGGCTGCCAGGTAACCTTGGTTTCACTTAGATACTCCAATCTAGTGTCACAATTTACATCAATGATTCAAACCCATGATTGCAATTTGGGTGAATTTAACGTCTCACCTCCTAAATGGTTGGTCAAATCCCAAAGGAATTATATTTTGCATTTTTAATCATATATGAATCAAGAGTTTTATATAAATAATTTGATCAACTAGATAAACTTAGTGAACTAAGTGTCATATCTAGATATTTGGAGTCTCAAGAAAAGGCTTTTATGCATTCCTATCTTGATCCTTAGTTGAGCTAATTTTGATTAGAAGGATATCTTCTATTTTGGGAGTTCAATTGTCTCCCTCTGCTAGATCCATATCTATCCTATTTATGTTATAAATAGACAATGACATTCTAAATTATTAACAAGGTTCATTAATGGAGAATCAGGTGACAAATTTTTAGTTATGTGTTTTTCTTGTTATGTTGTTACATTTCCAATATGAGTTTGTGTGAGGTTTTTTGAGTAGTACGATATATTGGTGGAGTTCTGTTGGATAATTATACATGGTACTAGATTAGAGTGTTTTTGTTTCTCCTCATATACAATTCTCCCACTTTATAAAAGATTTTTGGCTTCCAAAAGTAAATGTCACTGCCATGGTGTTTATTTTGGAAATTTAATAGGTTTTGTGCATGAGCAAGGGTTGATTTAGAAAAATTTATCATTTTTTATTAAAAAAAATGTTAATATTCTGGTTGCATTATAAAGATGGTTTCATGTCATCCAAGAGTGTATATTCATTATTTATTCTTTGATTACTCTATCATTAAGTCAGGGAAACATGAGAAGAAACACATTATTCTGACATAAAACAATTCATACCACAATTTAGTATTTTGACATTACTCCTCCATTTCTCAAGGGTTTTAAAAAATTCTTGGGTCTGAAACTAGATTCTAAGGTTAAAAAATGATATATTTACTTTTTTATTTTTACTATTTTTTTTAAATATTTGACATTTAAGATCAAAAATTTACTTTTTGTGTAGTAAAATTTCCAAGGGTGTATTGTTGGGAATATAATTTACATGTTAAAATAATACAAAAGGGAGAGATGCTAGACTAAACTTACACATAAAAATATAAAGACAAACATAAATATGTAATATTTCACCATGAAAAATACTTTCAGGTAAAAAATCCAAACATAGTAACCTTCTTGATTATAACAAAAACTAAATTGTTTTATAATGCTACACCAAATCACAAGGTTTTATTCCATTTCATACAATACTTTATTATATATTACAATTCACACACATGACCCTATGTATTTAAAATTTAACATACCTATATTCCTTGGAATAATTATGCCTTTATCTAACACCCACTTTGTAATGCCCACAGAGTAAGGGAATATGCATTATCCAACTATTGAGACCAGTGATCAATGTGTAATGCTCCTTAACAACTCCATGTTAGAGTGCCACCAAGATGTTGCTAACACTTATTTAATTTGATAGATGCAATCATACAAGTGCCTTAAATGCCTTAAGATAACATTCATTGTTTGATATGTTGCACAATTATTTGCATCACCTTATTGAAAATCAAACAATATACTCCTCTTCACAACCTTCCATAATGCAATGAAACTATGTCGAAAGCCTTGCATAACTATACCATCGCTACGGCATGTTGACAATCTTATGTGACTATCATAGGCAGTATTCACATGAGCATGTGTTACCATATTTGATTGTATAACTAATCTACACTTAATGATTTCATAATTAATCTACACTCAATGCCTACATAAACTCATTTGTGCAACATCTACCTTACACACAATTACCATTGGGAATATCCATTCATAGTCGAGACATTTCCAAAAAATATCTCACTTGTTGAACACTTTGCATAAGGGAGCACACATTAATCCTTCAACATATCTAGGTAGCCAAGCTCATCTCCTCCCCGTACTAATAGAAATTATCGATAGTTATTTCCTTATTTAATTAATCCACAATGTTTTCTTTTGGGTCCACCTTATCTAAATGTATATTTCTCTCTTCCACCATTTCTATTACAAAGTGGTATAACACATTAATGTGTTTTTTTTTAGAATGACACTCAAAGTTATTTTCTAGATAGATTGTGCTTTGACTATATCAATATATCCTTAAAAATTTATGTGTGAACCCAACTATAGAAGAAAATACTTGAAGCCATACCGCTTCCTTGTTTGCATGGGTAGTTACAATATATTCAGCTTCGGTGGTAGATATCACAACACTAGGATACCATTTTCTCATTCAAATTATACTTCCACCAAACAAGTTGAATACATATGCATTGGTAGACCTAGAAAAATCAAATCTCCAACCCAATCAGAATCCAAAAATCCCTATAGATTCAAAGTTTTGGTTTCACTAGTCTTTCCTTGATAAAAAATAACATAGTCAAAATTTCTACGTAGATACTTGAATATCCTCTTCACCGGTACCAAATATTCCTTTCTTGGATTGGATATGAATCTATTGACTACACCTAATATTTACATAATTTTAGGTCTTGTATAAACTATCACATACATTATGATTCCCACCATACTTGCATACAAACCCTGAATCATGTCCTCCAACTCTTTCTATGTCTTTGGGCATTGTGTAGTTGATAGCTTATGACTAACTAAAAAAGGTGCATGCATAGATTTGTATCCCTACATCCTGAACCTTTCCAATAGCATCTTAACATAATTCCTTTAGAATACCTAGAGATTATTGTTTTAACGATCCCATTTTATTTCCATACCCAATATGAATCTTGAAACAAAAAGATATTTCATGTCGAATTGGGTAAATAGTCAAGACTTCACCTGCTTAATCATGCACTTATTATTTTTGATCAACAAGATGTCATCCACATAAAGAGATGGTGATAAATTTAACACCATATTCCTTGTAGTAAACACGAGGATTAACATTTTTGCATGCAATCCTAATTCCAACCACATAACTATCAAACTTATGATTCCACATTCAGGGTAATTTCTTGAATCCATACAAGGACATCTTCATCTTGAAACCAAATCCTCGTTTACCTTGTAGCTTTCTAGCTGTAATATATATATATATATATATATATATATATATATATATATATATATATATATATATATATATATATATATATATATATATTAAGCGCTCTATGAAAAAACAATATCTTCACATCTATTTGATCTATCTGAGGATAAAAAATAACATCAATATCTAAAATAAACCTAAAGTTAAGTTTACAACATGAGAAAATGTCTCACCAAAGTCAATTCCCTTTACCTAAGATAATCCCTTTGCTACCAATAGAGTCTTATAATTATCCAATTTCCATTGCACATTTTTTATTCTTATTCAAACCCCACTTGTAGCCCATAGGTTTTCATTTAGGTGGTAACTTTACAAATTCCCAAGATTCCTTTATGTCTAGAGACTCCATTTTATCCTTCATGGCCTTCTTCCAAGACTTACTCTCTATGAAACCAAGATCTTCCTTCACTATCTTGTTTTTTTCACCATCAATTAATGAGAATAGGAATGCAAAACAAAAAAATGGTGGGAATTACCTTTCATGCATTATTTGCACTTGTCATGGTTTCCTTAGAGTATGAGTTTCATGATCCTCCTCTTTTTGTGACCCTTCATCCATCACACCATGCTCTTATACATGATGTTCATAATCTACTTTAGCATGTACCTTTTTTATTTCTTCCTTTGGATGATTCTTCAATTAATTTTATAAATAAATCTTGTGTACTTACTAGAAGACAATATTGTGACTATAGAGAACCTTATTTTTCATGGGATGCTAAATATTGTACCCTTTAACACCACTTGCTTACCCAATAAATATGCACTTTGAAAATTTAAAGTCAAGTTTTGATATGTTTTCCTTTGGATTGTGATCTTAAGCTTTGCATTTTTTATGCAGGTGTCTCAAGCATGGATTCTAACGAATCCATGCTTCTTTTGGAGTATTGTCTATCTACTTCTTCAACCCAAAACTTCTACTCCAAGTACACACCACTCAACACAATTTGGGCTTTATCCATCAACATCTTGTTCATACGCTCTGCAAATCCATTCTACCATGGTGTGTATGGAGTTGTATTTTTCCTTTCAATACCTATATATTTCATCAAAATATTTTGAGAAAAACTCACCCTTGTTATATATGCATAACACTATGATCTTTTTTTATGTCTGGTTCTCCACAAGGGCTTTGAACTCCTTGAATTTATCAGGAACTTCAAATTTGTTTAGGGTGAAGTATATCAAGGTCTTTCAAGAGTAGTCATATATGAAAAACACATATAATATAGACCTATTTAGTGATGGGGGATATACTGGTCCAAAAAATCATTATGGATCACCTATAATATTCCACTTACTCGCATAAAATTTTTAGGGAATTTCGTCCAACTTTGCTTGAGGTAGATGCATTGTTCATAGAATTCAATTTTCAAGGGATAATTAACCATCCTTTTCACCATATCTCTAGTATACAACATGAATAAACATTTTTCACCAATATGGACTAAACTCTGATGCCAAAACATTATCTTCTCTGTTGGAAGTAATACACAACTTCTTATTTTAGTCTTGGACTCAAGAACAACAATGTTGTTACATGTGTTGCTTACTATAGTGGCAATAATTTTAAATATATTAGCAGTGTGCATGCCTATTGGCAACACCATGGATCCATGCACCATTTTAAAACCATATCTATCAAATGAGACATGGACAAGAACATCATTAATTTTACTCATATATATCACATTACTTGCAAGGACATGAATGTGAAAAACCCTTGGGAAAGTCTTGATCCTCCCATCTATGAACTTCAGCTTCACTCTTCATTTATGCACAATATTTTAGGTTGAATTATATCTCAAAAATACATCACCACCATCATATTATTCATATTTGTAGAACCACTCCCTCACATGAGTCGTATAATAGGAGGCTCCAAAGTAAGCATCATTGAAAGCATGTGAGCTTGAGGCTACGAGATATACATCTGCATCTCCATCAATATAGAAGTTCTCAATTGAGGATTACACATCATTCAATGGTTTTCCATTTTCCATATTTCATGATTTAAATCCTTTATTCAAATGCCTTGTCTTGCCATAATTTCAACACTCCTTCAAGGATTTATTTAGACTTTTAGATCTACCTTTATACTCTGAGTGCTTATTTATAGTATTTCACTTGCCTCTTTCTTGTGAATCATGAGCGAACTTGCATAGACATGTCATCATTCATATGATAACTTTATAAAATCTCATGCCTCATCTCCTATAATAATATAACTATGACTACATCTTAAAATTATATTTCTAATGTAGTACTAGTGATTTCCATCATTAGAGTGTCCTATGAGTTTGGAAAAGAGCACAACAACATGATACATATTTCTTCCTCATCCATGTTAACATCAACAAATGATAAATGAATTAACACATTTTTGAAGGCATTTAGGTTCTCTACAATTGAGTCAACATTATTCATTTGTAATGAATACAACTTATTTCCCAGGAATAGTTTGTTTACTAGTAACTTGGCTTGGTAAAACATACCCAACTTATCCAAAATAAACTCCAAAGTCTTTTCAGTTATAACACTTATTATCATTGAATATGAAAAATATGGAATTATAGAGCTTTTAACTTTTCTATCAAAAATTTTCCTTTCTTTTGGTTTTAAACCTTTAGGTGTTGTGTCTACTACAACGATCTAGTGATCTCTATTGAGAAATCTTCTAACTTGAGTTTCCACAAATCAAAATTTTGAGCATTGAATTTATCAATTTTTATCCTAATGTTTCTTGTCATTTTATTCACACATGATTCTTATGCAAAATTCCCACTTCAAGGAAATTATTTATCACAAGGTATTACAACTTACACAAATATTATAATTGATCTATGATACCAAATGTTGGGAGTCATCCTATCCATGACAAAATAATATAAAGGAGATACATGCTATGTGAACCCTACACATGCAAATATAAATACAAAGACACTAATATGCATAATTTCACTTAGGAAATGCCTTTCAGGTAAAAAAACCCAACTTAATAGCCTTCCTGATTATAACAAAAACTAAACTATTTTTCAATACTACACCAAGTCACAAGGTTATTTTACCTTTCATACAACTCTTTACTATGTATTAAAATGTGCACACATAATTGTGTATTCAACATTAAACACACCCATATTACTTGGAAGAAATATGCTTTTATTTGACACCCAATTTGTAACGCCCATGCAACAAAGGAATTTGCATTCACCAATTACTGAGTTAGGTGATCAACATGTAATGCTCCTCAACAAATATGTGTCAAGAGTTACACCAATATGTTATTAACACTTCTTCAGTCTGATAGATGTAATCACAAAAATGCATAAAATACCTTAAGATAACCTTTATTATTTGACATGTTGTGAAATCCTTTGTAGCACCCTACTCTAACTCAACCATTGTGCTCTACTTTGCAACCTTCCTCAATGCAATGAAACTATGTAAAGAGCCATACATAGCTCTACCATCATTACCGCATGGTGAAAATATTATGCAATTTTCATAAGTAGTCTCCACATAATCTTGCATAACCACTTCTACTTGTGCAATCAATATGCACTCAATGTTTGTGTAAAATATTTGCGCAACATCTACCTTACACACAATTACCATTAGATCCATGCAAATTTGAGACATTTACACATATGTATCTTTCTCATATAGAAAATGTTTTTTTGGAATCTGTGTTTTTAATTAAAGAAATGTAGTGGTACCATTATTTTTCCACGTTGAGAGACTTTAAAATGGTTTTTAATCTAATAATTTGGGCTTTATTTGGTGTATTTTGGTCTAATTTTTCATTGTTATTTCATTTTTCATGTTGTAATGGATTTATCCAATTCTTCCATTGTAGAAGGGTACCCCATCAAGGATACTATTTGTTAATGTATATAGTAAGGAATTTTTAGTGTCTACATTATTTATGGTTTCTTTATACACCTCATTTTTCACCTACTAACAATTGTTATCTCATTGGTGCATCAATCTCCATAAGTGCATGTTCTAAGGAGTGCACAAGGATTGGGGTGGGTTAGCTCATGGTGATTTGTGAGAGATTAATTTATGACCATTTATTATATCTACATTCATCCATATCCAATCATTATCTTCTTGCTTTGACTCTATGTGTTCCCATTCTACCTTTTTCCTCCTCTTTTTCATATTTGCATGTTTCAAGATAATGTAATCAACCTCATCAATGATGCCATACAGTGCTCCCCCCTTGGCTAATGTCATCGGCCAAGTATAAGACATTCTATGTTTGTTAGACATTTTTGTATGCATTTGGCAAGGCCGATGACATTGACTAAGTGTGAGCAATGACTTTTTGGGTTTTGAGTTGTATTTTTATGGATCTCCTTTGTTATTTATCATAATAAATACATATATTTTGATCTTCTCATGTACGCATATCCACTTAGTAATAAGAAGTGGAATTAAAGATTAGGATCTTATAATTAAGGAAGGCTAGTTTACACAAGGTCTTTGAAGATATCAAGAAGATAAGTTTAACCAACAAGGCACACTAGATATTTAGAGTCCTTGACTAAGCATACTTAAGTATTATTATTTCCATCTTGAGTTTCATATACAACATCTATCATAAAGTTCCACTTGACTCAAGGGGGAGATTGATGAGTTGAAAAATCGACCCACGCTAAGTATTCTTATTCCTATACTCTTTCTTTATTTAATTTAGTGGATATGTGTGGATATGATTGGTAATGTACGTTATCTTTTATTAATTTTTTCCTTTATTTATATCGCTTTATTACAAACCTTAGTTTAGATACCTATTAGTTACAACCTTTTATATTAGATAAATCTTTGTTACTCCCTAGTGGCCTTATCTTTATTTGATTAACCCTCTTATACCTTGGATCTAAGGAGGTATTTTTTTGTTAGTTCCTTGTACATATCTCTTAATAATATATTTTTAATATTCATTATACACCAATCTTGTCTATATCCTTGTACCACTTTGTGGAATGACACCTTTTATGTGTGTTGGATCTAGTATGGTGTTATACCTTTTCATATATTATAGGACATTTATATTTTCAACCATATTTTCCCCATGCACATTTTGGTAAACCCAATGTGAATCTTACCCCACCACTAGTTGGGTCATTTTTAAGTTTTCTTATCTTAGCATCTTAACGCTATCAGTTTTTTAAACATCCTTTGCTTTCCAAATTTATTATTTTCAGCTTCTTATCTCTAATTTTTTTTCAAACATAACTCATTTTCCAAATTCCTCTTTCCTAACTTATTAGCTCCCATAATTTATCAAACATAACTTGTTTTCAAAATCTATTTTTCTTTAACATTCCTAAAGGTTATCATCCCATTCCTACAATAGAATATATTAATAACACCCAAAAAAAAGCCACCTAAGTTTTCAGTAATTTTTAAGGGTTTAATAACAATGATCCTAATTTCATGTCCATGATTAACACTAAGAATCAAAAAATACTTTTTCATACAACTTGGTTATCTATCAACATTATCCCTCTAATGATTGAAATATGACCATTACTAATACTAATAGAAACAAACACATAAGTCCCAACCCCATGTTCAACACAAGAAATAGGATTATAAAGTACCCTAAGAAGAATATGATTCTAGTTTGAAGAATAATAGTATAACGATTGCTCTCCTAAAGTATCAAATTTATTTAAATATCATGAAAAAATCATAGGAAAATATAAATACATACTCCTTGTTCTTATGGTTTATAATTTACTTAAGACTTTTAGTATCCCTTTTTCATCCATATCCTCCTCCCAATTATAATAATAAAACTTATAAATCTCTTAGAATTATGGAGCTTAGAAGGAAACTCCCTAGAATTCAACCAAAAGACTTTGACACTTCAAGACCAAAAACTTAATGGTATGACACACAAATGTTGTATTGGATTCAACCCCATTGAGGTCATTCACACGAAAATCATCGTTATCTTCGTACCTTAGCATATAATTTTATACTTGGCCATAAATTTGACCATGATGTTATGGCAAGAGAATGTTATCAATAATTTGAAAAAGTCACAATACATCATGAAAATTATGTCAAGTGTTATGCACTTAACTAAGCCAATGCTCATCTTGAAATAGACCAAAATACCCTTCTAAATCACTCCAAAAATAACAATAATCAATTTCAAGGAACAACAATCCTTCCTAACTTAACAATATGTAAAATTTAGTTCTATCTTCCATTATCATAGAAAATAAAGTTATCCCTAACTCCTCAACCCATTAGGAAAGGTAGGTTAACATGAATGGCATGAAGCACATCATAGCTTATGTTTATTCTCAATTAAACACTCAAACTACTCCTAAAACCACCTAAAAAAATTATATAATTGTTAAGGCCTATCCTATAGGCCATTTTTATGTACCTTATCTCACATAAACATTAGAATTAGAAAACCCACAAATTTTTGACATTGCTAGCATGGCCGAAGAAGTTTAGAATTTTATTGTGCCTATATAACATCATCGATAATTTTGATGAAGTTATTTATGTATGATCCAACTTCAATGGCCAAACCAATGAATTTTTATAGGCCTTCATACATTTTGACCCAACTAATTATGTCAAATAAAATAAAATAAATAAAAACTCATATTCAACCCCTTCTAAGGCCAAACTTGATATCATAAAAAACACTTTGTTTCGTAGTTAAAAACATCAAAACCCATCAAATAAATATATAAGATCCTTGGTCGAATTCCTTTCCTTGAGCTCATGTATATCTATATTAAACAATGAAATATATATTAATGCAAACCCTTTTTGACATGAATATTACTCAACCACCCCTATGGGGCTAGAAGCCACTTGCCTGATTCTGAGGAAAGTATAATGAAACAACATAAATAGTTGTATAACCAAGTTGACAAAACAATGGATAAAGCGTTATCTCTTAAGTTACTAATCCAATCTATAATTTTTGATGAAACATTTCTTCATGTTGATGATCCTCATATTTTCATTAGCATCCAAATTAGTGATGTCCAAGTCAAGATAAACCTGATTGATGAAGGTTTTCGAACTTGTATTTCCTTTTTAAACTTTATAAAATCCATTTGATACTCAAAAATAAACCTTAAGACCACTTTATGCAGTAGCATCTAGGTCCACAAGTAATTTTGCATTGATAAAAAAACTTGTGTAATAAGTAGTGTTCAAGTCCCTTAGTTTCATGTGTGCTTTTGTGTAAAGATCAATATCAGAGGATGTTTGTAAGGTTTTGTGCATAAAGTGAAGTCTTATTCATAGATTATTCAGGATTCATAGTCTTTTTATTTTGTTTATGCACTTTTTCAGTGCTTTCCTCAAGCTTCTACATAAGTCCCTCTATGCACATCCCTACACAAATTATTTTTTTTGTCAAACCTTACGAGGAACTATAAAGTCTTATTATTTGTTATATTTTGTGCACCAGGGTTTGTATGCACCTTTGTCTATGAATTATCTTTATGCAAGCTTGTGTCTATACAAATATAATAGGAAGCCTTGAATGCAAATGTGCACACATATACACAATTTCACAGAAACTCAAACTTTAAGTATGTGTGCATAAGTTTCAATAACTATCTATTAACTATATTAGAACATTTTGCTTATAAAAACTGATAATAATGGATACACTTGAAGAAGCTAAAACATCACACATGGTATAAATTATTCCACTTACATAACAATTTATTTGAGAAAAATCTTATTAGCAAACTGATGCATCTAAGAAGGTTATTCAATCCATAAGTGGGAAAAAATTCATAGTGTGGCTATTAGAGGGTGTTGAAAGTAGAGATTTATGCACAAATATAGAGAAATAATTGTAAGATTCAATCACATTCTTGAGAGGACCAAGGGTGTAACACTATAAGTGTTTGTAATCCCAGGTTAATTAAGTGTATATGTGTGTGTAATATCTTATTTTGTGATTTAATAAAAATAATATTATTTCCATTGTGAAAGTATTATGTAAAATTACATTATTGTGTAGTTTACATGGTATATGGTCATCCTTATTTGGACCCTTAGCCTTGATTTCATCAATTGGCATCAAAGTGAGGAAAAATTATGGGTTAAGAGAGAAGATATAAGGTTCTCCATATTTTCAAGAGTAAGTAGAGAATAAAGAGGTGAAATGGTGTCTGGTCTGCATAGGTTTGAAAAAATAGTGCAGTAGTAAATTTAGGATGAGAGAGAAAGTCAACATGCCTTCAACAAGAGTATATAGATCAAGTGTAGTAGCCTTCGATGTGTCTAGAAGGTTGGATGAGATTGTGTAGATGTTTTAGGTGGTGTAGACAAGATTGAATATCATTGAAGAATATTTAATATAAGGATTAATCCTAGGGGATGATGTGAGTGATGCAAAGGGTGAAGAACTAAAAACCAATGAAAAAGTGGGACCAACACCTATGTGTCTAGATGGAGGAAAAGAGAGGTTTCTAAAAACCATTTTTGAGAATGGAATGGGAATGAGGATGGATGCTCCATATTTTTTAGGAATATTGAATGTAAAATAGATAATAGATTGGCTCATTAAGGTGGATGGGTACTTTGAGTTTGATAAAGTAGCAGACATGAGAAAGATGAAGGTAGCATAGACCAAATTGAAAAGTCTTGCAACTCTATGGTGGAATAAGGTGTAACTTGAGATCAATATAAACCACAAGAAAATGATTGTTTGATAGGAGATTATGGTTTCAAAGCTAAAGATAATTTTTTTGTCTTAGAGATTATAAATTGGATGTGTTTAATAGGTTGCATATCCTATGATAAAATAATTTGAGTATGACGGATTACATGATGGATTTGTATATGATCACCATCCAAGTTGGTCATTATGATATGGATCAAGATAAGGTGGCATGGTACATTAATGGATTGTGATGGATCATTCATGATGAAATCAACATGATGAAATTGTAGATGGTGGAGGATTCATACCAATATGTTTTGAGATAAAAGGAAAAGTTAATGTGCATGTAAAAAACTATAGTGAGAGGGAAATGGAAGCTCAGTGGTGGTAAATATAAACTAGTGTGTGAGTAGGGGAGTGAGGAAGGAAAGAGCACTGTGAAAGAGCAACCAAATAGAGGACGAGAAAATTCCATAATAAGGATAAGTAGGTTTAGAAAAGGAAGAGGAGGAAGGTTTAAAGGAACATAATTTAGGTGTGGGTAATTTGTAAACTATGTATATTAGTGGCCTCATGCACATTGATATGATGAGATAAAAGGGAGCAATGGAAGAACACAAATCCAACAAGAGAATATAGAGTCCATGGGAGTAAAGATGAATATTTTATGATTAAACCATGTAAAATATTTTTGGATCTAAAAATATTTTACATGGCTTAACCAAAAAATCTTTGTCTTTACTTCATGGATGATGGAAATTCCATATATATTATATTATCCACGGGAGTACTGTACAAAGAGGAACCTGAGAAAGGGGAGATTTTTCTCACAAAAAAGAGAGTCTCAAAGGTTAGGAGAAAAAATAAGAGGTGAGTTAGAGAAAACATATTTTCCAGACAAAGTGCGAGACTAGAGGTAAATGTTTTATAATTGTGGTGGATAGTGGAAACATAAAAAACATAGTGTCCACAGAGATAGTCATGAAGTTATGTTTAATTACACCCAAATCCTAACACAATATATTAGTTAGTGGAGGGTCATGATAGAACTATGTGAGAGCAATGAAAATTTGAGATACATATCTACATATACATATACATATACATATACATAAACATATACATATACATATACATATACATATACATATACATATACATATACATATACAATGTTTTCTTTGATGTCCTACCAATGGCTGTGTGTCATGTTTTATTAGGGAGGCCATATAAGTACGATTATGAGATGTTATATGATGGGAGATTGAATGATGTACATGTGAATAAGGACGAATATAGATATAATCTAAGTCACTTGAGAGAGAAGGAGGAAGAGGGTACTTATAAGAGTCATCTAGAGATGCATAGAGGTGGAAAAGTGTTGTTGGAAAAAGAGAAGGGAGTGTGCATGAAGGTGACGAAATATGCCACATAGATGAAAGTGGATAAGGAGGTAAACCAAAAGTATCCTAGAGTGATATCAATGGGTAGTGTCATATAAAAGGGGATTGAGTTTCCAAACGTAGACAAAGGAGGTTGAATTAAGGAGAATGGAAGCTAGAGAAAGTATAGATTGAGGAGGGTTTGGTGGAGGAGGATGATTTTTGGCCTAGTCTAAATCTAGAGAATTTGAAGGAAAGGAAATACATTGCATGGTATCAGGGTGTGCCAAGGCCTTGTGTCTAGGTTCTAAGGGATTTTATATCACTTAGTCTGAGTGTGTGAGTGCTAAACTCACATAATTTATTATACAGTGTAGGACGTAGGAGAATTTGTGTCCATAATAAATATTGCATCAATAAAAAGCATGTGTAATAATTAGTATACAAGTTTCCTAATTTCATGAGTACTTTATTAAAAATATGCATCTCATAGGATTTATGAAATATTATGTGTAATAAGTGAATCCTATTTCAAACTTTGCACAATATTCAAGGTCTTTGGATTGGGTTTGTGTAATGTTGAAGTGATTTATTGAAGCTTATATAAAATTCTCTCTATGTGAAACCATACACAACTTTATTTTGTCTATGAGACATTGTGAGGAACTGTGAAATATTATGTGTTATTATATTTTATGTATTGGGGTTTGTGCACACCTTTGGTTAGGACCTCTCCATGCTAGATTGTGTCTATGCAATACTCCATAGAAAGCCTTAAGCATGTAATTTTACACATGTTTACAATTTCATGAGCACTCATATTTTGAATACATTCAAATCGGTAACCATCCAATATTTGTTAGAAAATATTATAATTATAATGGTTCATGATTATAATGACACATGGAGTAAATGATATGTCACAAAAAAAAATTGATTTCACTTTCATAAATATTTATTTGAGTAGACTCTTTATAAAGAATTCAATACATCTAGGAAAGGTATTAATACCTAAGAGGAAAAAAAATTAGAGTGTGGACATTAGAGGGTGCTACAAGCATACATCTATGTGTATATCTATGTAATGGGTTATAGGGTTGAGTCACATCCTTGCGATAATTGGGGGTGTAACTCTAAAAGTGTTTGTAAGCTTGAGTTTCCTAAGTATGTATGTGTGTAATCTCTCATTTTTTGATTTAATAAAAAAATTGATGATTCCATTGTTTAAGGACTATGTAAATGTGCATTATTTTTAAGGATACATAATATACAACCATCCTTCATTGGACCCCCTAATCATTATTGCATCTCCACTCATAGCACTTTATAAGGATATGACTAAAGCCAAATGCCTCTTATGGGGTGTATTTAGATTCCTATAACAATACCTCCTAGAACGTTTAGGTGAAAGTTATTTTTTAAAAATTTCCCCTCCTATAATATCTTTCTTGGTCTCCCATTGACACATCACATGAGGGCCATATCTTCTTCTGCATGTAAATGCATCATGTTTCCTTACTTAGGAGTTATCTCTCCATGTTCGATAGACATATATTCTTCTAGATGTCAATGTGTCAAGTTTTCATACTTAGGAGCTATCTCTCCATGATTTATAGTGTAGTCACTTGACGTAAAACATTATTTTTAGATAGCTCTCATTGCACTACTATCACATACCACTTTAGGGAAACATATTCCCCCGTGGGTACTATAGTAGACTTAAAAGGACTTGGTAAATTTATTCACCAATGTATTACTCATGTTCCTTCTCCAAAAAGCATAAATTATGCAACATGACCTCTTGTAGATGTCACAACTGGATCTGACATAGCCACTTTGTCATACTAAGGAAGAAATCCATCTAATATCTCATGATATGTGGCCTTGATTAGATCCTACTACCCCTATTTATATCATCTATTAAAACCCAAAAATTTATAACATAAATCATCAATATATTAAAAATCAATCTACATTAATATCCTATCTCTAGCATTACTATCTACATGTCTAGAAAATATAATGGTTAATGAAATCAAGATTTATACCTATATATGTGCAATACTCATAGATGGTTTATCCATCTTGGTAGCCAAAAAGAATCCCATTTTCATCCTCATCGTCATCATCATCCTCATCCTCATCCTCATCGTGTGCATCCATACTCCTTTGTCATGCTCAAAAAACCACCATACACATCCTTTTCTATACTAAAATCACTAGTGGTCCAAAACACTGACATCTTACTTGCCTCATTGGATCATGCTCTAATTTTTTTAATCTAAATTCCCTAAGGCATTTGATATAATTTGACTAGTTTCCATAGTCTCCACTTTCTCTTCTATACTTGAAGACCCTATTCTACTTACCCACCTAAACTAGGGAATCTATTTATGCCTTAAGGATGTCTTTTAATAGACTCCTTGTATCCTCTTCTCTTACTATTTACACTATCACCTCTACTCATCGATGTTGTCTCATCCCTTGAGGTTGAAGGATGTGTTTTATGGTCTAAGAAATGGGACCCATAGTTTTGGACTCTACCCTCCTTCCCTAAGACTCTCTCACATGTTTTTCTCTAAATGGAGGTAAGGCCATAAACGTTACTGGGTGCAGTAACCCAAAATGTCTAGGAACCCTACCATAATAATGTGGCTCTATCCACTAGGTAAGGTATAATGTTAGCTTAGTTAATAACCAAGCTTGAAGTATAGATGGCCATGTCAACCACGTATCCACTATAGCTATACATACAAAGTCCATTTGATGACATCCATCCACACTATATAAATATGGACCCCTTGCCCACAATCACAATAGAGGCCCTTACTCTTGTATCTTGACTCAAGGTAAATTATTAGCAAGGTGAAGTGGTGATTTTAATCATTGGTACATCAAAAACCACTCATATATCCATACATAAAATATAATAATTTTCCCTATCATTAGTTTCCATCTAGTGAGAATGTTATATAATTCATGCATTAGCTACACTTAAATCCCTACACCGTGTTGTTTATTGTGTCCTATTTCAAAGTGACAAACCCATCCATCTAACTTGTGACACAATAGTCATGTCACCATCATGACAAGAATAATATTATAGATGTTTTAAATTAGTGTAATAAATACATCCCACAATCTTGATACATAACTATGTGGGTGGTCTCAATATGACCCTGTGGCCCATCGAACTAGTTCTTTCCTCTCTACCACAATGTTTGGAATATCACATATTATGGGTATGCTCTCTATCAACAACCCTAGAATGGAATGTATGCCATCCAATGTGATGGCCACCTCCATCATATACCCATCCACCACCCATATGAAGTTATTGGTGGTCATTTGTTATATGTATATAAACATGACTAGTAGCTCTAAATCTAGTGGCACTTGACACATCTCCAAAATGCCACCAAACCCTAGACTAATCATTCAAGCTCTATCTTTATCTAATAATTTAGCTAAAAAATATGGTAACAAAGTCATATCTATAGTATGCCATAGTTATACTCATCTTTGTGCCTATAAAACGTCAAAAAATAAAGCATAATTAATCTCCCAAAAGGAAAAAATAATCTAAAATAAAATAAAATTTCAAAAAATACACTAAATTACATAAAAATAACTATATTGGCCATCCTAACAATATGCCAACAACCATATTTTATTTATGTACCACATTAGTTATCTAACATGAATCACTAACCATATTTATTTATTTCCTAATTCATCAACCATTTGACATACATCATCGACCATATGATAATTTTTACACTTTATTGGCCATTTCTAGCCAAGGTTCATCAACCATCCCTGAAAGTCTATTACATCGATCATTTGACTAGATGTCATCGAACATGATTTGAATTTTAGAATGTTAAAAATCATCCTCCATGTTGATGATATTATATATTCATGAAACGCTATTAATTTATCCTAAAAACTACCTACTTTTTAGATCTATTTTTTTGACAAAAACCCATTATTCCCCTCAAAATTCTCTTCAATTTGACACTTGTTTGGGTAAATTATGATAAACAAATATTTGTGGTGTCAATTTTTCCTAATCTAACCTACCTACCCATCTCATAATTAAATACAAAACCTACCTCATTGGTCACTATGATGGGTCTAGTACGTTGTCCTCCACATATGCATATTTGTACCCTAGCCATCGTCTCTCTACACTAGAAATGGTTTCTTAGAGCTCTCAAAATATTAAAATATACATATAAAAATGATTGAATGAATAGACCTATCCCCTATTTATATGTTTTCAAATTAAAAATAATCAATTTTAAAAATTATCCTTTAGATTATGTATTTTAGCAATATCTTTGTTTCCATACATTCTATCCATAAATCAAAATAAGCACTAGAATCCTAGTATCACAAGGAAATGGAACCAATGGAATATTTTTGAAAAAAAATAGATTCTCTTATTTTTTAGGCCTATTAGATCCTTCTTAGTATGAACCTTACATCAGCATGTTATGTATATGGATTTCCCTATCTATTTCAACACCGTACATCATCCTATTTTTTACAACCCATCCATGTATATAGAGGTATGTATATTTACTTTCATTTATCTTAGATTTGTAGTTCAATTATTTACAATTCATTCTTTTATTTCATGTTGATATCCTTTCCAATAACACGATCTTGCATCACAAAATTGTGACACATGATAATATTCATGTGGATCATATGTATACACCTAATTTTTGACTTATTGAAGATTTATATTTTAGGACTTATTGACACATCAATCTCCATAAGTACACATCCTAAGGATTGCAATCGAAATGAAGAACTATAATCCTAGTATTGGCAGAAATTTTAGGGTACCAATGGAATGATTTTGTAAAAAAAATAATTTTCTCTTGCTTTTTAGGCTTATTAAATTTGTCTTAGACCACTTTGGCACCTTACATCAACATATTATGGATCTAGCTTGCCCAAGCCATTTCATATTTGTTTTGGCACCATACATTATTTTATTTCTTATAACCTAACCACGAAAATAAAGGTATGCATATTTATTCATTTATCTTAGATTTATCATTCATTTATTTATAGCTCATATTTTTATTTCACATTGATATGTTATTTCAAAAAACACCATCCTACATTACACTATTATGACATGCGATGAGCTTCATGTGTGGCATATGTATGCACCTCATTTTCAAATTATTGATGATTTCTCTTGCATGAATCATTGTCACATCAATATCCCTGAGTTCACATCCTAAATAATGCACTAAAATTGGGTTGGACTAGTTCATGGTGCTTTGTGAGCTATTATCTAATGATCATTTATTATGTATACCTTCATCCATATCATATCATAAGATTATTATTTAGAATTCATTTTATCTCATTTTCCATTTTTTCTCATTTTCTTCATTTTTACATGTTTCTAGCCAATGTCATTAACCTGATTGATGATGTCTTGCAATGTTCCCCTCTTTCTCGATGTCTTCAGCCAGGATGAAGACATTTTGTGTCAGTTAGAGATGGTATATTCCTTTGTCTAGGTCAATGATGTTGACTAAGTTTGAGTAATTAATTTTTATGTTTTAAGATAGGTATTTATACAAATCCCCTTTTTAAATTACTATAAATAAGACATCCATTCAATTTTTATTGTGAACACAAATTCACCATAACAAGAAAAAGAGGAATTAGGGATTTGGAGATTAAACTTGAGGAAGGCTAGTTTGTAGAAGGTTTTTAAAGATATAAATAAGATAAATTGAACCAACAAGGTAAACATAGTATTTGGATTCCCCGACTAAATATACTTATGTTTTCTTCTTTCCATCTTGACTTTCACCTTTAAAATCCCTCACAAAGTGCCCCTTAATCTAAGGGGGATATTGATGAGGTAACAATTGAACCCAAGTTAGGTATTCTTATTATTATACTCTTTATTTATTTACTTTAGTGGATGTGTGTGTGTGTGTGCGCGCGCACACGCGCGCACACACGCACATGTGCTCGTACATGCACATTTATACATGTTATGTTTTTATGTTATTATCTTCCATGCTTAGATTATTTTATGCTTAATAGTGTATGTTATCTTTGTATGTTTTGTTTCCTTAAGTCACACCTATTGGTTACAACCCATAGGTTAGATACCTATTAATTACAACCCATAGGTTAGATACCTCTTGGTTACAACCCTTTATATTAGATATTTATTAGTTATTACCTAATGGCCTTATGTCTCTTTTGATTACTCTTATTTTTCATCACTTATTTGCATCGATATCATAATAGTATCCTTACAATATTCATTATACATGACCCTTGTTTATAGCCTCATACCACTTTGTAGAACATCTTGTACATGTGTATGATATAGTATGGTGTTTTACCTTTTAATATATTATAAGATATTTATATTTTCAATCATATTTTACCTAAACTCAATTTTTTTTAATGTTTATCTCTATAATTTTGGGCATTTCATTCAATTATTTGGATTCAAACTACTTGCATAAATACTTGAGATTTTTTGGTAGGATTTTCTCTCTAGTATTGAAATAATATTTTTTGTTTACATCTGAATTGACCCACCTTTCTATATGATAATTTTATTTGTCTAATAAGTGGTTTCAATGGGGTTCCAATCCAATAATGCAATTCAAAATAGGTTACTATTATTAGATACTTTTTTGATCATCTATTTGTGTTCCAATCCACTTAGGTGATGGGATAATTCTTGATTTCATTAATTCACCATTGTAGGGGCCATGAGGGAGTAATATAAGGGAGGAGGGGAGGAAGTGGGGAGGAGGGAGGAGAGTTTTGTGGGTGTTTGTGTATTTATTCCTTGGTTTGATACCTCATTTTGATAGTTTGGAGACTTCTTTCTACATGTATCTTCAAGTAGTGGATCAACCCACTCATGTAGCTTAATTGAACCTCAAATAAAGAGCTTAACATTAGTATATGTTTATTTTTAAAGAGAAAAAATGGTATCCATAATACCAATTATTTATTTTTAGACATGATCATATTTTACATGATTGCATGATCTTGATTTTATTGTCAGGAATCATTTTGTTAATATTTTTTCATTTTTTTTTCTAAATCAATCTTATGGGGAGTTATTTGTGTATATAAATGTAGTTGCATTTATTCACTTAGGTTTAATTTTATTTTTCTAAGTTTACACATTAGTTTAATTAATTTTGCATTCATATAGTTAGAGTTAGTGAACTGGGTGTCTATTGAAATAATTGATCTTCTATTAATTTAAAAAAGGTTACATATTTATATTTATATAAATATAAATCCCTAGGAAGTAGGATATTAACAATAATAACATTGTAACTAACCAAATACCTACTAATAACAAACTAAATACTATGTAAATTGTGTTATACAATAACCTCACATTTACAAATATACTATGGTGAATTAACCACCACATTTTATTATAACATTCAACACCCCACTTTCTCCCCTCATGAATTCAACATGGTCTCAAGTAAACAAGAGATAAATTCTCTAAATGCCTCAAATTTATCCCGTGTAAGTGACTTGGTGAATATATCTAGACGTTCTTATATTGGGAAAATTTATGTTGGATGTTATGTTGTTGAACATGTTTATGTATGAAATGTACTTGTACCTCAATGTGACTTGTGCATTCATTAAACAATGTATTGTGAACAAGTTTAAAAACACCTTAATTATCATAATAAATTATGGTAGGTTTATTGTATGGTACTCCCAATCCTTCAAGTATGAGACATAACCATATCACTTCATAGACAGCTCCTCCTACAATATGATATTCTACTTTAGTGGAAGACTAATATTTTTTTTGTTTCTTTCTCCTCCTGATATACAAACACATATCAAAACTAATACATATCAAAAATTAGTTTTTTCCATCAATATTACTTGCATGATGCAAGTCTGAATATTATGTCAGGAAAAATTTCTCATTATTATTGTATTCTCATCCATAGTCCATTGAACTCTTTATATATCTCAGTATTTAATTTTCTACTTTTGAATGAGACATATTCAACTCCTACATGAACCATGAGAGATAGCTGATAACATAGCTAATGTTTATCCTAGTTTATGTCAAGTAAATGAGACTCCCAATCAACTATTAATAGAGAGTTATATTTAATTGTGATGATGGATTTGTATGAGACAACTAAAGCCTTGTATCCTATGTTTAATAATAGATTTACAATACATCATCCAAAATTTCTTGATCATTAATTATCTTGGGAAATTTCATTTAAGACAAAATATGTTGTGTTAATTTTTCCATAATTCTAGTCTAAGACAATATTGTATTAGCTCAAGATCTATAATGTCGAATGATCGGTTGAAATATTTCTTCATTGCATCAATAATTTTAATTGAAATCCCAGTGATGACTAAATCATCTACATGTACAATCAAAATCACAATCTCCCCATTTTTCATGTTTGAGGTAGAGATTTGGAACATAACGACTCCTATGGAATCCATGTTGAATGCTATGCTCATCAATTTTTATATATCAGGCTCAAGGATCTTGTTTGAGATCATACAATGATTTGATGAGTCTACACACTTTTACTTATTTATTGGGTGTGAAAAACTCTATGGTTGAGTCATGTAGACTTATTATTAAAGATATATATTCAAAAAATAAATTTTCACATCCATTTGGTGTACTTTCCATCCAAATTGTGTAGCTAGAGCAAATATCATTATGATAGTCTTGATTTTATTTGTGGGAAAAAAAATCTCCTCGTAATCAATACCTTATTTATGAGCATACCCTTTTGATACAAGTTGTTCCTTATGTTTATTGATATTGCCATCTACTTTGTATTTCATTTTTAAAATCCATTTATAACCAATTGGCTTATTCCTTGGTGAAATATCTACACAATGCCATGTGATATATTTTATCAATGATTGATATTTTTTATTCATGGCATCCTTCCAAGGTTTTGACTCTATGGATTTTTGAATTGTAAAGGGTTCAATTAATTCAAAAATAATGCTCACTAGGTCTAAATTGACCTCTTCTAGAGTCATGTTTCTAGTCCTTGGTCAAGTGGTGGATGTGTCTAGAACACTATCCAATTTAGAATCTCGTATCGTACTTATATAACATTTATTAATATGTCTATTCTTGTGGGTGATGAAATGGTAGTATCTAATTGATTGTCACTATTATCACCATCAATGTTTTTATCATCTACATGTTTGATTTTTGAATTAGGTGAGTGTGTGGAAGGAAGACTAAATTTACCTTTCTCATCAAACTCAACATCCATACTCATGTATATTTTTTTTGTTTTTGAATCCATAAGTCAATAAGCCATTTATTCTTCACTATATCCCAAAATTATATATGTCATGGATTATTATCTAGTTTATTTCTATTCTTTTTAAGAACATGCATCATTGAGGGTTTATGCCCTATCCATGATTATTGTGGAGTCACCACATCAAGATCTATAATAGGTGACTAGTTCAACAAATAAATTTTTGTGCATATTACTTTTACCCAATATGTATGTGCCAAACTTGAATCCTCAATCATGCAATGAACCATTTCCATGATAGTTTGATTCCACCTTTATACAAAATCATTCTATTGTGGAGTATAAGGTGGAGTCATTTGTTGGTGAATGCCATGTTTTAAAAATAAGCTATAAATGATTTACTGGGGTATTTTCCCCCATGATATAATTGGAGAGATTTGATTTTATAACCATTTTTGATTTCCACAATGGCTTTGAACTCTTTGAAAATGTTTAAGGCTTGGTCATTTATATTTAAATAATATACTCACATTTTGCATGAGTTGTCTTCAACAAAAAGCTAAAAATGTTGAAATCCATGGTGATTAGTTCTCATGGCTCTGCATAGATCTATATGCACCATATCTAATTTTAATTAAAATCTAAACGCAATTTTTCAAAATTATGCTCTATGTTGTTTTCCTGCTAGAAAATTGGAGTAAATATTTGCATTTTTTTCAATTGAGGAAGTCATCCTACCATACTATGATCACTGAGTTGAATTGAGTATCCAAAAATCACATGCCCATATATTTTATGCCATCATTGAGTTTGAATCTTTTTTAATAAGTGTTTGATTGTTCTTATAAACAAAATCAAGTTTGAGCATTCTCCCAACTCTAGATGCTCATGCAATATTTTTTGAGATTTTCAAATTATCTCTAATGAGGCACATATTTTTACCACATTTTTTGTCAAAACAAACCTTTACGTCATGATAAATCAATTGAATGATAGAGATTAGATTATTGGTGAGTATTGGGGCATACAAGACATCAGATATTTTACAGTCATGTCATCTAAGTAATAAGGAGATGATACTACTGCCTCAAATATAATAGGATGAATCATCACCCAAAGAGACATGATTTTTATGATGGATCTCATTCAAATTGTAGAACCAATATTTTATTCTAGTCGTGTTGATTTACAATAGAGTCGACATACCAAATAGAGTTGGGTGAAGTTTATTCCTCATGAGAGTGCACAACATATATGAAATATTTGTTTGAGTGATTGTCTTTATGTTCATAAATGTTTCCTTATTGATGTTTTTTTCTCTGATTTATCTTCTTTTGACCTTGTCCTTTGTTTTTTAGTGATGATTTTTGGTTACTAGGCTTATTATTACTAGATGAACCCTGTATGTATGAATTATACTAAAAATATTTTAGGTCATTGGCTTTTCTATCACAAATGAGGATTTTTGTTTTTGTTTATTCCCTTATGGATTTTTTGATGAGATTTATTTTTGGATTTTTTAGAATACTTTATAGGTTTATTTTGTTGATGAGAAGCAAGAGAATGTTATTATTCTTCTACATGCATGGACTATTCTTGTTGAAATATGTTGATTTTTTTTTCAAATGATAATTTTTGAGTTGTGATGGTTAATGTAGTCACAAAAATTCTATAGGAGATGGAAGTGATCTTAGAATAATTGATACAAGAGAGGTATTTGTCACTTGTTTGCCTAATGCTTGGAGAAAATTTCATAAGGTTGTAACATGTCTTAGAAAATCCTCTACTTTTTAACTTGATTTCAATTTGAGAGAATGAAGTTGACTATATAGATGAAGAATTATGCTTTCATTTTTGAGCTAATATACTATTTTGATCTTTTCCCAAACTTTCTTAGCTTTTGTAGCCTCATGGATATGTGGTTGTACCTCATTCGATACCCTAAACATAATAACCAAAATTTAATTCTAGTTTACCTTATCAAACTTAAGTTATTGATTGATTTCAGAGGCATGTCAAGTGAATGTACTAGATAATAACAAGACAGATGTCCTCAAATTATAGATGTATTTTGATCTTGGTTTTCCATGAAACATAGTTATTACTGTATATAAGATAAGAGTATGACAAAAATAATTTTGGACCATTTATGACCATTGTGAATATGTTAACAAAGAGAGATGGATTGGTTCCTTATAAATCCAATTGGTTCCATTATATATATTTTTAGTCTCATATACAACATCTCTCTATATAAACCATTCATATATACCTATTGGTATGTGGAAGAAGACCATCCTTTCAATAAACCCAAAGGTATGTGAAAGAGACATTTACGTATATGAGAGCAGAGTGGTACATGGTACCAATATAATATGTGAAAATGATTCATTTGATCAATGACACCTGCTTAGATGAAATTTTGCATATGTGGGCATAACTTCTGTATATACTTGGAATTTCCACCTATTAGGATTTATGCCTAACAATCATGGAAAATTGGTAATGGAGGAATGATTTAATTAAAATTTGATTGAATTTATTTTTATCAGACAATTTATAGGTATGAATCCTAGACATTGTTATGTTAACTATGTTAGGCTATGTATGAAATTGCTCAAAGCGCGATAGCATTACCTATAAACATGAGCTAAATGAATCATTTGCATTGAACACTGCTAATGAGATTTGAAATTTTCATTTTGTGTTTGTTCCAATGATTTTTAATATAAAATTAATATATAATGTAATTTGGAATTATAATTTGATGGAAAATAAAATTTGTTTTAGGAAAAAATATTATCTCCCACTATTCCAAAAGATAAAATGCTTCCCCTCTATTTGAAATAAAAAACTCCTTTCCCAGTTTGTTTCAATGAAAAAAATGTTTTGATTAGCCCCCCATTTTGTAATTTTACCTATTTTGGATTTTTGCATAAATATAAATTTGACTAAAAAGAGACTTGTGATTTGAACTCTAGACCTCTTCCCACTTGGTTGAGTTGCCTCAAAAAATAAAACTACTAACCCACCTATGCACTATTTCAAGAAAATAAATGCACAAATTTTTAATTAAAGGCTAAAAATGGAATTTTTAATGAAACTCATACCTCTTTCTCAATACCATGGGTTTACATGAAGGTTATTTTGAGAGAAATTTGTAGTAAAGGAAAAATAGAAGGCCATTTTTGAAGGTGGTTTTGAACACTAGAAGGTAGTATTTGTATACACATAATATTTTTAAAATGTATAATTTACTGATGCTTTCTCTCTTGTAGAAACCTATTGAGTTTAAATCCCCTTGAGTTTACACCTTAAAGAGTGCACCAGGAAAGGGGTGGGTAAGTTGTTGGTGCTTTGAGAGAGATATTGTTGCCTATTTATCAAAACTATATCCATTATAACTTCCTTAAAATTTGATCCCTTAATCTACTCCATCCATATTTCATCCTCTAACTATACTAGGACCTATAATTTATGACTATATCATCCCATTCGATGTAGTATTATCCATCATTCCTAAGTACATCAAAAATATCAATGTAGTTTCAAGTAACTAAATCAACTTGGATGTCTTAGTTTTATGTTAGTCAACCCATTTAGAACTAAATAAAGTTGGCCGATAGTGTTGGCTTAATCTTTGGGAGGGATTAGGATCATTCACCACTACAAACACAAGTTACCAATTCAATCCAATAGATAAGAACATTTATTTTCACATTTTTATAGCTTAAAATTTTATCCTAAGTATACATTTGGAGGAGTTATTGCTTAGATATTGTCTTGGATGGAAATTTTTTCTTGTAGAATCTTGGATGCGATGGGAGGATTCATTTTAGACTAGAGATTGATTCAACCTTTGAGATCCTTACAACCAAAACAATCTCTTGCAAAGCACCATTGGCCAAGGGGGAGATTGAGGCTTGACATGTCTTATTTAGGGTAAGTATATTATAACCCTAGCTATTTCATTTGATATATAAAAGTTGCATAATTTCTTGGTTAGTGAATGTATATCTCATTGTTTAAACTTTATCTACACTTATACTTAGCGTGGCTATAGGATTTATTGAGCTTTCCATCTATCCACCTTAATAAATCTAGGTCCCTATTTGCCTACCATGGTTCCTTTCCCATTTTGATATGTTTATAACCCTTCCCCTTACTTAAATGGCTTGAGAACAATACTAGATTACTTATAAAATAGAGACCTAGTTAGAGCTATTGCATTATGTTGATTGCCTAGAGGATTTTGAACCATTTCTCTTAACATTGTGTTGTAGGGTTTCCTCTTGATAGGTTTACAAATCCATTTGGTCTATCTTAATTAATTAAGTATCAATGGGCTCTTTTTTATTTACCTTATCTGAGTCCAGATCTTTAGATAGGATAGTTATAGGCCAATCTTAGCTCATTGTATATATTCTAGTGACACTGACATAAAAATATCCATTACCTTCACTTATTCATCTAATTGTATCGAAAAAATTGATATAATTATGTTTTGTGTATTTTTAGTAAACAATTTTGACCAATGTGATAGAGTTTCACATTTAGATTTATTTCCAACCAACTGTATCAAATATATCAATATAATTCTGTCTTGGAATTTTTTTACCAAATTTATTTCCAGTGAACTATATCAAACAATTTGATATACTTCTATTCACTCATCTTTTCAACAAGTGATATACAATTTTAACCTAATATCTCAATTTTTATCTAGTAAACTATATCAAACAACTCAATATAGTTTCTATAAAACCCTACTTCCAATCAACTATATCGATCTACTTGATATAGTTTTTTCATTTTCACTTTTGATACTATTTAAATCTATTTATAATCAGCTATATCGATCTATTTGATAGAATTCTATATTTACACTTTTTGTGCCTATTTCTAGTCAATTATATCAATCTACTCAATATAGTTTTGTATTGTAGTTATTTAAAGTAAAATTGTATCAGTATATCTGATTTAGTATTTTATCTCTATTTTAAACTCTGTATAAACATACCATATCTATCTACTCAATATAGTTTTCTAATGTGTGTAAAATTTCCTCAACCAACATTAATATAGTTATATTTATTCTATCCTTTAGGCATAAGAAAGGAAAATTATCTCTTCATTTTAGAATCTAATCGCATATTTCATTTCTAGTAGATTTAGTAACCATATTACATCTAACAGTTTCCACAATATTCAAGGCCTTTGTAAAATATAAAACAACATACCACAAATTAGATCTCTATCCAAAAACTAAAATAAACTAGACTTAAAAATAATAAAATTACCTTTTATTTTAAATCACCTACTCATCAACTATGTACTTTACTACATAAACCATCCTATGTTCTAGACAATATCAACCATGTACATTACTACATCGACCATCAATAATTTAGTAATATATCAACCATGACCTATTGTATCGACCTTTTTTCTCTATTGTATTGGTCTACATACTCTCCATTGGCCATCCATAAAAACTAACATATACCATTGGCCATCTATTTCACTTCATTGGTCGGTCTATCTCCTAACTCCATTGGCCATGACATACCCCATCAACCACTTTAATACTTCCCTAATCATTGGCCATGTTTCATGTCATCAACCAAAATTTGTTCAAATTCATCGGCCACTACAGATGCTATCAACAAACTTAAATCATCATTGTTTTTAGACTACATCATCTTAATCGATATCATTTAAACTACACAATGATTTTTCACTAGGCTATAATAAATGCCCTTGACCTACATTTTGACCTTTTATCCCCTACTTATTACCCATATTGTTTTTAACTCTAAATCTATGCTTGTTGGGGAAAATTTAGTTACACAAATTTACCCCAATGCCTACTTTTCCTTATCTAATTCATTTTTATCCAAAATGTTAAAAATTCATAATTAATACATCTCATACCTATACCATGCCGACCACAAAAATTATACATTCACCTTCTTATCTACCTCATCTCATGCAGGCCATTTCTCTCAATTTTCTATATTTGGGCACACAAAGCTTTAGTTTCCGAAAATATAAAATGCACAAATGAATAGTTATCTACCCTTTTCTAGTAGTATTTTTGAATTTTTTAGCCTTTAATTATTTACTAATAAATTATATATTTTATCATATATTTATTTTTGTAAGTCCTTTTCACAAACTAAAAGAAGATTTAGCATTTTTGTGAGACAAATAATATTTTAGTGCTAACATAATATTTTTTCATTTTTTTTTGAATTTTCTCTTAATTTTCAGGTTGCCTCTTATTTTGCACACTAGGTGCCTATAATAATCTACTACACATGAAACATATTTTTAATAATAATAAGGTAAGTGAAGCTAAATATTTAAAGTTGATTTACTTTCACTTATTTTTATCTTTTTGTTGCATTTATATACCTTAGTTATTATGTTTCTACATTTTTTCCCAAAGCACCATCCCATGTTACACTCTAATGACACGTGATGGGTTTTAGGTGGGGAATATGTATACATAATTTATTTATAAACTTTATCATTTACTAGAAATTTATCTCTTGCATCAACTTGAATTTTAATCTCCTTGTGTGCACTCCTTAAAGGGTGCACTAGGAAAGGGGTGGATAGGCCATGGGTGCTTTGTGAGAGATGTTGCTACCTATTTATTAGTACTATATCCATTCTAGCTTCCTCAAAATTTTATCTCCTAAGCTACATCCTTAAATCTTTCATCCTCTAAGGGGACATGGACCTATAATTTATTACTATATTGGCTCATTTGATGTAGTCTTATCTGTCATCTATCCATTCCCAACTCCATCAATTAGATGGATGTAGTTATAAATGTTACTACATAGTATTCATAACTAAATCAAATTTTTTGACCTAGTTCAAGGTTAGTTAGCCCATTTAGAACTAAATGGATCTAGCCAATGGCATAAAATTAATATTTGGGAGGAAGTATGATCATTCACTACTATAAACACAAGTTACCATTTCAATCCAATAGAGTGTAACATTCATTTTTTCATTGCTACTGCTCACACTTTTTCATTAATTATATATTTGGAGGATTTACTGCTTATATCTTGTCTCAGAAGGAAATATTATCTTATGGAATATTGGATGCAATACGAGAGTTCTTTTAGCCTAGAGCTTGATTCAACCTTTGAGATCATTATAACCACAACAATATCTTGCAAAACACCATTAGTCAAGGGGGAGATTGAGACTTGACATGCCTTATTCAAGGTAAGTATATTCTAACCCTAGTTATTTCATTTTATAGATAGAAGTTGCATAATTACTTGGTTTATGAATGTATATCTCCTTGTTTGAACTTTATCTAATCTTATACTTAGTGTGGTTATAGGATTTTTTGACCTTAGCATCTATCCACCTTAGGTAACCTAGGCCACCATTTTCCTACCATGGTTACTTGACCATTTTGATATGTTTCTAACCCTTCCCCTTACTTACATTGATTTAATGTAATATTAGATCACTTTAAAAAAAACCTAGTTAGAGTTATTGCATTGTGTTGCTTTCTTAGAGGATTTAAACCCTTTCTCTTGACATTGTATTGTAGGTTATCCTCTTGCTAGGTTTGCAGATCCATTTGGTCATATCCTTATTCATTAAATATTAATGGGCTCTCTTTGATTTACCTTATCTAAGTCTAGATATTTAGATAGGATAGTTGTAGGTCAATCCTAGCTCATTACATACAATATTGAGTGTGTTGTATTATAATTAAATGTTGTACATGATTGAAGCATTTAGATCCAACATATAATTAAACAATGGATTGAATGTAATATTAGATCCAACACAGGTTTGAATTTGATAAACATTAATCTTAGATAAATGCAACTAATATTTTTTTTGATAAACATTGTCTTATCCTTATAAATGGAATTTGTCACATTCATTTATTCATTTAATATATCATTTTATTTCTACAAAATAGATATAGAATAAAAATAAATGAAAGTATGATCCATTGCGTAGTGATAATAGGATTTAATTTATCATAAACACTTCCACTTTTCACCAGTTTTGATTCAACGTCAAATACATAATGCACTATGAAGAGAGCCAAGTTGGAATCACCTATAGGTATGTATGAATACATTATGATAGGTCTTCAAGCTCACTGATTTGAGTAGATCATTGATTAAATATCATAGATCTGAGTAGTTTGATGATCAGAAAATAATGAAAGATCATACTAATGAAAAATTGAACCAAGTTCCAACGTAGAGCGTAATAACAAATCAATTCAATGTTAAATCAAATCAATAAAAATGAAAATAATAGCTATATAGCTTGGTAAAATTTGTGTCAAAGGTTATGCTATAATAGAATGAAGGTTTGGAGAGTGAGGGTGCCTTGGGGATCCACCTTAATCTTATTTCACTTCAACCATGTTCATAGATCCATCACTCTAATACCAAATATTAAAATAAATTGATCTTATATTAATTTAACAAAGGTTACATGGTTATATTTAGAGAAAAATCCCTAAGAAATAGGATCGTAACAATATTAACATCATCATTGATCAATTGCCTTAACTTGTCTTGGGTCAAACCGAATAATGTCCTAGACCTAATTGTGCAATGAAATTCCCCATGGAACTTCCCTTCCCTTATCTTCCTTTGACATCTTACTCTCCCCCATTGGTTCTACTGTGTTTGGAAAATTTTCAATGATGGAATATTCCTTAATAAAAGATACCAATCGAAAGCCACCTTCCTTCGCCTTTGCTAGACCATTTTAGAAAACTAGAAAGCCTTCCCCCCAAAGACAAAGAACTTGCCCCTCCCTCTACCTTGCAAATCCTCAAAAACTAGGATATTACATAAGTGTTAAATTCTCCCTCAAAATATTTAATCTACAAGCTCACTAAATGGAAGGCTCCACTAAAAGGTTGGGTGAAACTAAACTTTGATGGTGCCTCCAAAGGTAACCTAGGTCCTACAAGTGGAGGAGGATTTATAAGGATTTCAATAGGGGAGATGGTGGCTGCTTATATAGGTCCTATGGGAACCCAAACAAACCACCTAGTAGAGGCCAATGTGGCTCTTTGGGGTCTATAATTAGCATCAAGAATTAATCATAATAGGATAATTTTGGAGGGTGAATTGTTAAATATTCTAAATGCCTTGGAGGGGAAAATAACCCTCTCTCACACTATCAAAGACATAATTGATAATACCAAACAACTAATGGAGGGCATGTCTCACTTAAAAATTATGCACACTTAGAGGGAAAGAAATGAGGTGGCTGACCTCACCATCGTTAGAGTTAAACTCCACTCTTTAACTAACTATCATGGTGCAAGAAATGCCCCCATCAACATTATTAATGCCTTATGAGCTGAAGGTACTGATGCATGTCAAAACCATCATGTTTTTGCATGTGTATGATCCTAGTTTAGAGGGGTGGATCTTAATTAGGTTGATCCACAATCATTTCTATAGAAGGGGACTTAATTTATATAAAAAGTCTTCGATGGGCTTCTCAAACCATTCTTGCCTCTTTCAAATCTGCTACATCCAGAAACTTCCTCCTCACTTTGGCTCTGCACACACCATTTTGATGGGAGGCAACAGTGATAGATTGGAACTCACCTCTTGCAAGGAATTTTGTAGCTAAAAAAAGTATGGAAAAAGCTAAAATGTGGGGGTCTTACGGAGTGCATGGAATGAGTCATGGATCATAATACTGAGGTTGCCCATAACTTCATTGAGGCTTGTAACAAGTGAAAAGTGATCATTCATGGCATTAAAATTAATGTGATGAAGGAATTCATCAGTAAAGCAATTAGTTTATCATGTGAAGGCACCAAGGCATTCAAGAACCAATCAAAAAAATAAGAACCATTGCAATGCTTTTTTAGGACTAATGATTTTGTGCAGATGGATAGAAAAGGCTATTCACAAATTGATCTCCCATGCTACTAGCCTGACATTTGTCTTCAAGTCATACATTACATGATGTTTGAAGGTAAATAAACTCTTATATTTTCCCACCATTTTTTTGTTAATAAATCATTTCATTGGCTACAAAATTAGTTTGCCTTATTTTTTGCTTAAGTCCCTCAAAATCACTATCTTACTGCATCAAGTGAATAACTCTAATCCCATCCTCCACCAAGGTTTGATTGCCATTATTATCAAGCATGGCCAAACCCTTCATGGTCAAGAGGTTCCCCCTATGGGATCTTCCTCTAGGGAGGACTCCCTAGTGGAGGATCCCACTAGACCTTTGCCCACTCCCCTCAAGATAACTTATCTAAGTCCCCGTCTGATGACCTCACATTTAAGTTGTTTATTACCAAAACTAAGCCTATTTTTCTCAATGTGAGTACCCCAAAAGAGACCACCCAAAAAGGGAAGAACTTTTTGACTGATGAAATAGAAAGAAATAAATCATCGCTGGAGACCTTTAACACCAAGGTTCAATAAGTAGGGATGGCCCTTGCTAAACTCATTCAAGACTGGAACTCTTTGCACAGATAAGCCAAATCCTCAATTCAAGCCTTTGTTGAGTCTATCTATATTGCCCTATCCCATACCATTCAGTTGCCAAAAGTCTTAACATCCCCTCCTCTGGGTTCCCCCAAAATAGTCTTCCCTATAGGTTAAAGGACAAAATCACCCCTGCATGCTCTTCCCCAGTGAAGTTGTTGAAGGCCCCAAGAACCACACTTGGGTAAAGCTTTCCAAGGTAAAATAGATCATCCCAGTGAAGATTATTGAAGATTATGAAGACCCTTGAAAGGGGCTTTCCTCCTAGGTTTCTTTTTGGTTTCCTATTTTTTGGTTCTCAGTTTAATACTGTATTTTTTTGCTACTTTGGTTTCTCAGCCTTGTTTTGCCTGTTTAAACTTCTGTACTACACTTTTGGTATTTTCACTTGTAAAAATTGGCTTTTACCTTATCAAAAAAAAGAATTAACATCATAATTAAACATATACCAACTAATAACAATATACTACCATGTGAGTTGTGTTAAACAATAACCTCACATTTATAATTAGATTATGGTGAATTAACAACCATATTTTATTCTAAAAGTGTCACATATATTTATTTAGATTTTCAAGATAAGGCCTCCTTGCATGCTTATCCTTATCTTTATTTGAGTTGATCTTGATTGGTGGAATATTTAATATTTTAGAATTTTAACTATCCATCATTCACAATTTGATTTTTATCTAAGATGACGACCTTCTACATTATTAAAAAGGTCAATTAATGGAGAATTAGGTGATAATTTTTTTGTTGTGTTTTTATTGTTATTCTATTACATTTCCATTATGATTTTGTAAAAGGTTTCTTGAGGAAAATGAGGTCCTAGTGGAATTTCATTGCACAATTCTATAAGATATACCTTCAATGTATGGGAGATTGATCAAATCAAATAATCACATAGAAAATAAGCTATAATTGAGTAATTTATGCTTCAATAATTCAATATAATGTAAAAAAATATTTTTGGGTAAAAATAATGTATAAAATTTTAATTAATTGACGTTTTAAACCACTAAAATGGCCCATCATCAAGATATAGATGACAATTTTAGACAATCTTTTGGCTAGATATTGTAAAAACTAGTATATCACTAGTATGCCACCTTGACGAGGTCATATCTCCTAGATAGTTGACCATAATTATAGATCATAATATGGGTTGGAAATGTAATTAAGAGAACTATATTTTGAGCCCTACAATGATGCCTTCGAAAAAAAATTGGGTCACCAACCAAAATTTAGGGTTCACATTTTGTATGAAAGGGCTTAAAAAATACAAAATACAAAAAAATGTATACAAATTCCTAAAAATATTAAAATTGTTTTTTTGTATTTTTATGAGTTTTAGGTCATGAAAAAAAATATAAACTCCTAAGGGGAACACTTGATGCATGAATATTCACAATCTCTTTTGAATCACTTCATAATATATTTTTATATTGTTAATTTCTTATTGGAATTAGATTTAAAGGATATCTCATTTGAACTATAAAAATAGTGGAATGAACTATAAGAAGATAGAGTCTTGTAGCCTCTCATCTCTTTTTAGATATTGATACCATTTTGTATGGATAAAAAAGAGCAATAACTTCACATATCTTCTCAATATTGTTACCTTCCATTTTTAACATGGTAAAAATAATTCACATCTCTTCTCAAGGATAGTAGCTCACATATATTATTCACTCATTTTGGTGAAAGTGGTACATACCTCCTGCATCAATGAAGCAATAAAGTTATTTTTTTATAATGTTTTCTCTTTATGTATATTTTATTTAAATTAATTCATGGTTTACTTTTCTATAGTTCTCCAATCTTACTTTTTGATACAATTATTTTAATTAAATTGCTTTCATATATAACACAATAAATCTTAATAATTTAGTATGTTGTTCATTGGATACCCAATCTAAACCAAATCAATGGTAGTAGAGAAGGAATTTTAAAAATTGAAATTTTACACAAATTTTGACAAAAAATGTACATTTTAAAATAATTTCAAAAAATTACATTTTGCATGAATTTTGAGAAAAAAACCATACATTTTTCTCAACTTTTGAAAAAAAAATACACAAATTTCAAAGCCATTGGAAAGAAAGTAGGAAAAATGGAAATATGACCCAATCTAGGATGTGGATCCATTTTTAGTATCACAAAATGAGCAACAAGATCTAATCCAAAATGTGAATCTATGTTTGGCATCAAAAAATGAACACAAGTCACTAGTTGAAGAAAATCAATGGTTGAAGGGAAAAAAAAACAATTATAGAAAAACCTAAGCATCATCATGGAGCAAAAGATATAGATGCATACAAATATTCCCCAATTTTGAATCCTTAATGTGGAAGGAATAATTCAAGTAGAGGAAAGGTGAAAAAAATATATGCATAATCTTCAATAAGAAATGGTATAAATAGTAATTATTATATGAAAGAATTCAAAATGACCTAACCTTCTTAGAAGCTAAATTCATAAAAAATAAAGGGGAGAAGGTGATTATTGCAGATGGAAATATAGAAATAATGGAAAAAATATATGTTATTTTAGTTCTTCATATTTTGAACATTATCCATATTTATTTGCTAGTTTCAAACATCACACGACATTTATTAGTGTCAAGATGTTGAATAAAATGGGATATACTAGTCAATGCCTTAACAAAGATGGTCAAGGAATTCAAAAACATCTGGTAGTATAAAAGAGGCCTAATAATTTTGGTCTTGGATACATCAAAGAATATTATTAACCCACTATGGGTCCTATTTTCAATAAAGCAAATATGAATTTCAAATAACCTACTCATAATTAGTGTAAGCATTCTACTTACACACATGGAAGCTATTTGTTCCATCAAATTATTTATAGTTATTATGGTAGAAGTGTTCATGATTTTAGTCATTGTTGGAATCTCCATCCTTGTCATATGTTGAAATTACAATCATGAAAATTCTACATGTTGGTTTGTTGGCATTCCTACATAGTGGTCTTTTAAATTAACAAAAATGAATTTTGGGTGGGCCACCCTACTCAAGTGGGAATAAATCACTTCTACAATAAGATTTTCCTATGTTCATCATAATTCAGAACTAGGAACAATGGGTCCCTTTTTTTCAATGAAGGGAAAATGATCTAGATGGAAATCCAGGACAATATTTTTGTTAGAATATTGAAAAAACTAGTATATCACTAATGCATCTCCTTGTCAAGTTCATAGCTCTTAAACCTATGATCAAAATTGTAAATTAAAAATTTGTAAATTCCTTAAAAAAAGGCCTTTGGAAACCATGTAGGGCACCGACTAATGTTCAAGGTTTATATTATGTATCTAAGGGCTTAAAAAACACAAGCTACAATAAGGTATAAAAATTCTTTAAAATAGTACAATTTTATTTTTGAGTTTTGGGTCATGAAAAAACCTCTCAACTCCTTGGGGGAACACTTGTTGCATGAATATTCATATTCCAAGTCAAATCCATTAATATTTTATTTTTAGACTCTTCATTCCCTACTAAAAATAGGTATACAGGAGACGTCATTCTAATTATAGATATAATGGAATGAATTGTAAGAAGATAGAGAGTCTTGTACCTTCTCATCTCTTTGTGGAGATTTTTACTCTTTTGTAATATTCTAAATATAAAATAGTCACTTCACATCTCTTCTCAAATATTTATACCTTCGATTTGTAACATCATGAGATAAATAGTTCACATATTCTTAAGGATAATAGCTAACATATCTTCTTATAGATAACGGCTTGCATTTTATTTTAGAGATAACTATGCATACCTCCAAAGTCAATGAAGCAGAAAAGTTATTTTCTCATAAGTTATTAATCTATGTACATTTTATTTCAATTCATTCATGGTTCATTTTATTATAAGCTAATAAGCTTAATTTTTACTAAATTTTTTAAAATTAATTCGCTTCCACCTATAACACATTAAGTTTCTCAAATTTAATGTTTTTTCCACTAGACCACCTATGTGATTTAAATCAATATTAGAACAATACTTTCAAAAAACAAATTCTCTACATTTTTGATATATTTTATAAAAAAATGCTCGTATTTCAAAGCCATGGGAAAAGTAAGCAAGAAAAAAAGGAAAGAGAACCCAATCCAAAATTTGGATTCATTTTTAGCAACATAGAATGAGCAAGAGGACCTAATCTAAGATGCAAATACATATTTGGCACTGTAGAATGAGTAAAAGTCACTACTTGAATAAAATCCAATGTTGAAAAGTGAAACCAATAGCTTTAGATCAACCCGAGCATCATAATGAATTATATTATATGTATTTATAATAATATTTCCCAATTTGAAATCCATTATATGGAAGGAATACTTTGAGAAGAGGAAAGATGAAAAAAGTATATGCACAAGCTTCAACAAGAGATTACAAAAAAATAATATTTATGTGATAGAATTCAAAAGGACCTAAACCTCTTAGAATCATAATTTGAAAGGTGAAAGGGGATAAGGAAATTATTTTAAATGTACAAATAGAAAAACATGAAAACATGGTATGCTATTATAGTTCTTGAAACTATGATTATTCTCCATATTTATTTGGAAATTTTGAAAAAAACCCAGAAGGTATTGGTTTCATGTTGTTGAATAAAATGAGATATATTGGTCAACACCTCGACAAATATAGTTAAGGAATTTAGAAATGTCTTAAATCACGAAAGAAGCCCAGGAATTTTGGTCTTGGGTACACCAAATAATATTCTCAACCCACCATAGGTCCCACTCTCATTAAATAAAACATGGATGTAAAAAAACCTACTCACAATTAGTAAAAGAATTCTACTCACACAAATGGAAGGTATTTTCTTCATCACAATATTCGTATCTACTTTTTAGAATAGGTTAGGCTTCTAGTCATTTTTTAAATCTCCATCCTTATCAATTATGTGGGAAGTGCAATGACGACAGTTCTACATGTTGGTTCACTAGCATTTATACACAAAGGTATTTAAAATCAACAAAATGAATTTTGGATGGTCCACCCCAATTAAAAGGAAAGAAATCATGTTTACAATTAGAGTTTCCTATGTGAATGAGAATTAATAACTAGGGGAATTAGGGACCATTTATTTTCAAGTAAGGGTGAATGATTCAAATGGAAATTTGGGGAAATATTTTGGTTAGAATATCCAAAAAACTAATAAATCACTGTTATGTTACCTTTTCATTGTCATATCTCCTAGACTATTGATCATAATTATAAATCATAATACAAGTTGGAAAGTTAATCAAGTAAACTAGATTTAGTGCCATAAAAGCATGCCTTCAATAACCATTTAGGGCATCGACCAAAGTTTAGTGTCCAAATTCTAAATTGAAGTACCGAAAAAATGCATAATACTGAAAGGTATAAAAATTATAAAAAACATTAAAATTGTAATTTTGGGAGTTTTAGGTCATTAAAAAACCTCTCAACTCATTTGGGGAAGAATTTACACATGAATATTTACATTTAAAGTTGAATCAATTCATATTATATTTTTATATTGTTTATTTTCTATTAAAAATAGATACAGAGGGGATGCCATTCCAATTGTAAAAACAATCAAACGAACTGAAAGAAGATAAATAGTCTTATGGATTCTCATCTATTTACGAATATTTATACCATTTTATATTATGTAGAATGAATAGTGGTATCTTCACATCTCTTCTTAGATATTGTTATCTTTTGTTAGATGGAAATTTTGAGTAATGGATTTGATTATGCAATTTTAACCAAAACTACTCAAAATAACAATCTACCATTAAAATTGAAAACCATTAATCAAAATGCAATAACATAAACATTTAAAACAATATTTTAATCTAAATCCAAATTTTTCCAATCAAAATTCAAATAAAAATACTAAATTATTATAGATAGAGGATATATTGCTTATAGACTCAAAATTTCAGCATGATATTAGCTTGGTTCAAGACTTGGATTGGATGATTATTTGAAAAAAGACTAATAGATTATAATTAAGATATTGGCATGGAATATCATGAATTTCATAGTTACTTATGGAAATGGAGGGGTGGATGATTTAAATAGAGTAAAGAGGGAGAATTAAAAGGAATTTAAAATTCATTAGAAGTCTCTAGAGAAGAAAAATCTAGAGAAAAAGGAAGGAATTCTAAGGAATTTAAAATTCCTTAGAATTCTCTAGAGAGAGAACTCACGAGTGAGGGACAAGGGTGGTGGAGAGTTTTAGATTCCATTAGGGAGTATAATGATGATTAGGGAAATATTAGACTATATTAGAAGAAGGGTTATGTGAGGAATAGAGGTAGGCTTGTAGGAAAGCCTAGGATTAGGTAGGTAGGTGGGTTATGAAAATTTTTAATTCCTAAATATTAGACAAGTGGGATTAGTTAGTAGATAATGGGGACTTAGGTGGATTAATTGGTTTGATATGTCATAAGGTTATTTTAGGATGGGGAATATATTATAAATATTATATTATGACTAATACAATGTGTTTTTAGGATAAATTAGATGAAATTAGTGATGTTAATGGTGAAGCGAGCAAATTTATATACATAAAATTTCCCTTCTTTGAAAGGGCATTGCGAGTGAAGTAAGTGGAATGAGTAATGATATTTCAAAGAAGAAATACAATCATGGATAAATGTTAGTAAATGATGTTAGTGGACACATGATTCCTCCTTAAGGGGACATTTAGTGAGGAAGGAGTTAGACGACCACTCAAAAAGAAGAAATGAGGGGAAGGATGGACAAATTGATAAGGGTTTGGGATGTTAGATGTGAGATCAATGATAAATAAAAGGAACTCAACATGAGCTATGAGATAAAAAGTGATGATTCCTCTGGAAAAGACATATGCATAAGGAATGGAAATGACTATCATAGTTTTCAACAAAATCCCAAGTGGGAATCAACCGTAACATGATGATGATAAGATTAAAGGTTTTAATATTTAAACATATTGTAATCAAGGACACATGCCAGGGAGAGCTGTAGACCAATATGATAAAGGCTATGAGATTTTGACATATCAAAAACAAGGATGCATGCTAGGAGAGCATCAAGCCAAAATTTGATAAGATTAATGAGAGTGTAGCTTAAAGCTAAAGTTAAATGATATGATGAAGGAGATGAGAGAGAATAAACCTTATGATCGAGTGACCAAAATATGAAGTGGAATCTTATTTTTGAATAATCTAAGTCATTATATTTTTTCCTTTAATGGTAATGGCATCCCACTCTCATTATGGAGGTCAACATCAAGCCCTTTGTGTGACTTGCAAGTAATATAGCACCCTATGCCACCTAAGCAACGAGAATAGATTTTTTGACACCTCATTAGGGTGAGTAGTATCTACCATCTCAATAGTGAATAATAACTCAGGAATAGTGTTGGCATGAATAGTAGTTCTCCTCCACATCAGCATACACTTAACATACACAAGTATCTATATAGAAATGAATTGTGACTAGTGCCTTGTCTGTTGTCCTGGTGAGAGTTGATAGGATGAGTGATTACGTGATGAGTTTGATGAAGTTGATCATGATGTGGATGTGGATCAAGCATATATATTTAGATAGGGGTATAAATTTTGAGTGGACTAAATAATTGTATTAGGCTAAGGTTATGAATAAATAATTAGATGTCAAGATTAGGATATAAAACAAGATAATATGATAAAATGATGAGACCACTAGGGTATAAGACAATGCAAGATGACAAGATGATATGTATGATTTAGAAGATAGGAAAAGATGATCGAGATACATGGGACATATGAAAAGATGACATAAGATATGACAACTTAGATGTTTTTGGATTTTTTTGAACTTTATAAATTTTGGGGTTTTTTAGATTATTTCAAAATTTTAGGTCTTTTGGGATATGTATGTACACTATACAAAGGGGGTTACTAGCAAAGAGAATACCAATCCTAGAAATGAGGATAAAGACAAATGAAAAAATGATAAGGGTGATGCTAAAAAGGGGATGAGGACCAAGAAAGAATAGACTGGGATTGACAATGACCACATTGTGAAGGAACCACATATCTAGTTGCCTAAATGTCCATTAGAGGATATGCCAAGATGATTCTAGAAAATTTCTCAAGACATATTTCATGTCCTTATGAAGGTCAAGATAGGAAAAATAGATTGACATAATCAGATACAAGATATGATGGAAAATGATGGGTAGGAATAATGGACTAAGGGATAAGATAGACAAGGATGGAGGGGGGTTGACAAGGGATATTATGTGGATAAAATGGATTTACCCCCAAGTGTTGAGGTACAATGCATAAAATAGACTATTTTAACATGATGTCAAAAATCAATTTTCATCATGGTACTTGCCTAAGGTGCTATAAAATATTGATTTTCACCATTGGATGAATGATTTGTTTTTGGAATTTTTGGATTTTTGGCATCTCAATTTATTGGATATGGGTGTGATATGTAGGATGCAAACATTTTTATGATCTTAAACCAACTCTTATTTTTGGAGATATGTGATACTAAGATCATGTTATATATGTTTGATGTATTTATCTCCTTGTATCCTTCATTGACTCTTGATTGAGACCCCTTCAGACATCTAGACCAAGTTTATTTGCCACCCCTATATGAGATAATGTTGCTTAGGTTTGTGAGGTGTGGAATGTATGGATTTAGGGTTTAGATTTGATGGTGAAATATAGGACTTGATTGGATGATAGGATCATGATAGGGAGGTGTGATGGTTGATTTGGAAGTGGGACTAGTAGTTGCATACACTGTTGGAGATGTTAGGTATTCCATATTTTATTGGTGCCATATGACAAAAGACTTTAACATATCCAAGACACTTTGACTTTGAAGTTTATCTTTGATTTGATTATTTAAAGGATTATCAACCATCATGATATTGATTTTGACATTGTTTTTATTTTTAGGCTTGATTATATCTCAACTGCCCCTGGTTCCTAACTTTGGGATTAACTAGAGGAGATTTATCTTTGACTTGATAGATGATGATTATTTTGACTTTGATGGTCCCATAGTGTGTCAAAGAGGGTTTAACTATGGGAAGACACTTTTTGATTAGGTCGATGACTTGAATTTTATTTATTTTGACTTACTATATCAAATGTGATTTGATTATCATGTATGAATTTTTGAATATGATCTAGAACCTTTGTATTTATGGCACATATTATGTTGCTTGAGGAAGGGTCCAATGATGTATGTTCTTGTTCATCCTTATGGAAGGAGGTGATTAAATGACAATTGACAAGAAGAAAAGGGTATATGATGGATGAAGGTAGAGGATATGGTATGATGAGGTTAATGAGTGGCGATGGGATAACATGGTCATCATAAGGGTTCTTAGGAGACCTAGTTTTGACATCAGAGAAAACATCCTCAAATTTTTTAAAAGGATCACTAAGACTAGTTGTATTACATGAATCTAAGGTAGGATCTGATACACTTTGACAATCTTTGATAGATAACTCTTATAATTCATCATCCTAGTTGCGATCAAAAGTATTGCCTTGTGATTGGTTGACATTCAGATTGGAGGTATCTTCAAATGGTGTTGACACAATGGATTTCACCCGAGACAAGATGCCTAGCTCCCACCCTTCCACACGCAATAATGGAAACTCCCCTCTCACCTATGGGACCAACGAAGCTAGAGGGGATAGTCTCTAGATAAGGGCTAGCTCCCTCTAATGTATCCTTTAGGCCCTGGTTTCTCTTACTGCTAACAAATAAAATGGAAAAAAGGGGGGGATGAAAAGGGAGAGAGAGAGATGCTGAAAAATAGAACCTAAGCCTAAAAATGAAAAGGTGATACACCAGAAAAGTTGACCCACCTAGCCCAAACATACACTTTTCATCAGGAAGACATGCCCATACACTTCATCTGATGTGGGAAACTCTTCTATTTTAGTGAGTCAGGGGTCCGTAGAGATACATGGAAGAAGGAACTAGCAAAGGTGTTCTGAGACACACTTTGACAACCTATTCACATGCGCCTATATTCTTGCTGTAGACACTTCTGGCAGACCTACAGAAAAGAGACTTCACAATGCACTGGACATGCTGTAATCGATCTATGAAAAGCATGAAAGACAATGACTTAACACAAAAGAAGAACACAGACATATACTTTAAAGTGCAAGTCCAGATAGAGGTAAAAATGCTAAGTCCTGATTCAAGTTAAAATTTGGCAGAGCTCTGCCTTACAAGCCCTGAGAGATTTTTGGGTAGAGTTTTGCCTTAAGGCTGAGAGAATGGATGCTTTCTCAAATGAGAATTTTTACAATATATAGAGAAAGGGGAAGAGAACTTGGTGCCCTTTTTACAAGCTGGCCCATGTGCGCTCTGAGCCTTGGGAAGAGGGAGCCATTTGATTGTCAATTCCTGCTTTGACTTAGGCATTCCACATTAATGTGAAAAACATGGTCACGCCTCTTTTTTGAAAATAGACTGCTCTCTTCCTACAAAAAAACTATGGTTTGTCCCCTCATAAATGCCAAATGGAGAAAGCAGGCTGCATCACTCACTGTTTGCGCCATTTGATGACCATCTAGCAATAAATTGTCACTTGGACTACTTTGTCTTATCCTACACTTCATCTTCCTCCTTAACTTATCCCTTCTTAGCTCCTTTAGCCCTCAGGGGCTATCTTCTGGTGGGTCACTACATTCTTTGGGCTCTCACTGCTTGCCTTGGGCATTTTCTACTGATTCTAGTGAGTGACATGTGGCGCGTTCTATTGTAAAATGGGTAGGACACGTGGCAACATCTGCTTGACTCGTGGAAGCTTTAGGCACCCTTTGAAGGTCCTATAGAAGAGGACATGTGTCAGCTTCCACTTTCTTTAGCATTTCATTTGGGGCCCACCATAGTTCTCATGGGACAAAAGAGAGAGACCGCAGAGGCTGACACTTGTCAACTTTTGCCAATCCTTGTAGGGGACACGTGGCATGTTCTGTTGCTCCTAAAAAAGCATGTCAAAGCCTTCCATGGTTGCCACTTGGTGCCTTCCATGCTCTGGCTTTCCTAGTGTAAAATTGATGTTCGCATGCCTGTCACAGTTTGAAAACCAATGGCTAGTCTATCTTCTTAAAGTTGACAGCTTCCGAGACGTCACCGTCCTTGGCAAATTCCTTCGGGCCTTTTCCTTTAGCTTTCTGCTTCGGCATTTTCCCCATGGGATTTTTCTGTGGGCTTTTTTCCCACAGGCTTTCTTGCTTCAGGCTTTTTCTCACAGACAAAAAGTCTGAAAGAATTGCCTTGTGACTTTGCCTTTGGAAATTTCCTCTTGAGATTTTTGCTTGCGGTTTCCCAAAATTCCTTCAGACTTTTTATCTGAAGGAAATCCTTCAGACAAAAGTCTAAAATAATTCATGACTTTGCCTTAAAAAAATTTTGAAATATATTAGCCGCTTCTTTGTGGCCTCTTTGAAGTGCTCCCTGCCCTCCGCAAGGGCTCTTGAACCCAGAACTGTCCTCTGCAAGGGTACTTGTCCTTCACTTTTTGGGATGCTCCTTTGAACCACCTGATTGAACTAACCGCTTGAACCAAAAATGGTTCAACGGTTCAACGGTTCAACAATGTGCACCATTTGTTTGAACTTTTTTGCTTTAAAACAAGCCTTTGAACTTTTCCCATTGAACCGCTCCTTTGAACCAGCCGTTGAACCAATCCATTGAACCGGTTCAACGGTTCAAGTATTTGTCAAACCAAGGCTTTGAACCAAGCTCGTTTAACTGACTGTTGAACCCTTTGATTGAACCAAAAGCTGTTGAACCACACTGTTTGAACGTAGGCTTTGAACCAAGTGATGAACTTTGCCGATTGAACCAAGGCTTTGAACCAAGTGATGAACTTTGGCATTGAACTTGTTCAATGGTTCAACGGTTCAAAGCTATTAAATATTTTGAAAGATCATGTCGTTGAACTACCTTAGCTCTCTTTTCCTTATGAATTTATTTGGACAAGAGTCCGAAGAAGCTTTGTGAAACCTTGCACCCTTTGACTGGTTCTTCTACCAAAAGACACACCTGCAGAGTCCGTAGAAAACTTGTAGAGTTTGTTGAAATTTCAAGACTCGTGCAAAATCAAAAGTACTGGCTCAAAATAACATAAAAAAGAAGGGGGACTAATTTTTTGGCCTATTGGGCAAAAAATGGTCAACAAATTGGTGACTCCCAGGGGAAGCATGCCTGCTGTGCTTAGAGACTAGTTGCCTTTTAGTCCATTGGGCACAGAGTCAGATGTAGCTTGAAAAAAGTTAGCAATAGTCCCAACAGATCCAAGAATCAAACATGAACCTTTTTACCCCAGACACAAGGGAAAGCACACACAAGACTAAAAACACTACTTGTGCAAACTGCACTTAGGGAAAGTAGGAAAATAAACTTAAAGCAAACTACTATATACAACTAACTAGAAATATTCACCTCTCTCCTAGATCAAAGGGAAAACTTCTTAAGTCTCCTTCCTGGCAAGGAAACTTATGGTGCCAAACAAGTGGCTGAATGAAATAGAGAGTTGGTGACCCACTCCTCTTGCCTGCCACCTGGGTTGGCTTGTATCTGAGTGGATCAGAATTGAACATGCCTATAACATAAATGTATTCTTCTTGTTCCTAGAGGCTTGTTGAATGTTGGTCCTTCATGCTGGTGCATTTCACCAAGAAATCAATGGCTACTAGCTCATCACCATAGGCCCCTTGATCTGCACAGTCCCTCTATAATGCATCATGGTTTGACTCGTCCCCTTCTGCTTCATTGAAAATCCTATCAAACTCATCCTCTGATTCCTCTTGGCCTTCTTGAAGAAGGGTGACTGTTGTGATGTCTGAAATAGAATCAAAAACTAATTGCTCATCCCACAGAACATCACCTCTTTGTTCAAAGCTTTCTTCTTCAAGGCTTTCCTCAAGGTAGACAGACCTCTCTTTTTCCTCCTCAAAGATCATGATCTATAGATGTTCAAAGATATTCTCCTGATCCTCCTCCAACTCAGGCTCCTCAACATAGTCATCCTCCTCATCGAAGCAACAAGTAAGTTCATCAAACAAAGGGGGAGAGAGCTCACCATGCTTAAGTTCCTCTTTGTATTGCTAGAACATCTACATGTATGCATGGCCTATGTCTTCTCCATTACTGATGAAGTCTTCACAAGGATCATCGATGATGATTTATTCTTCGTCATTGCTCATGATAGCCTCTTGGGAAACTACAGATTAGATCTTTTTCTCCTCACTCGCCTCCTGCAGAATAGGTTCCTTCTTGAGAAGGGATGAAGTGGAAAAACCATGTCGAAGAGGAGGCAATCCTTGAGCTAGAATCAAATGATTCTCCTCCTTCCATCTGGCTAGAACTTCATCAACATCAGGTGTGGCCTGATAACTCTCTTGGAAGTGTGTAGATGGGGTGTGTTTAGACATGGAATGTGCCACTGGGTCTGGACCATCCATCACACATTGGCTGAGAAATCTCTCTCTGGATTCCAAATCTACAATTCTTCTGGCCATATCCTCTTAGAAGAGCCTTTCCTGGAGGTCACCAGCATCATCATGAGTAGGATCAGCCTCATCTTCTTTAAGGTTTTGAGCAAAACCTTTCTTCTCCTCCTTCTTGCCCCATGATTCTACTATTTTCTTCCAGTTCAGGATCTCAAAATTGGAATTTTGCTTCTGTGAACAGGTAGCAACTTTGTTTTCTCCAAGGTCCTAGGGCTCCTCCACAAGGTCTGAAAGTTCCAACTCTCCTTCTCTAAGCAGTCTCATCCTAGCCTCTAAATCTTCAATTTGCTTGGCTAGATTATCCTGAAAGAGTCTTTCTTGGAGGTCACCAGCATCATCATGATGAGTAGGAGTAGTTTCAAGAGAGATGTTCTGGTTCATAATGTTCCCCCCCAAAGGAAGATTCACAATCTAAGGAATTTAGAAAGTTCATCTCCATGGGAGGTTGTTCTAGTTCCCTTTGATGCTTGAAGGCTAGGCACACGGGGTCAAGAGCAGGGTTTATTGATGCATCAGATGAGCTGGAATGAGTAAGTGCCATCTGATAAAAATGATTTGGTGTACAAGAGGGGGATTTATTTAGGATAGGAGGGGGCACACAAGGCTGAATGCCTTGCATGAATGGATTCCTCCACTTTGCTACCTCCTCCTCCATGGATTACAAGGTCTGAGCTTGCCTGCACAAACACACCTCTTTGTACATCAGCTCTTGCTGATAACCATACTGCTCATCTAGTCTATCTATTTCCATTACCTACTTCTCAAACTCCAAGGACACCTCCCTTATCATTGAAGTGGAACTAGGAGAGCTACTTGAGGGGATTCCCTGAATATCTGGAGCTTGATCATAGTCATATGAAGGAATACAAGGTCCATGATTTTGTTCAAAGGAATTATACATACAAAAAGTGATTTCTGATGGCACCAAGCTACTTAACCAATTGAGTCAACTTGGAGTCACCATTGGTGTTGATGAAAAATCCTCCAAAGGTTGGTTGGTTTAAGAACACACCAAAAATTATTCAACTCTTTAGACAAAACTTGTCCTAGTTGGTCCCACTGGGCATGCCAAAAACTATTGACACAGTGGATTGCACCCAGGGTAGGATGCCTAGCTCTTGCCCTTCCACACGCAATAATGGAAACTCCCCTCTTGCATGTGGGACCGGTGAAGCTAGAGGGGAGAGTCTCTAGATAAGGGCTATCTCCCTCTGATGTATCCTTTAGGCCTTAGTTTCTCCTACTACTAACAAATAAAATGGAAAAAAGGAGGGGGGGATGAAAAGGGAGAGAGACAGATGCTGAAAATAAAACCTAAGCCTAAAAATGAAAAGGTGATACACTAGAAAAGTTGACCCACCTAGCCCAAACATACACATTTCACCAAGAAGAAATGCCCATACACTTCATTTGACATGGAAAACTCTTCTGTTTCAGTGAGTCAGGGGTCCGTAGAGATACAGGGAGGAAGGAACTAGAAAAGGTGTTCTGAGATACACTTTGATAGCCTATTCACATGCACCTATATTCTTGCTGTAAACACTTCTGGCAGACCTGCAGAAAAGAGACTTCACAATGAACTAGACATGCTATAATCAATCTATGAAAATCATGAAAGATAATGAATTAACACAAAATAAGAACACAGACATATACTTTAAAGTGCAAGTCTAGATAGAGGTAAAAATGTTAAGTCCTGATTCAAGGTAAAATTTGGCAGAGCTTTGCCTTACAAGCCCCGAGAGATTTTTGGGTAGAGTTTTGCCTTAAGGCTGAGAGAATGGATGCTTTCTCAAATGAGAATTTTTACAATATATAGAGAAAGGGGAAGAGAACTTGGCACCCTTTTTCCAAGCTAGCCCATGTGCGCTTTGAGCCTTGGGAAGAGGGAGCCATTTGATTGTCGGTTCCTGCTTTGACTTAGGCGTTCCACATTAATGTGAAAAACATGGTCGTGCCTCTTTTTTGCAAATAGACTGCTCTTTTCCTACAAAAAAACTATAGTTTGTCCCCTTGTAAATGCCAAATGGAGAAAGCAAGCTGCGTCGCTCACTATTTGTGTCATTTGATGACCATCAACAATAACTCACCACTTGCACTACTTTATCTTTTCCTGCACTTCATCTTCCTCCTTGCCTTGTCTCTTCCTAGCTCCTTCAGCCCTCGAGGGCTATCTTCTGGCAGGTTGCTACGTTCCTTGGGTTCTCACTACTTGCCTTGGCCATTTTCTGCCGATTTTAGTGAGTGACACATGGCACATTCCATTGTAAAATGGGAAAGACACATGGCAATATCTTCTTGACTCATGGAAGCTTTAGGCACCCTTTGAAGGTACTACAAAAGAGGACATGTGTCGGCTTCTGATTTCTTTAGCAATTCATCTGGGGCCCAGCACAGTTCTTGAGGACAAAAGAGAGAGACCACGGAGGCTGACACTTGTTGACTTCCATCGAGCCTTGTAGGGGACACGTGGTATGTTCTACTGCTCCTAAAAAAACATGTCAAATCCTTCCACAGTTGCCACTTGGTGCCTTCTGTGCTCTAGCTTTCCTGGTGTAAAATTGATGTTTGCATGCCTGTCATAGTTTGGAAACCAACAGATAGTCTATCTTCTTAAAGTTGATGGCTTCTAGGATGTCACCATCCTTGGCAAATTCCTTCAGGCCTTTTCCTTTGGCTTTCTACTTTGGCCTTTTCCCTGTGGGCTATTTTCCTGAGGGATTTCTTGCTTCGGACTTTTTCCTATAGACAAAAAGTCTGCAAGAATTGCCTTGTGACTTTGCCTTCGGAAATTTCCTCTCGGGCTTTTTGCTCGCGGTTTCCTTGAATTCCTTCAGACTTTTTGTCCGAAGGAAATCCTTCAGAAAAAAGTCAAATAATTCATGACTTTGCCTTAACAAAATTCTAAAAGATCTTAGCCGCTTCTTTGTGGCCTCTTTGAAGTTCTCCCTACCCTCTGCAAGGGCTCTTGAACCCAGAACTGCCCTCCGCAAGGGCACTTGTCCTTTTCATTTTAGGACACTCCTTTGAAATTCTTGATTGAACTAACCGCTTGAACCAAAAATGGTTCAACAGTTCAATGGTTCAACACTGCGCACCATTTATTTGAACTGTGCTGCTTTAAAACAAGCCTTTGAACTTTTCCCATTGAACTACTCCTTTGAACTAGCCATTAAACCAATCTATTGAACCGATTCAACGATTCAAGTGTTTTTCAAACTGAGGCTTTCAACCGAGCGTTGAACTAAGCTCATTGAACTGACCGTTGAATCCTTTGATTGAACCAAAAGCTGCTAAACCATGCCATTTGAACTTAGGCTTTGAACCAAGTGATGAACTTTGCCGATTAAACCAAGGCTTTGAACCAAGCAATGAACTTTGGTGTTGAACCTGTTCAATGGTTCAACGGTTCAAATATGTTAACTCTTTTGAAAGATCATGTCATTGAACCACCTTAGCTCTCTTTTCCTTATGAATTTCTTTGGACAAGAGTTTGAAGAAATTTTGCAAAACCTTGTACCCTTTGACTAGTTCTTCTATCGAAAGGCACACCTGTAGAGTTCGTAGAAAACCTACAGAGTCTGTAGAAATTGCAAGACTTGTGCAAAATCAAAAGTACTGGCTCAGAACATCATAAAAAAGAAGGGGGACCAATTTTTTAGCCTGTTGGGCAAGAAATGGTGAACAAATGGGAATATGTCATCAGGAACTATAATATCTATGAGGGATGATGTTTCTGATGAGGAATATGATTTAGATACTAGTGTTAAACATGATCCTGATACATATAATATTTGTATTGAATCTAATGCCAACTCTAACAAACATGATGTTGATTCTAGGATAGGATTCATTATCTACAAGTGACCTCTCAAAATGGGGTCTTTGATGTGATGATGGGGAGATAATGGATTAAAAAAATATAGGTCCATAGAAGACAGACTCATGAGTGAAGGGAGGACTAGGTTTATGGTAAATGGACTCATCTTCAATGGAGGATTTGTTAAATATAGGTGGACCATGGAAGATGGACTTGATGTCTTGATCTTGGATTGGAAAGGGAAGGTCTTGACCATGATAAAAACAAAAATCTTGTCATACCTCTTCTTGTTCACCCTTGAATATAAACCCATTTGTTTCATTCTAGATTTCTATGTCACAATGGTTGATGAGGTCTTAAACATAGTTTTGAAATTTACAACATCAATTAATGGTATGCCCACAGGTTCGGTGATAAATACAATAGTTTTTGGATTTATACAAAGAGGGCTTAGGATTATAAGTATCAAGATGTCATATGGGTGGATAGACCACCATTTCTATAATAATAATTTTGTGGAAGAAGGATTATAAGGATATATGAAGAGGAGTATAAGGCATCTCTTCACTTCATGATTTAGATACTTTAGATTAAATGGGTGTTGACATCATTGGGTGGGTGGAGTTTTATTATATGAGGTGACAAAGATTGGATTCCCTTTACTAATAGAGGAAGTGATAGGTGACTGCATATGACTAGTGGATGGAGGATTTGAATGGAATTAGGTAGTGTGAATACTAAGAGTTTATTGATAGGAATGGGTGTGGATTGGAGGTAATGTTGGGTATATGGGGTAAAATTTTGTAGGGAATTGATTTATTATCTCAAGGAGGTGGTAAAGGAGCACACACTTATTATCTATGAGGCATTTCTCAATCAGGTTATCAACCAAATATTTTTTAGATGCCATAGATCAAGATGGTAGAAAGTATGAATGATGTCATTTACCATACTTAATTGATAGGTATAGGGGATTGAATGGAAATTGTTGAAAGTATCTATTGAGAGGGGGGTGAATCAACAAAACCATTCCATAATACATTAACTTGATCTAGAAATATAAACATGAAAGTACATATATCCAAAGCATGAATCAAGAGCATACATCACATGAACACATCATCTATGTGGAAAACCCTTCTGGGGGATAAAAACCACTAGAGCCTATAATATGGAATATAATCCTATAATAAAAATATCTAGTTTATACTAGATACAACTGATCAATGAACTACCATCCCTTGTTTAGTGAGACTACAATCCCATAAGGTGCTACCACACCTGTCTAGTTGAGTTACAACAATAACTAGACCTTTAAAAAGTTTCACCTTGAAAGGAGGTTGAAACCCATAGATGTTTAGATACACAAACAAAACCTACAAAAATATCCACCTCTTATCTGATGTCTTATACACCTGATGTTGGAATTACCTTGCTTTCACTTCTTCACCCTTCAATCTCTCTCAAACAACCTCTAGAGCTTACTTGCTCAACTAGCCTCTTCTAGGCTCATTAGGCCTAATGACCTATGCATTTACCTTCATCACCTTGATTAGACAATAATTTATAATATTATTCACTCTATGATGGTACTCAATGACATGTACCTTTTTTTTCAAAGTTTATCTCTTTATCTTGGCTCCACACACACACACCAAGCACAAATAAGCCAATTAGGCCTTGTACTTATACCACTCCTCTTGGTTTAACCCATATTGGTAATCTAAGATGTTTCTAAAACTTGGAATAGTTATCCACACATGTTACATGGGTGATACCAATGCTTAGGTCAGTCATTACCTCATTATCCCAAATCCTCCATTGGACCTTAGTGAGACCTAAAGCAATTAGGCCTACTCACCCACACATTACAACTTGGACTCCTTGATTCAAATTTATCCTATAAAAATGCTTCAAACACATCAAAAATGTTACCAATAGAACATTTATCACTCCAAAAAATATCCATGTCACCTATAACACCATCTCACACCTTGAACCTAGAAATTTGGTCTCCTCGCTCTTTAGATATCATACACAAAAAACACAATCATAGACTTTTGAAGTATACTGTCAATTATATCACATAATAATATGAAAAAATCATATTTATGGAAAATAAAATACCTATACAATACCTATATGTTATTTATACTCTCGAATATAGTCCAATAATCTTTAGGAACTTTTTTTCTAAAAGACTACTCAGAGCAACTAATACACCCATAAAACTATCTTGACAAATTGAGATATAAATATTTCTTATCACTTCAACAAAGATAAAAAAACCACTAAAAAATATTATTAAATACTTAAATAACCTCATTATGTTATTTTTAAATAATAACATAAGACAAATCACCTCCAAACCACTCCTGCAATATGACCACTCTGATTGGTCAACATAGTCAAAGTTGAGTTAAGAACTCTTGACTCTTTACATCAGTTTGAGAACTTCATGACATATAATAATAATTAATTGTTCCTATAAGGTCTCTAGATAAACATAAAATATTTATTATTCTTATTATATCATCATTCATTGGTCTTATAGACCAATTCCTCAGACTACTCTCACATTGTACATACACAGTTAGACAAGTCCTCTTGGATAACTCATCTCAGCACCTCAAACAATTTATCTAAATTAAAAAAATATTAATTATATTAATTATTTATAAAAACAAATAATTATATTCATTATATTCAAAAAATATTATCAAGTAACCTTAAACACTTCACTTCCTTTAGCATGCTTGTAGCAGTTATTTTGACTCAAAACATAGTCATTGTGAACATGACTCCTAAAAAATATAGATTCAGTTCCTTGAAATCAAAATTTATTAATTATATCATTAAAAAAACTTAGATCAAATTCAAACACTACACCATATATGTATAGTGTCAAATATGAAACATATGGATCAACTACTAAAACATACACCTTCACAATTTTCACTCACATAAATTGATCAACTTGAGAACACTTTATTGATTATGTAAGGGCACCATAATTAATTTAAAATTAAGTTAAAATGAGTAATAGGTATAAAAAAAAACCCCAATCCATTGGAATCATCCCTAAACACCTGGAACCCGTCCCTAAAAAGATTCTCACTATAACTAACTTTTTTCCATTGTTTTCATTGTTTGCAGATTTAATGACTAGTCAAATTTTATGCTCAAAATTGTTGAAAAAAAATATGAAAATTGACAAATAAATTGCATATATATAAATAATAAGTCTTGACCTTAAAATTCCAATATATTTCATGTGTTGATTCAGTTATCTCTACTTATACCACTAAAAACTTTAGAAACAAGCTTCTTTTTGTACCTTATGCTCACTTGCCTAACAAACCAATACCACCTAGAGGTGATTATAAGAGTCATATACACCTTAAAATAGTCAAAATTTGTCAACAAATCCATTCTAGGCCATATCCAACAATCTTTCTCCAATCAGGTCACTATAAGGGTTTCTAGGAGGGTTTTGACCATATTACATTCTTAACTAATTTTAATTAAGATCTATCCCTCAATACATTACAAAATACTTGGAAATAACTATTATTTAAATTTTCCACCTCTCCAAAAAGGCTTAGGTCACCATGAAAACTCTACACATTCCAATGAGTATTAGAACTTTCTTCTCGAGTTAGGAAACCTTTAAGTTGCATGTATAAGTGTCCTTACAACATACTATATTGATTTCTATTCATCCTCATGACCTTAAACTTGGTTAAAATTTTTTAAAAACCTTGTCATACCTCAATCCATTCTTACAAGAGTTTCCATCTTGAAATTTCACTTTGACTCACCAATTGGACCTCACTAGGTCACTATGCACACTAGGTCTAAGACTGCAAGTCAAACCTTGAACAAGCAACCACATTGAAACCAATTTAAAATATCTCACCACCTCAATAACAAGTCAAAAAAATTCATTCCATACTCCTTATATTACCTCCATGTTCTCCCTAGTCTCAAATTTCTCAACACACAAGTCTACCAAGCCTATGCTACCAAACAAGGCTACCAAGCCTATGCTACCAAACAAGGCTACCAAGCCTATGCCAATCACACTTTATCTTCTATCCTTGAATTGTATCACTATAAACATGCTAGAAAAAACATGAAAAACCTCAAAAACTCCTTACCTTATCTCATATGCATCCAAACATACCTTGCACACCTTCATTCCATCACCACTTTGTCATTACCTTTTTACATCAATGCATATGATTTAATCCTTTGACATTAATGACAACATAACTCAAAAAATATCACCCTTTTTCATTTATGGAAACCTCTACTTCTCCTTCTCCCCCTTATCCAATAATGACAAAGTGGACATACGCTCCTCTTAGGATTACCAACACAATCCTATGATCTTAGGACATGTCCTCTTGCAAAGTTCCCCCTTATTCCATGCATGAAGAATAAAAACATTGTCAAAACTCATGACTTGGTTTGATCAAGTCATCATATCAACCTTATTAAATTCTCAACTATAGTAGACATCTCCAAATCTCAATCAAGACTAAATCATATTCATATATGCTCCCCTTAACATCATGCATAGTTCTACTAAGCAATTTAAGCTAACTGTGTTATCTCCCCCTAACTCTATGTTCCATCTAGAGAGAGTCGTCTTCAACAAGTTTATTTTAGGTCTAAAAACAAAACTTTAAGTAATGCACACATCTAGTTTATATCCTCATTGAAACACAAATAAATCTCATGAAGACCTAGTCAATGTGGATCCACTCCTTACTTATATCTTATGCCTTCAAGTATCTTTCTTTCCAATATCCTTAAGCCATCAAGGCTCTTACCTCTACAAGATACCCTCTTGAATAACACATAGTCAATACAAGGACTGAGATACCTCATACATTGTAATATCCCTTTGAAATCCCTCTTGTAAGCATGATAACATGTTTCCAAACATAACAAGGACCCTAACAAATCATCTTCTTCTTATGGAACAACTCATCTTCATGATTAAGAAACTCTACCAATACCAAGCTTCAATCTTTGATATATAAACTCAGAGTCCTACTTATGATGACTTAGATCTTGTCATCCTCAGATGATTAAACCATTTCAAATCAAGTATAATATGCCATCATGTTCCTTCAAGGCATTATGAGGACATTTTGATATCAAGGAAACAAGACATCTTCTCAAAACAACATTCAAAGGCACAACTGTAATCTTCCTCACTGAGATCACTAACATCTAGAAATGCTACAATCATCTACATAATATTATGGGTTCCTTCATGTCTTCAAACATATGGCAATTGACATTCTTATTCATATATGAGATCAATAAGACATCACATGACAAACCTTTAATAACACTTTATGATAAACTCCTTCAGGCTGTAGAAAGCATGATAAGATACAAAAATGATCACCTATAAAACTTTTATTAACATCCATAGGGCTCTTTCAATATGATGACATCATTTTTAGATCATCTCTGGTCTTCAGAACAAATGAACATCTCTATACCAAAATGTCATTGGTCTTAAGAGACCAATCTTCAACTTTTATTTCTCTGCTTTGTCTTTGTCTTCTAAGGCACCATCTGAGCACATAAAAATGCATTATGAGCATGTAGACAACTATATTAAACATTTTAAAAACATTTAACTAATGATCACTAAGCATAATAGGTCATTACAAGGCCAATTATATCAAGAATAACCACCTTAGGGTTTGTAAAACATCAAACCCTCAATTCAATGCCTTCCATATTTTGAGTTGGATCTTCCTTTTAAGAAAAAAATTGATCATATAGAGAGCATCTATAGGTGTTATATTACATCACAAAAATATTCAACCATATTTACCAATTACCTTGATCTTCTAAGAGCACAAAATAACTTACCTTGTCACACTAGTCTGCCAAGGACAAGAACCTTCAAGCCCAGTCAATCTTCAAGTTGACTTTCTTGCACAAGAATACACATTCAGATCAGATACAAAGCACGGGAATGCTCTTCATAGAGCTATTAACATCATCCAATAGTTATAACATAGAAATAAGATCATTAGTCATGTTCTATTCCTCTTTTGCTTAAACTGGGTTCAACATTTCAAATACAAATTACAAGCTTTGACTTTGACCCACATTTATTGCAATTGTATGAATGATCAAAATTTCTAATCACCTTGGAGGTCTTATACACTGAGTCCTCTTCAAAATTTATTCTTACCTCACCTTTATTTGACTTAATTTATGACTTATACAAGCCATTCTTTGCAAACTGGTATTCTTCACAAATTTGAATTTTCAAATCCCAATAGTCATATTTTCATACAAAATTGGCCAAGTATGAAAATGGAGAAATATGCCTGGAAGAACAACTTTGAACCACCATAAATTTTGATAGGCTTCATATCAATACCTAAAATTTGAAACATATGAACTAGGCACAAACTTGATCAAATCCATATGACCATTTTCTTATGAATCCTCCACATGTGTGAATGTTGATGTCATCAATGTACTTGCTCAAGAATATCTGTCAAGGAGATAAGTCAAACCTATATCTTCACAATACCATTCTTAAGGAATTCCTTTGACTTCCACAAGTGCCCTAAGCACTCTTAACACTTTATGTGACTTCTCATATCATCCTCCATGACTTACAAGACCTGTACTACTGTCATACACTCACAAAACATCTTCTTAACTTCTTTGTCTATGCAAACAAGACATCAACACTCCATGATTTCATGTGACAAACATAAAATCTTCCATTGGATCTTGTCAACTTAGAATATAAACATGAAAACATGCACATACCTTTGATACTTCATGAATATTCAGATATACCTCAATTAGATCACATACTCCAGGCTACTAATAAAACCATTTCCTATCTTTCTTATTTCATGTTAACTGATCAAGAGACCAACTTTAATAAGCTCTATTATTCAACTTAGGTTTGATCTTGGATTTAGCTTCCAAAAATTCCTTGTTATTTGACCTTAATAGTGCCATCATGTAGACCTCTATTCAGACTTCAAATCTGATCTTCACAAACATATCCATCTTTTCAAACAAGATGAATATTGTCTTCAACATACCTCAAGCTACTTTAGGATCACCTGTAGGCTATTAAGTCTCCTCCAAAGGTGTGGCTCTAATACCAATTATTGAAAGTAAATACTAATAATAGGGGGGTGAATTAGTAGACAAAAATGCACATTGAATTCCAAAACCATTCCATCATACATCAACTTTATCTAGCAACATAAACATGAAAGTACATATATCCAAATCATGAATCAAGAGCATACATCACATGAACACATCATCTATGTGGGAAAGCCTCATGGGGGATAAAACCCACTAAACCCTGTAAGATGTACTATAGTCTATAATAACAATATCTAATTTATACCATTTACAACTGATCAAATAACTACCATCCCTTATTTAGTGAGACTACAATCCCACAAGGTGCTACCACACCTATCTAGTTGAGATGCAACAATAACTAGACCTTTATCAAGTTTCACCTTGCAAGGAGGTTATAACCCCCTAGATGTTGAGATTCCATAACAACAACTATGAACACCTCCACCTCTAATATGAATTATTCTACACCTGATGATGTACTTCTCTTGTTTTTACTTCTTCTTCACCTTTCAATCTCTCTCAAATAGCCTCTAGGGCTTACTTGCTCAACTAGCCTCTTCTAGGCTCATTAGGCCTAATGACCTATGAATTCACCTTCATCACCTTGATCAGATAAGAATGTCTAATCTTCTTCACTCTCTTATGGTCCTCAATTACTTATACCTTTTCTTTCAAAGGTTATCTCCTTCACTTGGCTCCACACACACAACAAGCACAAATAGGCCACTTAGGCCTTGTACTTATACCACTCCTCTTGGTCTAACCCATATTGGTTGCCAAGATGATTAAAATACTTGTAATAGGTCTCCACACATGTTACATGGGTGAGACACACACTTCATAGGTCATCCATTACCTCATTAGCCCAAATCCTCCATTAAACCTTAGTGAAACCTAAAACAATTAGACCTACTCACCCACACATTAAAAATTAGACTCCTTGGTTCACATTAATCCTATAAAAATGATTAAAACACATATAAATTTTTACCTATAAACCCTTTATCACTCCAACAAAGCTCCATGCCACCTGGAACACCATCTCACCTTGAACCTAGTAATTTGGTCTCCTCGCTCTTTAGACAACATACAAAGAAAAGATAGTCATAAACTTTTAAAGTATACTATAAATTTTATCACATAATAATATGGATAAAAAATCATATGTATGGAACATATAATACCTATACAACACATCCATGTGCTTTATACACTCCAAAATAGGCCAATAAGTTTCAGGAACATCTCTACTAAAAGACTACTCAGAGCAACCAGTGTACCCAAAAAATTGTCTTGACAAACTAAGATAGAAATATGTCTTATCACCTCAAAAAATATCACCTAACCACTAAAAAATAAGATTAAATACTTCACCAACCTCATTATTTTCTTTGGAAACAATAAAACAAGGCAAATCACCTCTAAACCACACCTACAACAGGACCACTTTGACTAGTCAAACACAAACAAAGTTTAGTCAAGAACTCTTGAATCTTTACATCAATTTGAGAATTTAATGACATATAATCCTCATTAATGGTTCATTATTAGGTCTATATATAAACCTTAAATATTTATTATTCTTTTTATATCATCATTCATTGGTCTTATAGACCAATTCCTTGGACTACTCTCACACTGTACATACACATCTAAACAAGTCCTCTTGGCTACCTCATCTCAACACCTCAAAAATTTATCTATCTTAAAAAAATATTGAGTATATTAGTAGGTATAATTAGGATATTCATTATATGAAACAAATCTTACAAGGAACCTCAAACACTTCACTTCCCTCAACATGCCTGTAGCAGTCATTTTGACTCAAAACATAGTCATGGTGAGCATGAATCCTAACACCTATAGAGTCACTTATTTGAAATAAAAATTTATTCATTATATCCTTCAACAACCTTAGATAAAATTAAAACACTAAACCATATATTTATAGTGGTAAAATATGAAACATATGGATCAACTACTAGAAATGCACACCTTCACAATTTTCACTCACACAAACTGATCAACTTGAGAGCACTTTATTGCTTATGTAAGGGAACCATAATTAATTTAAAATTAAGGAAAAATTATAATAGGTATAAAAAAATACCCCAATCCATTTTAATCATCCCTAAACACCTAGAACCCATCCCTAAATAGATTCTCACTCTAACTAGCTTTTTGTCACTGTTATCATTATTCATAGATTTAACGACTAGCCAAATTTTATGCTCAAAATTATTGACACATAGAAATTAAAATTTAAAAAATAATTCCATATATATCAATAATAACTATTTACCTTCAAACTCCAATATCTTTCATGTGTTGACTCAGTCAACTCTACCTATACCACTAAAAACTTTAGAAACAAGCTTCTTTCTATACCTTCTGCTCACTACCCTGACACACCACTACCACCTAAGAGGTGATTGGAAGATTATTTTACATATTATAATAGTCAAAATTGGTCAACCATTCCATTTTAGGCCATATTTAACAATATTTCTCTAATCAGGTCACTATAAGGGTTTCTAGGAGGGTTTTGACCAGTTTACATTCTTAACGAATGTTCATAAAGCTCTGTCCCTCAATCCACTAAAAAATACTTGAAAATAATTATTAGGTAAATAGGTCACTATAAGGGTTTCTAGGAGGGTTTTGACTAGTTTACATTCTTAACGAATGTTCATAAATCTCTGTCCCTCAATCCACTAAAAAATACTTGAAAATCATTATTAGGTAAATTTTATACCTCTCACAAAAGGTTAAGTTCACCATGTAAAATATACATATTCCAATTAGCATTAGAAATTTATTCTCGAGCTAATAAAACTTCAATCTACATGTACAAGTGTCCTTTCAATGTACTATCTTGCTTTCTCTTCATTCTCAAGAACTAAAAATTGGTCAACACCTTTTAAAAACCTTTTAATAACTCAATCCATTTTTAAAATAGATATGACATCTTGAAATCTCACTTTGACTCACCAATTGGACCTCACTAGGTCACTATGCACACTAGGTCTAGGACTACAAGTCAAACCTTGAACAAGAAACCACTTTAAAATATCTCAACACATCAAGAAAAATTCATACACATTCATTCCATACTCCACAACTTTCCTCATGTTCTCCCTAGTCTCAACTTGCTCAACACACTAGGCTACCAAGCCTATGCCACCAAATAAGGCTATTAAGACTATGCCAATCACACATTGTCGTCTCTCCTTGACATGTATCACTAACACCATGATAGAAACAACATGAAAAACCTCAAAAAATTATTAAGTTAGATCATATGAATCCAAACCTACCTTTCACACCTTCATGCCATAACCACTTTGTTATTACCTTTTGACATCAATGCATATGATATCATCGTTTGACACCAGTGACAACATACCTCCAACATAAAGATCGAGGGATGAAGATGGGATGTGTGAAAAAAATTGGATAAAGGATTGATTTAGTTTGATCTCAAGTTTGACTTGATATTGATATGATGAGATTCAATACAAATTTAAACAAACTAAATTAGGACGTGAGCTAGACTATCAATGTTTTTGAGTGGATTCGACTGGGTGAGTTATGACAAGCTCTAGGACTAAATTGGGGCTAGACTAACCCAAGAGGCTAATTTTGATTAGGCATTTATTATATTAAGACTATCTCAAGGCCAATATGATTTAAATTGACTTGAGATGACTTGATCGATAAGATAAGATGATTGATACGTTTAGATTCTATGTATGAGTCAAACTTGATTAGATACAAGCAAGCTAATGATGAGGACCTTGATATGTAAAGAATGATTTTCTAACATGGATGAGGACTAACATATGACTACAAACTTGATGGTATGACTAGTATAAATAGGGGGGTGATAAGGTAATGATAGGTTGGACTATGATTAGGTTAGGTTATAAAAGATAAAGTGGTGGACAAGGTGTTTAGGCTAGACAAGCGATAAGGTGTCTACTAAGGTAAGGTGGGTTTTGTGATGAGTAATATGGTTTATACTAAGACTCTAAAGATGATATGTATAAGGTTAAGACCAAGGTATGATTAGGTTAAAAGGTGACTAGAATTAGATGAGATAGGGATATGATATGGTTTAGGACAAGGGATGATGATGATTAACCTAGGGACTATGTTTTACTAGGAGATAAGGTTGTGTGTTTGGTTTAAGGGATGTAAATAATATAGGCCTCCACAACACATAATAAAATAATAAAACCACAAACCTATAATTAATGACTGACTTAGGAGTGTAACACGATGACTTTACCATCTAATGACTTTGTAGGTGAGGATGTAGGTTGGTGACCCATTATAAAATATCCCAAACCCTCTCAACCTTGATTTCACTTAACAGTCACTTAAGAGCTAATACTAACTCTGACATTAAGTTGCTTGTTATGGTTGAAGGTCTTAATCTAGGTTATATGATCTCTCTAAGGGCATCCATGATATACACTAAGTACCTAGGGCCTGAATCTATATAGGGTGTTGTATGATGCTTGGGTTAGATATTTAACTCTTTCCCTTCATAAAATACCTATAAGGGGTCAACTACTTGGCCTAACGACAAATCTCCCTCTTATTTAGACTCTACTAAAACATAAAGTGTGTATTTATGCATGGTGGTGAAACCCATGGTCACAATCCCTTTAGGACTATGGAAAGTGTATAGGTATCACTTCCACATCATGTTACCCCCTAAAAAATAAAAATATGAGGGGTTTTTAGTGGTTTTTGATCCTTTGAGACTCATCGCTAGGATATAGGGAGGAGATCATACACAACTATAGCCCTTAGGTATATACAAATATATAATAAATTGATTAACTGATTAATTGGTGTGATGTATACAAAATATATACAAGATGGTTTTAAAAATGCCAAAATATTTGATAGGCAACTTTCAAAGTAAGGGATTAGTAGCTTTAATTTGGCAATCTCGAGGGTAAACTGCAAGACAAAATGATAGACAAAGATAAAATGTGATAAAATATGTACTACAAGACAAGTTGTTAGTAAATTGATAGGTTAAATCAAGTGAGATAAAAATACTAGCGAGTTTGCCCTTATAAAATTCTAGTCCAAATGTTAGTCTAATAAGCCTCAATAAAAACACTAAAAATATCATAGGTTTTTACACTAATTTTTTGAATGAGGGGCCATGACGTGGGGGTCTAGGGGAGGCAACCCCCAATGGGGTCAAGGGATAGTGTTGTTTGTGGGGTTAAGGGCTAATGCCCCTTACAAAGTCAAGGGGAAATACCCCTTGCAAGGTACAGGGATAGTGCCCTAGGCACACTCCCTATCACAATATAGGGCAAGGTCGAGGGGTAGTGTCCCTAATTCTAAAAGTAATTTGAGAATTATGGGATGATTAGAATGAATCAAATTTCACAATAAATGATCCTAAAAATGTACTAAAAAATAATTTGAAGGCAAAAATAAGGTAATTTTACATGCAAAATTGTTACTATAGTGATCAAATCATTTATACATAGTTGGTGTTATGCAAAATCACTTACAGGGACTCAAAATTGTAGATTGCATGTCAAGAATCCAAATGTAGACACACAATTTCACAAAATGGTTAGGGCAAAACTGTGACTGTCAGAGGTAAAATTACAAATGCAAAGTAAGATTGTGACTACAAATAAGTAATTTTGTAGGCTGTATAAAAATAAAGATATTTATGGATTAAAAAATGACTAAAATGACTTATAGGAAGCTAATAGATTATGAATTTGTCATATTATATTATTTACAGTGGTTTTCATGATTAAAACATGATTAAATTAAGTTGCTTCAAAATTGCGACTAGAAGAGTTATAGTTTTGATTATTAACCCTGCAAAATAGAGATTATAAATAGATAATAGTGCTTTCAAAAATAATATGTGAGATACATAGATGATATAAAACTAGATGGCTAATGAGAAAGTTATATAAATCTGCTACAAGTCAAAATCGTTACTAAACTATCAAAATCATGACTACCAGTCAAAATTGTAACTATGAATAGGTAATATTTAATTAGAGACAAAAATTGATGATTTTTATTTGATAAAGTTTTTTCTTTATTTCCTGTAACAAGATAAGTCGGACATAACACAAAAATTATAAAAGGCCAAATTTAATATATTTAACTAGAGTGAAGTTCGTTTGTGAGTTAATTCAAAATCATAAATAATAGTGAGAAAATTGTAGATCATAATCAAAACTACAATAGGGTAAAAGTGATTTCACCGAACTCCAAAAATATTATTAATTTGAGAATAATAGGGTTTTATCTTATTCTTGCAACCAAAAAAAGTCAAACAGAGAACAAGAAACAATATACTTGATTATGTAGTTTTAACCAAAATGATTCAAAATAATAATCTACCATTAAAATTGAAAAACATTAGATCAAAATGCAATAAAATAAACATTTAAAACAACATTGTAATTTAAATCCAAATGTTTCCAATCAAGATTCAAATAAAAATACTAATTGATTATAGATGGAGGATAGATTGCTTATAGACTCAGAATTTTATCATGATATTGGTTTGGTTCAAGACTTGGATTGGATGATCGTTTGAAAAAAGACTAATATATTGTGATTAAGAGATTAGCATGGAAGCTCATGAATTTCATAGTTATATTTTTCAATGGATAGTTGGATGATTTAAATAGTGTAAGGAGGGAGAATTAAAAAGAATTATAAATTCATTGGAAGCCTCTAGAGAAGAAAATTCTAGAGAGAAAGGAGGGAATTTTAAGGAATTTAAAATTCATTAGAATTCTCTAGAGAGGACTCTTTAGATAAGGAAAAGGATGGTGGAGAGTTATAGGTTCCATTAGGAAATATAATGATGATTAGGGGAAGATTAGAGTAGATTAGAAGAAGGGTTAGGTGAGGAATAGGGGGTAGGCTTCTAGGAAAGCCTATGAGCAGGTAGGTAGGTGGGTTATAGGAATTTTAAATTCCCAAATATTAGACAAGTGGGATTAGTTAGTATACAATGGGGACTTAGGTGGATTAATTGGTTTGGGATGTCATAAGGTTAGTGTAGGATGGGGGATATATTAAAAATATTATATGTTTTTAGGATAAATTAGATGAAATTAGCAATGTTAGTGATGAAGCGATCAAATTTATGTGAATACATCTATTTTCAACAATAGAAGAAAAATAACTCACATCTCTTCTCAAGGATAATAGCTCATATCTCTTATTAGAGATAATATCTCACAATCTGTCTAGAAAAAGTTGTACATACCTAACACATCAATAAAGCTATAAATGTTATATGTTCATATTTTTTCCCTTGGTGCATGTTTTATTTCCATTCAATCATGGTTAATTTTTCTATAGTTCTACATTCTTACTTTCTACTACTATTATTTTAACTAACTTGCTTCTACCTATAACACATTAAGTTTTTGAAATTTAGTCTGTTGTCCATTAGATTCTTGATTTGATCTAGATCAATGGTATCAAAGTATGAATTTTAGATTTTTTTAGGTATGTTTTGAATGGATTTTGAGAAAAACCCATAAATTTTATAGACATTTAAAAAGAAATTACATTGTGCATGAATCTTGAGATAAAAATTTGTGCATTTTATAATAATTTCAAATAAAAATCACAAATTCTAAATCCATGGGAAAATTAATTAGAAAAAAATGGCAAGAAAACCCAATCTAACATATGGATCCATTTTCAACACTATAGAATGAGAAGGAGGACCCAATCCAAGATGTAGATCCATTTTCAACACCACAATACCAATAATTTAAGACCAACTTGAGCATCATGATAGGTCAAATGATAGATATTTAGAATAATATTTCCCAATTTGGAAGGCCTATTGTGGAAGCAATACTCTCTAATTAGAGTAAAGGCATAACAAATCTATGCATAAGCTTCAAAAAGAGTCTATAGAATAATTAGCATTTTGTGATAGAATTTAGAAGGAACTAACCCTCCTAGAAGCTAAATTAAAAAATGTGAAAGGGAAGAAGGTACTTGTTACATATGCATAGACATAAAAAAAATGAAAAAATGGTATGTTATTTTAGTTCTTCACATTTTGATCATTCTCCATGTTTATTTTGTAGTTTCAAAAAACACATAAAAGGCATTGGTTTCAAGGTGCCAAATAAAATGGGACATATTGGTCAAATGCCTTTAAAATATGGTCAAGGAATTTAGAAACCTATCAAATCATAAAATAGGTCTAATAGTTTTGGTCTTGCATGCCCTTGAATATTCTCAACCCACCATTGGTCCCAATTTCATCAAAATAGACATTGATGTAGAAAAACCTAATCATAATCAGTGAATGCATTCTACTCAGACAAATGGAAGGTATTTTTCCCATCACATTATTTTTATCTATTATGGTAGAATAGCTCATGATTCCATTCATGGAATCTCCATCCTTATAAGTTATACAGGAAGTGTCAGGATGACAATTCTACATGATTTTTCATTGGAATTCCTACACAAAGATCTTCAAAATTAGAAAAAATAAATAATTTATGAAAAAATAATTTCTTATGTTCTTCAGAAATCAAAACTATGAGTAATTCCACTATTACTTTTCAAAATAGGGAAAATGATCTAGATGGAAAATCAAGACAATATTTTGGTCATAATAGATACAAAACTACTATATCACTAGTATGTCACCTTATTCGGGTCATATCTACTATACGATTTGATGCAATCATGGTTAAGGGTATAAATTAAGATAAAAATTCTACCATGCATCCCATAATTACACAATGAGAATACACACAACAATAACATAATTTTATTGATTCAAAGATATTATAAAACATCAAACTGATCACCAACGATACAATATTACAATGAATATAATTCCATAAATTCTTGAAGGCTTATAAAAAACTAACACCATATTGTTACCCAATTGATTAAAATACAATATCCCCTCCTAGATATACACACAAATATCTATCACAATAATATTTATAACTTCTCTTTGAACTATTTTACAATCCATGACCAAATGCTTTTTCAAATGAATTGGATGTGTTCATATAGATACACAATCCTCCCCAGTTTATTTAATGATAAAAAAACCCACTAACTATAATTAAATGAACACAAGTCTCGATGGTAATACATCACAAGATATCATTTTGCATTAAAACATTACTTGATACACCATAATGCATCATATACCCATTTACCTATCCTCAAGATAATTACACTCTTTGTCTAAACAAATAAATTACCACTTGTCATCACAAAGTGTCAAAATGACAAGCATTAATTTATATGAGGTGGAAAATAATATTCTCAAAAGAAAAGGTCTATAAATTAGTCTTTTGAAGATGCACAACTAACTAAAGCTAATTCTAGATAAAGACTTACCACAAATTACAACATAGTGTTTATGGTAAGAAAAAAATAGTGAAAATAACCTATGAATCACATTTACCCATAAGCTGATGTGAAAATAAATAGAAAATGAAGTGATAAAATAATGTCTATAATGAGTTGTGCCAATATCATATATTAAATATATTACACATAAACATCTTCACTTCCCTCTACATAGGAGATTTCAGAAGTATAAGATTTGTCCTTATCTATAGATGAGGCATGATAAACTTATTTAGTAGTGGTAATATTTTATTTGACGGGTTCCTTGGTTTCATTTAAAGGCATTGATTTTAATTTATTTCCCAAAGATTAGAATCAACTAGGATTTTAATGGTAATGGACTTGGATGTCCTAGGTTTACAATTCCCCTCCCCCTTACCCCTAGCATCCATAATACATGAAGACCTTTGTTTCTTGTCTTTTAGCCATATTGATAAAAGGATTCAACTTAATATTTGTTTTCTTGAATAATGATACATCAAATAGATCAGATCTTGGTGAAAAGGAAGAATAGAGTATTTGTCTTGAATTCTTTTCAGTCTTTAGTTACAAGAATAGACATGAAAAGTTTCTTGGAAATTGCATTATTTTGGTCAAAAGCTTTAGTAGTCTTAGTTCATCTTCATAAAAGAATTTTTTTATACTTCTTTTGAGTTGTCCTTAGTTTAAAAATCATCTAATCTCTTACCCTAGAACCTTTCCACACAAGATCCTTGGAATAGTTTTATTAAAGTGCAATGTTCACCAATTTATTTGGATCTACTTGATTTTATGAAGCTAGAAATCACTAATTTCAGATGTATCTTGGTTAGTTTTCATGAATTTAATTGAAATTATAGATGTCACTTGGGTAGTTATATATAATTTAGTGACCATAAGTTTTAATTCACCTAGGATATGTCTGGAGCTAGTACCCGCTAACTATCTTTGAACAAACTAAAGTTTTGTTTGAAGCTAGCAGTAACTAACTATCTTTAAACAACTCAAAGTTGTTTTTGAAGGTATAAATCACTAACTTTTTTTAGCAGCCCAGTTTTGAAGCTAGCAGTTGTCAACCATTTTCATAGACCTATTTTGAAGATAGTGATTGCTATCCATTTAGCAGACCTGTTTTGAAGCTAGTGGTTGCTAAACATTTTTAGTGACTCTATATTAGAAGCTAACAAACATTATCCACTTATCATACCCTTTTTTCAAATTTAACACCCATTAAATCCTAAAATCTCCCAAAAAACACATAATTCAAATTTATTTAAATTATTTTTGGTACTTGTGCATGATTTGTTTTCATATTCATTTGGTTTTTCAGAGAAGAACCCAGTGGTACAATAAATATTCCTTTCTAATTGATGCTAGGGCATCTTGGAATTCTAACAAATGATTTATAAGATGTCTTAAGTAGGAGTAAAATTGAATTTGCATTCAAAATGGTTTTCTTGCCAAAAGGGAATTTCAAATTCTCATAATGTTTTGATGGGTCTAGGTGAATGAAAAAGATGTGTAATTGAGAAAAAAAACTTGTAATAGACCTTTTATGGTCTCATGATGGTCCTAGAATGAATATAAATACATTTTTAATGTATGTGTCATGTTGTGAGGATGAGGTGGCATTCATGGTTCACCACCCTCTGTTGGAGTAGGAGTTACTTGTGGAATCTTGATCAAGAATTAGTTATAAGTCTTGTTGTTAGGAGTTTGAATATAAATAGGAGTTTTGTTGTGTGAGAGGAAGTAAGATTTTTTGAGGTGGAAAATTATCATCACATTTGAGGATGAAAAAAAAAGGAGATGTAAATAAAGAAGCCTGATAAATCAAGAATACTATGTTATGAAAATTATGTGTGTCATCAAATTTTATGACTGAGATAGAGCACATTTGGTGTAATTGATCAATCTAATTGGTAATAGGATTTTTTGAATGATCATTAATATTATTTTTGATCTTGTTTTACTATTTATTATGATACATGAACTCATATTGCATTGGATATAGTCACTTGTGTGGAGACTGTCAAATTTGTAGATAGAGCATGCATGCATATAGACTTGCTCAAACAATGGACTAAGTATTTAATCCTTACATCAATGAATTCCATGGAAGATTGGTAATGGAATATGTAAGAATTATTTAGAGAAATATTATTTTGATATACGGTGAACCAAAGATAGTGAGTTTTACCTTGATCCTTGTTATTATCCCTTGTAAGTATATAGTCCACAAAACTAAGGAAATTTGTGTCTTCTTTGCATGATAGTTTGTTTGGATTCAAATATGACTGAGTATGGGGTTTATATTAGCTGTGGTAAGTGATTATAATCTTGGTTTAGGTTTATAAGACTTTTGAGGTTGAAAAGATAACAAACCCTTGAATACCCCTGTTCTGGTTCATAGAAAACAATCATACGGACTGAGTCATATTATATTTAAACTTGTTTTTGGATTCTAATGTGATTGAAAAGGGTGTTTAATGATCATAAAAATATGGAGATCATATTGTTATAGGTTTATATTTCTTTGATGTTGAAAGAGAAAACAAACCCTGTGTACCTTATTTGTAAAGGGTAGAATACAATCATTAAAAATTGAGACTTTACGTTTATGAATGCTTTATAGGTTATGGGATTTTGCACATTGAATGATAAATTTGGTAGATGACTAGAAAAATCTAACCCAATTGGTATTTTATCTTTAAAGTATTTTAAAATAAATTTATGCATTTAAATTCCCTCTCAGCCTTGACAGTTGCTAAAAACCCTAGTTTTTAGGGTTTAGTCCATTGGAGGAAAAGTAACCATTAGAAAATCCCCAAAATTTTTAATATTTCATGAAATGATGTTCCCTAACTGATTAAAGTGGTTTAAAATTATAATATATGGATAAGTATAGAAATAGGGTTGTATGTTAGTGATAGGCCTAAGAAAGGGCTAAAGGAGTGAGGGTGATATAGGAAAAGTGGATTTATCCAAATAAGAGGGTATAAAAATAATGGATTCACCTAGGGGAGCCTAATGGGTATCTATAAATGTTAGTATCTTGTATAGGAAGTCTGTACATAGTTCAGTCTAAGGAAGTTTGCTCATTTGGAGGGTTAATTAAGGAAAATCATAAAGAAGCATGTACATGTTGCTTTGAGAGTTGTTCCAAAGGGTTTATGTGGGAGTTGTATGGTAAAAATGGGTCCTTTAATATGTAATTATTTTCTTCTTAAGGTTTTTAATATTCTCCCAACAAAGAACTTTAGCCATAAATAGGGCTAGTAGGAAAAGAAATATAGAAAGGTTCTTGTGAAAAGAAAGTAACTAGTCAGATTGATTTAGTTGCTTGAGTAGAGTTATAAAAGGAGTGTTATAAGAAGATATAAGTTTTGATGTGATTTAATTTATCATTGTGATTTGATTACCAAGCAAAGGCCATTTTGGCATAGATGCATTGTGAGAGTGTCATGAAGCTAAAGTGAGTATACGAACAAATATTGATTCAGTCTATTGAATGATGGTTTATTGATGGTTTAAAGGTCATTTAAAACTAGTATACATATATGAATCATTGTGAAGGTACATTATAGCCATTATTTCATGATTTACCTAGGGAATGAGTGAATGAAAAAAAGATAATTATTGATTGAAGGACATAGGCCGAGTTTGGGAAAGAGGTGTGATAGCTCTGCATCACTAACACACCTATAAAAACATGCATGTACACGTACATACACATGAATAAATTCATGTACACACACAATAAGCTAAAGGGCAAGGGTGAAAAAACTTGTTTAATTTTATTGGTATGACATTATTTTGGAATCCTTTGTATTCCATTGTATTTTAATTCTCATTTGAGGATGTCCATTTTAATCCTTCACATGTGAGCTTAATTAATATATTGGTAGACATTATACCTTGAAATATTTATGATTATTAATTTTATAGTTCATAGGTATGCACATAGGTTTATTTTCCACAAATTATGGAAACTGTACCAGATCCAAAAACCATGGGTGTTCCCATAGAAGCCTCTTTATTTGGAAACTAAAAGTTATATATTTTGTGTGATGTATTAGATTAGTTTTCTAATGTTATATATGTTATATGCTTTCTCATGTATCACTCATATGTTACATGTGTTATTTTATTATCCATTATTATGCATAATTTTATTTATTATTTGTCATTATTTACTCTATAATTTTTTAAGTACACATACACATTTCAAAGCATAAAATTATGTTCCATTGGGTGGCCAAATAAAATCAATAAAAAAATATTAAATAAACCCTAAAAATATTAAACAATTTTTTATTATTTTTTAAAATGTGGATGTCCTATGTCTTTGTATATACATATTTTTTAAATTAATTTTAGATAACTAAAATCAAGTGTTTTTTAGGTGAGATTAGAGTTTATATGTTATATTTATGCTAAAAAATGGACACACTATTATGATTAGATAGTAATATCCAAACATATCAAATGTTAAATATAAATTATCTTAGATAGTTCATAAGTTATAGTGCACAATAGGGGGTACGTGAGATGTAAAACTCATGTTTGAGGTAGATGGTAATTAAATCTTCACATGGCTCTTCTATCATGTGAAGTGACTAGTCTTGTGGACATATTTATTCTACTATGTACCCCTTGTAGACCACGAAGTCATGTTATCCCAATATTAGCCTCACATTATTTGACACTAACTTCATAGTACTTGTTTTGTATCTCTAAATAATTAGAAAAGATATTCTATGTAGTGGTATCCTTTGTTGGAGGAGACATAAATACCTCTTGCCTATGTGTTTCTTTCTTCTCTCATGTTACTAGTTGTGCCTCAAGTTTAGCTACATGTGCCTCTACCTCTATGTGTGTTTATTATGCCTATGCGAGCCTTGTGTTTACATCCTCTACTCTCATCATAACATCTAAGGTATGCTACCCTATATTTTATAACTAAATCAAATAAGTAGGTATGCCAATATGCTTCAAATTCAACCTACTTGAGCATACTAGGAATGTCCTTTAATAGGTCTCAGGTCATTATCCTCACTATTTAATAAATCATAGTGGTCTTATCATCAATGTTCATTGTTTCATATTAGATAAATAAACCTCCCTAAAAATTAACTAAAGATAAAAATGAAGCATTATTTACTTTGTTACTTAGATTTATCTATTCATAGATGACATTTCTCATCGGATAGATTGGGTCAACCATCCAAAAATGATCATATGTACACTTAGCCTCCTTATCTCCCTCCATGTAGGGATCCCAATCATAGTATATCTCCTTGGGCTTGTGGCCATCATGCTCCTCTTGACTCTCATGTCTGCCCTATCTCAACCATTTTAGTGGAAATATTGGTGCATGATGTACCCCAACCCAAAATATCCACCAACCCTATATAGCTCTCACACCTTAAAACCTTAGGTGTAGATTCATCCTCAACTTCCTCCTCTTCATCATTTTTATTTATCTCCTTGAAATGAGGCAGCCCTATCTTTACTACCCTATGGATGCATCTTTGTGACATTTTCTCCTTAATTTCCTTTGTATGTAATTTACTATAATCTCTCAATGGTGCTATCATATTGACCTATAACCATTGACTCACCCTTATTTTACACATATATACAACATCCTCATCACAACTTAAATTTCAATTGTATGTCATTGAGGTGATGTCTCTCTTATGGATGGCATTTGTCAATCTAATCTAATGAGTGGTGTCCCAATGAAACCTATCTCCTCACATATGGTATATATTGATCCTATATGATGAGTGGTAGGCCTCTAGGCCTCACCATTATTAGGTTCTCATATGCCAAAACCTATAGGAGTGTATTATTTACCAGCTACTAAATTGTGTCTTTTAGGTGAACTTGTATAGATTATTGTATATGTATGCTAACATCCAATTTCACCATTAATATATTATCTTCCTTATCTCCATTACTTATATCATTAGCTAGATCCCATAGGTGAATGACACCCCTCTTATGGTTTTTGAGATAAATGTGATCACTAGTAAGATATTGAACTTTCAAAATCGAGGCACATCTCCCTTCACTATGAATCCCATTATGAATCCCATCCATAATCCCATGCCCCTAAGATCTTGACCATATATTAGTTTTGACCTCCTAATCCATTGACCTAATCAAGCTTGTTTGATGTGAAGTACTACCCTTTGATCAATATCCTTATTATCCTCTAAACATCCCCTAGGGTGATCATCATATCACCATCTAGAAGCTATAAATCATAATTTTCATTATTCCACCACTTTGCTAAGGCAACAAGCACATCTAAGTTGTATTATATCATGGGTAGGTGTGAAAAATGGCCTAAGATAACTTCATCTAAATGTGCCTATCCTACATCCTATATATTTAGTGTCTATATGGTATGTAATTTCCATCCATGCTAGAACTACCACACATGTGTGGACGTATGCATCACACTAATTCAAGATAAAAATAAGTCATTTTCAGTAAATTTTTCATGTAATAATAGTAAAATTATGTTTATGGATATATTTATTCATGTTGTAGTAGTATTTTTAGTTATAATAGTAAAAATAATAATTATAGGTGTATTTTCATGAACAGTATAAATCATTCCCATAACCATATGGTTCTTATCTAGAATCATATTATTTATTTCCTGAACCATATAGTTATTTTTAGGACTGTGATTTTTTTAAATAGAAGTGTAGGGTTCTAATTTGGTCCCCATAACATTTTCCCCAATGTATTTATCCCATTTTGAATTTTATAAATCAACAAAAAATGATAAAAATTGACATTGGATTAATTAAAAGGATGTGATGTTGGTTGATGTATTGGAAATTAAAAGCTATTATAGTATCGATGAAATTAAATCTTTTCTCTTAGGCATGATTTATCCCTCTTGGAGCTCTTTTTTAAAAAAATGTGAAGCAAAAATGAAGTTAATTTATAAGTTCAAGTTGAATTTTACTTCAAATACCATTGAAAAAAGGTTTCTAATTTTAAGTTACTTTATCTCTTTTCTTAAGTTATAAGTTATATTTCATTTCCAAATAATATGAGCACTCCTATTCATTTTTTATGATGAGTATTATATGTTTGACATTACCATGATGATGATTCTATAAATTTATATAAAATCTCCATCAATATGTTATTTCTTTGAGATCTATTTATTTATTTGTTTCTCTTCCTTAATCTCGAAGGGGAAAACCATGTTCCATATTTATCTATTTTTATACTTTGATCTCTCTTGATGTTAGTATAGATAGGATTACACATGATACTTTGGATTTGAAGGGATAATTTAGATTGGGTACCTAACTTTAATTAAAATTAAATCTATAACATCTTTATTTCAAGATGATTTTACTTGATTTGACTCTAGGACGTGGTCATGACTAGATTTAGATGTTATTGATTGCCATATTTATTTTAGTACTTAATTTTTTTAAACAATTATCATTATTTAGATTTGAATAATTTTCATGTTGAATAAAATGTTTTGCATGATTTGGTATAGGTTTTGGGACATGATAAATTACTAGGACATACATTTTGAAAAGTTTAGAGATGTTGGAGATTCATATGCCAACAAAACTAAGTGTATTATATCTAGTTTGTTATTTATTTATTTTAATATATAATTGATTTTTTTAGCACGTAATTACACACACATTTTTAGGTGAATATATTTTTTATCATGAGAATAGAGGCGTGGATGTTATTTTCAAATTTGAAATCATGCAATTTATCTATTTCCTTCTGACTTTAATTTAAATATTAAATCAACACTATCTTGACTTCAAGAAATCTTATAAATTTTGGATGATCAAGGCATATTTTATGAACCATGTTGGAAAACTTGTTTGTTTTACCTTGATATGTATGCATGCACACACATCAAATTTAGGCATTATGTAGACACTTGATTTTTTCCTAGGGATAGTTTTAGTTGTATAATTACATTGTTTTAGGGTACTTGTGAATTTACAAGTTAATTGCTGAAATTGGGATCTTGTTGGTATGTTTGTCTACATTTTTTTCATTTTGAGTGTCTATTTTTACACTTTATCTCTCCTCCAATTTATTTTTTTAAATCAATTTGTCTATTTTTCTTAGAACCATATAGTGTATGGTGATATATAATTTTCCAAGGGATATATCCTTGATATAAAATTATAAACACAAATTTATTAACCATGGTGAAACTAATTGAATTATTAAAATTAAATTAGGTTATAGTGTGTTTAGAATAAATTAGATTTAGTGAGATCACTTGAAAACCATACACAAGTAAAATAAAAATGAAACATGCTTACACACAAAAGGTTTTAACCTAGAAACCCCATTGCTAGTGAAAATTAACTGGAATGGCAACTACACATTTTTTATATATTACATTGATAAAATGAGTCATTTAAAAAGAGACTATAGAGTGTTAAAATCCCAATCCTTTATGTCTACTATTTTACTTATGTTTTGCGGAATAAAATATAAGTAACATATAATAACATAGTCATGGCTAACTGGTCACTCATTGCCACTCACACCAATGTACTCCTACATTATTATCGATGTTTGATCCATGATCACTAATGGAACATAAATATATAATATAAAACTCCTCAACTCAATCCCATCTAATGAATCTAAATCTTTCCCTTCAAATCCCATAGTTTATCAAAATATTTCAAATGATAAAACCATTTGGATTAACTCATTAAACTAACCATTTAAATTACTTAGGTGAAAATGCTACTTCTCATGAACTAGAATTTTAGAGTTAGTTGATCGATACAATCCATAAAATATTGATGGTTTTATCACCATCTAGAAATACACATTTATGATTCCTTAAATTTGATTAATACTGATTCCTTGGTGTTTTCTATAGTTATGATGATGTTATTAGATAGATCATACCTCCCATTTTTAGTTACTTTTTCCCCATCAAATCTTAATTACTAATGAGACAAGAAGGATATGTCCCTCTATAGTCTTGGAGCTTCTATAAATTATTCTTATTGGTATTTGTCCTTGATCCTAACCTACTAATTTTCTTAATTATTGCTATGATATCTCTATACCTCCCTTGTAACACATTCTGACTCACCTCCTCCTTAATTGATCTCAAGGAGATTTTGTGCTTGACCTCAAGAAACTTATTTAAACCTAAAATTTACGACATCCTTCTCCTCATGTGAAATATATGGTATATGATTATTATTACAATGAAATATATGAACTAATTTCCAAACTCTTGGTGCAATTTGATTGGTTTATGTGTGAACTACCATGCTTCTACTATGGTGTTATTCTCATGGTATTTATTAAATTAATTATATAATGATGCTCTCTTACTAATTTGGGAGTTGATTATATGGTCTCTTATTGACATCAGGGTTGATCATGTATCTATGATGCCTTACTAGTAGAATACCCTCAATACTTTTCCTATTATATTATTTCATCTTCCTCTTCCAATGAAAGGGATGATTCCCTCAATCTCCTCCTATGAAAGAGATGTTTATTCTAACTCTCATTGAGTTGGATATTCTAAACTTTGATTTTTAATATAATTGGTTGATGTTGTGGTCCCACTATGATTATTGTATAATGGTGTCCACTTATGGTTGTTCCATGATGATTAGATACTAGTGGAATTATTTCCTAAATGTTGTCCATTCATGATAATGGAACTATTCATGGCTCATACTACTCTTCATATAAATAATAATGTTTTATCACTTATGCCTTACTTATTGAGTAAGCTAATGAGATGTTGTCAAAACTTAATTTTTATCTAAAAAACCATTTTACAACATCTTGTGATGCCTATGCAATCATTAATGGTTGTTATGAAATTTTTACTCCTTACTCCTATGAAAAATAATATAGAGGAAGAATACCATTACTATAGTTACTGAGTTGTGCCCACATTCATGCTAAGGAAACTAGATGATATTTGGAATGACTTCCTAAAATAAAATTACTTTCTTGTTTGCATCATAATAAATATGAGGAGAGATAGATATAAATTAAAATAATATAATTTAATCAAATCAAATAATTAACCATTATTATGTTGATATTATGGCTATAAGTTGGTTTATTTAGATGATCTTTATGGATTATATAGCACCTCTATCTTGTACATTTAGAAAACTCAGACCTTGGTTGTTCCTCTCAGTTTTGAACCTTTCCCACTTTAAGAAGTCTTGCATCTTCTCTATCTTGTTCCCCTTGTCCTATATCTTGGTTCAAAAAATCTTATGTTAATGAAAAAAACATTATATCTTGTCTATAATTCTTAAAACCTACTTATATTCCATGTCTACAAGTTTTGATCATGTACCTACTTTCATGTTCCATGGACACTAGCATCCATGATGGACACCTACATCGACACATGTGTCCTACTCCAATACAAATATCTAGTGCCTTAAAGTCATCTAATTTACAAATGAAATTTAAACTAATGGTTGGAATAAATGATTTAATGTGAGTTAATTCTCTAAAGGGAATGATATAGATACAAGATCAACCCTCATTCATTCTTCACCTACAAAACATAACACATACCAAGGTAACATATCAAAAGCATTGAATCAAGCACTCAATAAAGCAAAAGCTTTCTTTTTTTCTCCTATTTTCATATGAGTCATAAGAAAAAAAACATTTATAGGTATGAATTACTGAAAGAGTATCATAAGAGCCCAATTTTATTAGTTACAAAGTAGGTCACTATTGTACTTGATTTCCACATATAACATGATTCACACATAGGCCAACACATAGGGGAGAACTAAATTAGTCTAAGGCCTTATTTGGAGTATTAGATATGTAATAAAAACTCTATTGGAAGTACATATACTAAGAGGGGGAATCAATTTCCTTAAAACAATCCTTCAATTTCACTTATCATCCATTAAACATTCATTCACATACATACATTAACCAATGCATAAACAAGCATCTATAAAATCAAACAACATGAGAACATAAGAGATATGTGGTAAGCCATATTAGGGGATAAAATCCACTTAAAAAAACATGGAATACATTTATATAATCATTAAATCAATATTTAGTGAGGCACCAACCCCACAAGGAGCATCAACCCCTCACTAGTCAAGCACCAACTCAACTAGTCCTTTAACAAGCACTAACTTGCAAGGAGGCACCAAAACCCTAGGTAACTCAGCACTAACTGAGTCACCTTAAACCTATGATAAATTTTTAACACATTTTTCTCACTTAAATTAATAGTATCATGTTATTTTTCTCTTATCACTCTTCTATCTCACTCAAACAACCTATTAGGCCTTCTCGCTCAACTAGCCCTTTTCTATGTAGAATTAGGTCATATGACCTTGATCATCACCTATAAAAACATAGTTATATATTCATGACATATTCATCACAAATTTTTTATGATCTTCAAACCCTCTACCTTATTTCTAAAACTTTATATCATTCACTCATATCCTTAAAATATTCTAACTAGTCAATTAGGCATATTAAACCTTCTCTTTATACTTGACTCTTGCTCTCACCCATCTTGTTCAGCCAAAAACCTCTCCATACTTGGATCACCTTTGGAATATATCAAAAAATATGTTTCACAAGTGAAACAACCACTATATAGTTTGGTCATTACACTTAAGGGCCAAAACCACCATTGGGCCTAATAGAGACATAATGCAATTAGGACTTCTCCAAGCACATGTTTCACTTTGGACTCCTTGGAATACCTTAAGCCTCCAAAAATAGATGAAAAAATTTATACACACTTCAGTTAGACCCCTTATAATCTCTCCTTAGGTCTCTAACATCATTTATCTCATTTCACTCCTTGAACCACACAGTTAGGTCTACTTGCCATTACGCCTTCTTATTGCCTAGAAAATTCTATCTTGAAAAGATGAAGCATACACTCAACTTTTCCACATAAACCAAACAAAAAATCACATGTACATAACCTCCATGACTTAAATGTCATCATCAAGTCCATTAGATTTCATAATATAGGGAAATTACCTCAAACTAATCATTTTCATATGCTCAATCAAAACTGTACATAAGCTTAAGAACCCCATTGATGTAGAGCTAATGCACTTATCTATCAAACTCGAACTATATCCTTGATTCAAGATTTTATTTCTTCATTCACTCATTCCCCATAGTCCTTTTGAGGTAATATGAAATCATTGGTTATAATATTCCTTTCAATGGTTTTTGGTTCATAACACCTTAGATGTGCTTCTCACTATCTATTTAGACCTCTCATCACATTCTATACCTTCCACAATGAATTAAGTCACACCTATACAACTCTGCCCTACCTTTTCACTAATATTTGTAACCTTATTTTCTAGATTTTATGGTTTGTATAGATATATACTATCATAAAATAATAAACCAATCTCTATTTAGTATACCATATATTTATCTTGGTCTTCTCATGAAATTTCATTCATCAAATCTCTCATCTGACCACTTTTCTAACCTCTTTTTTTTCTCATTTAGGCCTATCTAGACCTTATTTATAAATAATGGCTCCAAATAGTATAGAACCATACTCAGTCACCCAAAAGACTTAAAAATCCTTTCAAGGACCCTTAAGACTATCAAACCACAAATTTTCAAGAACTTTCACTAGTGGGTTCTTATTAAAACATCAAAACCCTAGTTCTAGGGTTTACAGGCCTCTATCTCAACCGAGAGGTAACACAATTCAATTTTAAACACTTAAAATGGTTTCAAAGGACAAAATAAGGTTTACCAAGTTTGCAACCCTGATCACATTCCTCAAACATTATATAGTGCTTTCTAACTCACTGTCTTAACTTTCCATCTTAAAACATGCTTGACTGAGTCAATAAACTGACTATCTATAGGTTTGTGACCCTGTAGAAGTGAAACAAAACCTATAATTTTCAATATAAATATTATATGAACTCAAAACATGTTTGATAAACTTACCTAAATTATCAAAAACAATTACAAATTGTTCCAATGATCTTTACTTTAGATAAACCAATTCACAGTCAATCTTGACCAAACACACTACAGGAAAACATAGTCTGCTCATTTAAACTCCTTAATATCAATGAATCCCTCTAAAATTTATTGAATAATGTGATATAAAATGATGTATAATAATCCTTAGCTAAGTTATTATATATTGTAAATAACACTTCTTGCATTATACTAAAACACTCAATTTTTTTTATAACTTAAAAATAACATAGGGTTCATACAACTTTTCCCACATAGAAAACAAGGATTCTTGGTTAGTTTAAAACTAAAATCACTTGATATAAATGTGAAGTTAAATATTTAAATCACTTGAAATAATAATGAATTTAAAATTTGATTTATCAAAATACAATGTTATTCTCAAACATTATTAAACAAGTCCTTTACCATAAACTTGTACCTTCTTCTTATTCATAAACACATAATTTGTAAATAATGCAGGGTATGAAAATTCTCAATCTCAAGTCTAAAATCAACTTATTATCATGTAAATTTTATTAAACACTTACTTGAATCAACATGTCCATCACTATTGAATTCAAATGAAACTTTAGTTCATTACAAAATGATTCATAATCATATATCTTTTCTTGGTAGACTTTCCTCCTTTCAATAATGTTTACCCCTATTTTATTCATTTCTCTCTCTACGGACCACAAAAAACTCTATATATTATTTATTTATGATAAAAAAATATTAAAATATGACTTTTAACCATTTCTTGATCAAGAAAATCTTCAACACTCCTTAATACCCACGTAGGGTTATGGCCATTATGACTGCCATCTGACACTTCAAACTGACTTATTGACTCTTAACCAACCTAGAACATTTCAAGAGACATTAAAGGTCTACTACAACTTTATTTAACATGAAATAAGATTATAAACAACTTAAACCACCTAAACTCACTCTCAATACCTCATTACACATTTGAAAATTCAAATTAAAAAAAGGTGGGAAAACTAACTTTGAACTCAAATTCAAATTTGACTCACATTTATGACTCTTAGACCAACTCTTGGGCATTCCTAAGATTCCCCTACATCATACTCGCAAGGGGAGAAAATAACTTGATTCCAATCTCCTTCTTCATTCAAATTCTCATACAAATGGGTGTGTTCTTTGTTGCTACACCTATGCCTTTGCTTCCTCATCCATGTGATCCTTTGCTCTCTCTCATGTTTCTCCTTATACTAATGCTTTAACCTACAACTAATCTTATTTTTTTTATTTCTCTTATGATCCTCTTCAATCTTCATGACATTTAGCATGAATTTCCATTCCCTTTCTATTGCTTCCTCCAGTAGTGCTATTTTTTTCTCTTCATCAGCATACCTGATCCACATCATACTCTCTTTCTATTTTTTCCTTTCCAAGGTCTCTTACTTGTTGATAATCTAGTTATAAACATCTTCTATCCTATTTTCCTCCATTACAGTTGCTCCTTATTTGACTGTCCAATCAACCAACTCATCACTTTGCATCTTTATTTCATGGACTATTATTTTAGTCTCATCTTCTTTTACCTATTATTCTATTTATTCAATAACTTCATGTGATTCTTGATTCTTTTCTGATCCAATGAATTCCTCAAATAAACCTATTGTGTCATTATATAACACATCATCTTCCTCTTCAAAATACTCATCAAATATTACATGCAATTCATTATGTGTTGTGCCTTTGATTTCTTGATCACTTGTTGTTTGCTTTTCATCTTTTCACTTTTATCCATAAAATAGTTCTCCATATCTAGGGTGATAAAACACCTCCTCTTTTACTGTACCTTCACCCTTCCATGCATCATCTTCTTCTTCCCAATCATGCACTTTACTTTTCACTTCTTTACTTATATTCAACCATGACAAGTCAATATTAGTCTAAATTTTTTGAGGCTCTATTGCCGCTTTCTCCTCTTCCATGGCAAGTTGTGTTGCCATATTCTTCAACTACCACTCCAAATGTTTCATCACTTGTTGGATTTCTCTCTCTTGTATTATTTATCTAAAGCTACACTTGAATCTTTTCATAATCTCGATTCCACACGAAAAACTATACACATTCCACATCCTCAATAACTCTCTTTCCATTCTTGCCAATGCATTTTTCCTTTATCTCTATCTCCATCTTCCTCTCACTATGGATTTCATATTTAACCCTGTCTCTTACTTTCCTTTCTACCTCTACTTTCATATTCATCTTGAGTACCTCAATTGGGTACATACTCTCTCTCATTTTTAGCTTCCACTTATTTACTTGTATTCAACCATGACAAGTCACTATTAGTTTGAAAATTTTGAGGCTCTATTGCCTCTCTCCTCTTCCATGGCAAGTTGTGTTGCCATATTCTTCAATTGCCTCTCCAAATGTTTCATCACTTATTGGATTTATCTCTCTTTCATTCTTTATCTAAAGCTACACTTGACTCTTTTCCTAATCTTGATTCCACACTACAAACTATACATATTCCACATCCTCAATAACTCTCTTTCCATTCTTGCCAATGCATTTTTCCTTTATCTCTATCTCCATCTTCCTCTCACTGTGGCTTTCATATTTAACCCTATCTCTTACTTTCCTTTCTACCTCTCCTTTCATATTTATCTTGAGTATCTCACTTGGGTACATACTCTCTCTCATTTTTTACCTCACTTGAACCACCTCCTCTTGGTTCACACTTGGAACCCTCTATCTCAGACCTCACTTAGACCTTTCAATCTCTTGTCTTACACACTTAAATTGTCTTCTCTCTTTCTTGAGCTCTATTTATGAGCTTCTTTCTATTGATCTTGTTAATAGATCTTCTTGATTCAGGGATGCCACCTTAATCCTTTATTATCCCATTTTTACTTTACCTATCACATTCATCAATATTACATTCAAAATAATAAATCAACCATAAATAAATCACACCTTCTATCATTTGTTGTCTCTCATCAAGACTCCAAGCAACCTACCTTCTTTCCTGCTTACTTGTAAAATCATGCAACATGCATAATAATGTATTTATCATTCCTAGAGCATCTAGATGGATATGATACCAAATGATGTAGAGCTAATGTACTTCTCTATTAAACTATGCCTTTATCCTTGATTCAAGATTATCTTTCTTCATTCACTCATTCCCCATAGTCCTTTTGGGGAAATATGAAATCATTGGCTATAATATTCCTCTCAATTGTTTTTGGTTCATAACACTTATATGCACTTCTCACTATCTATTTATACCTCTCATCACATTCTATACCTTCCAAAATGCATTAAATCACACCTATACAACTTTGCCCTACCTTTTCACCAATCCTTGTAGCCTTTTTTCTAGATTTTATGGTTTGTACAGATATGCACTGCCATCAAAAAATAAACCATTCTCTATTTATTATATCATATATTTATCTTGGTCTTATCATGAAATTTCATTCATCAATTCTCTCATCTGACCACTTTTGCAACCTCTTTTTATTCCATGTTTAGGCCTATCTAGATCCTATTTGTAAATAGTGGCTCTAAATAGTTTAGAACCATACTCAGTCACCCAAAAGACTTAAAAAATAATTTAAAGGAACCTTAGGAATATAAAACAAAATTTTTTAGGAACTTTAACTAGTGGGTTCTTATTAAAACATCAAAACCCTAGTACTAGGGTTTATAGGCCTTTGTCTCAATTGAGAGGTAACAAAATTCAATTATAAAAGATTAAAAAGGTTTCAAAGGAATAAATAAGGTTTATTAGGCCTACCTTGACCCTAAACACATTCCCAAAAAATGATATAGTGCTTAACAACCCACTATCTTAACTTTCCATCTCAAAACATGCTTGATTGAGTCAAGAAACTGACTGTCTACAGGTATGTGACCTTGTAAAAGTGAAATAAACCCTATAATTTACAATATAAAGATTATAAGAACTCAAAAAATGTTTGATACATTTACCTCAATGATAAAAAACAATTACCAATCATTCCAATTATCTTTTCTTTCGATAAACCAATTCACAGTCCATCTTGACCAAACACACTACAGGAAAACACAATCTACTCATTTAAATTCCTTAACATCAATGAATCCCTCTGACATTTATTGGAGCATGTGATACAAAATGATGTCTAAAAATCCTTGGATAAGTTTTAATGGATTTTAAATACCACTTATTACATTATACTAAAACACTTATTTTTTTGATAACTTAAAAATAACACAGTGTTTATACAACGTTTCCCACACAGAAAATAAGGATTCTTGGTTAGTTTGCAATTCAAAGAACTTGATCTCAATGTGAAATTCAATATGGAAATAACTTGAAAGAAAAAGGAATTTAAAATTTCACTTATCAAAATGTAGTGTTCTTCTCAAACATTATTAAACAAGTCATTTACCATAAACTTGTACCTTCTTCTTGTTCACAAACATATAATTTGTACATAATGCAAGGTATGAACATTTTCAATCTCAAGTCTAAAAGCAACTTATTATCATGTAAAGGTTATCAAACACTTACTAGACTCAACATGTCCATCACTATTGAATTTAAAGGAAGCTTTAGTTCATTACAAAATGATTCACATTCATATATCTTTTCTTGGTAGACTTTCCTCCTTTCAACAATTTTTGCCCCTATTTTCTTCATGTCTCTCTATATGGACCAAAAAAAAAACTCTATTTATTCTTTCTACATGATCAAAAAATATTAAAATATTTCTAATAAAACCATTTATTGATCAAGAAAATCTTCAACACTCCTCAAGACCCATGTAGGGTGATGGCCATTATGACTACCATTTCACATTTCAAATTGACTTATTAACTCTTAACCAACCTAGAACCTTTCAAGAGACTTTAAAGGTCTATTAAAACTTTATTCAAAATGACATAACATTATAACCCACTTAGATAATCTAAAAATACTCTCAATCCCTCATTACAAATTTGAAAATTCAAATTATAAAAAATGCGATAAAACTAACTTTGAACTCAAATTCAAATTTTACTCACATTTATGACTCTTAAACCAACTCTTGGGCATTCTTAAGATGCCCCTGCATCACCAATCAAGAACATTTAAATTTTTACACCTTCATAGGAATTTATTATGAATAAAATTTTATTAAAATGAACCTATGATACCTATATAATAATTTCATGTGCATTGGATTATTCAACTCTATGTAAAAAGACTAAAGAACATCATTCTCACACATACACAAAAAACTAGCTTTAGCTCCAAAAACATAGCCATGAATATCAAAGCTAAAAACACTTGTGTGAACACTTTTATGAACTTAAAATAGGTTTATATAATCCTTAAAAATCCTTACAACATCTTTAAATAGATATATTACAATTTTCAATATTAGTATTGGTCTTATAGACCAATCTCATGCTTTCACCCTACATAGACCTCACTGTGTTAGACAGATCATTTGAGAACAAATTTTTGCTTGTATATGAGAATATAAAAAATTATAATCATAGGGGATATGAGTTATAGGTATTGAAAAATTACCCCATGAATTTGGATCTATCCCTAATCCACTGCAACCCATCCCTAATCTCATTCTCACTTCTACCTAGTTTTCTCACTATTTTCCTTATTAGGCCTGTTTAGTGATATGTCAACTTATATTAATAGTTTATAATATTTAAGGTATAAAACCTACTCAAAAAATTATATTATCATAATATAAAAGTCTCACACATCATCCTATAATCATTTTCATGCTTTGACTTGGTCAACCTTACCTGTTACATAAAAAATCTAAGAAATAAGGGGTTTCCTATAGCTTTCACTCAGTCTTATGATAGACCAATGACACATAGAGAAACAAAAAATATTAATATACATGTTAAAAATAGTAAAATTTATCAACCAAACCATTCTAATCCATTTATAATAATATCTTCCATATGGGTCATGATGAGGGTTTAGATTGCCTTCCATTATTAGCAATCATTCATAAAGGATTGCCCATTTAATATAAAAAAAATTATAGTAAATTAAAGATAGGAAACTTACCCAACTTTCATGAATTTTTTAGGATCTCATGCAAAGGTTTAACATTCCAACGAGCATAATAAAAACTTTCTCAGGTCTGTAACACCTCATTCTGTGCACACAAAAAACCTCAACACCAAATTTCATGCTTTCTCCTTCAACCTTTGACCTAAAACTTGGTAAAAAAACTTGACACAAACTCTCACACCTTTGAAAATTATCTTATGGGATCTATCACCTTGAGAACTAAACTTGACCTCTCATTAGGTCATACTAGGTTTCTTTGCACACTAGGCATTGAACTGCCAGTCATACTTAGACCTTGATCACACCTTGAAACCTATTGTAATATTATAAAAACCTCATCCTCATGTCATAAAACCTCATACCATGATCACACACTACCAACCTTCTTCACACAAGTATCATCTTTCTCATCTCATCATGTTATCAGGCTTATGCCTTCTCACTAGGTCTCTCAATGCAAGGACTAAGCTTCAAAACTAACCTTAGAATTTTTTTAAAGACTTATTTACCTTTTTCATGTGTTTAAAAAACTTTATACACTCTCTCATGTCTATAATGACATAATTAACCAAAATTCACTATGCTTTATATGTACACCTTCTCACAGGACTAAACTAGGCTTCTCAAGACATCTAGTACTCAACAATAGCTTACCTTTCATCATAATTTTGAACTTAAAATTCCATCAACCTTATATGAATTACCAAGTTTCCTTCAAATTATCTTTAAATAGATAAATAATATGTTGCCTTCAAATTTTCTCTTGTCATACGACTTCTTTATCTCATACCACTCTACCATGCATGGATTCAACTCTTAACCTTGACATTAATGACATCCATCTTGATTTTGACATCAATGCCTCAACACCAATAATAGAAACATATCTCAAAAATCTCCCCCTTTTTCATTGATGGCAAACATTTAAAAAAATTGATCATTCACATCTCCTCAAGCTAGATCTTCTTCAAACTGGCCTTTCTTGCAAACTATAACTTTCTCCCCCTTTGACACTAATGATAAAGGGTCATTTTCTTGGAAAATATCTGATCCTTGGACCTGGAAAAACATACCTTTTCTCTCCAAACAAACTCATCATATTTTTTTGACAAAAACTTAACACAAATCAAGTTCACATACCAACTCTTGGAGCATCATTGGCTCCCACTATCTCCATGAGATATTGAAACACTTATCATGAATGTGACTTGGTTTGACCAAGTCATCATACAAACTCTTTATGACCCATATCTTGTGATCACACCTCTAACAAACTCTTGACTAAAAATTGGATCTAAATGTCAATAAAGAACATAAAGATCCCCCTAAGACCAATAATATTTCATGATTTTGCTCATTGATTGAGTTCCTCTATGAAGCCTAATGGAGTCACTTTTATGTAGGAGATCATGGAAGATGTAAGTCATGGTGCATTGGTGGGTGGCACCATCATTATTCAGACTAAAAGGTATGATCTAATAATAGAAATTCCCCCATGGGGTAATGAAATTTGTTTTTAGTTGATCCTTAGGAGCAAATAGATTTGATTGTAACTTGAGAACCCATCCATAAATGATAGCATCTCATGGATAGATATTATATCAACAAGTTGGCCGATACTTGGAAAAGGGAAGTCATCCTTTGGAAAAGTGAGGTTTAGGTCATGGTAGTCGGTGTAGATATAGATTCCCCCTGTAGCTTTTATGATAGGAACAAAATTGGAAACCCATTACGGGTAGTTGATGGGTTGGATAAAGTTAACAAAAGGAGGCATTGGAGCTCTTATTTGACAAGGAGAGCAATATAAAGATGCATTTTTTGAAACTTCTACTTAATAGGTTTAGCATCTTGGTTAGTGATAATGTTGTGAGTGATGATAGAGGGGTTGATACCATGCATGTCATTATAAGACCAAGTGAAGGCTTTGCTATGGTCATTAAGAAATGTGGCATAATTATCTGCTTAGAGGAATCCAAAGATCAGTCAATCTTGAGGATGTGGGGGTTATCATGAAAGGGAAAATTAATGTCAATGGTTGATTCATTTAACATAGCTTGTGTTTTAGATGGGAGTGATCATTGGATATAGGAATCATCTGCACCCATGTATATGATAATAGCCTCATCATCTTGACATTGGACAGTGTTGATAGTGGGAGAGTCTTCATCAATCATTTTAGGATGAATGAGAGGAAAGGACCTTGTTTCCTTACCCCAATGATAGGTGAGGGGGCCCAAATAGATGGAATTTATTGAAAAAAATAGGAGGTATAGATACCTCTGATTCAGTAGGTGATGGTGGAGGAGAGGATAGAGAAAGAGAAACTGGCTCTTTGATAATTGGTATATGAGAAGTTTTGGTGAGCTTAGTTGGTTTGTCAAAACCCACTCCATGCCATTTTTTGGCATTTTCAATGGTTTTATTAGTGGGATATTCAATGGACGTATGAAAACCCTGCTCATAATGACCCAAACCAAATAATTTTTTGGCACACCTATAAAGATAGGTGTGATAAAATATAGGCTTGATTAGGAAAGAGAAGTCATAGGTAAATGGTTGTGGTGAAGAGGATGGATTGCTGATAGTAGGAACTTAATCAATTCCCCCATATGTGAAATTAATTTGAAGGTTAGGGGGACCATACAAGATGACCATACCAATACGGGGATCATAATTGGGGTGCATATGAAGCTTTCCATACTCTTGTAGAGTATGAAACATGTCAAGTGTCAATAGACAATATTCTCCAAGTGATAAATGCTTGAAAGTTTCCTCCATGGGGTCTTTGTCAAGAATTTGTGTTGTTGATATCTAAGGTAGTGGAGCTTGTGAAAGCTTCAAAAGTATAATACAAAGGAGATGATGTATTTAATGGAATGAGAACATCATTGGGGATATAATTCATGCTACATGTTTTGAAAGGAGGTGGGTCAATGAGAATAACATGCACCTGCCCATTGTGCTCAAACTTGATGTAATAGTGCAAAGTCAATGGCACATATGCCATAACATGTATCCAAGGTCATCCAAGTAGTATTTTGTATTGGAACTCTCCTTCTAAAACATAAAAGAGATCAATAATTACATGAGGACCCATACAGATATGTAAGATAATAGTTCCCACTGTAGTAGCAGTGGTATCATTAAAAGAGTGGAGCATTACATCGGTTTGAGACATGCAATTATTAGGAAGGACTAGTTGTTTGTAGGCATGGGTGGAGATAATATAAATACTAGTTCCTCCATTGATAATGACCCTTTTGAAATGATTTTGATCGATATATGTGGTGATAAAAAGGGTAGAATCCTGATCTTTATGGTGTTAAAGTGGAATTTCTGAATCACTAAAAGAAATCAGGAAGATGGTGTTAATAGGATTGACCAAAGCTCCAAGAGGCTAGGGATCATCAAGTTATACCTCAATTGCTTGAAAGGAACTAATAAAATCTTGATGGTTTTAGGGTGAGTTTTGGATTAACTCATATAAAGACATTTTCACAGGCATTTGGTGAAGTTATTTCACCATCGAGTTTTGAATAACTTCTGAAGGTGTTGGTTTTAGGACTCCTAAGATCAAAATCTTGGGATTCAGAGGAGTGTATTTTGAGAAGGGATGAGCCCAAGGGGTAGTGAAATTTTCTTTACCTTTATATTTTTTATTTTGTGATTGTGTGGCCACATTAATCATGCTAATCTAACACATAGGTGAAGAAGGTGGTAAAGGGGATATGACAACATCTTTGGGTTTGAATTTAGGTGGAATGGTATGAGGCATTGTGGATACCATAGGTGGAATAGTAGGAAGGTTAATGGGAGTATCAAAAAATAGAGTGTCGATATCAAAGTGTTACTGAATGACTGCTGTGAGAGCTTTACAACTCTCAGTATCATGTCTAGGCGCATAATGATATAGACACACTTGTGTATCATCAAACCAAGATGGATTCAATCCAAGAGGGCTATAAGGCCTAATGGGAGGAAGATTTATTATTTAATATTGTAACAAATAGCATAGGAAAAATATCTGATAGTCTATGAGTGGGCTAGAATTTGTTTTAATGGGGGTGGATACCTTCTTTGGTTTAGGAGTCATAGAGGTGATTTTGTGTGGCACCTTTTTAGGTGGTGGTGGAGCCACATGTTTTGCTGATAATTTCTTGGTGGTAGGTGTCATGGTGTCAAATGTGAAAGGCATACTAGGTGGTAGAGGCATTATTGAAGGTAACTTAGCCTTTGGTTTCACTTGGATCAGTGATACCCGAACTAAAGTAGAGGGATGTGGTCCCAAAATTAAAGGCAAAGTTGAGGGTGGAAGAGGGAAGGATCAGTGAGATTTAGGAAGCTTAACATTCTTTCTTAGTTTAAGCCATGAAACTCTAACTTATGGTTAGAGAGTAAGATCTAATTTCACCTGTGGATGAATTAGATTAGAGACCAAGTAAATGCCTAAAGACCTAATCTACCTTAATATGGTAGACGCATGCGAGGGTGAGGGATCTAACATAGAAGGATGAGCTTCTGGTGATTTTGGTGAAGAAGCTCTAACTTTGTCAAAGATGTTGGGGTAAATGGTAGTGAGAGGGTTGATGATAGAGGAAGACACTTGTTGTGTAGGATAAATATTTTTAAGTTCGTCTCAAAATACCACATGATCTAGCTTCATGGAGGCAAGAAATTATAGACTTTCCATTAACTATGAAAAAGGTTTAGATGAAGTTAACGTAGGACTTATAGTTGATTATTTAGAAGGATTAGGTGATTGAGAAAGAGGGAAATTTTTGGCCTTTGCTACCTCAGGCCAAAGATGAGAAATAGCTGCAACAGAGTCTTCCTTGATAGAGATAGGAAAAAAGGCATGGTCTTCCATCGGTGGGGGAGAGGTAGGTGAAGAAGGATCCTTAAGGGGATATATCATAGGTATAATTAATCCCTCAACATGTGGGTAAGGAATAATTAAAGTATGATCTTATATAAGTAAAAGAAGTGGTAAAACTGGTTAAATTAGAGTATGCACAATATGTCTCTCATCTAATGTAGGGGTGGATAACACTGGCTCCTCTAGGTGTGAAAAAGGAGTGGATGGGGTACTACCTTCCATCAGTGGAGGAGAGGTAGGTGAAGAAGGTTCCTTAAGAGGTTATAACATATGAATGATGTTATCCTCACCATGTAGTTGAGGAATGGGTAAGGCACAATCCTCAAGTGGTAAGAGGATAGGTAAAATGGGTGCAAAAGGAACTAGCAATATATGCTCCTCTTATGGAAAAAGGAGAGGTAAAGGAGGCTCTTCCTCATGTGGGAGTGGAATAGGTGAAGTAGTCTATTCTACTTGAGGATGAAGGATGTGAAAAATAAACTCCATCGATTGTGGGGGAGGAGTAGGTAAAATGGGTGCCTCTTATTGTGGGATAGGTTGGACTAGAGGTAAGGGAAACAACATATTGACTATATGGATATTATGATCACATGAGTTAGTAGTTATGGTCTAATAAATATTTTTATTGGGTGAATGGTTAAGAAAAATCTATTTGAATGCATACATATTTATATTAGCAAGTGCATTAGGGTTATCTAAGATGAGATCACCCCTGTCAAGCATGTCTTGAACAATGTTCTTGACTATTTTATAGTTATTAGAATTGTGGCCTTTTACTCGATGGTAGCCACAAAACTCATCCTCCTTATACCAAGAAGGAATAGGATGGGAGGGATAAAACTGTGTAGGAGGCTTGATTTGATCAAGGGTTATGGTTCCATGTTGCAATAGTTTTTCCAAAATGGAAATATATGATTCCCCAATGGGAGTGTATTGTCATTGTTCATATTGTTGATGGAATTGCTTGGTTAGATTTTATGAGCTTGAGGAATTAGGTTGGTTTGTGGTTGTGGAAGAAGTTGATTTAATAGCCACAACATTGGTAGAGCCTTTAGATTTTTGGTTAGAAGGTGAAGTTTTAGAAGAAGAGGAGTCATTTGATTTGGAATTGGCTTTCTTATTGCGTAACTTGACTCTATCTTCGTCTATAGCCCAAATTTCAATTTTCCTCATCATTGTAAAGGCTTCATCAAATGTGCAAAAAGTTTGTACTTAGAGTGTGGATGAAATGTGCTTAACACATGCCCTCAAAAATAGCTCAATAAGCTCATATTTGGGTAAAGAGAAGTAGAGTTGATTGATTAAGCCTCTCCAGTTAGAGAAAAAATTTGTGATAGACTCGTCATCAAATTGTCTAATAGAATGAAGGTCCATAATAGAAATATTTTTAGAAATGTTGATAGAGAAATGGTCTAGGAATAATTGTGTGAGTTGGGTAAATGAGAAAAGGGAGTGTCAAGTTATAGAGCTATACTAATCTAGGGAAATATCCAAAAGAGACATAGGGAAGGTGCAAAGTATTAACACATTATCATGCCCTATTAAATAATAAGCATTTCTAAATGTTCACAAATGCTATTGTGGGTCCTCTTTACTTTAGAAGCAAGTAAATTTAGGGAGTTACCATTAGCTTGGATAAGGGAGAATAGGATAAAAGGATGGATGGGCTCATTTCATATATGATCATAAGATAACACATTCTTTGAACCCAACATGGATGTCTCTAAATTAGACATCTTGTTCATCAGCATCTTAATGAGGTATAAAAGAAGATTGGTTTGAGAAATACCCCTTAAGTTATAGGGAACCTAATAAGAGGTAGAGGGAGTATATTACATAGCTTTTTGTGGTTATATTGATGTAAGATAGGGGTAATGAGTCATAAGATGGGGGGTAGAAATGAAAGGGGCTTATTTTGCCGGGTTAGAGACTATGTTCTGGTTAAATGTTGTTATTATATGTTAGGTTGTTGGCATGGTTATACTAGGTGAAAGGTGAGTCATAACTCATGTAATTATAGGTGTGAGAGTAGATGGGATGGGTACCACCAAATTTTAAAATGGGGTTAGACTTGACTATACTACTTGTGGTTGTGAAGGTAGGCAAGTCATGACAGGGTTTAGGTGGGATTGGATAGTTGGCGACATTTAACTTTGGAAATTGTTTATGGTTGGGTTACTTATCAAAGTGATGGTTTGAATAACCATGGGGAACATAGTGGAGATAGCTAAAATTAAAGTTGTCTCCATTAGAGAAGTTGGCATACCATATAGTGGGTCACCCAAAGAAATACAAGTTTGGCTCATTGCAAGGTAATGTTGAAGGGCTGCCACATTATGATCAAGAAATATAGCAAAATATTGATCTCCTTCAAGCACATTAATAATTTTGTTGGGGCTAGGAGCATGCTATATATATGAAGTATGCTCCATGATAAAATTAGCAACAAGAGGGGAAGGTGGAAGTGGTTGTCGACTTACGTAATCAACAAGAATTTTTGCTTGGCTTCATGTCAATACCATGTAAGAAGAATTATAAATAGTCTTAATACTCTGTATTAGTGACAGAATAATGAAAAACTAGGTTTGGGTGTAGGTAAGTAGGTTGTTTTAGCTTTCTATTTTGAGCAAACTAAAAATAACCAATTTACATAGTCAATGACATCGGTCACGTGACCGATGTTAGTAGGTTAAAGTTTGTCAACGTCGATGGGTTTAACTGATGTCAATCACTGTGGAGTTTTGGGAGATGAAAAATCCTATGTTTTGAAAACTCAAAGGTAAAATATAGGTAAAATAGAGGATGCAAGAGGTTTGTATAAGGAGGATGAACACTCATAAAACCTAATATAATAGGTTATACAACTTGAGTATTATGAATGGTGTTAATTTTATAAATCAACAAAAAAACATCCTTTCCAACTAAAAAAATATAGAAGGTAATAGAAAATTAGAAAAAGAACATACAACCACTAATTATTAACTCCTAGAGATTAATTTTAGTCTCATTTTGTCTTGTGCCTTAATCAGATAGTGAGATGAGAGTTTGATTACTGAAGGTACTAGAAAACAATCTAGAGCTAGTTTTAGGTTAGTTTTAGTGTTCAAGAGGAAATTTGTGTTAGACTAGGTACGTGGATTGTTATAGGAGCTTTCTCCCTGCACTTCATGGAATTGAAGCCAAGCTAGGCCACTTAGCCAAAATATACTTTTTGTCTAGAGTTTATACTCTACTAGAGAACGGAGTGGGTTCTCCCTTTGGTGGTGAAATCTAAGTAGCATAGCCAGGTAGGGTAAGGTGATCCACCAGGTGATGAAATCCTAATGGACCTTGCCTCAGGTGAGTTTATATGTTTGTTTTTGGGAGTGTGATCTGGTAGTGTAACATTTGTGTACTATGATTCATTTATAATGCTTATAATTAACTAGGTGAGCTACTATGCAACAAGCAAACAATGAAGTGCAGTGAGTTTTAAACCCAAATCTGAAGTGTTTTGATTCAAATGAAAATAATGATGAAATAGGAGAAGAGAATGAAATTCACTATCCTAATGTGAATCTAAGAAAGAGTTAAATAAGAGATTGTTTTTAACCTGCAAGAAAATGACAAGTTTCTTTTTAGAGACAAAAGAAAGAGAAGAGTGGCAAGGAAGAAGAAATTTTAGTTTATTGCCTTTAAATAGAAAATAAAATGTTGAATATTTTGTTTTGAGGAAAAAGAGATGGAGAAGGTGAAAGGAATGAAATTTTCACTATAATTCACCTATATGAATGCTTAAAATAAGCAATGAACCCAAGGAAAACTCTAGGGTCCCACCGGGCATGCCAAAAATGTTTCACTAAATTTTGATTTTTTTTGATGTTTAAGGAGAAATAGAGATGAGGTGTAGGGATTAGAGATTAGAGAGAACTTGGATTGGTTGCACATGATATCCAGATGATTTTTAGCACTCCTCTTTGGCTAGGGAGGACTACCTGTGAATAAGAAATCACTACCACCAAAAATATTTTTTAGTAGATATATTAGTGGGCTACCAAGCTACACGCTTGTTCTTGAAAGTGTCAAACTTTCTTAGGGATGAAAATCCATTTTTTTAAACAAAATGGTAATGAATAACAAAATTAAAGAGAGTAAGAGAGAGATGTTCATACCATTTTTGTAGTCTGATTACAACAAAGAATGACACAGTGCATGCACTGTGAGTTATTGGTGTTTTTGGAGGTTATTTAATTAGGCTTAGAGAAGTTGGTAGAAATACACAATCACCAATGTCAGTTTGTCAATGTTGGTAAGGAGATATGATTGATGTTAGTTATGTGACTGATATCATTAGGGGAAATAGGTTCTCAAGAGGTTTTAAGAGACTCTTTTGAGTGGGGAGGTGGATGTTGGTCAGGTTTATGAGGTTGGGAAGAGTCGTAAGGGAGTGGATAAGACTCAGGTGGGTCTAGATAGAGGGTTGGTATGTTTTAAGTAGAGGGAAATAGGTGAAGGAGTTTTAAAAATCCTTTATAGGGAGAGTCAAGATGTTTGTAAAATGATAAACAATATAATGTAAAGTAATTATAAAATAATTATTTAAAGGAATTACAAAACATATAGATATACTTAACTGGTGAAATAAATGAACCATGAGTGCCAGATAGATAGCTCTAATGAGGTGTGTTGAAGCAATAGGTGAATAGAAAGACAAGCATGTGCTACTGATTTAGAAGAATTCAAGCTCTGTGCAATATATCAATTCCTAATCTAGACTAATTTGTGAAAAGTAACGGTAAACCTAGATGTAGAAAGTTGAATGCTAAAGCCTATATGTGAATGAATGAGTTTTTTGATTTTTGTTGACCTGAATATTAGATTGGAATTTATCTTAAATAATCGATGCTGATGATCTCATTGATTTCAGACATGGGTTGACTGATGTCGGTGGCATGAGAATAGATAAAATGGCTATATTTAGCCTATTTTCTATTCCTTCTCTTGCCAAGTGTGGTATCCATTAGGAAACGATAAAAATATGAGGTTAAAAAGGACATAGTTAGTTAGGAATTTATTTTTGGGGTGAGAACAAGTCATTGGTAGTTAGGATTAGGGGACTAAGTCTTGAGGTGACTCAGAGGGTAAGAATTAGTCTTAGGACAAGGTGGCCAGGTAAGGTGGCATAAGTAGTTTTTAATTAACTTAATTAAATATTTTAAATTAATTAAATGTGTGAGGGGTGAAAATATGGGTTATGAAGGCTAATTATTAAAAGGGGCTCAAGGGAGGTTTTGACATAAGGAGTTATGCACATGTGTGATGTAATTTTGGTGTCTATAGTCACCTCTTCTCTAGGGTACTAAAACAACATAAACTCAAGAGATTACCATATCTCTATGTCCTTACTAGGTTGAAGTTCCTTCATAATAATTTTAGTCTTGAATATCCCTTTTGGCTTGACCTCTTGAATTTTTGTTTGAACAACATTGTGACTTAGTCTATTGGTCTTGACTTATTCATCCACAATCTGAGTTAATAGAGAGAATTATTGGCATTCCTTTGCATCTAGAATATGCTTCACCATGGAAAATAATCCTCTTGATCTTGTATATTAATCATCAACCTTAGCTACCTTGAGTTTCCACTCATTGTCTTGTCTTCTTTCTTATATTCTAGGGGCCTCAACTTTCTTATTTTGACTTGAGAATCCATGCTTACAAGAATTTGTAATGTGACCAACCTTTTTAAAATTGAAACACATTATTACTATTGATGGAAACACACCACAACCCATACCTCTTGACTAATGACTCTCCTTATAGCTCCATACATATTCTTGGAAGTCCTTCTATAATGCCTTGCTCTATGACCAAATTGGTTACATGAATAACAATAGACATTGAAAGGATTAGCATACCTTATACCATTAGGCTTCTTGATAAGATTAGTCTTCATTATTCCAACACCATTATTATTTGATTGACCATTAACCTTCTTGATCTCATTAGTATTCTTATTTTGGTCTCTATTAAAAATAAGACCTGTTTTGTCATTAGCAGTATTTTGACTACTCAAGATGTTATCTAGATCATTGGTACTCTTTTCAAGCTTCATAAATGACTTCATATTATTTGATGCCTACTATAACTCATATGTAAAGGAATATACTATAGTTACATACCTTGCATATTCTTATTCTTTATCCTTTAGGCTTGCAGTCACAATCTCCATTTGAGTTTCCACTTGTTTGACTATTTCATCTTGTTTCTTGGAGTTGTTACTTAGTCCAACTTTAAATAAATTGATTTGATCCTCATAATATTTGATAATAGACCTCATCATCCTATTCTTCTTCTTTTTCTTTACCATCTTCAATTCTTCTAGAGTATTCATTAACTCAGCCTTAAATTCCACCTCATCTTATTCTTCATCTGAATCACCAACAACACCTCCAATTCATATGGACTATTCTTGATTTGAATAGCTTGATTCCTCAACCATGACGAGTAATTCATTATAAAAACCATCACCTTCATGGTCACTCTCAGAATCACTTCTCTCACTCTCATTAGATGCACCGTAATCAAGGTAAAATTTAGTGACAAATATTAGTTAATTCATGAATATTTTGATTTAGGGAATTTGCATTTGGTGATTTTTTTGGATGCAACATAAGACCCTTTCACCTAAAATTTTAAGATGTCATTTTTTTAGGGGTTAGCTCATTAATGATTTACAATAATTATGGGGTTATCCATACAATTCACCATATATATATATATAGTATATATATTCTTAAAGGTCATGAACTTATCGTTAAAGTATTTTTCTATATTGGATTGTGAAGATCTTGGTACTTGAGGCCAAAATCTACCACTCAACTGGTTTTAGTAGTAACTAAACCATGCAACAAGAATACACCAATTGATATCAACTCAACATATGGTAACATTATGTCACATGATGCCAATCAAATGCCTGGTCACACTATGTCACATGACTTTAACATGGATTTTGGTAGCACTATGGCATGGGAAGAAAACTTGATGCCTGATAACAATGTCTCATCTGATGACAACCTGATGCCCAATAATAATGTGTCACATGATGGTAAACTGATGCCTAATAGCAATGTGCTATGAAATGACAACCTAATTCTTGACAAAAATGTATCATGCGATGACAACCTATCACCCATTAACAATGTGTCATGTGATGGCAACCTATTGCCAGGCAGCAATGTACTGTATGAAAATAACATGGCATTCAAAAATGGTGTGTTGTGCAACAATAGATTATCAACACATAGCATTGTACCACATGGTAGTAGATTACCATCTGATAATGCTATGATGCATGACCACAACTTGACACCCGATAGAGGATGGGAAGTTGGCAACACAAAACCACCTGACAACAAAACTATGGCATTAGGAGGAAATGGCAAGGGTAAATCACCATAGCTAATACCAAAAAAATCCAACATCATGTATTATTTTAGAAATCTAGGAAAGAGGACTACACAAATAGCAAGCACTATGAATATAGGTAATTTGAAAATTTTAAAAACTATACCAGTTAAATTTTTTTTATTGTAGAATAATTGCAAAACCATTTCAATGTAGAAATAGACATAGATATTGACACTATTTCATTAGAAATAATTAATCCCAATAAATTCTCACCACCTAAAAATTTTATTAATAAAATTCTACCCCTAGATGAAACTCCTTTGGGCACTTCATAAGAGAATTACAATTCTTTTTAGACTCAAAAAAGTTGACAGAAGAAGAGAAGTACATGGGCAATAGGAAGGTATTTTCAAGTTGACTTCGTTGAAAAATATCCATTTATATAACTTGTAGATCCAGAAAATGGTAATGAGCCTCCAAAAGAATGCAAATGTATAATTTGTAGTTGAAAAATTGAAAAAGAACATAGAATGCAACTTAAATTAGACACAATTGAGAAACATTATAGAAAAATATATATATCCATGAAGCACCCAGATGAATAGATAATAAAAACACACAAATGAAAAAATAGAGAAGAATGCATGCATGTATGATATGAACGTGAATAAAAAAATGATCAAAAATGACAAAAACATCTTATTAAGAAATGGAGAACAATCAAAGCACAAATTTGAAAAAATTATGTAGTCTAATCTTAAAGAAAAATATGTACAGTTCTTTACTATTTTTCACATTTTAAAAAGGGAAGACTTATTTCTAATTTTGTAGATTACAATTTTTTTTAACATAATGGGTTTATAGATATTCCACAGCACATTGGTCAAATAACAGTGCTTGGGAAATGGAAAAATGTCTAACCATTGTTGAGAAGGAACATTTGAAATAAAGTGTTAAGAGATCACTATTTATCTCTCTATCCATTGATGAGGTCACTACAATTGAAAACACAACATGGGTTTGCATGCATGTGTATACCTTTAAAAACTATTCAAGGTAATCTCATCTTTTCGTTGTCCATAAAATGGTAAAAAATTACAATATGAGAAAACCTCCATAAATTAGTTGTATTCAATTTAAGAGAGAGAGCTGGGATGGATGATTACGCCATAGCTATAAAGCTAGTGTATATTGGTGTTGATGGTGCATCAGTGATGCAGGGACATATAAAGGGTCTTTGTGTTCACATTAAAATAATAGTTTCTCTATTTATAATTTCAATCAATTACATAACATAGGATGAATCTTGCATACAAAATTGTTAGCACATTTAGTAATGGTGCAAAAGTGGAAGATCTTATTTGTGACTTGCATGATTACATGTCAAGCAGCCCAAAAATATTTATGGAGTTCTAAAAATTTGCAATTGGGGTGACAGATGCCAAAAAAATACTGAAATATGTTGAAACCAGATGGATTTCTATGTATTAACCTACATGCAATTTTTTTGAGGAATATCCATCTTTGATAGGGTTTATGTATAAATATCATAGGGAAGTTGACAAAGCAAAATATTTTCTATATCATTTAACATATTTAGAAATTTTGCTCACATTATGCAGTATTTTGCTAATGTTGAAGGAAATCAACTATTTAATGAAACATTCCCAAGAGAGATCTATCTATATTGTTGACTTCATACATTTGGGAAACTGTGTATGTCAATGTTTAGATCTATTATACACATCAAATGAAAGATTTCACAAACCAATTTTTAGAACTTGACAAATTTTGATGGATTTTCAAAATCCAAAGAGTTATTTGAAATTCAATATACATGATCATCTTTATGTTGTGGTAAATGGCATATAGATCCCAATGCACACATGCTCTAGAAGACTTGAAGTTGTGAGAGCTGAACCTAAAGATGTACCTATGACAAGTGTACTATATGATGATATTTTATCAAAAAAACAAATTAAATTAATCAAAATCTCACAATGTTTATCCACTAAGATTAGAGAAAATTTTCAAAGGGATGAGTTGTTAGAGTGTATGGGAGTTATGAATCCCATTTTTTGGAACAGTGTTAACAGTCAAGAACAGATCAAAAGTTTATTTTACAAACATGGAAACAATTATTTTACATTTTTGTAAATCTATAGATGTGAATGGAGTTCAAATTAATGGTATTTTAAATAAAAAATTATTTACATCTCAGTCAACCTAATTTGGGATTACAATGATGGATCAATTTTAGTGTTTAAGTGATCGAACAAAAAATGGTTCAATTACATGTTTATGGATTTTTTTTTATTCACGTAGCATCTTACAAGAAAGTATTGGTGAATACTTCAAATTATATGAAATTGTTCAAACAATGATTTTGAGTTATGTAGAAGATGAGCAAGTGTTTAGTGCATTATCCTTTGTGAAGTCAAAACTTAGAAACAGCTTGGATAAAAATCTAGAGACTTGCTTGAGACTATATGCTTTACATTATTTTGTGGATAAGTTTCCATATGACAGAGCAGTGGAAACATGGAGTTATCTAGTTGAAAGAAGACGTGTGACTAATATAGATACCAATATAGAGGATGAGAATATTGAGACTAAATATGACACTAACATGGTAGATGCAAATCACACTTACGATGATCAAGTTTTTAAGGGATTGTTTCAGCTGCTAGACTTTTAGTTTGATAAGTATAGCAATTACTATTTTCTAAAATATTTTATATTCATTTATCTTCAAATACATTGAATTCTATAATTTATTTCCTACATGTTTCAATATCTTATTCAATACATTGGAATTAATAATTTTTTATCCTATTACAATTTTGGGTATTTCAAATAATACTTCTATATCTTTGTAATGTATGTCATTCATTAAGTAGAAATCATGACTCTAATTAACATTGTACATAGAATTTACTTATATCATTCATTGAAGCATACAATTTTTATGTCTAGACATGCATGGTGTACCATAGGACGCCAGTTCTTTTGCAATTAAAACTCAAATTATTAAGATTTGTTGTTTTTCATTATCTTAATTATCTACAATAATAATTTGGAGAGTATATACACATATTTAATACATACATAAGAATAGTGTAACAAAAATTATTCTATTTCACATTTACATTAGAACCATTACATAAATATTTAGGAAATATTTTTCCTATAGTTGAAACTTAGGGTTGCATATTTCCAAATTCCACCATAATAAATGCATTCAATGCTAAAAATACTAGAATATTGTAATAATGCATTCAATGCTACAACTATTAGAACACTTTAGCCATGCATTCAAATGCTACAACCATTAGAATGGTATAACAATGCATTCCAATCTACAACTACTAGAACAATATAATAATATAACAATGCATTCAATGCTACAACTACTAGAATAGTATAACAATGCATTCAAATACTACAACTACTAGAGCAATATAATTCCATAGCATATTTTCTCTACAATAGGTTATTTCCCCTAAAACTAATACAACTAATACATTCAAATACTACAACTACTAGAAATATTTTTTCTATAGTTGGGGTCGCATATTTCTAAATTCTACCACAATCAATGCATTCAATGCTACAACTAATACAATATTTAATCTTCTTTTTCTCCATACAATATATAAACTTGACCACAATATATATATATATATATATATATATATATATATATATATATATATATATATATATATATATATATATATATATATATATATATATATATATATATTAAAATTATATAACTAGAGTATTTGGAACAACTGTAAAATATCATTTAATAAAACAAGTGTTTTTCAAACAAACATGATATAAATTATTTTAAACATTAAAAACTATCATTTTGAAAATAATGAACTGAAATAAATTAATATTTTTTGTTTGAGATTCTCCACCCCCTTGTTGATTGCCATCCCCCCATAGAAACCCCACTGTCTTGACTTGCCTGTGGATCCTCCATTATCACTCCTTCCTTCTAAAGATCCTTTAGAATATAATTCATTTGTGAAATAATAACCCTCTCCTCATTCGTTGCATCACCTATTGAAAGAATTGTTGGATTTGCATCTATTTTTTGCTTCAATAAAATGCTTGGATCCATACCTTGATCTTTAATTATTTTCTTCAAAGTGTTGTTCTGTTTATTTAATAGAACAAGCTTTTCCTTCAATACAATCACTGAGGAGATAATTTTGTGGATATTTTTCAAATGCACATTAAGAAGATGTGCTTCTTGCTTCAAATTTTTATATTTTGCCTACAATCAACAAATAATATATAAGTGTCAAATACATACAAAGATTAATAATTAAAATACACGTTATAGATAATGAAAACTTACCACAACTTTATCCTTCTCTGCTTGTGCAATGGTAACAAGGTTAATATATTTAGTCCATTTATTGAAATATATTTGGGCTTCTCCATTTAAAATTTCTAACTTGTTTATCATAATCTCTAAAATCCTATTATTGTAAACATTGTCAACAGAGATCAATCTAGATTGAGCTTGTTAGAATAAAGCATCAATCTTTGAGGGTTCATTTTGAACAAGCAAAAATAAATTCACTCTTTGAGAGTGATTGTGATAATGGGCATTTATTTCTTTGATAAATGCTTTTGTCCTTATCTCCCATTATTTTATATCATTAAATTATTCAATAACACCTTCCCTCAAATTGATAAGTAGATTTTCTATAACTAGATTTCCAATGAAAAACTTGTAATGAAATCATTAGAGACATTTAAATTATCAGTGTGGGGTAGGGTGGTTTGGGAAGAGGTAGTCATAGATGACACTTATGAAGGCACATTAGCAACTTGAATAAATTCATGTGGATTGAATCCATCAATAGCTGAGGGATCACTTTCAATCCCAAGAAACTCTTCATCTAGATCAATTTTCTACAAACATGTAAGACCTTGTGCACTTGAAAGGCCACCAACAAATAAATTTGGGAAATAAAAAATTTATAGCATTACTCTACTTTGTGCAAGGAGGGGGATGTTATTTCCTCTTGTCTAAGTTTGGATGGGTGGTGGGGGTGGTGGCATACATCTCGATCTTTTGACAAATGTTGGGTGGACTAAATTTTTTTATTCAAAAATGATAAATTTGAAAACATAAAATTAATATAAATTTAAATCAAATCTGTTATTACCCATCAAGATGACTGCCTTTTGTATTCTGATTACTCTTGACAGAGTTGCCTCTTCCCCTCTTTTTGTCCTAGTGAGAGTTGGCTCTTGCCATCTCATTGTGATTATGGGGGAGATATTGGTGGTTTCACCTACAAAATGAGTAAATTATCCAGTTAATTAATTAGTAAATATTAACAAACTTCAAATAAAAAATAAAGTTGTAATGACAAACATTGATTATGTTGTATGTAAGAATCCTCAATAGCAACAATTCAAGAGTCAACTACAAAAAAAAAAAAAAAACCAATATGAAAATTATTTTTTCTCATTAAATAACACAAGAAAAAAATATTAAAGGAAATTTGGGGGAACCTAAAAGTGAAGATGAAATAGAATCACTTCTTAGACGTTTCATAATTCAAAATAAATTGAACAAAGACTCCATGGATTGGGTATAACTAGAGCCTTCTAGAACATGCTGACCTTTGGTTTCCACCTATTTTATTATGTCATAAGCACACATTATTGCCTAAAACAAATAATAGGTTAAAAAATGTTCAATTTTGAAATATATATAAATTAAGAAAGGAGACTTAGGAAAACTAAACTTACCTCCTGTTCCTCAATAGATAAAGCATTAGCTTTCATTTTTTTATGGAGGGTAGTGGGAATTCTAGTATTTTGGATTTCATATAAGACCTAAAAATATAAGGCCAACATGTAGTTGGAAGATGAAATGGTGTAAGTGTCCTTCAAAAACACAAAATTCAAATTTGCCCTAATTTTGATAGATATAATTATGCACTAGTCACATACAACACCCAATAGAGAATGAAGAATATATTAAATGACCCTGAAGGAAATGTTTGATGGTCTTCCCTACAAAACTATTCTCTTTTAAAAGAAATGCATAATATATTTGAGAAATAGATTAGTGATTTTTCAATGGGCATCCCACTTAGATTTCAACTATCTGTAATGAAAACAAAAAACATGCAATTGTAATTAGGATATCAAAATATTTATAATAAATGATTCAAAAATAATTAAGAAATGTTAATTTTATTAATAAACTAACACTTACTAGTTGGGTCAATGGCCATGTTGTAGATCAACTCCAAGTAATTTTTATCGATGTTAGATAAGACAACCTTGGTGTTAACAAGGCTTGTATTACAATTTGGAAGACCTATTAAATTGTGGATATCCAATGGAGAGGTGCCAAAGGATATTGTTTTATTGTTAAAGGAGACATATAAATAGCTCTCACTATGGTTAAAATAGGCAACCAAAGATCAAAATAGGTTGTTGTTGATCATCATATCCTATTGAGTCATTTGTATCAAGTGTTTGAGCTCATATCAATTGATCCAGTCAACATAGGATTCTGGATTCTCCACCATCTGGAGGAAATCTAGACATAATAGATTTTTGAAAATACATTTTTAGATCACCCTTGCTTGACTATAAGTTTCTATGGATACGAAAGCCATTAAAATTTTGGTGTAGAATTGAAGCAAGTAGGTAAAGCCTAAAAATAAAAGGTAGGATGAGGTTTTTTATTAAGAACAATGTGAAAATGAGGGCACTATAGGGGTATTTATAAGCAAGGAGGGGAACTAGAGCAATCGGTTGGCATGATTGGTGATAGGTGGGGCACATTATTGCTTGACAATAGGTTATACAATAGCATAATAACATCTGATAACACAAGATGCCTAGTGATAGCATGATGCCACTGCATGATAGAATGATGTCATGAAACTACGTGTTATCATGTGATAATATGTTATCATATGATAATATGTTTATCACATGAAAATTTATATCATGTGACATCATGTTACTACCTGGAGGCATAATGCCATGTGATAATAATATATCATCCGATGGCATACTATCAATAATCACCATACTACCAGGTGACATTATACTACTACTTGGCCTTAATCTACTAATTTATAGCTTGATATTTAAAGACACATGTTACTACCTGATGGTGTGTTATCACATGGTAGTAGCCTGTCACCCTATGGCATGCTACCACCTAGTGGTATCCTACCACCTAGTAACATAATGATGCCCAACAATATAATGATGTCTGGTAGCATAATTATGGGTAACAACATAAGGATGCTTAGCAACATAATGACATCTAGTGGCATAATGTTGCCCATCCATGTGAATTTGCTCAACATATTTTAGTTTTGTGACAACATAATATTATAAAAAATAAATAGGTTGATTTTTCACCTCCTCTGCACACTCTAATTCACCAAGGCAATGAATCTGATTTGCCTAAATAAATCTAGGAGAGTTTCCATCATGGCCTCTTAAATTAAACCCTAGATGCAATCTTCCTTGGTGTAAAAACTTCTTTTGTTCTTGAAAAATTTACTCTTGTCATCATACCTTTTAAAGCTTTTCTTGCTCTTATCAGACTTATATGAATTTTTATCATTATCATGACCTTCATCATGATATTTATCATATTTTTCCTTATGCTTATGAGGTAACTTGTATCAAAGTTCCAATTTCTCCACAATTAAAACACTTAAAATTCAACTTACCCTTGTATTTACCCGAATTAGTTTTCAACTTTCTTGCAAACATAACTATCAACTCATCATCATCAATATCATATTCATCATTGTCTTTGACTTTCTTACCTTTGTATTCTTCTATTTTGACTTATTTTTTACCTTAAATGTAGCTTCCTTATTTTATTTATTCCTTTACTTATCCTCATTTCATAGGTTGTTAGAGTGCCATGGAGTCCATCCATCTCTAGTTTGTCTAGATCTTGTATCTCTTCAACAATAGACACTTTGGAATTAAATTTGGGAGTTAGAGATCTTAAAACCTTTTGAACAATATTAGAATATTTAAATTATTCACCTAGGCATATTATGATGTTGATCAATTCATAAAACCTCAAAAATTAAGCTAAAATGGTCTCATATTCATTCATCCTTAGACTTTCAAATTGTCTTCTATGGGTTTTCAACTTAGAACCTCTCTTTATACTTGACTCTTACTCTCACCCATCTTGGTCAGCCAAAAAACTCTCCATAATTGGATCACCTTTAGAATAGATAAAAAACATGTTTCATAATTGAAATAATAACTACATAGTTCTGTCATTACTATTAAGGGATAAAACCACCATTAGGCTTAATAGAGACCTAATGCAATTAGGCCTTCTCAAAGCACCCGTTTCACTTTGGCCTCCTTAGAACACCTTAAGCCTCCAAAAATAGATGAAAAAATTTATACACACTTAAATTATACCCATGATAATATATACTTATATCCCCAACACCATTTATCTCATTTCAATCCTTTGAGCCACATAATTAGGTGTACTCGTCATTAGACCTTCTTACTGCTAGAAAGTCTATCTTGAAAATCTAAAGCATACACTCAACTTTGACACATAAACCAAACAAAAAATAAAATGGATAGAACCTAAATTAATTTATTTTCATCACCAAGTATATTATATTTCATAATATAGGAAAAAAGACCTCAAATTGATCATCTTCATATGCTCACTCAGAACTACACATAGGCCTTAAGAACCCAGTCAAGAACCATTGAATTTTCACACCTTCATAGGCATTTATCATGAAGAAAAATATATTAAAATTAATGTATGATACATCTATAATAACTTCATGTGCATTTTATTCTTCAACTCTATGGAAAAATACTTAGGAACATCATTCTCACACATACATAAAAAATTGCCTGTAGCTCCAAAAACACAGTCATGAATATCAAGGATTAGAACACATATGTGAACACTTGTATGAATTTAAAATAGTTCCTTAAACATAATTATAACACACACACACACACACACATTATAATTTAAATATCAATATTGGTCTTATATATCAATCTCATGCCTTCACCCTACACAAACCCCACTGTGTTAGATAGATTGCTTTGAGAACAAATTTTTTCTCGTATATGAGAATATAAAAAACTTATAATCAAAGAGTATATGAGATATATGTCTTTAAAAATTACCCCATGCATTTGGATCCATCCCTAATCCACTAAAACCCATCCCTAATCTTATTCTCACTTTTACCTAGTTTTCTCATTGTTTTCCTCATTAGGCCTATTTAGCGATAGGTCAACTTATATGAATATTTTAGCACATTTAAAGTCTAAAACCTGATAAAAAAATTATATTAACACAAAATAAAATTCTCACACATCATCCTCTAATTATTTTCATGCTTTAACCTACTCAACCCTACCTACTACATCAAAAATATGAGGAACAAGGGGTTTCTTGTGGCTTTCACTCACTCTACTGATAGACCAATGCCACTTGGAAAAGGTTGGAAGATTACTCTATATGTTCTAAAAAAATTTAGGTCAACCAAACCATTTTGATCTATTTCCAATAATATCTTTCATATTGGTTCATAATGAGGGTTTAGACTGCCTTCCATTCATAGCAATCGATAATAAAGAATTTACATTCAAATAAAAAAAATGACAATAAATTAAATATAGGAAAATTACCAAACTTCCATGAACTACTCAATATCTCATTCAAATATTATACATGCCAATGAGTATAAGAAAAACCTTCTCAGGTCTGTAACACCTCATTCTTTGCAAAAAAAACTCAACACAAAATTTTATGATTTCTCCTTCAGGATTTGACCTCAAACTTGGTAAAAAAACTTGAAAAAAACTCTCACACCTTTTAGAATTATCTTATGATCTCTTTCACCTTGGGAATTAAACTTGACCCCTCATTAGGTCACACTAGGTCTCATTGCACACTAGGCCTTGAACTGCAAGTCATATTTAGACCTTGATCACAACTTAAACCTATTGTAATATTATAAAAATATTATTATAATGTCATAAAACATTATACCATGCTGAAACACTACCAAAATTCTTGACACAAGTCTCATACTACTCATCTCATCATGCTATGAGGCCTATGCCTTCTCACTAGGTCTCTCAATGCAAGGACTAAGCTTCAAAACTGACCTTGTAACTCTTCTAAAGAATTTTTTGAATTTTTCACATGTATAAAAATATTTATATACTATCTCATGTATATACTGACATAATTCACCAAGCTTTACTATGCTTTATGTATACATCTTCTCACAGGACTAGACTAGGCCTTTTAAGACACCTAGTACTCAACAATAGATTACCTTGCATCATGATGTTGAAATTAACATGACATCAACCTCAAAATAATTAATATGTTTCCTTAAAAGTCTCTCTAAATATATAAACAATAGTTTTCCTTCAAATTTTCTCTTATCATAAAACTTCTTTGTCTCATACCACTCCACCATGCATGGCCTCAACTCTTGATCTTGAAATTAATGACATCCATCTTTATTTTGAAATAAATGACAACATAAATGCATCAAAACCAAAAATAGGAACATATCTCAACACACTCATTGATAAAAGGTTTTTTGGGGTCATCTTGACACCATGTGCTCACTAATCTATTTTTCCTAGGGCATCATTCAAGGGCAAAGAGGAGTGAACCTATGGTTTTGATCAATAATCTAAGAGAGAAAACATGTGTGAAAGATCTAAAGTCATCAAGATAAATTTAAAAAAATATATATAAAAACACAACTGATAGATTTGAAAATAGAGCTATATTATGGTCTAGGCACTAGCGTCAACATCAAGACACTATCATCGACATAGGTGCCTAAATTAGACACAAATGTCCAGTGGTTAAACATAGTTAAAACTCAGATAAAATGGAACCTAGATCTATATTATAGTATTATGATAATTCATTATCATTATCATATTCCAAAACATAACATCAAACAAGATATGCTTTCTTTTATCCCTTAGCTACTTTGTACATTTTGTATGTATTGCACATGCTAAATTAAGAAAATTTGTATTATTGATTGTACTTGAGTGTAAATGTAAATAGTGCCATTATTTTAAAATATTTTATTATTTTTTGTGTTTTATATAAAAATACCTAATAACCATAAAATATTTGGTGAATGCATCCTCTGTTATTGAGCTAAAACCCTAGTTTTCATGTAGGGTTTTCTCCTACAAAATTAGTTTTAGTTCAGATTTTTGTATATTATTTTTTAGATCTAATTTTTTCTCTCCTAATTATATGGGCATAGTTTAATAATTATTAGTTACATTATTTTTTTGGCCCTAGTGGTTGTGTGATTCATAATTTTCTTAAAATTTAAAATCCTTATAGAGTCATTAATAGAAGGCCATGCAAGGAAGCATCAAAATTTTGATCATTTATTTAATATGCTTGATGATCAATGTATAAATATCATATATAATATCAAAAATAGGATAAATCCCCTTTTTATTACAACTATTATAATGAAAGAACCAATTGATGCAGAGGAAAACACAAACAACTCACCACTTGTCTCTTATCTTCTTATAACTTATTATTGCTTTGATGACAACTCATGACAAAATAGTTTGATATATGATTCAAGGTATCATTGTTTACATAATATTCTTATGGTATTATTAACACTCACTCAATAATCCTTGGATCCCCTATCTCATCCACTTAGTTGCTTAGTACAACTCTGTCATTATTGACTATTTCTTGCTCAAAGGTTCACAAACAACTTGCTTAATGCATGTTTTTAGGTTTATTGGATTTATCAAAGTTATTGTGATAATTTAATTTCTTAATCAAGTCCTATATTACCCCTATATCCATCACACACAACTTAGGTTTACAACTCTTTCAACCTACACAACTTCTTCTACTTTAGCAGATAGCCTTGTAGCCTTTTTTTGCAATTTTTCTCCTGGTACGAATAAGTACTAGATGACATTGAGAAAAAACATGATATTTAAACACCCTATATTTATATCCTATCACCCATGAATTTTTTATTTAGACTATACTTGTAAATCACTCTTTTAGTCATTTTTAAGGCTTTATCTAGGCCTAATTAGGCCTCTACTACCTCTATCCATACATAGTCCTATATAACCCTACGTCTCCGTAATGAACCAATAAAAAACATAAAAAATAATTTAGTATAAATTCTCACTTATAAATTTAAAAATTTTGGCTAATTTTCATTGGTTTAAATGCTTATAAATGGAGTTTTCATCTCAAAACCCTAGTTCAGGGTTAATACAGTCTGTATGAGCTCAATAGGAGGAAATTTGCATCATTAACCTATCAAGTGAGTTTAAAGTAATTGTGAAAATTTTTATGGGTATATATAACCCTCACACACATTTTAAAAGTATTAGACTTTCCCATTTAATCCTTTATTCCATAATTAAATTATGTTCTTGCTCTAATTGTGTGTGCAGTCACAGTCTAGTTTAGGGTTTAAGCATAATATGAAATGAAATACTTTGTAAAATGAATGAAAACTATCTAAATAAATTTAAAACTAACTTACCAATCATCATAAATATTTACACAACCTTCCACATTATCTTCCATACTATAAGTGCATATTCAAAATTTATCTTCATTAGGAAACAAGGTATGAAAGTTGATCCTACTCCAAGGACTTTGAATCCAATTAAAAAAATGCTTAAAAAACATAAAATATCATGTATAAAACTTACTAAATTCATAAATAACATAAAATAATTGTCTTTATTGATTCCTTTTACTAGTATTCTATGTTACATGTTCAACTCAATGTTTATGTATAGAAAAATAGGGTCTACCATTAGTTTGGCCTTCAAATGAGGACTCTCTGATAAGTTTCTTGGAGTTTTAACTCTCTCCATAATTTAATGAATCCAAATAACTATATAAAAACAAAAAATTACAATATTTATACATCCAATAACTACTCTAATTACCCTTGGACCTTCCAACAATCACAAAAAGCTATCTAAAACATTGAAAGTATACACTAAGTATATTTTGTTGTACATATATGATCTAAGGCCCATGGAACAGAACCATGGTGTCTTTAATAATGTTACCTTAACAAAATAAAGGCTGATTCATCCTTCAATGCACATAAAACTCTTAAACCATGCTTCACAAATTCAAATTTTCAAATTATTCAAATTGGTGGGAAAATGCCAATTTTGAAATATAACCTACCTAAGCACTCCTAGACACTTGGATAATATTAAAAAGTGTGTACCAATATTCCTAACACCATTTTAAAACCCTAATCATTCTAATTGACTACTTATACACTTGATCATACCAAAATTGCTCAAACTAACATAAGACATGTCATCCTTATAAGGATGCTCCTGCATCACTAATGATACAAATGCAAATATAAATGAATAAGATAGTGATCAATGTATTTATACTTGTAGTTATGAGTGTTATGATATCCCCATTGGATATGAAATTTCTCATATTCCTCTACTTTTCAATGATGAAGGATTTCAAGAGTTAACAAGGATGGATTTAATCACACCTTTGCAAAAGGATGATACAATAGATATGAAAAATGGTAGAATTCATAATATAAAAAATCAATATATTACATGCATACATTATTTAATTAATTTAGAAAGTGAGTGTGCTTCTTCCCTTTTCAATGATGAAAATGTCAAAAAAATTGATTTTTCTTCCTCTATCTGTCATGATGGAAATGTTGATGAAACCAAGTGTGTGCCTTCTTATCCAAGTAATACTCATGTTAAAAATTCTATTTCTTCTTTGGATGATTCAAATGAAAATAATCAATTTTACTTCTTCCCCTCTAATTTGTGGTGAGCAAAAGGTGTGCCCTATGTCTCCCATCATCTTGATTGAATAAAAAAATAGAGTGTATATGACAATCATAAAAAATGACTACAAAACATTCATTATTAGGGGACACTTGAGTAAAGTCCCAAGTATATTTCATGTATTTTTTTCAAATATCAAGTAATGTAATTCAAATAAAATCAAAACTAGCATTGGCTCTTCTCTCCCTCCTTTAAAAATTAAAGATGAAATCGAAATTTGCATTATTCCTTCTCATGCTGTTGTAAATGAAATAAAAAATGTATCTTTTCTTCATTCCTTTGCACTTTTTAATACAAAAGAGCAAATGTTTACAATTGAAGTTTTTTACTCTATTCCTGTTGAATGTCATGATATTTTACATAACATAGCACCTTTTAATGAAAATTCTATCAAGATTTATGCTATCCAACATGATATACTTACCTCTTTAACCATGGGTACCCATTTACCAAATGTTGTAAATCCATGTGATGATCCTCCCCTTGAAAGTGTAAAAGATTCAATCATTCCTATGTTCCATGTGCATGGTAATTTACAACCACTAACAAAAGCTTCAACCTCTTATTGTGATATGATATATATTATGACTACCATGGGATATTTTCAACAACAAGTCCACACTCTTAAGTTGAAAATTTATTATTAGAGGCCATTTTTTGAGGAAATTATATTAACAAAGCAACCTATTACTAAGGATGAATTTGAGCATCCTTATCCTTCAAAATTTATTATGCCTAAGTTATCCTCCTTTTATAGTAAAGGGGATCTTAATATTAATTTAAAACAATATATACACTCTTTTAAACATTGGGTCCAAAATGGAAGCTTTATTTTAAAGGCTTTTCATTTCAACTTGACCCAAGGGGATCTTGATTGGTTTTATAGTCTTCTGAATGATTATTTATCAACTTTAAAAAAATGAAGATGTATTTATATAAAATTTTCATAATTATATCTTACCTAAGTTACCATTGGAACATTTACAAACATTGAAACAAATATAAAATGGTCTATACAAGACTATGTTAATCGATTTAAGGATGCTTTGTACTCCTTAATTTATACACCCTCAAATTTAGAAGTACAATTTATATTTAGTAGAGATATTATTCCTCCATTTAGATAAATATCATTTTATAATCCCTTTTCTTCATTTGAGACCTTATATTGGGATGTGCACAAATATCCATACACTCTAATGAAAACTCAAATCATATTGACTATCTCTTCACCAAAAACTACACATGATAAGAATTGTGTTTCTAAGGAAAATAAACAAGTTAGAAAATATCATGAACCAATCAAACACATTGTATAGAACCAAGATTATATTTCAAGTCAAAAATGATAAATGTGTTAAACAAAGGAAAGGAACATGCTTACAAATGATCTCCCATAGTAAGACCATATACCTCTACCAAATGACAACATATTCAATTTTATTGGTACTGCGATAGACCACATGATATATTACACACACTATTGGATAAATGAAAGATAAAAATTCCTCATAATTTACCTTATCCACCACAAAATTTTTAAAATGAAAAAGGACAACACTTTTAGACTTACCATTGTATTATCAGACATCGAGATAATGAGTGTTTTGCTCTTAAGAAAAAACTTACATAGTTAGCTGATTGAGGAATTATTGTATATTGAAAAGATATATCTAGACTTATTTCACATAATTCTCCTAGAGAATTGTCTAATGGGGTTGAGCAATCCCATGCTACTCCTTTTAAGGAACACATGGTCCATTTACCTTCACAGAAGACACCCACTAGTATAAGTCCTCTTAATGTACTATCTACAAGGACTGATCACTCCCACACTAATCTTACCAAGGAACCATTGGTTGATTAGGGCCGAAATAGAAGGACACATGGAGGGGATGTATCTAAAAAATATATATGGTTACCTAGACATATATATATATATATATATATATATATATATATATATATATATATATATATATATATATATATTCGTAGGGTATTTATACAAATAATTTAGAATTAGTGACAAAAACAAAATGAATATTTCCATTACCACATGATCATTATTGCCAATATTTCTTATTTCCATATGGATTTCATTGCATACGATGATTAATTCATTACCATAAATTTGTAATTTTCATTAAATTGAAATATTTTATACTATATACCATATTCAGACATCCAAAACACCTAAACATGTTTCTGCTATTGTTATTCTAAAGAAACCAAAGATTACACATAAATGGGTTCCATAAAATCCTATTCCTTCTATTACTACTTCAAGACCTTATGGTTCTATTAGACATACATAGAGCATCACATATACTAAAGAGACAAATATTGAACCTATACATGCTCCTTGGCAGTACCACCAATTCCTTTCACTAGGTTTTGAGTGGGGAGATACCTATGACCATCCTTTGGATGAGATTATAGGATGATCTTTCCTCTTCACATATTTCAAAAACAATAATAAAATAAAATAAAAATATTAAAAAATACAAAAATATTTCAGCATAAGAATGTTATATTATCTCCTTAACATGTATGTTTTAGTTTCATGTTAATGGATAACATACTAGTTACTTTTACATACACATGTATCATGCTTCTATTTGAGTGTGATATAGGCATATACAGATACATGATTTATCCCCATTTTAAATGTTGAGACTTCACTCTAATCATGTCATATGGACATTGGGGGCATCCACCTCTATGATCATGATACTTTTAGGTTATATAATTATATGATTAATTTACATTATCATGTTTTGAGCTCATATATGTACTTACACATGCCTTTATCCATGATTATATATTTCACAAGGTACTTGATCTTATATGTAATTGATTTTTTTTTTAAACATTTGATCCATGAGTTAATATGATGTGTTTATGATGGTTAGTTATAATTTCTTTTATGTACTTCTTTGAGTGTCTTGCCTTGCTATTGTCTTATTTGTTCGAGCATTTGAATATGTTATTTTATTTGCAGCCCTCACGTCTATGTGTGATTTATTTAATATTTTAATATGTCATTATTTTTAATATGGAAATTTGAATATGTTATTATTGTTTTTTTGGACATTTGAATATGTCATATCCCTTTGATTGTGTACCATTTGAACATGCCCCTTGTTTTCAGTCTCCTAAGACCATTGTATGTTGACTTGATTTTGAAGTGCACTTGTGTGTGTACTTGTTTACTTATTGATCATGTATTATTAATAACTAGAAACTACCATGATCTTTATTATGCATCTTAGGCGTTCATGTGATCACATTTTTCTATGCACTTCAATGCTACATTTACCTAGACATCATCTTCTATATGCTACATGGTTCCATTCACAAATTATATAGTTGTCTTATCTTTTTGAGTTGAGGTAACTACCAGTTTATATTTTTATCTCACCTAAAAGGGGGGCATATCAGTGGAGGCATGCCATATAGGTAGGTTCTTCACATTTGGCATAATTTACAAATTTAGTGGGGGTATGTTTTAGAAGCATGTTCTCCACACTTATTTAGTAAGGGCATGTTTTGGGAAACATGTCCTCTGCATTGGTACTTATATTAGTTTTTATATTCAGTGGAGGTATTTTTTGGAAGCATGTTACCCACACTTATTTAGTACATTCACAATTTTAGATTCAGTGGGGGAATGCTTTGGAACCATGTTCTCCATACTTATTTAATATTCAACATCTCCAAATTATAGTGGGGGCATGTTTTGGAAACATGTCCTCCACATTGGCACTTATTTAAAATTTTAGATTTATTCGTATATAGTGGGGTTATGCTTTGGAATCATGTTCTCTACACTTACACAATTTTTGAATTGACCAAAGAACAAAATTATATAATTCAAATTCACATTTATGGTAGAATTCTATACATTGGTACTATTATTATACATAGTTTCAACATGAGACATATTTAAGGTGCATATGTTTTACAACATGTGCCTAATATTTCAAACTCCAAATTAATTTCAGATTTTAAAACACTCTTAGGGTCTATCATCACCCAATAGGATGGGTTTTTATGGATTGTGTTGAGCCAATCTATTTTTTTAGTTGGTTCACTTCTGGTATGGTTGAGGTGATTAAATCACTCAATATTGACAAGTTTTTAGGCTAAAATTTGATTGTATCATCCATACTTACCAATTTGATAGTATGAGTTAACTTTGTTAAAAAATGCTCACTAGGTTATAAGTATGATTGGGTTTCACAGTTGAGCTAATCTCAACTGTTGGGTGACAACTCACCTTTGCCCCAAGGTTGGGGGAATATATGTTAAAATATCTCTTTCTCTATATCTTCTTAGCTACAGTGCTTTCCATATCTATACATATTTATCCCAATCTCAGTTTCAAAGCCTTATAATGATATATATTTTCAAATCAACTTACCAATATGCAAGGTAGTTACATCAATACATAGGTGTACTATTAAACCTTGCTCTTTTAATTTTAATATTTTAAATGATTTTAATTTTAGATTACCTACACTGATTATATACTTTTACATGCTTTTAGTTTTAGGTTAGTCACCAAAAAATCACTCAAGTTGGACTCAAGCAAAGGCAAGATGTAATTTACACACCCAGGTGCACATTTATTTTGTTTTAAACCAATAATTACATTACTAGATTAAAGGGGGGAATGTAGAATATATGTATGGATTATATATCACCTCAATCTTATATACTTGGAAAACTTAGATCTTGGTTGTTCCTCTTAGTTTTTGACCTTTCTTGCTTTTGAAAGTCTCACATCTACTCTATATTATGCACTTTGGATTATCTCTTGGTCCGACCAGTCTTATGCTGATGAACTAGACCTTATATCTTGCATAAAATGCTTAAAACCTACTTATTTTCCACCTCTACAAGTTATGAGCTTGTACCTAATTTCTTGTTCCTTGAAAATAGCATCAAGTACAAACATCTACATCAATGTAGGTGTCCTACTCTGATGTAAGTGTATAGTTCCTTAAAGTTATCTAATTTGAAAATGAAACATATAATAATGGTTGGTCTAAGTGATTTAATGTGGCTTACTTCTCAAAAGGGATTGATATAAGTCCAAGATCAACCCTCATTCATTTTTCACTTAAAAAAACTAGCACAAACTAAGGAAACCTATCAAAAACATTCAATCAAGCACTCAATAAAGCAAAAGATTTCCTATTTTCTCTTATTTTCATATCAATCATAGGAGCAATACATATACAAATATAAAGTAATGAAGGAGCAACTTAGGAGCCCAATTTTCAAAGTTACAATCTAGGCCACTTTTTAACTTACTTTCCACATATTGCATGGTTCACACACAAGCCAACATGTAAGGTATAACTACATCAGTCAAGGCCCTCTTTGGAGTATTGGATATGTAGGTAGTGTTCATTGATAGAGGGGTCTTTGGGGTTAGCTCGACACTATGTGCCCATTAACCTATTTTTACCAAGGCATCATTCAAGGGCAAAGAGGATTGAACCTAGGGTCTTGATTAATAATCTAAGAAAGATAACTTATGCATAATATATAAAGACATCAAGCAAAATATGACAAAAAACCTATAAAATCCAACTAATAGATTAAAAAATGAAGCTATATTATGGTCTAAACACTAGATTCAACATCATGACACTATCATTGATGCAAATGTATACCTTAACTCAGAACTAATGGAACCCAAATCTCTATTACATTCCTATGATAATTCTTGACCATTATCATATTCCATAACATAACATCAAACAAGACATGCTCTCTTTTATCCCATAGCTACTTTGTCCTTGCTATATTTATTACACATGCTAAATTAGGAAAATTTGTATTATTGGCTATAATTTAGTGTAAATATAAATATTGTCATTCATTCGAAATAGTTTATAAATTTATGTGTTTTTTATGAAAATACCCAAGAATCATAAAATAGAATCTAACATGATGTTTTTATTACTAGAATTTGTTATCCAACATCATGATTTGGTACATTAATTATTATCCCCATGTTGATGTGTTGTGTCATTTTCAATTATGATGATTTTGAGGATTCCCATAATTTATTATTATATTTTCATTAGTTCCCTACTTTTTATATCAAAAATGGAAACTTGCATGTTTTGAAGATAGAAACTAAAATGATATCCAACATACATACATCAAAAGTAACTCAACATCTTATTATTTGATATTCATGTAAATACTCAATCCAAAAATAAAATAATCTTCCCTCATCACTAATTTATTTCAATGGTGATTGATGTAGAGGAAAAATCTAAAACAAGTCACACTTGTTTTGTTTCAACTATCTCATATCTTGACAAAGGCTTATAGGCAACATAACTCCACACAACTTTCAAGGTTTCTTTATTCTATTTAGGGTTATTATGATAATTATCATATTAATCTAGGTCCTATTTAGTCTCTAAACCAACCCACATAACCTCTCAACAAATATTTCTCTACATAGCCTACTTCTTGTCTTTGGTCTAACTTGCTAGTAGCCTTTTACTCTACATACCTTGCTTCTTGTTTTTCGTCTAACTTGTTAGTAGCCTTTTTTTGGCCTTTTACAGTTATACAGATAGATAATAATTAGTATTGAGAAACTAATGTTATATTATAACACCTTATATTTAATTCATCCTTTCCAATTTTTTTTGTCTCAACTCCACTCCTAGATGCCATTTTCAAACACTGTTTAAACCTAATTAGGTCTCTTTTAGCCTTGTTTAAGCATAAACACTCCAAATCTGTACTCAAAGGTCCATACTAAAAAATAAACTAATAAATACTTTAGATTAGTTTAAAACCTAAGTTTTCACTAAGTTTTAGGATTTTACACTAGTGGCAATTACTAATAAACAAGATTTTGTTTTGAATACATGCGTAACCTAGTCTACACAAACCCGAGAGGGGCGATTTTAATATTTTATGTTCCAAAATAAGTTTCAAAACATTGGGAGGGTTATATAAGTTTTTTATTACTCTTAAACACCTTGTAAAATCAATATATATTCCCATTGACACCTTTGCTACACATTTTTACAATGATTTGTATTTGACTATGTGTACTTTCACTAGTATCTACAGGACTGTATTGTCCTTCTCTCAAAGAAATATGGAATAATGAAATGAAAAACATAAGAAGACAATCAAAGAACATGTAATAAACTTTCCAAATATACAATAAGCCTCATAAGTATATCTTTGTTGAGTCTTTCTTCATTAAACAATCATATATAGTCATTCTCTAATGTACACATACAAGAAACAAGGTTTGCAGTCACCTTTTTACGAATACAAGTAATTATTTTATTAGTTTCTTGTAACTTGAACATCTTATATACATTAATAAATGATATTACATGAAAAAACAAAATATTTATATGTCTTACAACTGTTCTAACTACATTAGACCTTCTAAATGTTAACTAGAAGGCTAGTTAGACATTGATCACATATACCAAATTTGTTTTTCATACATAGATGATATAAGACCCATGGTGTCTTCAATAATTCCCCCTTAACAATGTCAATATTTAATAATCCCTCAAACACACATAAAACTCTTAAGCTGACCTCTCAAATTCAAAAAATCAAATTATTAAAATTGGCAAGAAAATGCCAATTTTAAAATATAACCTTCCTAAGCACACTTAGACACTTAGAGAAGATTCCAAAGTGTGTATTATGACTCATAAATACATTAAAACACCTTAAAAATCTATATTACCACTAAACATCTTGATTAAACCATAAATTATGTAAACAAACACAAGACAAGTAATGATGCTCTTACATCATACTATTGAGGTGCAAATAGAACTCTCCATGAAAGTTCAACTAAGATTTTATTGTTCTTCTCCTCAACATTTCTCTCTCTTATTATTTATATATGTTCAATTGTATATCCTCCTAGATCTCAAGGCCTATGAGTGGAATATAAACCTCCTTGTTCTTTAACTAATGTTGCATTAGCTCTTTCTTTGAGGTTACCTTCAATATTTGGTTAGGTTATTGGAATAAAATTTTACATAAAACAAATATTTTAAACATAACAATCTCCTTATTGTCTTATAATAAGCCATACTCTTGCATTCTCATGGTTATCCTTTCTATGATTGGATCTATTGTCCCTTAAGTTGCTTCTTGTTGTTTCATCTAGTTATGGACTACCTCTTTCTTCACCTTCATATCCTTATTTTCTATGTGTTGTTCATGCATCATTTGAATGATTACATTTTTCTTCCCACTTATCAAATTTCTAGTCATCTCACCTTCCATGACAAATTCCCTCAACATACCAAACTTATTAGAAAAGTTTTCTATATTCTCCATGCTCTTTATCAAGGATAATTGACTAGACAACTCTAAAAATAACACTTTCAAGTGTTTTTTTGATAAAAAATCATGTTGGGCTGATTGCAACAACTCTTTGTTGCTTGCAATTAACACCTTAGAATGCTTCTCAACTACTACATCCTCTTCTCTCATTTCTATGGCAACTTGTACTACACCTTATTCCTCTTGGCACTTATTCTCAACTAACACACTCTTATTCTCAATGCTACAACTATTTACTTTTATAAAATATTCTTTCTCACCAAACATCATCACACTAGACTTTACCTCTTTTAATGCTTGACTATCCTTTAATGGGGTTAGTGTATGCTTGATGCCATCCTTCTCAATGGTGTACATATTGGCTCTACCATCATTTGTAGTTCTTATTTAATATTTCCATGGTTTACCAAGGATGATATGGTACACATAAATAAGAATCATATCACATAAAATTATATCTTTATACCCACCAATTAACAAGTCTACATGACATTATTTACTAACTAGGACTTGATGATTATTTTAAATCCAAAAGAATTTCTAAGTATTTAGATGATCTTTGATTTCTAATCCTAGATTAGTTACCATTATGGAATATACAATATTATCCATACTACCATTATCAAATATGACCTTACAGCATTTACCTTTACTCTTGCACATGGTCTTGAACAATGCCATCTTTTATGGCATCTCTTTCTCTTCATGGCTTATCTTCAAATAACTCTCCTAATCAACAAACTCTCTCCTATTTTAGGTTCTTCTACATAGTTTTTAAATTACTCCACACTTTTCTCTTCTTGTTAAACCACTTTATTCCTACTTTCACTCTAAGAGCTACTAGTTTGAATGTCTTTTGCGCACTCATATGCTCAATGTCCTACAAATTTATTACATTTGAATTAGTTTCTAGTAAACCCAATATATCCTCTTCCTCTTCCATATGATCTTCCATCTTTGTATCCATAACCACCTATACTAGATTGACTTGAAGTTTCAAAACTACTACCAACTTATTTACTTTGACTTTGCCATTCATTTTTATTACATGGCTATCCTCTTCCTTTTTGTTGGCGTCTACCTTTGTAACTCCTTCCTATAACTCTATTTTTTTGACTTTACCTTCTATAAAAAATTTACTCTACCTTAAATGTAGCTTTATAGGCCTCCTATACTATTCTTGGTGATAAAATGCTGATCTTATCTTGAATACTAAACTTTAGTCCATTGATGTACCTAGAAACCTTTTTTGTATCTTCCTCTATGTTTCCTATTATGATAGTTGGTTTTTAGAATTACTCTATGTAGTATTTCACTATCATGTCATTTTGTCTCAGATTTTTTAGCCTCCTAAATAATTTGGTTTTATAATCTTTAGGCATAAATTTGCCCTTTATCTTGACCACTATTCTAACCCATGACCTTTTCTTTTCCCCTTTTTCTTTCTTCTTATATTTCATCCAACCATAGGAATGCATAACCCTTAATCCTTGTCACTAAAAAATTCACCTTATTTGCATCATTCACCTATTTATAATCAAATTACTTATCCATTATTGTGATCTAGTCAATCAACTCTTCCATGTTGAGAATGCCCTCATACATTGGCACCTCCAATTTGGGCTTTGATGTCACTATAATGAATACTCTTATAAAAATTTACTCTAATTTACCTTCCTATACTTATTATAAATCTTATTATTGAGAATCCTAATCCTCTCCTTCACTTACATCACCTCTATTCATCTCTCTCCTCTGAGCCAATTCTATGGCTTACAATCTAGCTTGCAAGTTTCTCACCTCAACAACTAGTGCATCAACTACTTGCAACCTTATTATGGATATCAATAATCTATGTAATATATATTACATGTTTTCTCAATATCCTCCCAATATATCCTAATATATAATAACAAATTATGTAGAGGAAAACTCTAAACAACTCATACTTGTTCTATTTCAACTATCTTATATCTTGACAAAGGCTTATAGGCAACATAACTTCACATAAATTTTAGGGTTTATTTATTATAATTAGTGTTATTATGATCATTATAATTATCATTTAGGTCATCTTTGTCTCTTAAGCAACCCACATTACCTTTAAATAAAACCTACTCTACATATCCTACTTCTTGTCTTTGGCCTAACTTGCTAGCCTTTTTATTTTGCCTTTTACAGTTATACATACAAGTACTGATTGGTATCAAGAAAATAAGGTTATATTATGACACCCTATATTTAATTACTACTTGAAATAAAATTTATTATCTTAAATCCACTCCTATATTCCATTTTTAAACACTATCTAAACTTAATTAGGCCTCCTTTACCCCTGTTTAAGCATAGTCACTCCAAATTTGTACTCAAAGGTCTATACTGGAAAATAAACTCAAAAATACTTTTGATTAGTTGAAAAATTAAGTGTTGTTTTAGAGTTATAAATGATTTCATGGTGATGTAATTGTTATTTCCATGTGAGTGGATGAAGTGCCTTGATAGTCTAAGTGATAATGACAAAGTGTGAAATGTGTTTGTCCTAGTATGCTTGGTTGATCTTCTATTTTGGCATGGTTAGAGATGATTAGGGATGAATATGAAGTATTATAAATGTGAAATAGGTCCCATAATTTTTTTTTTATGCTTTGAGTGCTTGTGTGCATTATTTGATTTCATCTAGTTGATCATTTTTTTCATCTAGACATTTTGGGTCTAGTGGCAGAAAATTTGAGTAGGTAATTTGCTAACATCATAATTTCCATGTGTGGATGAGTCAGGGGGATTTGGTTATATGGTTATGATAAAATTAGTCCATATTTAATATGAAATAAATTTTATGTCATGAAATAAATCATGATAAAATATATGCAAGTGCAAAGTTGGCCTCCTAGGCAGTTTGACAATGTTTTCCCATACTTAGACAAATTTACATGTGGTAAGAAAAAGCTGAATAAGCATATTGATGAAGTTATATTTAATAAATGTGGTAGTTACAAAAGGATTTGATCATATAAGTTTGTTAAATTTTTTTCCTAGTTGATATGCACTAAATTTTAGGTCATGGAATGAAGCACTTCAAAAGATATGCATGTGCAAAGTTGGCCTTCCAAGTAGTTTCAAACATAGTTGGCTCTATGGTATAAAAATTTGAATGAGTAGATTAATGGAATTATATCTTACATTTGTAAAAGTTTTATGAGTAGGTTGATACATGAATATATTTTCATATATGATTAGATCACATGGATCAAGTTTTAGGTCATTATATTGATCAAGGAAAAAGTTATTAAGAAGAAAAGATGGCCTTCCAGTCAGATAGGAATGGTCCCCATAGTCTATTTTGCATGATGTTAAAGATCAAGACCAGATGGAGATATAATTTCTTGAGGGTGATAATATAGTGAAAATATATGGTACATTTTAATTCAAATGAGTCAAAGTGTTTGTTGGTTAACAAAGATAAAGATTGAGCTCCTTACAAAAGGATCAATGGAGCGTGTTTGTTCCAAGGTGTCAAGAAGCAATGAGATGAGGACAAGTGTTCAAAGTTTAACATTGAGAAAAGGTAAAAATTAGGATTCTTATAAGATTTAATATTTAGTGAATGTTCATACATATATAGATAAATGGTGTGTATTGAGCGAGATGATTTCAAGGTGTCTAATGTTTAACACAAATAAATATCGAGCTACTTACAGAAGATCGATGGAGCACATTAAGTCAAATAGTCAAGATGAAGATCCAATGATGAGAGATGAAATTTAAAGTTCAATTTAATTTAAGGAAGATTGATGGTATGTGTTTAATCTAAGATGCGATGACATGATATGAGGACAAGGTGTTTGAAGTTTAAATGTGACTGTTGGGATTTGATTATTGAATTTTACAAAGGGAAAAATAAGTGATCTATATTTTGTCCATAACATTTTGATCTAGGATGAATTTTATGGTGTTATAATCATAAAATATTAAGAGGAATCCAAGATTAATCCATTAAACCTAGTTATATGGTTTGAATGTTTGTACAGTCAAATATATTGAGCTCAAAAGTTGACTATGTGTTCGACTATGTTCTATAAGTGACCCAAGAAGGATATTTGAGCTCATTTTGATGATATATAAATATATCATGATGAATTAGATATTTGAGAGTGTTTTAGACTCCATGAATATGATTTTTATGGTATTTTTAGGTTTGACCAATTGATATTATATATGAACAATACTTAAGAATTTGACTATGTGTTTGTTCATAATGTTCATGTGTACCAGGTCAGTGTTTGAGTTGTTTGAGCATACACATAAGTGAGAAGAGATGAATTTGATAATTTTAGGATGTATAAGGGGAAATAAATATTGGAAACATTTATTTTAAAGTGGTTTTATGTTCTTTTTTTTCTCAATGAAGTGTTAAATGGGTGAATAGGTCTCCATGAGACTTATAAGAGCTACAAGGGCCTAATTGAAAGGTGTAGTTACTTAAGAGTGACCCATAAATGTTATATCCAACCTATGAAGATTTTATTGAGTTATGTATTTATATTATATATTCCTTAAGGTTTAAGTCATGCATAATAGCCAACCAAGATGTTGATAATCATGAAGGATCTATAAATAGTGAAACTAAATAAGATGGTTTTTAGACTTGTGTGAGGGGAGTAAAGCCTAGCAAAGGAGATAACCTTTGAAAGAGAAGGTATAGGCCATTGAGGACCATCAAAGAGTGAAAATGATAAGTCATGATTAACTAATTAAGTTGGTTTAGGAGGACAAATAGGTCATTAGACCTAATGATCTTAGAGGAGGCACAATGAGCAAGTATCCCTAAAGGTTGTTTGAGAGAGTGTGTATTGTGTGCAAGGTTGGTGAGAGATGTGTGAGAATTAGAGTGAAGAAGAGGGGAGAGATAATGTGCCTAGTGGATTGGTTGATGAGTAGATAAAATAAAGGACTGTGTGTATGACCTATAGGTCATATTTTTGATGTCTGAATAGTGCTCTTGCAAGTTAAGGATGAACAAAGGATATATGATGTCTATGTGAGTTTGGTGGTTGATCTGAGAGGCAGATCAGAGTGTGGAATATTTTATGACCATTTGGTCATGTTATTGATGTGGTGACAACATTATTAATAAGAAGTGTAGAGTGATCCAAAAGGTGGCTTTAGATGCATTGAGAAGGTGTGTTAAAGTGAGTGTGAATAAAAGGTTTAAGAGTGGGGTTATTTGGGATATGTAGTGTGTCCTAATTGATATTTGTGGGTTGGTTCAATTATGTAATGTGATTTGGATGATAGGGAGAGTTAAGTTAAAGATTGAAGGTTAAAAGTGATAATTAGAGGTTCATCATTAGGTGTTGAAGATATTAGTTGAATGGTGGAGATATTCATAGATGTTATTGTGGTTGCTCAACATCTAGGGGTTGAAGCCTCTTTGCAAGGTGAAACTTGTTAAAGGTCTAGTTGTTGTGGTAGCTCAACTAGAAAGGTGTGTTATCTCCTTATGGGATTGAAGTCTCACTAAAATAAAGGATGGTAGTTCCTTGATCAGTTTTAGCTAGTATAAATTAGATCTTATCATTATAAGACTGTAGTCCATCTTGTAGGGTTTAGTGCATTTTATCCCCCAAGAGGGTTTCCCATGTAGATGTTGTGTTGATGTGATGTATGTGATTTAATGTTTATGTTGCTAGATTAAGTTGATGAATGGTGGAATGGTTTTGGAATTGAATGTGCATTGTTTTATACTAATTTAGCCCCATCTTAGTAGCTACTTTCAACAAGTGTTCATCAATTTTTAGAATTTTCCACCAGTGGCAACTCCTAATAAATAATATTTTGTTTTGAAACCCTAATATAGAGTTAACCTAGTCTACATAGACTTGAGAGGAGAGATCTTAATATTTTATGTTCCAAATTGAGTTTTAAAGAACTATGAGGTTAGATAAGTTATATATTCCCCTTACCTTGTAAAATCAATAGATATTCCCCTTGACACCTCTGTTATACATTTTTACAATGATATGTATTTGACTGTGTTTACTTTCACTAGCATCTACTAGACTATATTATCCTCATCAAAAATAAATATGGAAATAATGAAATGAAACACATAAGAACACTAAAATAATATGTAATAAACTTACCAAATACATAATAAGCTTTATAATTATATCTTTATTGAGTCTTTCTTCATTGAATAATCATATAATATCATTCTCCAATGTACACATACATGAAATAGGGTCTACAATCACCTTTTTACCAATATGAGGAATTATTTTATTAGTTTATTGGAACTTGAACATCTTACATACATGAATGAATAATATTACATGAAAAACCAAAAAAATTGTGTCTTAAAACTATTCTAATTACCTTTGGACCTTCCAAAAATCACTAGAAGGTTAGTTAGACATTGAACACATATACCAAATTTGTTTTTCATACATAGATGATCTAAGACCCATGTTATAGACCCATGGTGTCTTCAAGAATTATCCCATAATAATTTCAAGACTAAATCATCCATCAAACACACATAAAACTTTTAAACTAGCCTCTCAAATTAAAAAATTCAAATTATTAAAATTGGTGTGAAAATGCCAATTTTAAAATATAACCTTCCTAAGCACACCTAGACACTTGGAGAATATTCCCAAGTGTGTATTATGACTCATAAAGCACCTAAAACACCATAAATAAACTATATGGCCACTAAACATCTTTATCAAACCAAAAATTATGTAAATAAACATAAGACAAGTAATGATGCTCTTGCATTAGTGATGAGGGACAATGTAAGAGTTTTTTAATAATGATTTCATCTTGTATTTTGGTAGGTTATCATTCACCTATTGATTTTGGATACTTGATCTTGAATTTTCAATTCTTCGGGTGAAGATCTGGATGGATTTTCTAAAAATTTCCATTCTAATACCCATTAAACTTGTAGTAATTACAATAATTATTAGGTTTACACATTCTCATATCAAATGTATCCTTATCTCCTTGGAGTCTATCTATAGATACCTAAATATGGTCACATGTACTTGAAAATTTTCATTATTAACATATCTTAAACCACATGACTTTTGACCAAATACATGAATCTTATTCACCATTTCTCTAAATATTTATTAGTATGCGGGTTTGACCCCTAAGTTTTACATAACTACTAAGAATTTCAGCCTCAATGTTAAAATCTCTCTATAACACTCTCAAATTATTTGCCATCTTAGGATAATTTCCATTGATTTTATGGGATAAGTCCACTCTAGGTAGATAGTTTTACCACCACATACTTATTCAACTAGTTTGGTCTCATCCTTGCACCATTTAATGACTAGTTTATAAATTTAAAATATTCTTATGGGTATTCCTACATGTTTCATAAGGTAGGATAAAGGAAATTGTTCAAAGGTTTTAAAAACTCATTAAAAAGGGACTTGATTTATATTTGGTACCTATATTTTACCCCATTTCACATTAAAAATTTTTGCCCTATTTTTTCCAAATTCAAAATCAATCACTAGAATCAGTCTCAACTCAAGTATACATCATCTCAAATCAAGTAAAGAGATAACATTGTCAAGTATTAAAGGCCATATTTTTAGCTAAATACATATAGTCAAGGAGCATAATTGCATAATCACTCTAGTGGGTGAACTAAATGTAGTTTATTCCATCCTCAAAATATCTATATATCTAGGAAGTGGTCAATCATCAAGAGGGTGGTTGGGTTCAATTGAATCCATTGCACTTCCCCTCTCTTTTTGAAGGTTTATTATACTTATGAAGATCCCTAGGGTTTCCAAAAAAGAGAATAAAAATGGCAATCTCCATGTGACATAAACAAAACAAAAACATCTTAGCCTACTTAGAAGACACAGGTGTAGAAGGCATATAAATCATTGTTTGACCATATTTAATGTAGATAAGTCCAAAATCAAAGGACAAGACTGATATATGTTTTTTCCAAGGAGTATAGACCTATTACAAAAAAAAATTAGATACTACTTATGATCTTAAATAGTACAATACTATTTTACACCATTGCACACTAATAAACTCTACCCTATTTTCCCCATATTAAGGATCAATCACTAGGACTGGTATTAAATCAAATTTGAATCATCTCAAATTAAGTCAAGAGTTAACATTGTAAGTATCAAATGCCAAATTTCTAGCTGCGTACATATAGTCAAAGAACATAATTGCACATTCACTTTATGTGGGATAACTACATGTGGTTTGATACCCTCCTTAATGTATTTGGATATATAGGAACCAACATCCATCAAAAAAGTAGAGGACAAAAATGTAGTGGCTAAAAACATAGAATGAAAAATGCAGTGAAGATAAAACGTATCAAGAAAAAAATGTAGCAAGGACAAAATATTGCAGGAACAAAACATAGTAAATGATGCACTCACACAGAAGATGACATAACTTTCAACTAAATGTCTAAACTCATGATATCACATTTTCTTCTATTATTTTTATTATAAATTTGGTGCATTACTTTTCCACCATGAAATGTTATTTATTATCATAGAAATAAACTAGATAACAAATAAACAATGTGATAATCACTAAAATGTCCCAATTATGCTCTTCATGACATTTTTGCAACATTACCAATACCGTTATGTTTTTCCTCATTATGTTTTATCCTCACAATATTTTTATCATACTAGATTTTTACTGCTATGTTTTTTACCATTACATTTTTGTTTGCTACATTATTAGATAGAGCCATAGGAACCAGTTAATCATCAAGGGGTTGTTAGGGTCAACTCATCCCATTACATTTTCTCTCTCTTTTTGTAGTTTTATTACTTTCACAAAGACCCTTGGTGTTTACAAAGAAAATAGAATAAGAATAGTGATCTCCACATGGTACAAAAAAATTGAAACATTTCAACCTACTCATAATACATAGGTGTAGAATGAAAAATAATCATTATTTCACCATAGTCAATGCAATTAATTCCATAGTCAAAATACATGATCAACATGTGTTGTTGTCCAAGGAATGAAAACCTATCTATAAACATTTTTAAGTCTTGGTTTTGATCCTAAAAATTTACAGTCCTATATTATGATGATTTTCACTGTCAGACATTAGAAACAAGCAATCATAAATTAAGATCTAAGCTCAGTTTATTTTTTCTAGTATTTTCTAGAAATAACATGTTTATGTATTTAACAAGTTTAAATTAGAATTATTGAAACTTTTTAAATCTTTATCACTATGACATTTAAAAGTTTTATATTTATTAAATAAAAAATAAGGTATAACATATTAGTGAAATTGTAAATTTTGAAGCATTTATGGTTTTGATTTTTTATCCTATGGTTTCAAATTTTCCATGATTTTCCATGTAAAAAATTATTTTCTTTTGATTTGGGTTTCAATTTATTTTTCTTTCTTTTATTTATTTTTAATAATTTGTTATGGTAGTTGTAAAAATCATAGGATCTTTTGTTCTAGGTAGAGTGGTCTTCAATTTTACTTGAGTCATGGTGTGATGGGTACTAGTCCAATATTCAAGCCATTAGACAACACTACTTATGGAATTTAGTTTTCACGCACCTCACAATATATCATAAGCACATAAGGTTTTTTATTTTTCAGCCGTAGGAATCTTTTTCTCAATTTGTCTTTATATTTAACTACTAAGTGATTAGCTTCAAGAAGTTACTCTCAATGTACCCTAGAGATGAGATAGTGTAGCTATGGGATGGAATAATCCTCTGTAGTTAATGAAATTTGAGGCTTGTTCACTATTTTATGACTTGGATTAGTATATATAAGAGCCTAAAAATCCAACACACCTTGTCTAATCATACCCCTAATGCCATTTAAAAATTTAAGTATCAACACTCAAATTATGGATATATTGAAAAATCAAGATAACCAAATTATCCTTTTGAAACCCTATCCACCTACCACACATTTTATTGATGATGTTTGTAAGCATATTAAATCAAAATTATCTAAGGATTGTGCTTGTTAATCCCTTCAAAATCAAACAACTACTATGAGAGGATCCATAGAAGAGTTGGGAAATAGAAATCTATATTTTAGTTTAAGGATTACATCGCTTGAAAGTAAGATCATATATAAAAATAATATAGAGAATTCAAGTGTTAATCATATATATATATACATCTCTATCCAAATGTTTTATACCTAAAAATACTTCATATCAATATTGAAGCCAAAACTTGATATATCTATAACTAGTAATTCAAAAAGTGTACATAAGGCAAATAAAAGTTCAAGTGATATTCTACAAAAAATTGTTCAAAACAAGATGATCACTCTTCTTCATATACATTATATAAAGAGAACAAAATACTATTGTGAATATCATAGAATGAAGACATCATTCAATTTTTTTTGGGGATTTTAAGAACATAATAAAATGTATCATTGATAGTGGTGATCCTATACTAAATCAATCAATGAAACTATAGACATCCAATTCCTAAAACCATTTGTGTTAAAAATGTCAATCTTACTCGAATTACACTCAAATGCACATTTTAGGTTAAAATCCATAAAACACCACAAATGGTTCAAACTTGTCACTTATAAGTGCCAATTTATGTCAAAAGTATCCCTAAATAGGATAATGCATTTTATTGGCTAGCTAACTTTGATCAGATCATTTCGAGTCAAAATGATAATTTCACCATTTAGTGCTCTGAATCACTCTTTTCTTATAATTCATTGGCACACATCAAGTAACTTTGTTATTTGGTGTTGGCAACATCCTAAATGGAAATACAACTTCAACACATCTAACATCACCTTCCAGTTCCTCTCCAGTCAAATTATGATCTAGTAATATGACTTTCTGACCATTTTAATTAATTGCGCACCAATTTCCAAAAAATTACACTAAACTTGATTAAACTTACTTAAGCTAATTAATCCAAATTAAGAGCTTAATTAATAACTCCATATATCTTTTTGAATATCTCATTATTGAAAATTGATTTTGAATATTTGCATCACCTAGTGACATCATCTATGGGGTGGCATCCATCAAGCCATAAGTGCATAAAATATCAATATTATGGGTCACCCTTGCCTAGTTAATGCCTCCCATGCCTCTTTAATGCTAATTTATCTTGAGGATATTTATGATTTTAATTCTAAATATTAAGATTATCCATGGCCACACATCTCAATCTTGAGATGGATGGTCATGGTTGATCTTGACCAATCTCAAAAATCTATAAATAGAGAGGCCATGGACATGAATTTTAAAATTTAATATTGCAAAGTTATAAAGTTAAATTGTTTCCATAATCCTTTGCATTTGATCATTGATTTTGTTTGCAAGCTTCATTGATAGGCTAGTTTAGTGATTTGGAATCATGAGCCTAGGTTTTATGGAGTGTTCTTGAGACATTGGAGGACTTTACCACCTTTGTTAACAAAGACAAGGATGCTTGATCAAGGGAGAACATGATTTTGAGCCACATGGGTATATGAATCCATTTGGGAAGGTAATATGATGTTTGCTTTCTTTCATTTGTTTCTTGCTATCCTTGGTAATTCCCATAGGAAGAGATAGGCTTAGTTAGTTAATTATTTATGCATTTTTAATGATTTATGGACTAATATTTGAATAAATTTATTTATAATCCTATCTACACAAACAACCTCCTCACACTATGATTTCATATCCTAAGGAATAGGTGAAAAAATTAAAAATTAAAAATTAATAAAAATAAAGGTTATAGAAATAAAATTTAGAACACGAAAGGTTACAAAAGGTAAATTAGAACAAGAAAGGTTACAAAAGACAAATTTAGGGAAATAAAGGTTACAAAATGAAAAATTAGAACAATAAATATTATATAAATTATATCAATAGAAGTTACATAAGGATAATTTAGATAAGGAGATGTTACTAAAGGATTGAATACCAAAATTGAAGTTGTCAAAACTCACTCAAGATAAGCAAAGCAACATATTTAAAAAAGAGTTTTCATGAAGGGGTTCAAAAGACTAATGGTAAAAATGTGGTTTTTAAGGACTAAAACACAATATGTAATTCATGCATAGATGACCATGATAATATTGATACTAAAAAATCTATGATTATATCTCTAACTCAAGAAATTAAAGGTGAAACCATTTCTCTTCTTAGTATTCAAGAAGTGATACCTGAATCTTCTCCAGTTTTAAATGAGATGCAATATCTTGATAATGGTGAAAAAACTCAAGAGAAAATGAAATCCAATCAGATGATTCCAATAAATTTTGTATTTGGTTTTACATATATAGATGAAAAATATGATAAGAGTGGCATACCACAATGTTTAGACATAGAGGATGATTATGATTATGATAATCCTAAGGATTGGTATAATGAAATAGGAATCAATCAAATCAATGATTTTCAAAATAATGATAAAATAAAGGATTCACCAGATGATGGACATAAGTGATGGTATACCTCTACTTGATCACATAGATAGGCCATTCTCTTATTTGATACAAGACCCACATTACGACATTCCATTGATGAGATCAATGATATTAGGAAAAATGACATTGTACATATCTTCTTAATGATTGATTAATTTAATTATCCATTATATTATTCTATTTGGGCACTCATGTTCATATGAAATTACATAGACCTTGCTCCTAGCCCTTGGCTTTGTTTTATTTATCCTTTAATTGTATATCATAATTTAGACATCGATGAAACTCATCCCACAATGACTATAGTGCACATTTGTTGTGGCATGCTAATTTATCATTATTTCATATTAATTATCTATAAATACTTTGTATTTAATTTAAGATTACATGATTTCATATGATTATCTCTACATATTACATGATCACACATTGATTCTTTCCCACTAGGGGAATGCAAATTCTTCTCTCCACATATGATATTGAGCTACATTATTTTAATACACATATATAGTGGGGGAACATTTATTTATTTCAATATTTATCCACATTTACATGTTATCACATCTATTCCACATAATGACTTGACATATATTTTTTGTTAATTGCATAACATGCACTAATTCTTCCAAGAATTAGTAAACCTATTTTTTGACCTTTTGTTATTCTCCTGTTTGTGTTCATAGTTCATTGGTCTTAGCACAAAAAATTACCTTGGTGGTAATCTTAGTTTGTATGACAAACTAAGACTTGAAACCACCATTTTTTGAAATACCATGTCTATGTGAGTCAAATTTGTATTTTACACTTAGCATGAAAGTGGAGTTATGACCTCTTAATTTGCATTAGAAACCTAAATCTCTCATCTCTCTTATCCTGCTCCAGGGGTTCACCTATATGTTTTTTACATATGGGATCCTAAAACCTATCACATTATAATGGCCAATACCTAATGGTAAAGTTTCATATATAACACTTGACCTTAAAGTGGAGTTTTTGTCACTTCCACTCATGTGGCATTTTTGCCTACCAACTCCCTACAGTAACTTTGAGGCATCATTTTGAATTACATGCTTGTTGTAACTTTAGGAACTATCCCATCCTATCCTCCTCAATCATGTGGATAAGTTTCATGTTTTTATCTTTGAGTGAAATGCATTTTTAAGGCACTTATACCAAGTCTCTAAAATAGGGGTTCTCTGACTTGATCTAGTCTCTCAATTTGTCCTATGGGCTCATCTAGGTTTCCATTCTATTTTGGACTCTATATAACCTACTCCGTCATCTTCTTCTAGCCCATTCGATCAAGTTTATTGTTTTAAATTTCTCTTAAAAATGATTTCTTAGCTTATATTTCATACTTGTAAAATCTCACTCTTCTAAGTAAAAAACTTGTAAAATCTTTTCGTTAGGTCTACCTAAGTGCAAAATTACTTACCTAGTTTTAATCAAGCATTTTTTGATGTTTTGGTCTAAGTTCAAAATTTATTTAACTCCCTAGACCTAATCGTCCCCAAAACACAATTAGGTCTGGGAGGGGTCCTTTGTAAATCCCCTTGTTATTTGTAGAAAATACTCCAAATGGGTTTAGAAGGGAGTTTGGAGAGTGTCATAGTTATAATCAGGGATTTCATCCCCAATTATATCTTGATGTCAATGTGGTCAAATTTTTAGTTTTATGTGGGGTATTAGGTCCCCAATTCCATTATGGGCTTTGGCATGGGCATCATCTAGTTCTAGTTAGGGTTGAAACCTCGATTAGGTCAGGGGCCATCCTTGATCAGATTTTCCTTTATTATCCAAGCCCTAGAACCCAATTGGGTATGGGATCCCTTCCTCCTATGATTCACATGGAATTTCCATTAGATATTATTATGAACATTTTTTCATGAATTTACCCATGAAAAACCTTGAACACATCCCTAGATGGGTTTTTAAGCCCCCACAACACCATATATTAAATGTGGGACCATTGGATAGAAGACCTGAAGAAGTACTATGGGGTCCTAATCCTAGTTGGGTCTTGTCCCCACCCCAAGTTTTTTTCCCACCAAAAGCCTTTGTCAATGATTTAAAAACTTTTGGTATGTTCTATGGCCTTTGGGATTTTCAAATTTGGGTTTCTTGCCATTTTGGCCCAATACATGTAACATGGTTTAAAAAAATACGATTTGGTATTTTAAGTGTTTCAAATGCATCCCTCAGTTCTACTCAAGATTTAAAAGCTCAATTATAACTAAAGGTCATACAATTTAAAAAGGAAACCATTTTCTTAAGAATAAAATCTTGATCCCTACCAAAAGCCTGAATGTCTATCGAGGGTTTTTCAAGCAAATTTTGGTTTTTATAATGTAAATTTTGATCCAAGAGGCAAAAATTGAAATCATTTACATCACTAGGAAGATGGTTCTATCTTAGATGCAATAGTACCTTTAATTTTTCTTGGATATCCCTAGTTTAAAACCTATTTGAATTTTAGTGTCATATTTAGTGTTTAGGCTTTTTAATTCATCTTTTTCACTTGATTTTGGTTTTTTCAAAGGTGAAATATGAAAGTGATGGGATTTGGAGGAAGATGAGGTAGTTAAGGGAATTAATGGTGGTAGTTAGGAATTTTAGAGGGAAAACTCCCTCCCTTGGAAGCTACAACCTATATATATTAGATGTTTTCCATTATAAATGAGATGGATCTTTTCTCTATCTCAAGGGACATTGAACAAGTCATCTATTTCTGCATTTCTCTTTTATTTTCTTCCCTCTCTTATTTCCTTGGGGAAATGTTTTCAAAACTTGTATTAAAATGATAAGTTTAACTCTATTGTGCTGTCAAGAAAACATCCTATTCAATACATACAAGTTGTGGATGATTTATTTTACATTTACTTATGCATGCAATATGATGCTATTATATTATTTTTTACCAACTCTTCCATCCTTAGACTCTTTCATTGGCTCCATAACTATTTATGCATATGATGGACAAGTGAGAAACCAATTTCATGGGTTGCATTTGATCATATGATTCTAGATTTAGCTCTATTTTCCTTTAGGATTTATTTCACTTTTCTCTTCCTCTTTTTCCCTTTTTTTAATTAGTTAGTTATCTAGGGTTAGAGTAGTTTTTATAATTAATCTAATTTTATTGTTATATTTTGATTGCAAGTCATTTTAATTATAAAAATGCATTTTTGAATGGTAATAATGGAATGAATGACTGGATATCCAAATAAATTACATAAATATTGAAAATAATACTAAATGTCAATTTATAATTATTCAACCTCTGAATGAATGCATGTTTTGTTATTTTAAACAGTTCCATGAAACCCATATCAAAAAAACAATAAATCAGCATCCTTAATGTTCAAATACCCAAAACACACTAAAATGAAGTATAAAATATGAAGGTTGAACCAGTATAGGCCCCTTAAATGGAATGATCAAAATGAGCCACTGAGTGAAGATCAATGTGTCTAGACTTGGTAGATACAAACCTTGAGGAGATTCCCTAGAATATATTTTCAAGAGAGGCAAGTCACGAGATGAGCCTAGTTGTTTTTATCATGTCAAGATGACCATCAACATTTTTTGTGCTAGAAAGAGGGACCAAACTTGTAAATTTAAATTTTCATATAAAATTTAAACTTTAAACATATTAGAGATTTGCCCAAGTAGGTTTATAAGTTTTGAGACCAAAAAGCTAAATTTAAGATCCACCTATGGATTTTTCTTGGCTTGGTGGAGGTGGATACCCTGTAAACATTCCAAGGCTTAGTTATGAGTTTCCCAAAGATATTGATGAATTATATTAAAAATATACACATAATGGGATTTGGATAGTAAAATAACATATTCAAGAATTTAAGGATGCCATAATCAGGACTTAAACCCAACATTAAGATGTTACTTATTGTAGACACCAAAAATCTATACACCTATGATCCTAAATGTAAAAGTTACCTCTAGACCCTTTACAACCCATTTTGGACCATCTAACACCTCTTAGGCCTAACCCATCTATTTTTACCTTATTTCACCAAATAGGGTAAACTTGACAATTAGGTCCCCTTTCCTTTTGGACCTTGACTATCGATGGTTAGCCTAACAGTCGATGATCACCGTGACTGTCAACAGTTAAGATCCACCTCCTTAACCTAATACATGCAAACATTCACTAACCTATCTCTAAATATAACTTCATCTAAATTGTGTTGTGAGCCTTTGCATGTATTAATTATATTTATAATCCCTAGTTACACCTTCACTTCTACCTCTTTCTTAAGCCTCTAAAAAAGAGAGGCCTTGGAGGTCTAATGGATCTGGAATTATTATCAGGAGCTCAAGTACTCAAAGTTTTATTTTGTAGGTCAACCAATGTCATCTACATTATCAATCCATTTCATTAAGAGCTGACTTTACATCGCCTCTCAACCAAACTTCTAGGCACCGTTACTCTATCAAAATTAAGCCAAATCCCACCTACAGGTCAATTATGCCAACTACTCATCCAGCCCACTTCTGGTAAGACAAGCCCTTGTTTGTTACTATTCATGTGCTTTATTTTCATTTTACAATTGATTTAGCCTTTACCCAGCCCCCATAATTCATTTATGAATCCTATCATCTTGATGTTGATTAAACCTAATTTTGGCATAGTCAACCATCGATGATCAACATAACCATTGACGGTTAGGCATAACCGCTGATGGTCAACCCAACTGTCGACAATCACCTATGGCAGAAAAAACTAACAAGATACTTTAACCCATTTATACTTATCCAAATCTACTTTTTAGAGTTTTTAATTGTTCACAGACCCTTTTCAGACCTTCTGAGCCATACCATGACCCATTAGTACTAGCACTAATTAGTTTATCACTAATTTGATCATTCTAACATATCTCTTTATCATTATATTCTTATTATCAGTTTCAATACCTTTTGATCATTGATGTAAGTACTTTATTTCTATTTTAATAACTTAATTATTCTAAAATAGTGGATTGACAACCTTTAAAGAAGCTCTCACTTTTGGGGTCTAGCTAGTGCTAGGCAATCCACTCACTATCTTTCTAACAAATAAGTTTGCTTTAGTGTTTTATTATCTATAGGTCATCCTCCCAAGCCAAAGAGGAGCTCTTCACAATCTTTTGATTCAATGCTTGCACACTTTTTATTAGGTATTCCTACCATAACCTATATTTCTAGTTTTACTACCTTATTCTGAATAATAGCAAAATTTGAGTGAAACATTTTGGCACGCTTGATGGGACACTAGAGTCTCTACTCACATTTTCTTTGAGTTTGTATGATATTATCTCTATCTATGCTCATAATTGAAACTAAAATATCTTTTAGGCTTAAAATTAACTACATCTATTGTTTGCATTTAATATTAATTCACTTTGAAATTAAAGCACAAGAATATTATAGTAGCACTACTTTTGTTGCATACACTAGCCAAACCTATCAAACATGAAAACAATATAAGACAAGTCACAAATATATTTCATCACCTAAAAGTCACCTTACCCTTTCTCAGTAATCCTACTTGGAGGTCACTACCAAGGGGAGGACCAACTTAGCTCTCTTGTTGAGTATAAACTCTGGATATCAATATATATTGGCTAAGCACTTGACACCCTTATTGCTATGATATGTGAAGTGAGGGGGTAGGCCCCAATACCAAGCCATAGATTTATTCCAATCTATATTCTTTTGAGCACCTAAACAACTCAAAACCAACCATAAATTACTTATATAGTACCTAACCTACAAGCCAACTTCTATCACACTTTCTTATAAACTTAAGGCATAAGCCAAAATCAAGATTAAAACTAACCTTTAAGTTTAATTTAATTTATAGTGTGTGTCTAAATTTCTTTGATCATTTTATTACTTTACCTTTACTTAAGTTGTGAGGAATCAAACTCTTTTTGGTAACCTTCTACCATCTTACCTTCACTTACCTCATCTTTGTTGCCTTGTTCAATGGGGATCCCATTTATATTCTCTCCAAAAAATCCTAACTTCATTAGACTCCTAGAAGACAACCTTATTACCTTAGAAGGTTACTTTGCATCAAGAGCCACTTATACCCCCAAACCTACCTACAACCAACCCAACCTTACCTACAATCAACCCAACCATGCCTATAATCAATAGAACCTCACTTATAATCAAACTAACCTCACATAAAATCAACCTAACCTCACTTATAACCAACCCAACCTTGCCAAAAATCAATTCAACCTTAACTACAACCATTTGATAACCCTTCAAAAACCACTTGATCATCACCTCAACCAGCCAATAACCTTTGAACCCTTATTAGACCCTTGTCATAACCCACCTCAACTATCTCAACCTCACCCATCTTTGGGTTACCCATCCCAACTATTATATCAATTACCTCAACCACATCAAAATTTTTATTACCTTCCTCAATCATCATATCAATCACCTATACCCCCTTTATGCCAACCTTATTTATCTCAAAACCAAAACTTGGTCTATCCCCCTAGTCATACCACCAACAACTATCAACCCAATCACTATCAACCTAATTTATCAACTTAATCAAATCAAACCAATAATCATCCAACCAACAACTATCAAACATAATTTTCTAACCAATTAATCTTATCACCCTTATCTATGTTATCAAACCTATCAATCCAACCTACCTTACCCATGTTCCCAACCTTATCAACCCCATCAAATCCAACCAATAACTATCAACCTACCATATTGAACCAACCAAAATTTTTAAACCACCCAACCATATCAAACCTACCCACCATATCAAATAATTCAAATCTATTAAATACCTCAACCTTACCCAACATCTCAAATAAACCTACCTTATCTACCTTATCCAACCAACCAAACTTTTTAAACCCACCAATCTTATTAAACCAACAAACCTCACCAAATCAAACTAATAACTATCGACCAAAGTTTTCCTACCTACCAACCTTATCAAGCATACACAACCCATCAAATCACTCAAACTTATCAAATCAACCAAAAATATTCAGCCAACCAACTTTACCAAACCAATTGATTAGCTTGCAAACTCAAGAGCCATTGGTGACCCTCTTCCTAGGTAGTATACCCCACTGGAGGAATCATATTCCTTGATCCTTGACACAGTTTTAAGGGGTTCTATCATTAGACTTCCTCAAATCAAACCCATCAATACTTATCTTCCAAAACCCATTTGGTTCATAGAGAATGAGTTTTTTTACATATCATCATACAAACGGACATGTGGTAGATAGATGTGGGTCTTTTAAGATGATCATCTAAAACATTATCAATCAAAAGGAGTTTCCAAAAAATATTCTCTGTGTTGCCCCCAACCTAGCCTTGATTGTATTCAAGAAATCAATCATTGAACCTATTTTTACACCCATTATTTTGTAAGCCCATGACCAAAGCCCTTAAAACAATAAGGTCCCTTCATTATATTTGGTCCTTAGCGCATCTATAACTAGGGGAACTATAATCAAAACCCCAACCGATCTAATTGTTAAACAAGTGCACCCTTTTCAAATTCCTTTTGAAATCATCACTAAGGAAGAATCAACCTTAAACCACCCACCTATTGACCAAGAAGAGCCTTCTCAACTTTAATTTAAAAACATCATTAAGGAAACCAACCCACCTCTTCTACTTCCCATTCTCATGTAGCCAACCCAAGCTCAAAATGATTCACCTATAACTACATCCAACCCAACCTCAATTAAAATCAAACCCATTCAATTCCTCTATAATCTCCTAGTTTTCATCTACCTAATGACATTGTCTTTGGTTTTATTCCCTTTTGAATAGGGTCAAATCTTTGTCACCTTACCTTACCAATCAAACCAAATAAACAATCAAACCCAACCAACAACCCGAATCAACTACCCATCCTACCTCCCTCAACCAATAAAACCAACCTCTAAACCAAATCAATCAACCATGATCAACCCAAATTTTAATCCAACCATAAGCAATTTATCTATCAACACAAATCCACATCAACCCTCCATTTGAGATTTATTAAATCTTGAATACCCTTTTATCTAAGATACCCACACCTCACCTAAGTTCCCTCATTTGGAAAATTTAACACTCTTGTTCACCATACCTCTATTTTAGGGTGATGTTTTCAACATCATTTCTAGACCACAAACCTATCCAAATTTGATCCAATAAGGAAAATTGTTTTCCTCACGATCGAACCATAATGGTGATCCCACCTAAAACACCACCTATAAACATGACCTACTAACCACTAAAAAATAAAAACTAATACCCCTTTTGGGGTGGATGAGGTCATATTCTTCCCTCCTAAACCCTCTTATTAAACAACACATCACCTTGGGATCATTTTCCCATCTTTGACCATCCATGGAAAGAGCAAACTGGGGGAAATTCCCCTCCATATGGATTTGTCCATTTATCAACCCAAACCATATCTTAACAATTAACCAAACTAACCATCAAATTTTTTTCCTCAACCTATAAACCAACCAACCCTAAACTTTTGGAGATTAGATTTCTCCTTCACCCAACCACACTTATTGGAGAGTCACCTTCTCATTGGAGATTACCCTTCTCCACCAACCTATTTGGGAGTCACTTTCTCCCAAACCTTTGGAGAGTACCTTCTCCATCAACCCAACTTGAACCAAGTGGTATACACCCATTTGGAAACTACCCAACCATTGAAGATTACCATTCTCCACCAACCTATTTGGGAGTCACTTTCTCCCCAACCTTTGGAGAGTACCTTCTCCATCAACCCAACCTAAACCAAGTGGTATACACCTATTTGGACACTACCTAACCATTTAAGATTACCCTTCTCCACCAACCTATTTGGGAGTCACCTTCTCCCCAACCTTTGGAGATTACCCTTCTCTATCAACCCAACCTAAACCAAATGGTATACAAAATTAGGGTAACCCATTTAGACACCACCCAACCTATTTGAGAGTCCCCTTCTCCCTAGCCTTTGGAGAGTACCTTCTCCATAAACCCAACCTAAACCAAGTGGTATGCCAAATTGAGACAACCCATTTGGACACCACCCAACCTATTTGAGATTCACTTTCTCCCCAAACCATTGGATATTACCCTTATCCACCACCCAATGAACCATTGGATATTACCCCTCTCCACCAAACTATCACCTAACCAACATCACCTTTTTGTCAACCCAAATCATTTTCATGTCTCATAAAGTGTTAGAAAGTAACTAGGGGACATATACTCTCTTGATTGACATCAACCATTTATGCAAGCATGGATCTGGGGTATATCAAAACTTAAACCCCTAAATTCTTTGCATTCACATCATGTTATTTTGTTAAACCAAGTTCTTGGTCATCTTTTGTCTAACTTAAGATCATCCTTGTTTTCACCCATATTCATTTTTCTCTTTTTAGGGGCCACCAACTACAACTAAATCATGTGATTATCCGTCAAAACTTTACCCTGATATTGAACATGGGTACCATGGATCTACCCATGGCATTATTCTCATGGTACTTGCCATCCCTCTTTAGGACCGATTCCCATGGTCATTATCACCTAAACCCTTTTTCACCTATTGAACCTTCTTGTGATCTTAGTATTGCCTTCATAAAGGTAACCCCTTGAGAATGTTTAAGAAAGTATATGTCAAGAAAAATCAAACAAAATAAAAAAGAAATATCAATGTCAAAAATAAAATCATGGGTCATTCTTAGCATTCTCAGACTGCTCCCTTGAAAGACATCTGTTGAAAACTTATTCAAAATTGTAAAATGTAAGGTAAACTGCTCCCTTGAATGATAGCTATCAAAAGCATTTGAAATTAGCATATAAACTTAGACCACTCCCTCGAAGGATGGTTGAGTAAATAATTTATCAAAGTTATAAATTTCTTGGAAGCTTCTCGTATCGATCAGCGTCCCCAACCCTCCAAGAAAAATCAAAATAAGCAAAAGACCCACAAGCAAAAACAAAAGAATTTTTGAAAGGTACAATTAAATCTCATCAATAAAATTCTTGCATCAATTATTCTACACTGTATATGACATACACTTGTTTATACTAACTCTCTGGAAACCTACATAAGAGGCATGTTAGTCTCATAAGAAGGTTCCATTTTCATCCATTTCCCCTTTTACATTATAAGCAAAGGATTTTGAGTTTACTTGACACTATGTGATCAAGCCACTTTTTTTAACCAGTGAACTAACACCAATGTAATGTATGAAAGAGAATTATGTTCATAAGCCCACCCATCTTGCCATTATGGTCTTTATCAATTAGAGTATTTAGCCTCCTCTTTCTACTTTCCTGATAACCTTATCAAGACATATGCCTTCCTTTTTTAGTTCATTAAATGCCCCCAACTACCCACTTTTCACCCTTTCACTAGGAAATGAGGCACCTTTTTACCAAACCAAGTAGTACCCCAAAGTGGGAAACCAATTTGAACACCACCATCCATTGGAGATTAGCTTTCTCCATAAACTAATAATTAGAGATCTCCTTTCTCCACAACCCAACCCTACCCTTTTGTACCATTACCTAAACTAACCATTGGAGATCACCTTTCTCCACTAACCACAACCACCGTTAGAATCTACTTTCTCTTGCCTACTTTGGATATGCCTTTCTCCCACCACCTTATCACCTCATTGTTGGTCTATTTTGGATCATCTAGCATGAAATTTAGTGACCACTTATTACTTGGTATTTTGACTATAGTGACAACATTGCCTTGTTGAAATTTTGTATTTTACACCACCTTATGTATACCAAACCCCTTATGTCTCACAGGGAGCACATCCTACCTTGGATACCCATGACACTTGACCTATTTTTGTTTTCCCTGACAACACTTCCTACCTTGGATACCCAATGGAAACACAATAATTACTTAGGAAACTAATATATGTATCCAACTTCCATGCCTATAACAATCATGTGATACATTGGTCACTTTTCTTCTTCACATTGACCTTATTTTTACTAACATTTGATAATCTATCTTTGCATGTTATTGTCCATTGCACCTTTTGTTGAATTTTGTGCACACATTTTTTGCCTCAAATGCTCAACTCGAGTCACCACCTCCTAACTCCACATTTACCCTTTATCAAACTTATACCTACTTCAAATACACCTCACCAACTCCTAGTTTGAGGGGGAATACCTATTCTCACTCTCTGGACAACCAGATCCTTGACCTATACACCATTTTTATTTTTCCACTCATTCACAAAGAGCATAACAAAAAGGGGAAAAATATAGATACCAAAAATATGCACACCTACGATCCTGAATGTTGAAGTTACCCCTTGATCCTTTACAACCCATTTTAGATCATCTAATACCTCTCAGGTCTAACCCACCAATCTGCACCCTGTTTCAACAAATAGGGTAAACTTGATAAGTAGGTCCCCTTTCCCTTTGGACCTTAACTGTTGATGGTTAGCCTAACCATCAATGATCACCCTAACCATCGATGGTTATGATATACCTCCTTAACCTAATACATGAAAACATTCATTGGCCTATTTTTACATATAAATTTGTCTAAATTGTGTTGCAAGCATATGCATGCATGAATTATATTTAGAATCCCTAGTTACACCTTCACTTCCACTGCTTGTGCCTATAAAAAAGAGAGGCTTGGGAGGTCTAATGGATCTATAATTATTATTAGGATCTCAAGTACTCAAATTTTTCTCTTGAAAGTCAACTAGTGTCATCCATGTTATCAAGATATTTCATTAAGAGCCAACTTACCATCACCTATTAACCAAACTTTTGGGCACCGTTACTCTACCAAAATTAAGCTAGATCTTACCTATGGGTCAACTATGCCAAATACTCATCCAACCCACTTATGGTAGATAAGAACTCATTTGTTACTATTAATGTGCTTTATTTCCATTTCCTAATTGATTTAGCCTTTACCCATCCCCTAAAATTCATCTGTGAATCATGTCAACCCATTGTTGATCAAACCTAGTTTTAGCACAGTCAACCATCGATGGTCAACATAACCGTCAATGGTCAGGCATAACCACTGAAGGTCAACCCAACCATTGATGGTCACTTATGACAAAAAAAACTAACAAGCTACCTTGATGTACTTACATTATCCAAATCTACTTTTTAGAGTTTTTGATTGTTCACAGACCCCTTTCAGACCTTCTGAGCCATACCTTGACCCATTAACACTAGCACTAATTAGTTTATCACTAATTTTATCATTATAACATATCTCTTTATCAAGAAATTATTTTTATCAATTTTAGTACCTTTTAATCATTGATGCAAGTAATTTTTTTGTGTTAATAACTTAATTATTCTAAAATGGTGGATTGACAACCCCTAAGGAATCTCTCACTTTTGAGATTTAGCTAGTGCTAGGCAATCCACCTTACTATCTATCTAACAAATAAGTTTGATTTAGTGATTTATTATCTATAGGTCATCCTCCCAAGCTAAAGAGGAGCTCTTCACAATCTTCTAATTCAATGTGTGCACACTTTTTATCAGGTATTCCTACTACAACCTATATATCTATTTTTACTACCTTCTTCTGAATAATGGAAAAATTTGAGTGAAACACTTACCATTTGTTTCCTTACTCTTTGGATAGGTAAACATATATTTGGTACCTCAGCTTTCTAGATGGATGAGCTACCTCATGGGAAATATTTGAGAATTAGTTTATCAACCATTTTAGTGTGCCCATTGACCCTACTGCCCTATATTACCAATTTGTTATACCCTATAGGGAACCCAATGAATCTATTAACATATTTAATTTTCACTTTCATGAGTTATATAGGAGGTTGAAAGACCCATTCCTATGAATATAAGTGGTGTATATTGATGTTTATATCAAAATGTTAGATCCCATAATTGCTATGTTCATTTGGAGGTCTCCCTTTGCTCTCACATCGCTCACATTGACATACCAAGAGGATTTCATAATTGAACAACAATCAATGTCACATGGATATTATGTGGACCTATTTTATTTTCTTGGATAGTGAGGTGTTTACACCCAAAATACTTCACTTTTCCTACCTATAAATCAACCCATTATCCAACTTGAAACTTATAATGAAGCATTACCTTAAGCATATAATCAGTCAAACCTCCTTGTAACAAATGAAAACTTGTTACTTTTAATATATGAATTTATGATGATTCTTCATGTGGATAATAGACTATTTTTTGTTTCTTTAGTGATCAAGTGTCTTTCAATGATTTTACTAATCTAATGTTATTTTTTATAGGAGATCCCCAACAAACAATGCCCAAAATGGCCTATGAGACTACAATCCAAAGTTCACCATTTGGCATTTATGGATATGGAAATGAGACTAGTGTTGAAATGGTCATAATGATTGATAATGTACCATTCCATAAACATGAACCAGTCTTTGAGAGTAGTGATGAAGATGAGTCTAATGATGAAGAAGCAAAAAATTATTCCACCTAACTTATTGGATGAAAATCATAATATTTGTGATATGCCCAAGCAATAAAAGGAACTAGACATTGCTTGAAATCATCCAAAAGAAGAATTAGAAGAGTTAGAATAGTTGGATGAAGAGTATGCATGTTATGCATCTAAGACTTTCTTATCATATGATGTTGTTCCTTCACTTGATAAGTTGATTCAATATGTCAAACAATTTATTTACAATAGTTTAACACCCATCCCATCTTAATAAATGAGTTAAGTAAATGAAAAAAATAATGAAATAGGTTGTTTCCCTAAAGAAAGTTAATTTAAAGTGTCTAAAATGGTAGATCTCTCACATCTAGACAACCCTACCTTTGATACGATTGGTTTGGACCTGAATGGTGAAGTTATGAGAGTCCCTTACCTTGAAGAACATCACCTATACATTGATGATCATAGGTGTAAATAATAATAAAATCAAGTTTTTTCCTTTCCAATTAAAGAGTTAGATCACTTGGAGTAGTCCGAGAAAGAATATTGCAAGAATCATGTGATCCTTACAACGATGTGGATAACCAAAATAGAAAGGCATAATTATGAGCATGGTTAACCTAGTAATGAAGAGATGAAATCAGTGAAAGTTAGAGTTGAGAATAACCTAATCTAATGAAACTCTCCTTATACATCTACCATCGATGACAAGTCCAAACAATCACTCACATGGTAAGAATCAAGTCTATACCTTTTGGATGATGAAGATAACAAAGAGAATGCTGCCAAAGCATCCATACTAGTTAAAAGGTAGCTAACCATTGATTCACTAATATGTTTCCACAATGAGGAACCTATCTCTATGAGGTTGGGTATGTAGATTACTTTGGTATGTGTTGATACCCACCCCTACCCCTCATCACAATTCAATGTATTGGTAGAGGTATTTCTCCAAACCTATCCCAAGTACTTTTTGAAAATTAACTTTAAGTATATAGATGCATTAAATAATCATAATTTTATTAAGTTACATGAAAATATTATATATAGGACTCTTTGGGATAATTTTCATAAGCATAGAGGTCAATATAGGCATAAGTACTTATTATCCCATCGATAAGATCTCTACCAATATTCTCAAAATCCTAAACATGAGTGCATTCCATATTAGGTGTATAACTAATGAGGATGTCATACTTCTTATTGAAAGACATTTATCCCATTCTCATTTCAATTATGCATTATCTTGACAAGTTATTGTAAATACTTTCTCTTACCCTTTCCTACTTTGTTTTTGCTTTCTTTCCTGCTTCGTTATTAGTTTGGTTTATTTTTATTTCTTTTTTTAAATTTTCATTGTTAGTTTGACCTTGTTGATTGTCTCTTATTATCCCAACCCACTTATTTTTTCCTATATGCTCCCATATTGGTAAAAACATGAATAATTGAAGGCATGTATGTAGGTAGCTTGAGTGTTGCTTCTAGTGCATAAGTACTCTGAATAGTTTATGGCCTTAGATTCTATTTTTGAATCAATTTTGAAGGTCTAACTATCAAGTTGTGTTCTAAATTTATTTGAATTGGGTTAAGTTTAGGTAAAACTACTTGGTCAATGATGACATTCTCTCAAATCCAAACACAAAATTCATATCTTTATGGTTCCTAGATTTTGCCTAGATGAACCTGCTATGGTGAAGGTCTAGGGTGAAAAATATATAGTCCAACATTTTGCTTGATACAAATTGGTCCCAAAACTAAAATAAAAATGATAAAAAAGAGAGAGAAAAGATAAACCAAGACAAGAAAATAAAATAAAAAAATATATTTAAAGAAAATCTTGATTTTGGGTGATTTGGACAATTCCACCACAAGCTTTCCGACCTAGTTGGTAGTGGAACAAATACTGGAGTGGGATTAAAGGTAACTCCATCGAGGCTATATATGCCTTTTTGGTAGTAGAACAATGTCCAAGTAAGTGTTATCAAGGTATAATTCACTACCTTGATGATTGGATATGTAGTTGCTAGTCCTTATAAGTTCTAAGAAGTAGTAAATTAACTCAATTACACACACCCGATCAATGAGAATATCTGATTTGGTATTTTAGCCATTCCCTCCTCTTATCTTAAATCTATTCACATTCCATGAATAGCCTTGGCTAGAGATCCTAGGTTTTTAGACATGTTTCTATCATTTCAAAATACTTAAAAGTATTTTCTAGCAGAGTCACCATTTGTTGTTGCTTTCACAACATGCCTTAAGTCTTCCAAGAATCAAGGAATCTCTTTTTTGAACTTTTGCTCTACTCCTACTTGCACTCATAATTTATTGGTATAATAACCACAAGTTTCCTTTGTGTATGATATTGGATTACATGTTGAACCATGAGTTTAAACCACCACTATTGAAAATACCATGCATATGTGAGTTAACTTTGTATTTTACACTTAGTGTGAAAATGGAGTTATGACCTAATTTGCATTTGAATCCTAGAGCTATCAGCTCTCTCAGCTCTCTTAGCTTGTTCTAGGGGGTTAACTTGATGTTCATTCCCTTCAAATTCCTTTAACCTATCTCATTATGATGACCAAGCCCAAAAAGTAAAGTTTTATACATAACTTTGTCACAAAATAGAGTTTTTCTACACTTTCATTGGTATGGCATTTTTGCCTACCATATCTCTTAGTTACCTAAAGTCACTTCTAGGGGTCATTTCAATTTAAATTCCTTTTAGACCTTCAAGACCTATCCCATCCTCTCAGTCTTGATCATGTGAATAATTTTCACATTTTTCTCTTTTAGAAAAAAATCATTTTCAAGACATTTATCCCACTTGTTGGGTCTCCAAAATAGGTGTTCTCTGACTTGTTCTAGTCTCTCAGTTTGTCCTAGGGGTCATCTAGGTTTTCATGTTATTTTATCCTCTAAAACCTACTCCATCATCTTCTTTAGGCCATTCAATCAAGTTTTTTTGTTTGTACTTCTCCTAGAAATGACTTCTCAGCCTTCATTTTGTACTTACAAAATCTCACTCTTCCAAGTAAAGAACTTGTAAAATCTTTTGGCTAGGTCGACCCAAGTACAAAATTGCTTACCCAGTTTTAATCAAGATTTTTTTGATGTCTTAGTCTAAGATCAAATTTTCATTAACTCCCTAGACCTAATTGAATCCCTAAACCTTGATTAGGTCTAGGAGGGGGTCCTTTTCAAATCCCTTTATTAGTCAAAGAAAATACTCTAAATGGGTCTAGAAGGGAGTCTGGGGGTGTCTTAGTTCTAATCAAGTATTTCATAGCTGATTAGATCTTGGTGTTGAGGTGGTCAATTTTATAGTTTTATGCAGGGTATTAGGCCCCCAATTCCCTGACAAGATTTTACATGGGCATTATTTGGTTCTGGTTGGGGGTGGAACCCCAACTAGGTTAGGGGCCATCCTTGATTGTTATCTAGGCCCTAGACCCTAAATGGGTGTTGGAGCCCCTCATCTTATGTTTCATGGGGAATTTACCCTAGATATATTGATGAACATTATTTTAGGTATTTACCCTTGGGAAACCTTGAACACGTCCCCATCTAGGAATTTAAGGCCCAAAACCATGCATTAAACATTGAAACATTGGACAAAAGTCTATAAGAAGTAATCAGGTGTACCAAGATTGATTGGGTATTGTCCCCCCAAGTTTTTTTTCTAAAAAACTAAGTTTCTAATGATTTAAAAACTTTTGATTTGGTCAATGGTCTTTGGGCTTTTCAAATTTTGGTTTTCCACCTTTTTGGCTCAATACATGTAAAATGGTTCAAAAAACTCTGATTTGGTCTTGTAATTGTTTCAAATGCATCCCTAATATCTAATTAGGCTTTAATATATTAATTAGAACTAGAGGGAATGAAATTTAAAAAAGAAACAATTTTTTTAATAAAACCATGATCCCTACCAAAAGTCTAGATAGGTCTATCGGGGGTTTTTTCAAGTAATTTTTGGTTTAGTGTAACTTTTGATCTAGGAGCTGAAAATCAAAACTATTTACATCTTCAAGAAGTTTTTTTTAGCCTAGACACAATGATACCTTTAATTTTACTTGGTTATCCCTAGTTTAAAACCTATTCACATTTTAGTGTCATATTTACTATTCAAGCTCTTTAATTGACCTTTTTGACTTGCTTTGGTCTTTTTTTAGGTTAACAATGAAAGTGATGGGATTTGGAGAAGGAGGAGGTATATAATGGAATTAATGGTGGTATTTAGGTGTTTTGGAGGAAAAAATACCTTCCTTGGAAGTGATAACCTCTATATATTGCATTATTTCCATTATAAACGAGTTGGCTATTTTTTCTCTCTCTCAAGGGACATTGAACCAACCATCTATTTTTGGCATTTTGATTTTATTTTCATACCTATTGTTTCCTTGGGGAGATGCTATCAAAATTTATATTCAAATGAAAATTTTAACTCTATTGTGATATCAAGAAAACATTATATTCAATATATACAAGTTGAGGATGATTTGTTTTACATTTACTTGCACGTACAATACAATGGTATTGTATTCTTTTCTCTAGATTCTTTGATCCTGAGACTCTTGCATTATCTTTGTCACTATTTGTGTGTATGTTGGCCAAATGGGAGACCAATTTTTTGGTTTGCATTCAATTATATGATTCTAGATTTGGCTCCATTTTCCTTCAAGCTTTATTTCTATTTTCCCTTTCTCTTTTTATTTTTTTAATCAGTTGGTTAGCTAAGGTTAGAGTATTTTCTATACAAAATCAAACTTTATTATTATATCATGATTTTAAGTCATTTACATTATGAAAATGTATTTTTAAATGATAATAGTGGAATGAATGAATGAACATATATCTAAATTAGCCACACAAATATTGAACAAAATCCTAAATGATGATTTATAATACAAAATCTAACTTTATTATTATATCATGATTTTAACTCATTACATTATGCAAATGTATTTTTAAATGATAATAATAGAATGAATGAATGAACATATATCCAAATTAGTTGCACAAACATTGAGCAAAATCCTAAATGATGATTTATAATTGGGCAACACTTGAATGAATGTATGTTTTGTTGTTTCAAACACCTCCACAAAATCCATATCTTCAAAACAAAAAATTAACATTTTTGTTTTGCATTGTTCAAGTACCCAAAACCCACTAAAACAAAGTTTAAGTCATTTACATCATATCATGTTAAGTTCAAAGGTTAGAGTAGTTTCTATACACAATCGAACTTTATTATTATATCATGATTTTAAGTCATTTACATTATGAAAATGTATTTTTAAATGACAATAATGGAATGAATGAATGAACGTATATCTAAATTAGCCACACAAATATTGAACAAAATCCTAAATGATGATCTATAATACAAAATCTAACTTTATTATTATATCATGATTTTAACTCATTACATTATGCAAATGTATTTTTAAATGATAATAATAGAATGAATGAACATATATCCAAATTAGCTACACAAACATTGAGAAAAATCCTAAATGATGATTTATAATTGGGCAACACTTGAATGAATGTATGTTTTGTTATTTCAAACACCTCCACAAAACCCATATCTTCAAAGCAAAAAATTAACATTTTTGTTTTGCATTGTTCAAGTACCCAAAACCCATCGAAACAAAGTTTGAAATATGAACATTGAACCAACAAGGGCCCCTTAAATTAAATGGTCACAATAATCAACTGAGTAAAGATCAATATACCTAGACCAAGTAGATACAAACTTTGGGAAGATTCCCTATAATCTCCTTTCAAGCAAGTTGAGTCGTGAGATGATCTTAATTGTTACCATCCATACCAAGCTGACTATCAAAAATATTATGGATTGTTTACATACATCCCTCTCTTATATTTTTGAAATCTTTATACTTACCCTTTTAAATATGTCAAAATTTCAAAACATTCAAATATATAAAAAAAATAAAATATGCCAAAAATAAAATATGACTCAAAATATTCTCAAAAATAAAAAAAGGTCTTGAGCATGACATAAGTTACTATTTTAATTATTTAAATATGTTATTTATCATAAATTTTGATAGATATAATATTCAATTTCATACACACATGAATTTCATGATGTATATGAGTGTGATGTTGGACATACTTTACCATACATATATTTATAGATAGTGGACTCTCTTTACCTAGTGACCATGCCTATGTTAGGGGCATATTATTCTATAGGTTACATTATCATAGGTTATATCTTTCTATGACCTCTCTACCATGTTGAATTAAATATATTATATTGTGTTACATGGATATGTTACTTTGATATGATATGATATTGATACATATGAATAGTGTAGACTAAGTTTATCTTGTTTTATGATCCATTGATGTTGTTACTTTCTTTCATGATATGCTTGACATTATTTTATTATTGCGTATGGCCCTTGGCCTTATGTTTGAAATATTTGATAAGTATGTGCATAATTTTAACATGTCTAATTTTTTGTGGCCCTTAGCCATATGTGTGAAATATTTAATTGATATGTGTGACATTTGAACATGTTTGATTTATTCTAGCCCTTGAACCTATGAGTGTGAAATTTTATTGTATGTGCAACACTTGAACATGTCCTTGTATGTGGCCCTTGGCCTCCATATGACATTAATTGACATAGTGTGCTATGATTTTTGTGCTTCTTGAGCTTGATTAATGGTGCTATGATCCATACCATAAACTTTCAATATGTATTCTAATTCATATATGGCTATTTTATTACATGCCTCATTTCTATATATATCTAAACATGACACTTATATGCCTCACACTCAATACATTACATACATGATTAAATGAAAATTAAATTATTATGATGACATAATATCCACATGTTGACATATTTATACATTATTATATCATTATCACATGATACAATTAAGTCTTTTATTGAGATGAGTGACTTGTGAGCCAAATCCTACATCTCAAAAGGGGGGCATTATAGTGAGATTGTCTTAGATATCAAAGCCTCCATGAAAATAAAATAAAATTCCATGGAATAGTACAAGTTTCAAAGATTTAAATAAGTTATGAAAAGAGTTTTATGATACAATACATGTGTCAAAGATTCAAAACAATTAAAAAAATAGATTCTATGACAAAATACATGTTTCAAATATTCAAAGTTTCAAAGATTCAAATTAATTAAAAAATAGATATATGACATAAATTGAGACATAAAATATAGATTATGGGGGCATATGACATACATATGCACCCAATTTAAAAATAATAGAAGTATAGATTCATACATACTTTCATGCATATGCATGGGCATATGTAGAATAATTACAATATATAAATTATAGGTTTCAAATATAGTTTAAATTAATTATATAAATACATGGAATTATACATCAATTGGAATAAATTTAGGGGGAATTATACTTGTTCATGCATATATATACAATTTTAAAACTCAAAATGCATGATACCGGTTCATGCACATATCAGATACAATATAGTTTACAAGTTTAAAGATGAGTGTTTATTTCAATTCAAATCTATTGAAAATAAGGTAATGAAGGGGGCATGGATATTATTCATAATATTTAAAAAATAAAATTAGAATCTAAATGCATCTCAAGTGGTGCGATTCATTTTATTACACATAATATATTCTTAATTCTAGTGACACTCGATGGCCTTGGCATTACTTCTAGTGAACCTGTTGTGTGATTCCACATTTATGTTATAGGTGACGTATAGTCATGTTAGTGACACTAAATGACCTTGGTATCACTTCTAGTGAAACCATTATGGTTCCAAACTTTTTAATTAGTACATTTGGTAATTTATACCATTCATGAGGGTTTTAGCATGCTTATTTCTAACTCAAGGAATTGATTAGTTGATCATAATTTTGACATTATCACTCTCAATTCACTAATGGTTCAACATGAGAAACCATATCAAAAAGTTCTTTGACAAGGGGGAATGCTTCTCCATCTTGTACAATTTAAAATGCAATATGGTTTCATCTATCTATATGTGTACTCCTTTGCTCTCTTTTAAATTTTTAAATTTAAGAGTTTCATATTTTTAAAATTTTAAAATATGAAAAATTAATATTTAATTTTTTGTTATAGGGTTTTCTAAAATTATTTCCTTGAAAAATTAGAGTTTATTATGAAATACAAAGCATGTTATACACAATCAGGTAATGTTTTATTCTTTATTATATAAATTTCATTACTAGAATAAAGGGGGGAAATGTATATACATAAATATGGTCACATGTATTTGAAAATATTAATTCCTAACATATATTAAACCACTTGACTTACACCAAAATACATAACTCTTGTTCACCATTTCTCTATCCATTATATGCATACTCAACCCCTCAATCTTCCATCACTAATACTCAAAATTTCCATGTCAATGCCCAAATCTATGTGTGTGTGTGTGTGTGTGTGTGTATATTATAAAATACAAAGCATGTTATACACAATCAGGTAATGTTTTATTCTTTATTATATAAATTTCATTACTAGACTAAAGGGGGGAAATGTATATACCTAAATATGGTCACATGTATTTGAAAATATTAATTCCTAACATATATTAAACCACTTGACTTACACCAAAATACATCTCTTGTTCACCATTTCTCTATCCATTATATTCATACTCGACCCCTCAATCTTCCATCACTAATACTCAAAATTTCCATGTCAATGCCCAAACCTATATGTGTGTGTGTGTGTGTGTGTGTCTATATATATATATATATATATATATATATATATATATATATATATATATATATATATATCACTCTTATACTATTTTATATATTAGGATGCTTGTTCATGATTCTCCAAGATAGGTCCACTCAAGGCAGATAGGTCTGCTACCACAAACTTGTCTAGCTAGTGTGGCCTCATTCCCACACTATTTAATGGCTAGTTTCTAAATTCTAAATATTATTGATTCTTACCACACATTTAAAAACATTAACTCAAATAATGTTTTTAACTATTTCACCATATAAGAAAATCAAAACCTAATTTCAAAGGGGCTTTATTTCTATCTAGCACCTATCTCTGACACCATTGCACATTGAGCAATTCTGACCTGTTATTCCTAAATTAAAGATAAATCACTAGGAACAATATAAAATCAAGTTTGAAGCATCTCAAATTCAGTCAATAACTAAATATTTCAAGTAAGAAATGACAAATTTTTAGTTACATACATATAGTCAAGAAACACAATTACACAATCATTTTAGGTGGGAGAATTATGTGTGGCTCGATTCCCTCCTTATAGTGTATGGATACATAGGTAGATATTTCAACCTTTAAGTAATTATAGTATGTAAATAATATGTTGTTAAAGGGCTAAGTTTAATATTAATTTGGAATGAAAATTGGAAATAATTGATTTAACCAGCCTTTCCCAAAATAGCAAGGACATAGAAAAAGAGTACTTATCTAGAGTAAAATAGGTATTTATGTAGCTCAAGAGGCTGAAATAGACTAGATAAATAGGAAGACACCTTTCATTCTATGATTGTAACTAAAATCTAGCTTCAAACAGTAATTCCCTTATGTGGATAATAACACCATGTGACACTAATATCTAATTATGGCATTAGTGTCCCTATTGGGGAAGTTACCTATAGATTTTAGGGAAGTTGTAGGAGGTTTTGGGGGACCTATTGGTGGTTTTATGTCTTCCATAAGCTTTATTATGTAATTATTTTCAATGAATATATTCCAAGGCCCTAATGAGTACCTACACACATGAAACAACAACTAGATCAAATGCAATAGAAAGGGAAAAACTAGCTTGTGAGATGTTACGACCATAGGGATTAGAACCCCTATTGTCATGGTTTATACCTATATTAACCTCAATGTTAGGTATATTAGATCACATATAGTTGTCCCTTAGGGAATGTGCATATCAATGTGCACAATATTATATAATGACTTATGCTTAGGACCTTATTTGATCAAGCTTGTAATGTCTAGCTATAATAGTTGAGTAGTATACAGAGTATTGAGCTATACTTTTGATTGATTTTATGTAATTATGTGTCAAAATAGAAAGTGATAGATGTAAAATTCCTTGTGAAGATATTTATATATAATGAATTTGGATTTGAATGTAAGACCTTTTTCATTGGCTGACAAGTCATAAAAGAGGGATAAAAATAAGCGATGGATCAAGGTATAGTTAGGACCCAAATTTTTTGAGAAAATGACCATCAAATAATATAGCCATAATTGGACACTAGTGCCACATGGTGCTACTAACCTGATAATGGAACTAGTGTCCTGATGCCTAAAAACATAGTTAAGACCAAGCAAGATAGGGTAGGAGCCCCTATGACTAGGAGGAGATGACTTAGGACCATTGGGGGTGCAAAAAATAGGAAATATAAGATAAAAAGAAAGATCACAAGACACAAAATGACCATGAGAATAAGGGATATATTCATCACTAAGACCTTCATGTGAAAGAGTAATAAAAGACATAGTACTTGTGGTTGCTTGACCAAATTAGGGTATATACATTAGCCACCCTTTATTATAGTAATGCAATGAAATTAATAGAGTAAAATTAAAAAAAGGAGTATGTACTTGTGCTTACCTATGTGGATGTGTACTAGACATGGCTCACTTCTCGGATAGAGAAGTGGATAGGAGTTGGAGTAAAATATATGAAGAGGAGTTCCATAATGTGAATATTCTCTATACTAAATTTGAGTAGTGAACTAAATCATGAGGAACAAAACCCTATTTTTACCCCACCCTAATATCTAGACTAAAATTAAGTATGTAAATTAAATGTGTGGAGAAACAAGGCTTGCTTTCCCCCACTCTAATATCTAGAATGAATCTAAGTATGTGAACTAAATGTGTAGAGAAACAAGGCTTGTTTTTCCCCACTGTAATATCTAGATTGAATCTAAATATGTAAATTGAATGTGTGAAGAAACAATGATTGATTTCCCCCATTCTAATATCTAGACTGAATCTGAGTATGTAAACTAAATGTGTGGAAAAATAAGGCTTGCTTTCCCCCCTCTGATATTTGGACTAAATCTATGTAAATGGGTCTAGTGGAAGGCTATGGATTACCCAATGCAGAAGGTCATGTGACCCAAACTGGTGAAAACCTAATGGCATCCTAATGACATCTTGGTGATGATCTAAGTGTAACCTAGTAATATAAAAAATAAATATCAAGGATGTGTGCTCTATATCATGCCCCCAATATCAATATTTGAGTAATGTAACTATATATCTAAACATCTATATATTTGAGTCAAACTATATGAGTGAACTTTTATATTGAGTGAACCTATATATCTGAGTCAAACTATATATCTACATGAACCTATATATCTAAGTATTTGTATCTAAGTAGACCTGTGTGTCTGAATAGTCATATCTAAGTGAACCTCTGTGTCTGAATAGTTTATCTAAATAAATATGTGTCTAAATATGTGAATATCTAAAGTAATCTATGTGTATTCTCCCCCTATTGGTGAGAGATCTGAGACTAATGTAAGTGTATCTAACCAAAAGTGGTAATGATCAAATGTGTTGGTGTTAAATAATGGAGGTGATGTTGTGTTAAGTTTGAATATTTTGTCTATTGTGTCAGAGTCGATTATTAAAATTGGTAATGGGATAAACATTTGGTCTATATTGAGTTTATTATATTAATACATTTTTTTCCATTTTTAGACTTAAATGTGATAAATATATTGGTTTAACCAATATAGGTCAAGGCATATTGAGTTCAAGTATCACATGCAAGAAATGGATTGCAAATTAGAGTTACCATTCTCTAGATATCACACTGTCAAGAATTTGGTATTAGTTGGTGAAATTGGTGTGCAAAATTAACCTTAACAAGGTGGTATTTTATAAATGTGACTTAAATAGGTTATTTGATGATTTTTATAATTCATTTGAATCATTTGAGTTAATATTTATTATTTGTTCTGAGTTAAATAATATGTCGAGGAGATGAGGAGCGAATTTGACCCAATATGAGGAGGTGGAGGCACTTATCTAGGTTGAGGAGGATGTTTCCCTAGTAAGGAGCTTGCACTTTTTCCTATTTTTGTCATTTTTAGTATATTTTTACTATTTTTATTGAAAATATAGTAGTTTAGGGCCATTTTTTTAAAAAGTGGTGCTTCTATCCTAATATTGGCACTAGTGTCTAGGACATGGTGCTAGTGTTTTGGATATAGCACTACTATCTTGTATATAGTGCTAGTGTCCATCAGGCCTAGTTTGTGATGCTAATTATTATTGACTGATGTTTGATGCCTATTTTTGTCTATTTATCTTATATTTTATATTTCTAATGCTATATTTGGCTGTATTTTTTTAGGTTGATGCATGCATGAGAGAGTTATAGAGTGGTTGGATGATGGAGACCTTATCAAGTCTACCCATGACAAGCATTGAGATGGACATGGTAGATAAGGTTGGTCTAAGTTATATGGCATCCTTAGATTTGATGCCATGAGATAAACACATGATGACTATACTATGTGTGAGGTGGGATGTAAATGCCTATATGTTTTGGTTACCTACTAGTGAGATGATTGTCGCTGTGGAGGATGTGTATAAGATCTTGTGGTTACCTATTATTGGGAAGAGAGCCATATTACATGAGGATACTAGTGATCAATCCATACAATGAGATGCCATATATTTTTAGGTTATGCTTGTATGGATTCATCATATAGGGTGTCACAATGATATATTATTATCACTGATTGTTATAATAGATGTTCCATGATTATAAAAGTTATCATATATTTAATTGGCTTATTTTATGGTTATAGATGGGAGTGGGGTATCGATTTCTTAAAAATGCATGATATAGTGCATGACATAGATGAGCATGGTATAACATATTCATGGGGTCATACTATTTTGTCCCACTTATACTAGGACTTGTACCATTTTATATCAAAGATGTATGGTAGAGGTATTATATCTTCTACACTATTACACTATTGGGTATATGAGAATGTAGGTATTAGGTCATGAAGGGATAGTGGGACCTCTAGTTCTAGTATGCATATGTTTAATAGTGAGAGTGAGGGGGCTGGTCCTAGTGGCCATGTTTGTATTATTGAGTGATGTACAATATTTGTATTGAAATAATGTTTTGAGTTATATATATGGATGTTTATTATTATAAGGGCATTGTGTTTATTGATATCTTGATCTGGTTATAATGTGCATGTTTCCATGTGTCTAATTATTTTGATTATGTTAAATGGTGATACTAGCATGTGGTATTTTTTTAAGTAATGGTGATGAATTTTTTAATCTATTTACAAATGTTTAAGTAGACATGTGTAGTGGATTATGAATTTTATTTATTGGTATAGGTTATACAAGTGTGTTGTAGAATATCTATGTGTAGATCATGTAACTATGACATGTACTATCTGAACCTTGATGGCATGGTGAATAAGCAACCATACTACTCATGTTGCATAAGTGCAGAAGTAGATTTGGTAACTAAAACTATGTGTGATATACTACTAGTGGCTAGGTGTGTAGACTTTGTAGCAAAGAGCTTGATTGGATGTCATGTTTAAATTGTGTTATGAGCTCTATAATCTCTAAAAAATATCTTGATTGGTTTTTGGATGATGTTCTTATATATATGATCTCTTAAAAATATATTTATTGGTTTTTGAATTGAGATAATGATTTTATCTCTATGATTATGTCTAAATATATTGATTAATGTGTAAACTAGGGTATTGCTTTGATCTCTATGATTATTTTTGAATATCTTGATTGGTGTGTGAAATGAGGCTATGTTTTAATATTTTTGAACTAGCTTCCATATATTCTATATTTATGGTACATGAGATTGCTCATAAATAGGTGTTTTAGAAACCACATGGATCATATGATGGATAATTAATGGTTCTTTTAATGGAATGTCCTGGGATAGATCTATTATAGAGGAGTGGGATCTAAGAGACTATATCTATTAAGCTCTTGGTGTCCCTTATGTGAAGACTATAATTCCTTGATTAACATAATAATCAATGTGGTCTTGGAGTGCATAACAATGATTGTTTGAATGTCCATTTATCTTATGAAAATTGCAATATGGCTTATTTTGTACCCTATGCAAATGGTGTGCTGGATGATGATTTGTAGGAGAAAGTGTGGTAATATCCTTATCTAATAATGTAATCAAGATGTCACAAGGCATATCCCTATCTAAAAATGTATAACCTCTATGTGTTTTATTTGTGCTCTACTCACTATAGGAGATACTCTGTGAAGTGTCTCTTTTCCCTTGTTGAGTATTTTTATTGGTTGTTTCTATTTCACTAGTTTCTTAGTGAGGAATGGAGTAAGTTATTGTAATATGTTAGATGACTATGATTGTGAGATAAATAAATCCAAATCTATCTCTAAATGTGTCTTGACTAGTCCCAAATTTTTCTTTAATCCCAGATCTATGTAACATAGATGTCTAAATGATTTGGATGTATCATATAACAATTAATCTTTAAGAGGAAGAATGAGGCCTATATCAAAAAGTTATTGTACCTCTAAATCTATTAGATGTTAGATTAATTTATGCATACATGTTTTGAATCTTAGAGTGTATTCATTTATTATTTCTAATTGGCCTTAGTGTAGTGAAGGAAACCTCTCATATGTGACTCGAGGTCCCTTGTTCTGAATATAACACATGAGAAAGACCTCTTTTAACTCATCATATGTGTGTATTGAAACACTAGGGAGTGAATGATGAAACCAATCTATTACCTATTCCTCTAAAGTCCTAGTAAATAAATATAAAAGAATCAATTTTCTAGTAACATGTGCCATGGTTTTCCCATAAGCTTTGAGATGCAGGTATGAATCTCCATTCCATCAAAATTTGTTAATTCTGGTATATGTAACTTTGATGACAACTTTGCATTAAAAATCTTGTGAAAGATGGGATTATTATGGATGGCATTAAAATCTACCCATGATTGATATGCTTTAATTTCTAATGTGGGATCATGTACTTATTTTTGTAAATCAACCACAATATGCATCAAGGAGATTACCTCTTATGAAGGTATATTAACATCATGAAGAGGTTAATTTAATTCTTAAATTTTGTTATTTATCTTAGCCATTGTTATATTTCATTGGGAACCTTTTTTTAGGGAGGATTAGTTTTCTCTATGCAACCTTTGGAGGTGTGATAGATTGGACTTAGATAGAGGGAAATGAGCTATCAGCCTTCTTTAGACTAGGTTGAGAAATAGGTTCTACTATAGTAAGGGGGTTTAACGGATATTCATTGGTATCTCTTATTTTTGTTAATTTGGAAAAAAGTATCACATGCTAATGAACTAGAAGGTGCATTATTATCAAGTGATTGTAAGTTATGTAAACTATGAACATAATAATAAGTGTGTGTGTGTGTGTGTGTGTGTGTGTGTGTGTGTGTGTGTGTGTGTGTGTGTGTGTGTGTGTGTGTGTGTGTGTGTGTGTGTGTGTGTGTGTGTGTGTGTGTGTGTGTGTGTGTGTGTGTGTGTGTGTGTGTGTGTGTGTGTGTGTGCGCGCGCACGTGTAAGCGCATGTGTGTGTGTGTTTTAATATGTGACCTAGAATTTGTTTAAACAAGAGAAATAGGTGAAGTAGTAGGAGAAATAGAAGGTGTAAACTCCATGTCTTCTTCACCATAATCATAATAATCAACATTATCCCAAGTTTCATAAAAATTAGAGTTTAATTCACTTATATAAGTAAGAGTGGAAAAAGTATCAATCACATACTCACTAAGAGAGAGAGAGAGAGAGTAAGAGAAGATTTTAACTTTTTACTACTATGCAATTTGTCATCATGTGTAGGTGTAATGAAATGCATTTATTCACTATCTATGTGTGGAGTGCATGAATGATTATTACTTTAAATCTTAGAGTAGGGTATAATAATTAATATTGTGGCACAATTGAAAAATGGAAGTCATAGCTGCCATGATTTCACTTGCCAAGGAAATTTAACAAACCACCAAGTATTGCTCTGAGGTATACAAGCTTCATCAAAATAGTGGCAATGAGAATGAAGGGTTTACTTGAATTATTTTTCATTATCTCAATGGATAAGAGGAGAAGATTAAATGGGAGAAGATAAATACTCCTATTAGTGAAATGGAGGATCCCTATGTTAAATTGGTTCTAGTTGGAGAAGATACAAAGAATATCCTTGCTAATATGGATGCATTGAAGCTAAATAGTGGACTAGAAACAACCATACTCCCTAGGACTACCCTAGAAGATCTATAGGTGATTTATGGGAAGATAGAGGAATATTGTAGATCATTTGAAAAAATGAATGTATAAATTTTGACCTTTTTAAATAACACATTTTCCATGGCATAAGTAAAGCAATTTAAGCAGAATGGGACTAACACAAAGGAGGTTATTTCTGCCTCAACTGAGTTCAAGCAAAGAAGTGTGATAGTGACCTCAAAGGGACTTAACATGAGTTGGGACCATTCTGTCATTATTTCTCAATTTTATAACCATATCTTGGTGGATGTTCATCAAATGTTTGACAAAATGTTGTGTTTCAATTAGAATGGTTTGACTTTGGAATGGGATGATATAAAAGGATAACTAAAAGACTCTAAGCTGAAGATCAATGGTATTACTCAATTTAAAATAATGGTGAAGATAGTTTATGGGAAGACAATCACACTCCTAATAAATTCATTAGATTACATTGCAAGGATTAAATTTATGATTCAAAATAAAGTGGGGATTACAATGGACAATCTTTTTCTTATCTATGAAGGAAAACTACTGGAGAACTTAGCACAATTGATTACATATAATATTTTCAAGGATTATCTTATTTTTTTTCAATGTTGCATTTATGTGGAGGAGCAGTGGGATCTAGGAGAACATCAACTTCAAAGTTAGTTTCATACAAGGATGTTGCTCATCCCAAGGTACTCACTCAATCAATGCTCCTTATTGACAAACCAAGTCCATACATAGTTGAGAAAATAGATAGTGTGACAATAGTGGAGGTAATACATCCTAAGGTCAAATGAATTTTCAATACTCTAAAATTTAAGGCCATTATTTTTTGATTTAATGGATTTTGGCCTCACTCAAAGGATCTACATCAATGGATTTACTCAAATTGGTCCACTAAGTGTGAGATCCTCTTGTTCTCTAAAGGTTTATTTATTAAATAGTTTTTAAATATTGAAGAATATCAAAAAATACTTGAAGAAGGTCCTTGGCTCTAGGGAAGAGCAGGTTTATTTATTATCCCTTGGTTTCCCGATTTTGATCTTAGTAGTTTCATTATTTCCAAAATCCCTGTGTGGGTTTAGCTACCAAATTTGCCTCTTCCTTTTTGGCATATGATGGTGACTAGTGATATTGGGAATGCTTTGGTAAAATATTTAAAAGATGATTTAGATTGAACATGTCAAGGGCTATTCAATTATGCTAGTATTTGTGTTGAGATTGATCTCAGACAAGAACTACCCGAAAGAATAGTACTAAAACATGGTGATTTGACTTGGAACCAAAGCTTAGAATATGAAAATACAACCTTTAGTGTTAATTTTGCCATCAAATAGGTCATCTATAGGATTATTGTCTAAATTTTTAGGGCCCTCAAAAGGGAAGAGAGGGTATACTTATAAATCAAAAAGTTGGCAGCCTTACAATACAAAATCTAAAGAGGATGAACAAGAGAAGATCATAGCATAATTGTGCTCAATAGAGGATGAGAGCGAGATAACTAAAGGAAAAGAGGATAATATTGATATTAACAATAAGCCATTGGAGACACTTGAGGAAGTAGAGAAGGATGGGGAACCTTCCCTTTGAGGATCAATTATGTCTAAAACTATAGTTGGAGGAATTAAGAGAATACATGAGTTAGATACTTCAAAATCTGATAAGGAATTGAATATGGATGGTGTCTCTGTAACATATCATTTGGACCTACAAATGGTGGTGGTAGGGTCTCCATCTAGGGGATGGATTGGTGTGAATAAGAAGAAAGGAAAAAAGGGATAGATAGAGGATATGGGATATATCTTCCATTAGCTCTTGTCTTCTCTTTCCTTGTCTATTGTTCATTTTTGTTTGTTTGATTTTTCTTGGCTTTATGCCTTTTTTGTCTACTTGGGAGGATTTCTCCCCTTTTCTTGGGATTTTTTACTTTTTAATGTTGTTGCATTTATAAAATACAATTTATAATATTAATTAATATGAATTTTCAAAATTTTCCAGAGAAAAAAGGTAGAAGAAGTAGCAATCATGTTTTCATTTCGCATATTATGACATGTAGGAGAAGATTTAAAGACATTTGTATTATCAATATGTTACAAAGAATCATTGCATTGAGCTTGGAATGTAAAATAAGGTGATAAAATATTTTCATCTATCTTAGTTTGTGCATTGGTAAAAGGTGTAATATCATTGGTACATGTTTTTTCAAATGTAACTGAGAAGGGTAAAGAAGATGCATTGCTCTTGTCTACTTTACTTGAATAATGCAAAAGTGGATTTAGTGTATTTCACTTATATTGATTTAATTTTAATAAAGAGGTAGCGAAAGTAGTTGAAAATATAGGATCACATTGGAACAAATCACTATCAACAATAGGTTCTTTTGGCATTATATTTTTAGTTTGATTTCAAGGTGTAAGAGAAGAGGGAGAGGAAAGAGAAGATGTATCTAATATATCCTCATCAAAATTTTCATTATAATTCTCATAGTAATCCTCATAGCCATCATTACAAAAATAGTCACCATCATCATTATTAATGAAATCATTATCATGTTCTAATGTACAATATTGAAAAAATTTCCATTCATTATTATAATTATGAGAAAATTTTAGATATTTGTCAACTTGATGAGGGGTAGGAGACTTATTAGATGCCACTTTAAACTTGCTAAAGAAGATAATGTAAATAATGAATATAAAACACACAAGAGATAAAATGTAATCTAACATAGGTATATGTGCAACTATGAGAAATATTTAACCTAATGTGTATAAGAAATTAGGATTGTAATTGAAACCTTAATTACTAGTATTTGGATGTATAGGGACCTAGTATGTGGATCTAGGGTTTGAATGAGTGTTGTTTTGAAAAAAAAATTTATATTAAAATAATGAAACCCTAATATATAATTAATTTTAATTAACTAGGTTGTGTCAACAATCAGGAAAAAATATAAGTTTTTAACTCTAATTTAGTGTACAAAAAGTGAAGAATGTAAACCCTAGGCAAAACTAGGGTTTTAAGCAATATTCAAAGTAAGACAAGTTCACCAAATGTTTTAATCTTATATTAATTATAGTATGTAAATCATATGTTATTAAAGGGCCTAGTTTAAAAATAATTTGGAATGAAAACTACAAATAATTGATTTGATAAGCCATTCCCAAAACATCAAGGATATAGAAAAAGAACACTTATTTGGAGTAAAATAGGTATTTTTATAACTCAAGAGACTGAAAAAAGATAGAAAAATAGGTAGACACCTTTCATTATGTGACTATATATGAAATTTAGTTTCAAATAGTAGCACCCTTATGTGGATAGTAGTTCCATGTGGTGATATTGTCCAATTATGGTGCTAGTGTCCCTCTTGGAAGAGTTGTTTAGAACTTTCAGGGAAGCTATAGGAGTTTTTGGGGGACATGTAGGTGGTTCTATGTCTTATATAAGCTTGCCTATGTTATTATTTTCACTTAATATCTTCTTAGACCCTAATGGGTACATGCACACATGAAATAACAACTGGATCAAATGCAAAAGAAAGAGAAAAATTAAGTTATGGGATGTTACAATCATGCAAAGTAGAACCCCTATTATCCTAGCTGCTACCCATATTAACCCCAATGATAGGGGTCTTAGATCACATGTAATTCTCCCTTAGGGAATGTGCATAATCAATACACATGATATGATATAATGAATTTCAATTTGGCCCTTCTTTGATCAAGCATGCAATGTCTATATGTAATATATGAGTAGTATATAGAGTATTGAGTTGTACTATTGATTGATTTTATGTAATTGTGTGCTAAAATAAGAAGTGATAGATGTAAAATGACTTGTGAGGCTATTTATATATAAGTAAATTTGATTTGAATGTAAGACCTTATTCATTGGTTGATAAGTTATAAAATAGGGATTAAAACATAAGAGATGGCTCAAGGTAGGGTTAGGACCCAAATCATGGGATAAAATGATCATTGGACACTATATCCATAATTGGACACTAGCGCCACATGACACTACTATATTGATAATGTCACTAGATTCTTGAGGCTTGAAAATAGAGTTAAGACCAAGCAAGACAAACTAGGTGACCTTGTGACTGGGAAGAGGTGACTTAGGACCACTAGGGGTGCAAAAAATAGGGAAGATAAGATGTAAAAAAGATCAAAAGACCCAAAATGGCCATGTGAACAAAGGATATATTAATTTCTAAGACCTTCATGTGAAATATAAATAAAAGACATAGTACTTGTGATTTTTTGACCAAATTAGGGTGTATACAATAGAAGTCAATCATCAAGGGGGTGATTGGGGTTAGCTTAGCCCATTAGACTTCACCTCTCTTATTTCAAGTTTATAACTCTCATAAAGGCACCTAGGGTTTCAAAATAAAAGAGAATGAAAATAGAGATATTTTCATAACAAAAATAGAATTGGAACATCTCATTCTACTTAAAAACATAGGTATAAAATTTATAATAGTCATAATTTTATCATAGCCAATGTAAGCAATTCCATATTCAAATGACATGATCGATATGTGCTTCTATCTAGGGAATGTGAACATGCTTAAAAACATATTCAAACCCTAATTCTAATCTTAAATAGTTATAAACCTATTTTATGTTGATTTTCACTATCAAACATGTGTATAGCCAATTAAAATTATTGATCTAAGCTAATTTATTTTCTTTTTATATTTATCAAGTCACAATAAAAAATAGGTAAATTATATATCTTAACATTTTGATATTTAAAAATTTTATACCTATTAAACCAACATTCATTTTTAAAAATAAAAAATAGGGTAAAATAATTTCTTTACCTTCCCCTTCCTACTTTCTTGAAGATTGGATCCTCTCTTTACCATCTCTCCTAAAGATATTGGGGTCCTTAGTGATGGATTATTTTCTTCTTGAGTTTCCATCATGATTTCTTATTTCCTTCTTGTAATTTTAAGTGGTGAATTTGGTGGAGTGTAATATCCCCATTTCCTCTTTTATTTTTTATCATGTTGATGGAATAGTAATGCAATTTCCTCTTTTTCTTGACTTGTTGGTTTCCCTCTCTAAAATTTATTATTTTAACTCTTTATATAGACTCATGCTTCCCTCTTCTCATCTTGATTGATGAAAACTCTTTAGAGACATCATAAAATCATTTTGAGCTCATTTATTATATATATATATATATATATATATATATATATATATATATTACGCACACATAGAGATCTGCAAATTTATTTGACAAAGTGTTACAAGAATTTGTGGTTGGATATATCAGCCATGACTAAATCCTTTAAGAAGACTTGAAGAGCTCCAAGAGTACCACTTGTAGGTACTATAAGATAATGGAGAGATAATAAGGAGTATTAAATTCTAGCAAATAAAGATTGAGTAGCTTCAAACTACATGGTCTAGCCAAGAATGTCTATATATAATACACACACACACAGATGTGAAAATTTATTTGACAAAGTGTTACAAGAATTTGTGGTTGGATATATCAGCTATGACTAAATCCTTTAAGAAGACTTGAATAGCTCCAAGATTACCACTTGTAGGTACTATAATATAAAGAGAGAGACAAAGAGAGAGAGAGAAATATAGATACCCCTATGTGTTAATAACAACCTTATACAAGTCATAAAAAAATAGCTTTGATACCAATAATCTATAATTTTCTAAGGGATAGAGCTTGAATATAAAATTCTATAGACAAATTTATTACCCATGCCATAGTTACTCGAATTCTTAAAATTATATTAAATTAGAGCATGTTTAACATACATTAGATTGAGTGAGATCACTTGAAAAATATACACAACTATAATGGAAAGGAAACAATCTAACTATATTTTTAAGTGGGTTTAATTAACTCATATAGGATAATGTATTGTTATAAGATTAGTTTGTTAATTATTAATCTATGCTAGTCACAAAACATAAAATAGTAGATTATGAGATATTTGAGATCATTTCTCACCCTAATCAAGAGGGTCTATTATGAGCATATAATTTTGTATTTATACATATATGTACTCATTTTTTTGATTAGTTGAATAAATTATTATTATTTATGCTCAAAGATGCAAATAAAATTTTTAACTTGAAAACCCCATTATTGGGGAAAACTAGCGAGAAGTGGAAATTACACATCTTCTTAATCTTCCTTCAAATAAATGAGTGAGTTAGAAATACTAGTAGAGCATACAACTCCCACTCCATAATGTCTCCTATATAACTTATGTTGTGAGAAATAAATACAAGTAACATAGACTAACACAATCATGGCTAATTAATCACTCACTTCTACTCTCAGCAATGTACTCCTACACTCTTATGAATCATATATTCATGCTCACTAATGGGATACCAATCTATGATGTAAAAATTCTTATCTCACACCCCTCTTATGCATCTATATATGTATCTTCAAAGTTAATAGGATCTTAAAACACCCTGAATGAGAATACCATCTAGATCAAACATTTAAAATGATTGATCAAATTCCTCAAGTACAATCACCACTTCTTATATACTAGTGGTTCTAAAACCACCAATTAATGTAGGAAATGGTTTCACAACTAGCCCATAAAAATACTAGTGGCTTTGTCATCCTCTAGGCACTAATCACATATGAGCCTTGAAAGTTGACAAAAAATGATTATTTGGTGTTTTTTTAGTTTTGATGATGTTAGTGGATATTTAAAGATCATATGGTCATAAGGACCCAAAAACATCAAATATACAATTCTTGGTTTGTTAGTGTTTTAGATTAGTTTTGGTGCACCCTTATCATTCAAACCTAATTAGTCCACTTTTTCATCTATTGGGTGTTAGTTATGTGCCCCTTTTACAAATTTGAATTTAATGTCTATAAATGTAGATAGGTGCATTATTATATTTATGACATGATAATGAGACATTCGATGGATGAGTGATAAGTGTATTTTAAAATCAATAATCAAGTAGTTATTCAATATATCTATTGTATCAGAGCATAATTCAAACATTTAGATAATATTTACTGCATTTAGAGTAGATTTGATTCAATATTTGAATAATTTTATCTTCTTGTGAAATTTATCATGCTATCATGAAAATTCATATAGGATTAAGGCTTACAACTCATAAATTTATTGTTGAATTTCATTAAGCTTGTTTTCCAAAATTTCTCTAAATTAGGGACCTATTAATAATGGAGGAATAAAACATGCCCTCCACTAATTCCCTTATTTTTATTAGAATGTGATGATATGAAGTTAGTAAGGTTGTTTAGATCCCCTGAATAGACAAACATGATGTGAAATCAAATTTTAGTTGTAGTTTACAAGATCTATTACCTATCAGTGTGGGAGTGGGAACTAACATTTTCAAGAGTGTGAAATACAAAAAAATGTCTCTATTTATCTCATATTTTCTAGTTTTTTTGCTCACATTATAGATATTTTCTTTTAGTTTTTCCTTAGATTCATGAAAAAATAGAAATAACTCTAAAATTACCTCTTGTTATTTATTATTGATTATAGAATATTTATTAATAAAATTAGGCATGATTTACTATTTTATTTGATTAAATTTAGGTCTATTTTCATTTTATATGGGTAGTTGTATCAAATTTTGATGTAAAACTACTTTTCCCATAACATAATTAAGATCCTCAATTTTCAAAGGTGTAGTGTTCTACTATCCATATTTATGATTGCCCTCCAAGTTTGACATGTACCTAACTCATCATCTCTATTAATACTTCATAGCCACATTTTCAAATTATAATATTTATCCATAATGGACTTAGTATCTTTAATTCAAATGATATGTTTGTTTTCACCATAATTATTTAGTAATGTTGATTGCTTTTCCCTCTTTGATTATATGCCTTTAACATTTTCTCCAAATCTTGTATTGATTGACCTACATTTATTTAAAATATACAACACCACATGATTACTAAATTTGATATAATCAAATTTTCATCTTTGGTTCTAATTTATTTTTTATCAATCTCAATATTATACTCAATTTATTTTGGGGATTGAATATAGATTTAATGATATGTCACACTATAATTTTAGTTAACTTGTTAGAGATACCTTCAATGTAATAGAGGAAAAAATGAGATCCTTGTGATGCATCATCATCCCTTAACTCAAATTTATCTTTTTTTGACTTGTTCAAAGATCCTAGAAATCTACTTGTCTTGGTATCCATTTTTCATGTAGATTACTTTCAAATAATTAATTTATTGATCCAATTACTCCTCATTTGAACTCTTAAAATCTTGAGAAGTTATGAAATTTATTTATTTTTGGGTTGGGAAGTAATTAGACCAAACAAACAAACACACACACACACACACACACACACACACACACACACACACACACACATGAGAGTACTCTTCCTACAAACTTGTCATACCAATAAGCTATTATATTTTATCATAATGAGAAAATTTAAAAAGGGAAAGGTTTTCTTGTCTACCAAGTTGGTGTATATATATATATATATATATATATATATATATATATATATATATATATATATATATATATATATATATATATATATATATAAATAAAATAATGGATAGTTGAATGGGTTTATATATGATTCAAGGGTAACATACAAGGGTATGTGACCTCCTAATACGTGACTATTTGAGAGGTTGTGGAGTTAAAAACATAAGATTTGATAAATAATCATGATTAATCATGTGTATAATAGTCCCTTCCATATTGGAAAAGTTTAAACTCAAAGCACAAGTAAAATGAGATAAGTAACATGTGATTTATAAATGTCATACTTTTATTGGTTGAATATCTATGCAAACTAACCTCAAATTGTGAGGACTTAAATTTGGATATGAATTATATGAATTTTATTTATAAATTGAATCAGATATATAAGTAGATCCCTTAGGACTATGATTAAATTTATGATAACTTTGACATCTAAGTTGAATAGTTAATTTATAATGTGGAAGTCAATAAAATTAAACTCTAGGTTTTTTTAAGACTTGTTAACCAACATTATCAATACTTGTAATACATGTTGGATTCTAGAGAGTGTCACTAGTTAAGTTTCCTTCAGGTTGAATATATTTTACAAGGGAGTTTTTGGTAGTTATTTTAATTTTCTTATCTATTTAAAATATTTTTTTTAGTGATGCTTTCCTTATTTACAAAAAATTGACTCTTTGCATTTGAAATTTCATTTTTATTAAAATGTTTAGCTGGAGTAAACAAGGATTGAGAATGATTACACAAACAATACAAATATACATGATTTTCTTATATATTAGTTTGAAAATTTTGAAATATTTATTTATGAAAATTATAATTTTATTTTCATTTTTATCTCACAATTTCTCTTTTAATGACTCAATTTCTTGTGAAAATATTATTTTATTTGATCATATTTCAAGGGAAAATTTCTAAATTTTATGCTAAGTGAATTTTTTCATAAATTTTTATCCTAAATTATTCTACTATTTTGAAGCATCATTGGAAAGGTATAGAAATAGTGTATTTTTGGAATAAAAATTTGAAATTATATTTGTGAACTAATTTCTGTATGCATGGCTAGGATGACCTAAAACTACCTTATTTATTTAAATAGACTAGGGATCAAATAAGGTCAATCAAATAGAGATTTTTATACTTAGACAATCAGGTAAGGACCTATGAATTATGTATATCTTGTAGAGGGTAACCTACAACTCAAATGTCAAGAATAAATCATTCTAAATCTTAAGCCTATGACACAAGGATGTAACTCTCACTATACTTCAATAAAAGGGGTAAAATGCATGTAAACTATGGTTTTAAAGGGGTATAAAATAAAATAATAATGGGTTAAAATGGTTAAAGTGTAATGGTCAACCAAATGGGGGTATATGCAACCTAAAAATATTTATGGAAAGTCTAAGAAATCCTATAGCTACACCAACTTATTTGGTATAGAGAAATTGTAAACAAGGATACACATACATTCACTAAAAAAAAACAATATCTAATATACTAAGTAAATAAAATAAAGATTATAGGGTAACAAATAATTACCTTGGGGTGGACCTACTGACGCTTCAATATCCCCTTGGCTCAAGTGGATATTTATAAGAGATGTTGTAGGTTGAATACCTTAAATGGTTGGATGAAGACATAAATATCCTCAGTTAGAACACTCTAATGATTTATCCTATTGAGATTCAATGAATCTACAAGACAAGACTCCTTAAGATAAGGTTCTAAGCCCCTAAGTCTCCCAATACTTCTTTAGGGTAGGAATGGGAGAGAAAGTAGATAAAATGAGTGTGATATGATATGACTAAAATATGACCCTTATATAGAGTGTTATAATACCCAAAACCAACTTTAAACTTTAAGATGATGGTATAAAATTTAATGATACAATTAGAAGATGTCAGTTGACACATTACGATATTGACCAAGCAAATACAATAAAAATGTCATAAAACACACTCATAACTATATTGAGCTAGATGATATAGTAAAAAAAGGGTGAAGGCACAAAATATATGATATTGGCCAAGATGATACCATAAGATATAGGGAAACTAACAAATTTTAATAATAAATAAATAGAAAGGATAGATAGATAGACACTTAGAGGAGGTCAAACTGATAGTAGTAATGGTATAATAAGTACAAAATATCTACATCTTTAAAAAATACCACATTCCTTTCACACCCCATTCTTGTTGCACCATTTAAGACATGCACTTAGGGAGATTGATGCATTGATAAAACACTAAAATATAAATGATAAAATGAAAAATATTATGTGTATTCACTTTTCACTACTTTCCACCATTTTTATAGATCCTCTTTACATTAGAATATAGGTATTGCAAAACTATTTCCAATGTTTGTCATTCCATTTTATTGGTTCAACAAGTTAAAATCTATATGAAATAAGTGAATGCATATTATTTAAAATTTTTATGGTTTATGAATGATTAGTTTTGTGATATATCCCATTTATTTTAAAATAATTTCCTTTTCTATTATGATGAGCATGTTTATAAAAATTTATGAAACTATTAACCTTTAAAAAAGGTTTTTGCACCATTTCTAATCTAAGGATAATATTTTTATAATTAATTTGATTTTGTAAATTTAAGTTTAGGCTCACTTATTTTTTAAGTAGATCCAATTATAATATTAATTCAATAATTAAAAAATATTTAATAACTTTGATATAAACAAATAGGTAGAAAAACATGTTTCACTTATTAGGAATCACATATTTTAATAATGAAAAAGAAATCTCTACTTATTAATGAACACATATTTTAATAATTTAGTATTTTTTTTAAATTTTTAAATTACCCTCAAGGTTTAAATTTTAAATGTTGAAATTTTAAACACTAAGATTTCATTTACCTTGGATGTAATAATAAATTATATATGTCATTTTTTGTTAGGTATACGTCAATGGTTTAAGTTGTAAATACCTTATTTTTTGTTACTAACATTTTATGTTTCCAATGATTATTGGTGAATTAATCTCCCTAAGTGCATATCCTAAGGAGTACACCAGGATTAGGGAGGGCTCACTATTGGTGATTTATAATAGTTTTTTCATGCTTTTTAATTTTTATACCAACCTTCAAACTATCATGACATTGACTTTGCTTGTTCCCTGACATGTACATTCCTCCTTTAGCTATTATTTTTTATTTTTTGATGTTTTACACTATCCCTTAATATTATTTAACCCATTAATTAGGTTAAATAAATACTATTTCTATTTGAAACATTTTATACACCATTAGTGAGTCCAATTCCATTGAATATATTTGAGTTTTTTATTGTAGGGGTTGGATCTATATTTATAGGGTTCTTGATTATCATTTCTAAAAATATAGACATCTAATCCACTCAAATTTCACATATAAATGCACATTAGGAATAATAATAAAAATTAGGGCTAATGAGATTAAACTAAAGGAAGACAAGTTAGAACAAAGACTTGAAGATACCAAGGAGCGAAGTTGAACTAACAAGGTATACATAGTATTTGAAGTCCCCAACTTGGGTCTAATTAGGTATTATTATTTCCAAACTAAGTTCACCTAAAACCATCTATCATAAAGTTATATAAATCAATATGAAGATTAATTTTTAAACAAATCAAAACATGGTAAGTATCCTAACCCTATATTATTTATTTTATACTTTGAATTGTATATTAGATCGGTTCATTTTATGTTTATCCATCTTTATATCATGAAGATTAATTTCTATATTTACATGATATTTATTTATAGCTCATACATACCTTCTAATGACATTTTATAACCTATTATATTATAAAACTCTTCATTGCTTCATAATGTCATTTTATATTACCTATATAACATGTTTATTGTCTAGTGACACCTTAGATATAACTAGGTTATATAATTTATATTTTGTGTATATGTTCCCATTTTATATCCATATAACTTTATATGATCATAACCCTTGTCTATAGTACCAAATCACTTTATGGAATGACATATTATGTGCATGTTGGATCTATAATGGTATTCTATCTTTTATTATTTTATAAGATATTAATATTATATACCTTTTTATGCTTACATGCATTATGGTAAACTTGAGATGAATTTTGATAAAATGTTGGTTGGGTTATTTTTATATTTTAGTGTCTTAGATTCAAATATTTCTCTTACCTTACTTTCAATCTTAATCATGTCACCTCTTAATTTTTTTTAGTGAGCCTCAATCTATTTAAATTCTATATGGGTTTTTAATTTAATGCCAACCATTAAGAGTAATTCCTCATGGTGTATTTTTTATCAATATCAATCTAACTCAACCATTTAATGTTACATGGTTTTAATTTATGAATGAATGAATAAAAATATCCCAATAGGATTCATAAAATCAAATATATAGACAATAGGTGTAGTTACACCCTTCTAAGGATGAAACTCTCAATAAAATTTCCTCATCACATAATACAAATCCTACATAAATGGTAATGAAATCAAGTAATTTTTACCTTATTAATTTCCATGGCTTAAATCCTAGCCAAAATCCTTCATTTGATGTCATCCAAGTGATCATAAAAGTATTAGATTATATCATCTTTATACAATCTAAAAATAAAAATCATATGCCCCAAATGCAAACTCATGTTTTGAAAATGGAGAATCAATGCCAAAAATTGATTTGTATATCACTTAATAATTTAACCTGTCCTCCTTTCCTCATGGATCTTAATTTGAGTCTTATCCCTTAACCTTTTATTCATAATAAGATGCTTCAAAAAGTTTAAAGTGATCCCTTAGCTCCATGTTGACCAATTTTGACCCCCAAGGTCAAAATTGCAACCCCTATACATAAAAAATTGATTGTTATGTTTTGTTAGCTCTATTCATAGATTTTTCATGCTTTATGAAGTCCTAAAATAGTCTCTTTTAAAACCTTATTAACATTATTTAAGGTAAATTTGGATAAATTGAGGTAATGGTTGTTCTTATCTTAGACTAGCCTAGTCATGTCATGGTGTGATGAAACTTGGTCAATTTGTGTCATAGGTACTTAGGTGTCCATAGAATTAATTTCATACATTAATAACCTTTTATAAACATTTCACATGAATTTGGAAAGTTTAAGGCTCTTTTGTGAACTTTAAGGTAAGTTTTATGTGATAAAAGGGTGTTTTTAACTAACTCAAATTTATTACAATAATGAAAATCTAAATAATACATAAAATGAACTTTAAAAGGTTCTTATAGGAGTTACATAACTTCCATATATGTCAGAAAGTCAAAAAGTTTCTAGAATCTTGAATTTTAATGATTAAGAAGTAATTTTATGCACTTGTATAGACTTCAAGAACTTATCTTTAGGTGAAAACATTGAATAGGTATACCTTGGGATTTTACATATCAAAATCATTATTTTATTTTAGGTACAAGTCTTGGAGATGTATAAGTTTCTCTAGAACCTCCATTGCCCTCTTCATAAGCTCATAAAGGCAAAATTCAAATGCATGGTAGGACCAGGAGAGAAAAATTTAGAGGCTGAAATTTTGGGAAATGTTAATGTTCATAGTAAGCTTAAATTTTGTGTCATTATTTTTAATATTCATCCCATATATTTATGAATAATCTCAAGACTGTAAAGAGGTCATTATTTCTTGTTCATTCAAGTAGGGTCTAGTTTTGCTCTTATTTCTTCACTTCAGAGTTCAATGGAGGATATTGGATTTTGTGCGATGTTTTTAAAGATTAGATGATTCCTTTGAATTTTTTTTTATCAATAAATTTAACCTCATGAGGGGTCTCCAATAAGGAGAATAGTGCTCAAGTATATGGAACATATCATCCCTGTTACAAGTTTTCTGGGTTGGTTTGAATTGTTATCACTCTTAAAAGTATCCAAGTGCCTCATATTTATTTTAAAATCCTTAAATATCAAATGATACATGTCTTCTCTCTATAAAAATGGTTATTTATGGATAGCCATTCAAGAGATATCATGTTTCTCACTCTTAGAAGCTTGGTACAGTTCATGAGAAATATTCTATAAGCTTGATTGTCAGACTTGGCTCAAATATAAATGAAAAACCAATAATAGCATATTAATATGGCATTTATAATTATAAAATTCCAAGGTAATGAGAATTGAGATTAAAATTTACTCTTAAATAGGGTTATAAGGTGTTTTAGTCACTCATAGGTCTACAGACCTGTAAGTGAGCATCCATGGATATTAGGTCTCATACCAAAGGTGTTAAATCCATGGAGGGACATGATATACCTCATAAAATTCATTTTATATTGACTAATCTCATTACAATCATGAAAATGCATGAACAAACCATAAAATCCAACTTCTATGCATAAGCCTTGCATATAACTTGACTGTATACATAGACCTATACATACAGATGGGAGATTTGAGGTTACATAGTGTTAGAAAAAGTTTCATAGGATTAATGAAAGAGTTATGTGAAAATTTAAAGAGTTGAAAAAATCTCAAAGTGTCAAAACTTAGGAGTTGTTTTCAGTAGTATATATATGCAAAAAGCCAGATCTACAAGTTATAGACCTATATATCCTCATTTAAACAAAAGGTCAATTGTTATGAGAAGAAGATAAGGTGTGGAAATTATGTAAATACATTAGAAAATTTCATGATCAGTGAATAAGTATGGTCAAAAACCAATGCTCAAGTTACCTTGATGCATACCTATAGACATACAATCCATTAACACATATAGGCTTAGGTAGAGTATGAGAGAGAAATGCATGAAGTACTAATAGGTTTGTAGGAAGGTAGGTTGAAAGTGGGAAAAGAATTAAATTAAATTAAATTACTCAAAAGTCTCAATATCCTATTTGAAAATGCCAAGTTTCAAAGAATGATATTCAAGGGATTTTCAATCACCACCTATAACCAAGAAGGTTCTAGTTTGAATGGTGACAAGAGAAGACACAATAGTGCCATGAGGGTTGAGGTTAAGATAAGTAAAAAAGATGTATTGAATCTTTAAAATCTGAGCATGGATTTTAGGGAATTCAAATCTAAATTAATGACTAACTATAGTGCCAAATTTAAGCCTAGTAGGCCCAAAACTATACTCTACAGTCCTGAGTAGATATGAGAGAGAGAAGGGGTGCTTGTGGATATATGAGATCTTAATGAGATTAATAAGCTTAAAAAAGATAATACTGAGTCCTCAACACTATATAAAGAGTCATGAAATGATTATATATTTTCATTAAAACCTTAAACCCTAAGATGTAACTAAAACCCAAATGGCTACTTACGGTTTGGCCTGAATAATTCAAGTTGATTTCAAGCTTGAAAAGGAGATACAATGCATAACAGTAGAATTAGATATCATATTGATAGAAACAAAGATAAATGTCATTTGAAGTCATAAAAACTCAAAAGATAATCAAAATAAAGTGATTTAAATAAGACTCATTTCCACCCCTGCATACACAACTAATTCACCACCTACAGACCTATCTACCTAAATCAAGGAACATCTACAAGTTTTGATAATACATAGAGGTATAGGAGGAAGAAAAAAACCAATTTAAATTGGTTTCATAGTGATATAATAACCTATATATAGTTTTTATATTCAATAAAATGTGACAATGCATATAAACTCTGATAAGCATGTTAAGCCCAACACTACATGGGCAAGTCTATAAGTGTAGTCATGAAAGGAGTGGTTTGATTAAGGTATCATGAGGAACTAAAGACATTGATGAGTATAAAATGTTGGTACAGACCCTCCAAGACCATACATAAGTAGGGGAAGACATCAAAAGTGGTATGTAGGCCTTTAAGACCTCCTCTATCTCTCTTGGTGAAAGATTGTAACTCCAAACCCATTTTTTCTCACCTGGTATGACCTTGATACTATGCATGGAATAAAATGGATTTCATATATGGTTTAGGGGTCCCTACACTAAAAATTTTTGGGATTGGTTTTTAGTTTAGGCCTTCAACCTTTATGAACAATGCTTAAGAACTTAGATCATTCTCCAATGGCCTATTTTCAAATTGAGAGCCAACTTATTTCACTTGTATCTATATGAAAAAGATGAATGGGATCCTATGATCCTAGGGATAGTTAAGGAGGATAATTTTATTGAAAAGTATGGCATTGATTTAGGGACTAAGGTCCTAGGGTTTATGAATAATCATTAATAATCTAAGTCACTTTAAGCCCTATTTAAACCCTAATAAAGACCCAACGTGAAAGAATTCCTCCAAAGTGTAGAATATGGATTGGATTGATTTTTAAACATCCTATACAGTTTTGAGAACTCCAAGTAGGTTCTCACCATGAACTTTGTTTGTACCTACAACTATATAGATTATAATTAATGTTATGTTTTACAAGGGTTTAAGGTTTTTTGTAGGGTTTTGATCAATGGAGAACTTAAAACTATTGGGGAGGGTGATTTTGGATGTATTATATCTATAAAAGATCAAAATACATATAATAAACCATGTAGATGCTCAAACAAATCTAGTTTTTCAAGGTAGTCTTAGACATGGTTAAAAAGAGACTAGGTTTTGAGACCATTTCATGGTTCTCACACTTCCATAGGGTCTCAAGACCTCAAATTTGACATGAAGGTTGGTGATAGGCTAGGTAAAGTTCACATGCTTATTGGTAGTTTCAAACATGTGGGAGAAGTTTGGAGTAGAAAATTAGTCTTATATGCAAGGAGGACTGATTAAGGAGATAAAATAGTAAAAAAATAGACACTTTCACTCAAAGTTAGATCCTACAAATTGGATTGGGGATGTAAATGGATACTAGGTCCTCAAATATATTATCATTTTATAAATATCCTCTTTACATTCTTTTACATAAGGAGGTATACGCATTTTTAAGGCTATAAGTAATGAGGCCAAATAAGACCTTTTGGTGCAAAATGGAGTCTTGGAGAGATTTTTATGACTCCAGGTGAGTTTTTACTGATCTAATATGGTGTGATTAGGCCATCCATGGAGAGAAACTACCTTGATGAAGATGAACTCAAGTTTTGACACTTGTAATCAAGATGAGGCATGACAAGGCTAAGGGGTTTCAAGACACCTAAAGAGTTACTTGATGATTGCCACTGAGATGTCAGCTTGAGAAAATTCTAAAAAAAATGAAAGGTTTAAAGAGTAGAGTTATAATGTAAATCAATATGACTTGATGTTGAAGAGTGCCACTTGTCCTCTCACAAGATAAGAGAAGGGGTAATTTTGGAGATGAAGACAATGTGTCAAACAAGGTTTGAAACTCCTATGTCGTTTAGAGTACGAAAGCATATTCAGGAGAGAAAACATGTCCTATAAGACCTATTGAGATGGTTTCATAATTCATTTATTTAAATTAACTCTCTTTTTCACACGTATCTCTCTCTCTCTTCTACACCCTTCTTTTCTCTCACTTTCTCTATATATTCAGCCTTGATAGGCTATGTTTGTATCCTCCACCTAGGTATGGAAAAATCTACCCCTTTGAAAGAATTTGATTAATGAGAAACTAATATTTTACCTTCTCATTTGAATAATTTCAATATGTTTGTGTGATTATTTGATCTTGTCAAGTGACTAGCTTTGCTTCCTTGACATGTTTATCCTTTTCTTGCATTCATGTTCATTTTGAAACTTCTTTACAAGTCTTGTGAAGTGTCAAGGTGAAGTGTGAAAGGTTGAGTGAGTTTTATTTTCATTAGTGTCATTTCATGACCTCTTGACTAGTCCTCCTAACCCAAGCATCTTCACAACCTTCTCATGAAGTATTGATGTAAAGAGGTAGATTTGGAGTAATGTTTATTATAGGTTAGTATCATGTTTGAAGTACATTTTTAGCAAGTTGGTAGTGGTAAAATATATTTGGTGCATCACATCAATTAGAATAGGTTTATATCTCTTTTCCTATCAAGTGATAGAGTAGTTTGTGAGCCTAAGTCATTCATCAAGGGAAGCTATCCCTTTAACCTAGAGATTCAATCCAAGTTTAGCCACCCATAGCCTAGGATTGTTTCCATGTTATTATAAATTTGAAAGGCTTGAACTACTTTCCAAAGGGTTAAAATTTGGTTGATAACAATTTTGGCACAATGAGTGGGATTATGGTCCAAATTAGTGGAAGAATTGTTGGTGTTATTCTTCTACATATCATATTTTGGAGGCATTCAAACACCAATGGTGACTCTAAGATCAATCAATTGGTTCTAGCAGTCCAATCACTTGTTTAAGTAAGTTGTAATTTCCATTCATTATCTTGATGAAGTTGTTATGGATAAAATTGAAGTGAATTTCAATTTCATACAAGTAGGTGAGTCATATCAGTCATATAGAACTACCATCAGCCTTAATATAATCATTACCAATCCTATAATGAGACATACTAGCCTTGTCATGATCCATATCATCCTCACTATGATCCTTATCATCCTTGTCATGAGTCATATCAATCATATGATCAGCCTACACTCCCATTACATGACTATTATGTTGCATATAATTATCCTTCTAAAGCTCAAGATGTCCTTAGCCAACATAGCCACTTTTCAAATCAATCCATTTCAAGTTTCAAGAAAACTCTCTTGGGATATGAAAGGTATATGGTAGGTCTTAACACACAAATGGAATATGGCCAAGGTGTCCCTAGTCACCTTATTTATAATATGAGAGACTCATTACAACTAATGAAAGAAGAATGGGCACCTATTGAGAGATCAAATTGGTAAAGCCTCTCAAGTGAAAGGTTGGATGTAAGTGTTCTAATTCAAAAAATAGAAGATAAGATAAGAGTTAATGAAGGACAACATGTTCAATCCTATCATCCCCATGTGTCTTCATATATACCACCTTAGCCCTCATATGTGCCACCAATTTTTCCCCAAGAGATCATTTCAAGTGAGCTTCAAAGTGTTTCAAATCCTTCATTTAATCCTCCAAATTTTCCTTCTTGGAAATCAATCCAAAAGCATTAAAAAAGAGGATATTGTTGTTGATTAGCCTATTGTTGAGAACCAAGATCTACTTCTCTTCCTCAAGAACACCCAATAATTCTTTTAACACTCCAAGATGAAATAAATCATGGATTAATCAAGGTGAGACATGCATAGATTAGGGAGTTGAAGTCAAGGAAGAATTTGAACCTATGCAAGTCCCTCCCATCCCTACTCAAGAGACCTCTTATATTCCATATCAGTCTTCTTGTGATCCTTATCCTCATGAAGTCACTAATCACCTTCAACAAAATCTATTACAAGAGAGTATACATAATAAAATTGAAGAGTTAGAGTTGAAAATTAATAAGATTGAACCAAGCCAATATTTAGAGCTTGAAACCAAAGAAAACTTTGTGATTATTCAAGCTCCATTTCCTTCTCCCTAAGAGCCTTTATATTTTCCATCTTGGAGGTATATCTATGAAGGCATTCAAAATAAGAGGGAGGTCTTATTTGAGAAGCTTGAGAATCAAGTTATAGCTGTTGAAGAATCTCAGGGAGTCTATATAAAGAATGAAATGGTTATTAAGAAGGATGAGGAACTCATAACACAACTCAACTTTGTTAGCAATGTAATTATCATTGATGTCAAAAGGGAGATAGTTAGCACTATGGATGTCATTGATGTCAATAAAATTTGTCATAGATAATATTGATGGATGTGAAAGGTAAAATCACTGAGGGGGTGGGTGAATCAGTGAGCATAGATAATCAATTTTTCGTTTCAAACCTTTCAAAACTCTTAATCAGTTATCACAATCATTCATGAAGCATACACATCATTCATAGCAATGAAAAAGAGAGACAATGCAAGATCAAGAATATAACACATAACATATATTGGAAAACTACTTGGTAGACAAAACTTAATGAAAGCTACAATTGGAATACTATCTTATAAGAACAAGAACCAATTTAGACCAACAATAACTGATCAAGGAACAACCATCCCTTATTTTAGTGAGACTACAATTCCACAAGGAACTACTACACTTGTCTAGTTGAGATGCCATAACAACTAAACATTTATGAAGTTTAAACTTGAAATTAAAATGTAACCCATTAGATTTTGAGAAGTGACAACACCTATGACTAAAACATCTCTTAAAACATTGATTACTTGCCAATCTGATGGAGATACAAAGTATATCAACTCTCTTCAAATTTACACAATCAATGCATCTAGAGCCACCTTTTGGATCACTCTTCACTTCTCAAAAAAAAACCTATCACCACATTAAAAACATGATTATATGGTCATTCAGTCAGTCCAAACTTAGATTTGTCTCTCAAATCAGCCACCTAGCTCACACAAACACCATCTATCCTTTACTCACTCGTAAGACATCCAAAACATTCTTTTGGATCACTCTAGACCTCTTTGCTAATCCTAAACCTAAAAAAAAACTATTATAACATTAGAAACATGACCTATAGGTCATACACATAGTCCTTAATCTACTCTATTCATCAACCCATCCACTAGGCACACTACCTCTCTTCTCTTCTTCACTTTAATACTCATTCATATCACACAAGCCTAGAAATCATCTCCTTTAGTTTCTATATATATAGAGCCTTCATGATAAAAAATTTATTAGTTAGTAGTTGGACTTGTCTTAACCCTTAAGGATTCTCTCACATCAAGACATAGTTCAAAAACAATATTCATAGGTTAGCCATAACGTCTATGGGTTACCCTTAAGCAACTACACCTTTCAATTAGGCCCTTGTAGCTCTTATAGGTCTCATGGAGACCTATTCACCCATTTAACACATCATCAAGAAAAAAAGAACATAGGACCACTTGAAAATACATGGGTCATCTCTACTCACCTCTCCATATGCTCAATCTACTCACATAGTAGCTTTGTACATAGGAACACTATGAACAAACACATAAATAACTTTTTAGCAATTGTTCATACTCAAGAAAGATTGACCACACTTCCAAATACCACATAGATAATCCTCATTAATTATACAACACTCCCCAATATCTAATTCATCATGAGATATTGAAACAACATCAAAACAAGCTCGAATAATCTTCTCGAGTCACTTGTAAGACACAATCAAACACACAATCAACTTTGGAGCTTAATATAATTGTTTGTAAATACATTCAGATATTTTAACTAGGTTTTTTGGATGCACCATGGATTCCTCTACAACTTTTATTGTTACTCTATTAATAAATTCATCCTAGATCAAAATTTATAGGTAAAATACAGACCATTAGTTTTTCCTTTGAAAATTCAAATATTCAAATCCCAACAGTCACAGTAAAACTTTGAACACCTTGTCCTCATATAATTTCCTCATATATAAGATTAAACATGCACCATTTATAATCCTTGAATTATCTCAACCTTTATTTTTCATTGTTCTTCGTTGAATCTTCATCTTGACTATTTAACTTAATGTACTCTGTCAATCTCCTATATGTAGCTCATTTTTTATCTATGCTAAACATTGGACACATTGAATCATCTTAATAAATATTCACCATTGATATGTCTATGTATGAACATCCACTCAATATTAGATATTAGAAGAGGCCTGATCTTTACCTCTACTCAACATTAAACTTTAAACACTTGTCCTCATCTCACTGCGTCCTAACACCTTAGAAAAAACTCACTTTGTTGATCCTTTTATAAGGAGCTCAATATTTAACTTCATTAAAAAAACTTTGACTCATTTTACTCAATAAAAACCATATATATTCACTATATGATCACCCAAAAGCCATTATATCTCCATTTAGTCTTGATCTTTATCATCGTTTTAAAAAGGCTAAGTATGAGGACCATTGTTATTTGCCTAGAAGGCAAACTTTGCATAGTCATATCTTTTACCTTTGTCACCTAAATGTTATAAAATTTTAAACATATGATATAATCACATAGGATAATCAATAAATATATTTATCATCTCTTTTAAGCCTCACACATGTGAGATATGATGACATCAAAATTCCTCTTCATATTTATTTGCTACAGACCCATTTATGCCTAGATGAACAAAATGAAGAATTGGGTGAATTCCACTCATGAAAACAAGCTATAAAATCATACTTGACCACTAATAGGACCCATTTCACATGATAAATACATTAGAATCATCTCAAATCATGCCAAAATTGAATATCAACCAAGCATACTTCAAACATACTAAGACAATCACATTGCACAATCTATCATTGTCACTTAGACTATCAAGGCTCTTCATCCACTCACCTAGACACCTCAATGACATCATTTAAAACTCTCAAACAATATCCCCCTTTGTCATTAATGTCAACACCCATCATAAAACAATATATAACTCACCTTACTTCTCTCTCTTCAAACACTCTAAAAAATAGGAACTTTCTCCCCCTTTGACAGAATGACAAAGTGGGCATCAACTAATATTGAGGACCTAAAAAGACTAAAAAAATGATAATACCATCTTATAAAGATAATAAAAACTCCCCCTTACTTTGATCCTACCTCTTCTTTCCTTGACAACTTCTTCTTTCTCCATGCCAACACTCTCTTCAACAAAGCACTGCAACCATTGAGGAAAGAACACACAAAATATTTAAATCTAATGGAAATCACCAAGAAAATTTTGATAGGTAATGCCCCTAATATTTCTTATCAATTTCACCTCTAGAGCATCTTTAGATCTCTGCACACCATGAAGAACCACCATACAAGCTTACTAGCCTTCTATCTCAACTTATCACAAGGACCACCAATAGAACTTCATGCCACTCACCAAATAGGAAAAATGATATAAAAAAAACTTGAGAACTCTCCTTGAAACACTCATGACTTGATATTTCGGATAAAATAAAAAAAATTCACTCTTCTTACAATGCATGTCTAGTCTCCTTATAGCCATATATGGAACTTATAGAGCCCACAAATTTTAGTAAACACACTATCAAGACCTAAAACTTCATATCTAGAGCACTCTCATATGCCCCCTCAAGCACACCAATTAACATCACCTAGATCATATTCTATAACATACTTTCTTCACAAACCTAATAGCCAATTAGTTCTCCATCTTAATAAAAACATTAATAATTTGAAAACCACAAAACTTTAAATCTTTTTGAATCCTAATTTGACAACCCATTTAGCCCATTCAACCTATTAAGAAGCCTTAGGCTTAAAATCATAAGGAAAACCACTTTTTTTTATCATAGCTCAAAACCCTAGTATCTTAAAACAAATAGATTAAATAAACCTCCTTCTGGTCAATGGTCATCTCTAAAAATTCTTGGACACCTAGAGACAACCATCACACACTTCTATAACAATATTTGAGCTTCCATACCTTTAGGAACCTTAACATCCTATAACATAGATTTTGACTTGTAATAAGATAGATAAATCTGAGATCACACAATAACCTCCAAAAAGCACAAACAGGATCATCAAGACATACAACCACCTAAAACATATCACAAATAAGTGCACAGACCTTTTTTAGCACTAAATTATTCTTGACATTCCATTAACCTCATTAAGCCACTTGGAGACACCCATTCTAACCCTATACTATATCTCCTTCATAAATCTTTGGAACAAGCTCATGAACTTGTTGCTCCCCCTTAACCAAAGACCTTCTCTAATTGGCATTATGATATTGAGTATTCTAGGGTTCATTTTAGTGGTGAATATTTATTAATTCAAAAATATTTAGTTTTAGGAAATCTAAATTTGGTGAGTTTTTAGGGTGTAATAGTTAACCCTTTCACCTAAAATTCTAGGATTTTTATTTTTTTAGGGGTCATCTTGCTAACAATTTACAACATTTATTTGGTTATCCATATAATTCACCAATGATTTACAATATTTATATATAGTACAACTTCATATGTTCCCACTCCTAGAGGTCATGCTCTTACCCCCGAAGTATCTTTCTTTAATGGATTGCAAAGATCTTAAGAGTTAAGGTTGCACTTTATCACTTGATTGCTTTTAGACTTTAAGTAATTGACCTCTACTAAAATGATGTCACATGAAGGAAATTTGATGCCTAAAAACATAGCATTGCGTAAAGGTATATTTTTTTCTAGCAGCACTACACCATGTGATGGCAATCTATCACCCAGTGGTGTTGTGACATGTGGCAAAAAATTGCCACCTAGTTGCAAGGTGCTATATAATGACAACTTGTTATCGGGCGATAATGTGATGGGTGAAGGCAACCTACCACCTGATGGCATTGTGCCATGTGAATAAAATGTGATATGTGATGGCAATATGCCACACAATGACAAGGTGCCACAAGGTGGTACCTTTCCACCTAGTAGCACTATATTACATGGCTATAAGTAAACATTTGATAGTGGTGGAGAAGCCAGCCACAATAAAGTGCCTAGAAACAAAGTTATGGCATCAGGAGGTAATAACAAGCGTAAATCACCATAATAAATACCAAATAAATCCAATATCATGTCTAATTTTATAAATATAAGAAAGAGGGTTGTGAAAATAGTAGGCACTTTGAATGCAAGTAATTCTAAAACTTATTTTAAAAATATCAGTTTAATTTTTTTACTGTAGAATAATCACAAAACCATTTCAATATAGAAATAAACATGGATATTGACACTATTTCACTTGAAATGATTAATCCCAATAACTTATCACCACCTGAAGATTTTATTGATGAAATACCATCCCTAGAAGACACACCTCTAGGTATTTCAGTAGAACACACTCCTCTGGGCAATTTAGAAGAAACATGCAGTTCTTTTCAGACACCTAATTTTGTTAAAAATTCCACTCAAAAAAGTTGATGGAGGAAGAGAAGTACATGGATAATAATAAGGTCTTTTCAAGTTAACTGGGTTGTAAAATTTCCATTTATAGAACCTGTAGAACCAAAAAATAGTAATGAGCCTCCAACAGAATGCAGATGTATAATTTGTAGTTGGAAACTTGGAAAAGATCATAAAATGTAACTTAAATTAGACATAATTGAGAAGTATTGTGGGAAAATATACATATCCATCAATCACCCAAACAAATAGATAAAAAGAACTCATAGATGGAAAAATGAAGAAGAATGCATTCATGTAAGATATGCACAAGAATATGAAAATGAACAGAAATGACAAAAACATCTTGTTGAGAAAGGGGGAACCATCAAAGCACAATTTGGAAAATTTATGCACTCCAATCTTAGAGGATAATATGTACAATTATCTATAATTTTCCACATTTTCAAAAAGGTAAGACCCATTTCTGATTTTGTAGATTATAAAATTTTGTTTCAACATGATAGGTTTCTGGATATTCCATAGTCACATTGTTCAGATAATAGTGCTTGGGAAATGGCAAAATGTCTAGCAGTTGTTGAGAAGGAATATTTGAAAGAAAGTGTTAAGAGATCATAGTTTATCTCTCTATCCATCAATGAGGTCACTACAATTGATAACACAACATGGGTTTGCATGCATGTGTACACCTTTGAAAACTATTCAAAGCAATCTCATCTTTTAGTTGTCCATAAAATGGTAGAAAATTTTAATTCAAAAAACCTCCATAAATTGGTTGTATCCAATTTAAGGGAGAGAGCTGGGATGGATGATTATGCCCTAGCTACAAAGTTGTGTGTGTTGGTGCTGATAGAGCATTAGTGATGCAGGGGCATAGAAAGGGTCTTTATGTTTGACTACAAATAATAGTTTCTCCATTTATGATTCCAATACATTGCATGGCACAAGGATGAATATTGCTTACAAAATTGTTAGCACATTCAATAATGTCAAAAAAGTGGAAGAGTTGATTCATGACTTGCATGCATACATGTCAAGTAGCCCAAAAATATTTATGGATTTTCATAAATTTTCAATTGTAGTGACAGATGGTAAAAAACTATTGAAAGATGTTGAAACTAGATGGATTTCCATGTATGAACCTACCTATAGAATTTTTGAGGAATATCCATCTTTGACAAGATTTATGTATAAATATCATAGGGAATTTGACAAAGAAAAATATTTATTGTGTCCTTTAACATATTTAGAAACATTACTCAAATTATGCGTTATTTCTCCAAAGCTGAAGGAAATCAACTGTTTAATGAAAGATGCCTAAGAGAGATCTATCTATATTGTTGACTTCATAAGTTTGAGAAAACGTGTATGCCAATGTTTAGATATATTATACACATCAAATGAAAGCTTTCACGGTCTTATTTTTAGAAATTAGTAAATTTTGATAGATATTTAGAATCCATAGATTTTTTTGAAATTTAATAAACACGATCATCTTTGTGTTGTGGTAAATGGCATTAAGATCCCAATGCACACATGCTTTAGAAGACTTGAAGTTGTGGGAGTTGAGCATGAAGATGTACCTGTGACATGTTTACTATATGATACTGTTTTGTCTAAAACATGAATTAAATTGAGAAAAATCTTGCAATGTTTAGTCATGGAGATTAAAGAACATTTTCAAAGGGATGAGTTGTTGGAAGGCATGGGAGTTGTGAATCCCATTTTTTGGAATAGTTTTAACAATCAAGAATATATCAAAAAACTATTTCACAAATACATGGGTATAATTGTAATACATTTTTGTAGATTTGTAGATGTGAATGGAGTTTAGATTAATGGTATTTTAAATAAATAGTTACTAATGTCTCAGTCAACACAGTTTGGGATTACAATGATGGATCAATTTTAGTGTTTAAGTGACCCAACAGAAAATGGTGCCATTACTCATCTATGGATTTTTTTTAAATCCAAGTAGCGTATTAAAAGAAAGTATTAGTGAATATTTTATATTATATAAAATTTTTCAAACAATGATTTTGGGTTTCTGTGGAAGATGAGTGAGTGTTTAGTGCATTATCCTTCGTGAAGTCAAAACTAAGAAACAGATTGGATAAAAATTTAGAGACTTGCTTGAGACTATATGTTTCATGTTATTTTGTGGACAAGTTTCCATATGATAGAGTAGTGGTAACATGGATTTATTTAGTGGAAATAAGAGGTGTGACTAATACATCTACCAATACAAAGGATAAGAATATGGAGACTGAATACAACACTGACATGGTAGATGCAAATCACACTTATGATGAGCAAGTTTATAGAGGATTGTTTTGGCTACCTAGCTTTTAATTTGATAAGTATAGCAATTAATTTTTTGAAATATTTTTTTATTATTTAATCTATAAATACATTAATTTATATAATCTATTTTGTATTTATTATAATCATGAATCTTATTCAATACATTTGAACTGATATTTTTTTATCCTATTAAAATTGTGTATTTTAAATAGTAATTTTATCTTTGCAATGCATGTCATTCATTAAGCAACAATCATCATTTTCATTAACATTGTACAAAGAATTTTATTATAGCATTCATTTAAGCATACAAGTCTTATGTCTATATGTATATGCATGGTACATCATAGGACACCAATTCTATTGTCATTAAAACTCTCATTATTAAGATTTATTGTTTTCATTATCTTAATTATCTATAATAGTAATTTGGAGAGCAGATACATAGATATAATACATACATAATAGTTTAACAATAATGATTCTATTGCTCATTTACATTAGTACCATTACACAAATATATAGGAAATATTTCCAAATTCCACCACAATCAATGTATTCAATGCAACAGCTACTAGAATAGAGTAACAATGCATTCAAATCTACAACTACTAGAACAATATAACATTGATAATGCATTCAAGACTACAACTACTACAACACTATCATTCTATGGAATATTTACTCTACAATAGACTATATTTCCCACAACTACTACAATTTTCAAATACTACTACTAGAATTTTTTTTCCTATAGTTATGTTCGCATATTTCCAAATTTTATCACAAGGAAAGCATTCAATGCCAATAGTACAATAGTTTAACAATGCATTAAAATAGACTACTAGAATAGTATAACGCTATAACAATTAATTCAATACTACAACTACTATAAGAGTATAACAATGCATTCAAAAAATAGAACTGCGGTAGAACAGTATAATTCCATAGAATATTTACTCTACTTTTTCTCCATATAATATAGAATATTTACTCTACTTTTTCTCCATACAATATATAAACTTGACAACAATACATTTTATATATAAAAATTAAAATTATATAGCTAAAGGTATTTTGAACAACTGTAAACTATCATTCAATAAAACATTTGTCTTTCTAACTAACAATGTATAAACTATTTTAAATAATGGAAACTGCAATTTTGAATAACTGTAAACTATCATTAAATAAAACAAGTGTCTTTGAAATAAACATGGTATAAATAGTTTTAAAAAATACAAACTATCATTTAGACAATATAACTTAAACAAATCAACATTTGTTTGGTTGAGACTCTCCACCACCAAGTTTTCCATTCCCACCCATGGAAACCCCACTTTCTTGACATGCTTATGGAACTGAATCATCGATTATCACTCCTTCCTTCTGAAGATCATCTACACCAGAATTCATTTGTGAAAGAATCACCCTCTCTTCCTTTGATGCATCCCCTATTGAAAGAATTGTATGATCCTCATCTATCTTTTGATTTAATAGATTGCTCAGATCCATACCATGTTCCTTAATTATTTTCTTCAACATGTTATTTTATTTATTCAATAAAACCAACTTTTATTTCAATACAATAGCCATGGAGATACTTTTCTATGTGTTTTTAAAATGCACATTAACAATATGTGCTTCTTTCTTCAATTTTTTGTATTTTTCCTACAATCAATATATAATATACGTGTCAAGCATATACAAAAGTATTATAATAATAAAAATACACATTATAAATAAAGAAAACTTATCACAACTTTATCCTTCTCTGCTTGAGTGATGGTAACCAGGTTGATATATTTAGCCCATTTATTGAAATATGCTTGAGCTTCACCATTTAAGTTTTCTAACATGTTGATCATAATATCTAAAATCCTATCATTGTAAGCATTGTCCACAGAGATCAATATAGATTGAGCTTGCTTGAATAAAGCATCAATCTTGGAGGGTTCATTTTGAATAAGAAAAAACAAATTCATTCTTTAGGAATGGTTGTGGTAACGGGAATTTATTTCTTTGATAAGAGCTTTCACCCTTACCTCCCATTGTTTTAATTCATTAAATTAATCAAGAATACCCTCTTACAGATTACGAAGGAGATCATCAAAAATCACATTATCCAAGGAAAAATTAGTAAGGGAATCATAATAGACATTTAAATTATCATGGGTGGAGGGGAAAAGGTAGTTGGGTCTGGGGAAGAGGTATGAGATATTTGTGAAGGTGCATTAGAAACTTGAATAAATTCATGTGGATTGAATCCACCAATAGCCAATGTCCTACTTTCAATGCCAAGAAATTCTTCATCCAGATTAATCCGCTATAAACATGTCAGTCCCTATGCACTTGAAAGACCACCAATTGAGAAAGTTGGGAAATGTGAAATTTTTTGCACTCCTCTACTTTGTGTAAGGAGGGATATGTTCTTTCCTCTTCTATGACTTTGGGCTAGTGGTGGGGGTGGTGGCATACTTCGTAATCTACTAATATAGGTTGGGTGGAATGAAAAAAAACATAGATTCAAAAATAGTAAATTTAAAAACATAAAATTGATGCAAATACAAATTGAATCTATTAATATTATTACTTGTCTATGATGGGGTGACTGCCTCACCCATTTTGAGTGTCCTTGCCAGAGTTATCACTTAAATTCTTGTTGTGGTTAAGGTATTTGGATCTTACTGATTTATTATGTTTTTCAGAGAGACATTGGTGGTTTGACCTACAAAATGAGTAAATTATCCACTTATTTAACTAGCAAATTCTAACAAACCTCAAATCAAAAAAGAAAGTTGTAATGGCAAACATTAATCATGTTGTATGGGATATTCCTCAACGACAACAATTCAAGAGTCAATTGCAAAAAATAAAATAAAAAACAATATGAATATAATTTTTTTCATTGAATAATCCAAGAAAAAGACATTAAAATAAATTTGGGGGAACCTAGAAGTGGAGACAAAATAGAAATAGTTCTTGGGTATTTTGAAATTATAAATGAATTAAATGAATACCCTATCGACTAAGTATCACTAGAGCCCTCTGGAATACGTTGACCTTTATTTTCCACCTATTTTATTATGTCATAAACACACTCTTGCCTATAATAAATAACATGCTTAAAAATGTTAAAATTTTAAATATATATAAAATAAAAAAATGAGACTTGGGAAAATTAAACTTACCTCTTGTTCCTTAATAGAAAAAGCATTGGCCTTCATTTTTTGATGTAGGCAAGTGTAAATTATATATATATTAGATTTCATATAAGGTCTCAAATTACAAGTCAAAAATGTAGTTGGAAGAAGAAATTGTGCAACTATCCTTCATGAATGCAAAATTCAACTCCTATTTAATCTTACTTAAAATAACTATGCATCAATCACATATAACACCTGAGAGAGAATGAATAATATAGTAAATATTCCACAAGGGAATGTCTAATGGTCTTCCCTATAAAAAAATTCTCATTTGAAAGAAATAGACAATAGATTTGAGAAATGGATCACTTATTTTCTCAATGGGGATCCCCCTTCAATTTTTATTATCTATAATGAAAACAAAAAAGTAAAACATGTAATGGAATTAGGATACCAAACTATTTATAATAAATGATTTAGTTATAGAAAAGTAAAACATGTAATGGAATAATAACACTTACCAGATGGGTCAATGGACACTTTATAAATTGACTCCAACTAATGTTTATCATCGTTAGATAAGATGACCTTAGTGGTAACAAGACTCACATTACAATGTGGAAGATCTATTAAATTTTGGATGTCTAATGGAGACATCCCAAAGGATATTGTTTTATGGCTAAATTAGACATAAAACTAGCTCTTACTATAGTTATAACTACCAAGTAGAGATCACAATAGATTGTTGTTGATAGCCAAATTGTATTGTGGCATCTATGCAAGGCCTCTGAGCTGAGATTGATCAACCCATCCAACATACGATTCTAGTTGTTCCAACATCTAGAGAAAATCCGAACACAATAGGCTTTTAGAAACATAATTATTCATCCTCTTTGATGGACCTTCAGTTTTTGTAGATTCAAAAGCCATAGAAAGTTTAAAGTGTTGAGCTGGAGCCTAGAAGTAGGTACCTATAGGTTGATTTACAAATAGGTAGACCATAGGGATGAGTAATAGTTGGCAGGTTAATTTGAAAGTAGGTTGGTTGGATGATAAAAAATTATAAGTAAAGTGTGATAAGAAGTCGCTATAGAGTTATTTATAGGCAAGGAGGGTAATTGGGGTAAACGGTTCCCATGATCAATGACTGGCAAAAGGCATCAGATGGTAGGTGGGTGATAGGTAGTAATAGCATCCTATCATATGACACCATGTTGTTTCATGATAGTGCAATGTCATGTAGTAGTATCATGTCACATGGAATTATGTTGTCACACAATAACATAGTGTCACATGACAACATGGTATCACACAAAAACATGGTGTCACATGGTAGTATAATGCCATGTGGTAACATGTTATCACATGCAACCAAGTTATCATGTGATATCAAGTTATCATATGACATTCTGTTATCATGTGACAACATGGTGTTGTGTGATACCATGCTATCATATGACACCATACTATCACATGACACCATGCTATTATGTGATACCATATTCTCACATGATAGCATAATGCCATGCTATAGTGTAATGTTGTGTGATAGAAAAATATCACATGATAGCACAATGCCATGCGATAACATAATATTATATGACACCATGTTTTTTTTATGATAGCACAGTGTCATGTGACAGTGCAATGTCACATGATAGAAAAATGTTGTGTGAAAACATACTATCTAGTAATAGCATAGTGCCATGTGATATCATGATTTCGTAAGATAGTATAATGTCACATGGTAGCATAATGTCATGTGGTAACGTAATGCTACCCAACATCACACTATTTGTCATGGAAAATAGATGGTGATTTTCCACCTATTATGTGTGCTCTGATTCGCTAAGGGAGTGAATTTTATTCACCTAAACAAACCTAGAGGGGTTTTCATCAGGGCCTCTTAAATTTAACCTTGAGCACAAAAACTTGCTTCTCCATAATAAATGTCTCCTAATAAGCATAAGTAGAGACACCCTACTTCACAATGTCTTATAATAATGTGAAACTAGGAGTTTCCCATAAGTCCTCATATTCCTTCTCCTCCTTTGTATATAATACTTATATTTCTTCTTCTTCTTCTTAGGTGTAAGAGAAGTAACATGCTTATCCACTACAGTATTTTCCTTTTCTTCTAAGATTGAATTGACAATACATGGAGATAACATAGATTCATGAAATACCTTTTCATCTAAAGAATCCATTTTTTAGTTAGGTATCTCATCACTAGGCATTGATAATTGATGTTATTTGCATGATACATGCTAAATAATGGTAATATGTTTACTTGGATTCATTCACATCTCAGAACTAGCTTCAATCAATACCTTGGTCTTCTTCTTAAACTTGGTCTCTTCATTCAGAATATGAGCAGACAATGAGATCCCTTGGCACTCTTCAACTTCTAAAGCATTTTCCACCATGTTAAATATATTACTTGGACCTATAGACTCATCATTAATCACACTTACCACCTTTGGTTTCCATGAGTTAACTTTTCTTCTTCCTTGTACTCTAGGAGCTTGATTGAACTTATTTTGACTTAGTGGCCATTGCTTATAGAACCTAGAAATGTGGCTAATCTTCTCACAATTTCTTGCAAACAATACTCCTTGATGGAAACACAGTTTGTCTTACCTTGTTTGGATAGAAAATTGTAATGTGTCTTATGTCAAGATAAATAAAACAACCTATTTTTTTTAAAGAGGACTTACCTTGTCTAACCTTATGTAGACAATGGTTTACAAAGTGTCTCACATCAAAATAGTTGAAGCACTTAGCTTTGTTCATACCTTTTGACTGATGACCCCCATCATAGTTCCATGTAAATTGATTTAATAATTTTGAGAATATTAGTGTATTATTCCTAATTTAGATAAAGGGTCTGAGTAGTAAAATTAGTAAATAAATATGAAATAATTAATCTACTAATTTTTGAAAATTGATTGTAATTCAAACTTTTCTAAAAATAGTAATAAGAGATGGAAAAGAATACTTAGCTAGAAACTAACTGATTTGACTGAGACAAAGGTTGGTATTTCCTATGCAAGACAAGGACATTGTCACAAACTAAGATCTGAACTTCATTTTGTGATTGGATAGGAGTGGCACTAGCACTTTAGTCTACCTCTACCATTGTTTTCCTAAGGATCTAAGCTTTCTAGGTTTTGTTTGTTATGTCTGTGTGGCCTTATCTTTGAAGTGTTGATAATTGGAAGTCTATAGAGATCCATATAGATTATATTTTTTGTTTAAACCCTATACTCCATTATGTTTTGACCAATTTCAAGAAAGAGAGGGGTTAGTGTGTATAACATTTAATAGACGTGGATCCCCACCCCTTATGTGGGCATATTACCTACATACCAATACTCCGAAGAGGGATCAAGCCATATGTAGTTCTCCCACTTGATGTGATTTATGAAATTGCATGTATGAAGATGTAGAATGCTAAACTAGATGTGCTTGAGGTGGTTAGTGACTGGTCTAAGGATTGGAATAAGATTGTAACTATATTGGCTAGTTGTATGCAGAGAATAGGGAAGATGGCTTGAGTAGTCTTGCTTGTATTCTTGATTGCTTAGTGATAATTGTTAACCCCTTTTCTAAATGATCTTTGAATAGGATTTTATAGGGATATATTGGTCATGGGTTGAATGTGCTCGCATTAAGCCATCAAGGAGAAGGACGGGGAAATATAAGAAATTGACCTTTGGGGATAAAAATGGAATTATACAAGAGCACTAAAAATAGATAGGAATGGCACTAATGTTATAGTCCTAGTATGGTGCTATTGTCCTGAGAAGATGGGACATGGGGGGATTAATTTATCATAGAAAGAGGAGTCTAACTCAGTTGGAATTAGGTTTGGAAGGCTACAAATGAATAGGAATTATTGAAAATGATGCCTATGAGTGTCATTAAATCAAGAAAGAGGGACCTAAGGGTTGGGTGTCATTATCCATGCTTAAGTTACAAATTTTCATATTTTATATGATTATATTTCCCTCACTTTATTCTAGTGGTGCAGTAAAGTGAAATACTAGGATAAAGGAAAAATAGAAAGTGTACCTAAACTTACATGTAAGGGTGAAGCTCCTAAAGTTGTGTGATGTTGAGTGTGTATAGAGAGAACACTCTATGAAGTATGAATTTATAAGAAAACAAAGAGTAAATTATTTCTTACTAGATATGCTATATCTAAAATAAGAACATATAAAGCTAGGTAAGAGAGAAAGGAAGAAAAAGGAAAAAATACACCTCACCAGGTACATGAACTAATATAAAACCTATTATGATGTTGAGTGATGCTGGATGACGTTGAGTGATGCTATATGTGTGTTAAATCAAGAGTAATATCATGAACAAAGTTGAGTGCTCAATTCCTTAGAAGTGGCTCAAGAATGTAAAGACTAGCCCTTTAGCTCCATCACTACCCACTAAGTGAAACTAGGTGATCTTGCATGTGTTGATCGATTTTTAGACTATGTGTCCAATCCCTCTAAGTAGGTGGCTCAAGAATACAAAGGATAACTAGTCCTTTAGCTCCAACATTGCCCTGTGAAGTGAAGCTATGAACTAATACTGATATGAAATGTGTGTTGTATGAGATGGCTCCTAAAGATCATGAATGTACTATGATCTAACAATGTTGGCATGGATAGCTAAATGTATGCTATAAACTAGGCCACTTCAAAAGATGGAGATTAGGCTTGTATGAAAGCTAATTTGAAACTGGTGCACTAGTATTATATGAAAGCCACTCAAGAATGTGGAAGTTAGGCTTGTATGAAAGCCATTCTAAAATGATGCCAACCACTTGTAGATGGTATAAGGCACACAACTATTGAGAATGCTTGGATAATGCTAAACTCAAAAATAAAATAAAACAAATGTTTCATGCGCATTGCCCCTAATCACTAGTGTCTGAAACATGGATTCTGATCTAGAAGTCATATCAACTATCACATCTGAAACTATAAGTGAGAGATATCATGTCATACATTATGCCCCCTATATATGGATTCTTTGAGCAAAAGTGTACTAAAAACTACTAATTTTGAACTATTTTAGCTAGCATAACTGTAGCTAAACCTACTTTTTTGCCTACTTCTAGAAAGTCTAGTTTTTTTGCTATTTGGATAGGAGCACCAAAAGTAGACACTAGTGGAACTAGCACTATAGTCTAAGTTGGGTGCTATTATATTGGGCCAAATCTGGTAATTCTTCTAACATTTTTTCTATCTACAAAGGACATTGGCAAATGTCTTAAGTCACATATAGGAGATAAAATAGAAACTGAGAAATGCAAACAATCTAGCTAAGTTAAGTAAGAAACTAAAGCATATAATAACTATAAATACAATCACATCTAACTAATCAAATCAAGAGGGAAAGTATGCAATACATGTTAGTACAAAACTAGGTATATGCTAAGAAATACACATATGTTATATACTAGTGAGTGTCGATGGAATAATCTGTGTAAACTAGTAAGTAATGTACATCAACATGATAACTAGAGTGTGTGGTGTAGGAATGACATAATATGGATGGTGTATTCATGTATAATATGCCTCTAGTGGGTATGTATATTGATGTATATCTTGATTTATAAGTAGGATTCCCCCTTAATGGGTGGAGTGAAGCAATCAAGGATCTGGATGTCACTGCACACACTCAAAGGAGATTAAGTGAAGCATGGTAATGTAGATAAATCAACAAACAATAACATAGAACAATAAATGTATGTCTAGCATAGCAGTGGAAATGTAAAGCATGGAGAATGCATACAAACAAATTTTTTTTGGTTTTTTGACATATTTGAATGTTTTTGTATTTTTTATTTGTTGTATTATTTTTGTATTTTGAAATGTTATGAACTATGTACAAGAATTTTGAAGACAAGCTATATACAAGTAAGCAAAAATAAACTATGTACAAGAAGTACTGAGAATAAATGATACTAACCAATGAGTCTCATAGGAGACTCTCCATCATGGTGTCCTATATCAAACAAAGGAATTGTGCATGATTGTGAAGCATGAAATAATGGCTATGAATATGGCTTTGAATATTATTATTCATTATTATTATCTTGTAAATCATAATAACCCATATTATTCCACTCATCATTATTATCTTGATCTTGAACCAATGGAATGCTAGTGTTGGCTTTTATTATATCTGGATCTTTTCCTTTGATAAATTGTGTCTATGAATGATTTGCCTTAGGATGTTTAATAAATCCCAAATATTGGTGACAAACATTATCAACTACTATAATATGAGTAGTGATGCCTTGAGCCTGCTTGCCCAACCCTTGACCTTGAAAATCAAACTATTGTAGATATTTTTGACCAAACTCATATTGCTTTGAAATTTGAGCCTCATTTTGGAGAGGTAGATTTGCATATTTTTCATGTTTTACTTATACTTGTATTACTATTTATTTCTATAATTTTTCTTTTTGATATTTTTATTGTTCTAAGTTATGCTTTGGTAAGTACTTTTATACTGCTTCTAAATTTGACCCTTTGTGAATATCTTCATGTGTCACTATGGATTGCTTGACTAATTTACCTTGTATAGGGTCCTCATTAGCAATTATCTATGTTATATATTGTTTCAATACCACACATGAATATGTGTGATGCTCATGTATTTTATGATATGCACAATAATATCTGGATCTTTTCACTAGATGTAGAGGAAGTAGTTTGATCAATTTAGATTAAATCATTTCTCTTAGTACCTCACTTGAAATCTTATTTGATCTTTGAATGATTTTTGAATCACTAGTTGTAGAGTTACTTTGTTGTGATTTCTTGTTTTGATACGTAACATTGCTTACAACTAATTGACCAGGTGAAGGTGCATATACATGATTAACACTAGGGTGCCTTTGAGGCTTTTGAATTATAATCTAATTTTTCAATGTTGTGATCTTTTGATGTACTAACTAATTATACATTTGTAAATCTAAAATTAACTTGTTAATATTGGTGACTTGATCCCTTAGAGTCTCACAAGTGCAAATCCTAGTTTTTTTATTAAATATGTAAGCACATATGCTGAAGAGGATTTGAAGAAGATATAGGATGAACATATGCATTAGGAACAATAGTATAGGATACCTCATATTTTGGAGGGGTGATATCATGGAATTTTTTAGAAGGAAAGTAACTATCACCCTCTTGGGGGAGAGGAGGAGAAGGAATTTATTTCCTGTGCATAAGATATGACATTGAAAATTGACAGGTGGTAGTTAACTTATGTAAAAACCATGTAGCCAAGGAGTTAGGTATATCTAGGTAGAAACCATGTATATGGGATGGAATTCATGTAGGTGGATTTATAAGTTGTATATAAATATGATTATAAAGAATATTCCACATGTGAGAGAGCAAACATGGGATGGAGAGCATGAAATTGTGCACTAATGCATACAGAAATTTTACATGTGCTATGATATGTCTAATATGTGTGGCAAGATAAACTTGAAATCTTTTCCATATGAGAGATATAAATCAAAGGATAGAGAGCATGGAATTGTGAATTAATGCATAAAGAGATTTAACTTGTAACATAATATTTCTAACATGTTTAGCAAAATAGAGTTGGAAATTATTCTGCATGAGAGACAGAGAGCATGCAAAAGAAATATTGAAATCTTGTGCATGTTTATAAATAAATTTTGGAATATCATCCCTTATTATGAAAATTAAGCATGAAAAGGAAAGAATTAAGATTTGCATTAACATATGGTAAAATTCATCATTCATGTACATGATAGGACCAAATATGGTCTCTTTATTATTTGCAAGAAATGTAAGAAAAATTTGGAAATAAGTGAGATCCATTTTTATTTTGATGTGCAATTTGAGTTTAGATGTAAAGTGATACCTCAAGAAGCAATTGGACCTAGTATATGCAACTAGGGTTTGAAAGATGATTATTTGGAAAATTACTATGAAAAATTGAAATTTAAAGTGAATTTTTGACTTAGATATGCAAGTAAAAAATCAAAAATTTATTGGAAAATTAGTGATTTAATGAGACCTAGTATATACAACTAGAGTTTGGAAAAATACATATTTTTGAAAATTACTATTGAATTTTGAAATTTGAATGGATTTTATGATTTAAATATGCTAGTAAAAATTTAGAAAATGATTGGAAAATTACTGGGAAAATACTGGGACCTAGTATGGGCAACTAGGATTTGAAAGAAAAATATTTTAAAATTACTACAAAATTTTAAAATTTAATGCTAATTTATTATTTTATTGTGAAAATAAAAAATTAGAAAAAAAGAAAAAATTAGTAGGAAATTTACCCTAGGGTTTTTAGGATTTTTATGTGCAAATGAAGTAAGTCAGGTTCACTAAATGATTTAACAATTTTAGGAATATTGGTGTATTATTCCTAATTTAGTTAAAGGATTTGAGTAGTAAAATTAGTAAATAAATATGCAATAATTAAGATACTAATTTATGAGATTTGATTGCAATTCAAACTTTTCTAAAAATAGTAATAAGAGATGCGAAAGAAGACTTAGCTAAAAACTGACTAATCTGAGTGAGACATATGTTAAGATTTACTGTGTAGGACTAGGACACTATCATAAAATAAGATCTGAACTTTGTTTTGTGATTGCACGAGAGCACCCAAACTAGACAGGAGTGGCACCGGTGTTCTAGTCCACCTCTACCATTATTGCCTTGAGGATTTGAACTTTTTGGGTTTTGTTTGTTATGTTTGTGTGACCTTGTATATGAAGTTCTGGTAGATGGAAGTTTATAGAGATCCTTAGAGATAATATTTTCTCTTCAAACCCTATAATCCATTATGCTTTGACTAATTTCAAGAAAGAGGGGGGGGGGGTTAGTGTGTGTAAGATTCATTGGACTTGGATCCATACCCGTTGTATGGGCATGCTACCTGCATACCAATACTCTGAACATGGATCAATTCATATGTAGTTCTCCCACTTGATGTGTTTTTTTGTAATTGCATGTATGAATATGTAGAATGTTAAACTAGATGTGCTTGAGATGGCTAGGGACTGGTGTAAGGATTGGAATAAGCTTGTAAGTATATTGGTTGGCTATATGTAGAGAATAGGGAAGATGGCTTGAGTAGTCTTACTTGTATTCTTTCTTGTTTAGTGATAATTTCCAACCCCTTTTCCAAATGATCTTTGAATGGACTTTTATAGGGATCTATTGGTCATGGGTTGAATGTGCTCACATTAGAGAATAGGGAAGATGGCTTGAGTAGTCTTACTTGTAATCTTTCTTGTTTAGTGATAATTTCCAACCCTTTTTCCAAATGATCTTTGAATGGACTTTTATAGGGATCTATTGGTCATGGGTTGAATGTGCTCACATTAGGCTGACAAGGAGAAGGATGGGGAACCAGAATAAATTAACTATTAGGGCAAAAAATGGACTTGGAAAAGAGTGCCAAAAGTAGATAGAAGTGGCACTATTATCCTAACTAGACAAGACCTAGGGGGATTGATATATCATGGAAAGAGGAGTCTAGCTCAATTGGGATCAGGTTTGGAAGGCTGCAAATGATTGGGAATTAAGTGAAAAACATGCCTATGAGGGTCATGAGAGAAATCAAGAAGGACCTAAGGGTTAGGTGTCATTAACCATGCTCAAATTACTAGTATTCACATTTTATATGATTACACAAACTCATTTCTAATAAGTCTCTTACATTATCTAGATTTATGCCCAAATTGATTACATGTGTAACAATAACCATTAAAACTTGCATATCTCATGGAATTTGGCTATCTGATCTGATTTATCTTCATTCTAATATTACCTTCATTCTTTGTCTAATGATTTTTCTTCAAATTATGATTGTCCTTGTTCACATTAGTCTTCATCTTGTCTTGAGATACACTCTTTTGTTCTTATTCATATCCAAGACTAGTTCTATCACTATCATGCTTTTAACCACTCAGAGTATTGTTTAGATCACTTGATCTCTTTTCAAATCTCACAAATAACTTCACCTTACTAGATGTCTTCTCTAACTTAGATTTCAATGACTCATTTTCAATTACATACCTTGAACATTCATCTTCTTTGGCTTTCAAGCTTGTAGATAGAATTTCCAATTGAAAACTAAGATGCTTGACCATATATTAATGATATTTATTATCTTCATTTATTATTTATTCATACACAATAAATTTCTCCTCTTAGTATTTGATTTGAGATTTTATCTTCTTGTTAATCTTCTTCTCAATCTTCAGTTCTTCAAGGGCATTCATCAATTCAGTGTCATAGTCCACCTCATCCATCTAAATCACTACAAATAGAATCTTTTTGATATGATCAAATTCTTACCTTATCCATGAATATAGATTCATCTTCAATAGGACCATTGTATTTATGATCATACTCTGAGTCACTGTCTTCACTCTCATCTGATGAGCTGCAATCTTCTTTGGTGTAAAGACTCTTCTTGTTCTTGAAGAAATTCTTCTTATTGTTATACTTTCTAAATCCTTTCTTCATGTATGTCTTCTTATATTCATATTTTCCTTCACCATGCTCTTCATCACCATTTCTATCATGATTATGAGGTCACTTACGATCAAAATGTCCTATCTCTCCAAATTTGAAACATTTGAAGGGTAGTTTACCCTTATACTTCCCTGAGTTTGTTTTCAATTTTCTAGTATTCAAATCAATTAGTTCATCCTCATCAATGTCAGATATCTCATCCTCTTTGGGTTTCTTAACTTGGAACTTATTATTTGTATTCATTTTTATCTTGAATGTTACTTCTTTCTTTGGTGGTATATCATCATTTACTCTCATCTCATAGTCAGTAAGGGTGCATGCAATTGATCAATCTTCAACTGAGTAAAATCATGAATTTATTCTATAGCAAATACTTTTGGATAAAAATTAAGAGATAGAGACCTTATTACTTTTTGAAATATAGTATCCTCTTTAAGATTCTCTCCAAGACCTCTAATGATATTCATAATCTCATCAACTCTCTATAGAAAGGATTCCACATAATCTTACTCCTTTATTTTAATACTCTCAAATTATCTTCAGTGAGTCTACACCTTTGCCAACTTAACCTTTGAATCTCCTTCATGAATGATCTACAGTTTGTCCCATGTATCTTTAGAAAATTTACAATGGATTACTTTGGTGAACTTAGTTTCTGTAAGACCATAAATAATGGAATTCATTTCCTTAGAATCATTCTCAAACAACTTCTTATATGTAACACTAGATGGAGGAGTAGTAGGAGTAACATAACCATCCACAACCAATTGCCATACATCAAACCCTAGGGACATAATGTATGTCCTCATCCTCGCACTCTAAAAATCATAATTATATACATTAAACATTGGTGCTTGCTTATTATAGAAACCTCCTTTCATTTTATGACTACCCATATTGTACCTTAGATCACCTTCAAGCTATCAAGCCTTTACCAAATAACCTAGATCTAATACAAAATTATTAGAGGTTTAATCATTGAGAGGGGGTGAATCAATGAGCCTAGATAATCCAACTTAAATTTCAAACCTTTAAAAACTCTTAATCAGTTATCACAAGTATTTATGAACCATACACATCATTCATAGCAATGAATAAGAAAGACAATGTAAGATTAAGCATATAACACATAACATATGTGGAAAACCATCTTGGGGGAGAAAATCCACATTAACCTACAATTGGAATACTATCTTATAATAAAAAGAACCAATTTAGATCAATAAAAAATAATCAAGGAACTACCATCCCTTATTTTAGTGAGATTGCAATTCCACAAGGAACTACTACACCTATCTAGCTGAGCTGCCACAATTAATAGAACTTAAAAATTTTCACCTTTTAAGGAGGATGCAATACATTAGATTTTGAGTATCCAAAAAAACACATATGAATATAAAATACATTGATTTCCTAACAATTTGATGGAAATATAAAGTATATCAGTTGTCTTCAACTCTGCACACTCAATGCATCGAGATCCACCTTTTGGATCACTCTTCACTTCTTAGAAACAACTATGTCACCACATTAACATCATGAAAAAATGGTTATTCACTCATTTCACACTCTGATGTATCTTTAAAATCATCCATGAAGCTCACATAAACACCATCAATCCTTTGTTCACTCTTGAGACATTCAAAACATCATTTTGGATCACTCTAGACCTCTTCGCTTATCCTCAACCTATAAGAAAACTATTATAACATCATAAACATGACCCAAAGGTCATACACATAGTCCTTAATCTACTCTTATCATCAACCCATCCATTGGGCACACTAATTTTCCTCTCTTCTTTGCTTCAACACTCACTCATCTCACACAAGCCTAGAAACCATCTCCTTTGGTTTCTCTATATATAGAGAATTCATGATAAACAACTTATTTGTAAGCCATTAAAATTGACTTAACCTTTAAGGGTTCTATCAAATTAATACAAAACTAAAAAACAATCTTCATAGGTCCTCCATAGCATCTATGGTTTACCCTTAAGTAGTTATACCTTTCAATTAGGCCCTTGTAGCTCTTATAGATCTCATGGAGACCTATTAACATATTTATCACATCAAGTGAAAAAATAACATAATACCAATTTATAATACATGGTTCCACTCATTATGTCCCCTTAAAAATCCTCAAATTATTACAGTCATCTCTTTTCACCTTTGTGTATGCTCAATATACTCACACAGTAGCCTTGTACACAGGAACACCATGAACAAACACATAGATAACTTAGAAATTTTCCATACTAAATATAGATTTATCACACCTAAAAATATCACATAGATAATCCTCATGAAGTCTAAAACATTCCCTAATAGATAATTCATCATGATATATTGAAACAACATCAAAATAAGCTTGAACAATCTTTTTGGGTCATTTGCAAGATATAGTCAAACACAATAAAATTTGGAGCTTAATATATTTATATTTACATATATTAATATCTTATAACTATGTTATTTGTATGAACCATGTATTCCTCTACAAATTTTCTTTTTACTTCATTAATAAATTCCTCCTGGATCAAAAGTTATAGGTAACATATAGAGCACTAGTTTTTCCTTTACAAATTCAAATATTCAAATCCCAACAGTCACAATTAAAATTTTAACCCCTTGTCCTCATCTCATGTACTCACATCTCAAAATAAACACAAACCATTAATCTTCTTTTAATCAACTTTACCTTTACCTTTCATCGCTCATTGTTGGATCTTCATCTTGACTATTTGACTTAATGCACTCCATCAATCTCCAATACATAGTTCAATATATATCTGTGTTAAACATTGGACACATTAAAATAATCTCACTAAATTATGCACCATTTATCTATACATATAAAAACATCTACTCACCATTAGATCTTAGAATAAGCTTGATCTTTACATCTACTCAACATTAAGCTTTGAACACTTGTCCTCACCTCAATACTTATTGACACCTTGGAACAAACATGCTCCATTGATCCATTTTTAAGGAGATCAGTATTTAAATTCATTAAAAAATGAAAAATTAACTCATTTGACTCAACATGTACATATATCTTCACTTTATGATCACCCTTGAGCCATTAGATCTCCATCTAGTACTGATCTTTAACATGCAAAAAAGACTAAGTATGGGGACCATTGTTATCTGCCTAGAAGACCAACTTTGCATAGTTATATATTTTACCTTGATCACTCACATGTTATAAAATTTAAACCATATGATATCCTCACAAAGGAGAATCCATCCATATATTTATCAACTCCTATAATCCTCACATGTGTGAGATATGATGACATCAAAATTCCTCCAATTTTTTTGCTACAGACCCATTTATTCCTAGATGAACAAAATGAAGAACCAAGTGAATTCCACTAATGGACACAAGCTCTCCAATCATACTTGACCACTAATAATACCCCTTGAACATTTTCAATACATTATACTCATCCCTAATCATATTAAACCATGCCAAAACTGAAGATCAACCAAGCATACTTCCAGCATACTAGGACAAGCACATTGCACACTTTGTCATTGTCACTTAGACTATCGACACACTTCATCCACTCACTAGGAAATTTACTTGACATCATTTAAAAATCTCTAACAATGGAAAGAATAACATGTTTTATAATTGCAAAAGTTACAATTTTGTCATATAAAGTTGTCATGTTTTTATAAAGACTATTTATAGATGTCTATAGAGAAAGTGAGAGAAGATCTGTTATGGTTTTTTTAAGAACATATCATATATATGGTCTATAGGTTTAGATGAAGATAAATGATTCATATTTTCTCTCATCCATTACTATGGTTTCTTAGTAAAAACATATGGTTTTTGGTCTTGGTGTTCATAAGCACCTCTATTTTTATGTTGATTGGATATAGGCGAGAACCGGTCACTTAAGTTATAACTTAAGCCTTCCTCATCATTTTGAAACTAAGCCCTTCAACTTAAAAATTAATAGCTTGGAGTAGTTATTAAAGAATTTAATATTCCTAAGTGCTCAAATTAATATTTGTATGAGTTTGATCAATAATGAGTGCTTAATCACATGATGAAGATCCAATGACATGCAACAAAGTCGATAAGTCAAAGAACCTAAGAATGAATTCATTGATGACATGTGTTATGATCACAGAGCTTGATAAGTAGATCTATGGTGAAATTCAAAGTCAAATATTCAATAATCAACATAAAGGTGCCAAGTGTCTCAATATAAAAAATTGATCATAATGTGCAGAAGGCACATGAGGATGCCAAGTGTCATAATTGTGGGGACTGATAATGTGTAGAAGTCACGTGAGAGTGCCAAATAATACATGTGTGGGGAATGATAATGTGAAGAAGGAACGTGAGAGTGCCAAGTGTCACAAGCATAGGGATTGACAATAAAGTGCTTAGAAGGCATGCAAGAATGCCAAGTGTCCTAATCTCAAGAGATTGAGACAAAGATCAATGGTTGTAACTTAAAGTTGAAGAGTTAAAGTTCTAAAGCTCATAAAGATATAATAGAGTGTGTGATCTTATCAAATTTAGATTAATAGATGAATTTTAAAGTTGAAGCATAAGAGTTAGGAAGCTCACAAGGATTTAATGGAGCATATGAGCTTGATCTAATGGTTGCATTTTAAAGTTGGAATAATTAAATGAGGATCATCAGATCATGGCACAAAACTTAAGATCAATGGCCAGTATTTAAAGATTTATTCATCTCAATGGTCAAGCGATGGAACACTTAGGTAATATGTATATTATGGCACAAAGAATGATATAATTTATTGTAATTGATCCAAATTGTTTAAAATGGCATGTGTATCAAAACTAGAGATTGATATATGCTAAATATAGTAAAAGATAGAGAATTATGGAGGTGGTGTATGATTTCAAAAATAAAAAATCCTATCATTAAATAAAAGATAAATTGAGTTTCAAAAAACTAGAGCATGATGTGTTAACAACCAAGTGTGAACATAGAGAAAATGTGAGACCTAGATCAAATGCATAAATACATCATCTAGGATATACACTAAGTTAATGAGTGTTGAATTGAGTGAAATGGGGTAGAGAGAAAGAGAATAAGAGAGATGCATAACAGATCATGATTAGTTATAGAATAGGATTGTAACATATAAATTGATTCATTTTTGAATAAATTTTTAAATCTAGAGTTGTAGCTCCATAATAGATCTGATTGGTAGGTGCCATTAAAAGAGCTAAGTTGGTGCTCAATTAGGGAGTAGGTGCTTCCTTAGAGTAGGTGATCTTAAATCATGGGATTGGTGTCTCCTTAGGGTTAGTTCCCTTAAACATTGTAACTAGTGAGGTTTTGATTATAAGGCTAGATTATAATAGTAGATTCTAGCATCTATTCTCACCATGGTTTTTTACATACTAGGATTTCCATGTACACTAGGTGTTGTGTCTATTTTTTTGTGTGTGATTTATGTATATAATTTTTAATTTGCATTAAAAGTATTAAAGGATGAATTTTAATATATCTACTAATTCACTCACCTTCTCAGTAGGTATTTTTATTCTAACAATTGGTATTAGAGCCCTGGTTCCTAAGAAGAATCATAATTAGCTCAGGTAGATTTTGGATGGTGAACACAAATGGCTAGTCAAAAATTCTCTTCCTCAAACAAATAACCTCTCTTTGATGGATAAAACTATGAATTTTAGAGCATTATAATGGAATTATATTTATCTTCATTAGGGTTTACTATATGGATGTATGTTGTAAATGGATATACAACTCTTACTGATCAGGCTATAAAGAAGGCATATAAGAGTAATGCCAAGGCAAAAAATGCTATTTTTTGTGGATTGTCTAACTTGGAGTTTGTTAAAGTCATGCATTATCAAATTGAACATGATGTATGGAATAAGCTAGATAACATCTATGAAGGTGATGATAAGGTAAAATAGGCCAAGCTACAAACATACAAAGACAAGTTTGAAAGTCCTAAAATGAATGAAGAATAAAAAATTATAGATTACCTCCTTAGAGTAGATGTAATAGGCAATGCAATCATAGGCCTTGGAGAAGAGATGAAAGATTTAGTCATTGTCAAAAAGGTCCTAAGATCTTTGCCATCAAGGAATGACTCTAAAATATATGCAATATAGGAAACAAGACATTTGGATAAAGTCATTCTTGATGAGTTTCATGGAACCTTCACAACCTATGAGATGAGAATGGGAGAAGTAGATATTTTCAAGAGAAAAGTTACTTTCAAAGTATCCAAACAAGTAAAAGTAGAAGAAACTATATCTGGATATGAGGAAACTAATGAAGAATAATCCAACTTTGTCAAAAAATTAAGAAGAGGGGCTGGAAAGTACAAAGGTAAGTTACCCTTTAAATGCTTTAACTATGGTAAGGTAGGACATTTTGTTGATAAATGCCCTTATAACAACAAGGATAACTCTAAGTAAGAAGAGGATAGTAAAAATATGAAACCTCACTACTCCAAGAAGAAGAACTTCTTTAAAAATAAGAAGGGCTTGTACATAAAAGAAGATAGTGATTCATTGGATGAGTGTGATATCTCAGATGATGACCATGATTGTAAATTTGTGGCTGAGGAAAATGAATCTCTATTCATGACATTAGAATCAAATTTTGTGGATAAAAAAGAGAATAAGTTGAAGACTCTAATGAAGAAGAGGAAGGAGAAGTGGATCTAGAGAGTGAACTCATCTATGATCTAGATAAAATTGAAAAGCTAAGAAAAGAGAACTCAAAGCAGAAGAAGAAAGCACAAAAAGAGATCGAAAAACTATCCAAAAGTCTTGAAAAATCTAATCAGATGGTAGTTAGCCTAAAGACACAAGTTGAAGAGACTAAAAGAATAGATGATGTAGTCAAATTTGAACTATAGTCTAAATCTAATGAATGCATGAAGTTAGAATTAGAAATAGTGTCTTTGATAAAATAAATTGAAAAAGCTAATGAACAAATAGATAAAGGTATAAAGTTGAAAGGAGACTTAGAAATTCTTAATGAATTGATCAACTCTCAAAAGACATCAAAAGAGAAATCTAGTCTTGGTTTTGAAAAAAGGAAAAGTCCCATAACCATTACATTTGCAAATTTATATGATAACTTCAAAGTAGGAGAATCAAGAATAAAAAAGAAAAAGCTAGCATGAATGCCTTTAGAGATACACAGATGAACACAAGAATTGTTGATATGAAGAAATCTTAAGGAGAAAATAAGGCTGAAGAAAAGAAGAAGAACAATGAGTCAATCTATATAAACTCAAGGAAGATGTAGAAGACAAAGGTAGCTGATGCAGATGGTTACATAAGGGTGAAAGACTTGAAGAATTCATAGTCAAAAAGACCTCCTCATCTTGCACAAAGAAATTATATGACCAAGTATTCCTCTTTTTTTATGGTTATTGGTATACCTATAATCAGTTTAGACATATGGCTAGTGATTTTAGAGTTATACCTAAAAGGAGAACAAACTTTGTGAACATAAATTCATTTACACCCTTGTTAGATAAAATTGTAATATGTTATAACTAAAATAATTTTTTTCACATAGATAAACAATGTAGAACAAACTTTATAAGACCAAAAATATAAAGTGAAAAGAAAATTATTCCTCCCAATGTGAACAAAGGTTCACAAGTCTCTAAAAGGGTGAAAAATAAGCCAAAAATGAAACCTAAGGATGTGTGGAAAGTGAAAGATCAAAAAGTTACATAATCTATGATTGCTCAAATTGTACTCCATGTCAAGGAACATAATTTTTGGGTAATAGATAGTGGTTTCTCAAAACACATGGCTAGTGACAATAGCAAGTTCATAAAACTAAGTAAATGTAAGGAAGATTTTGTCATCTTGGGAAATAATAATACAATAAAGATCCATGGTAAAGGAACTTTGAATATAAATGGAAAACTACCTACACATGATGTAATTTATGTTGAAGGATTGAAACATAATCTGCTAAGTGTCAACCAAATTTATGATAATGGATATAAATTCAAATTTAATACTAAAGGCTGTAAGATAATAAGACCTAGAAGATTATTTTTAGAAGGGAAAAGAACTGAAACCAATATTTATAATCAAAGTGAAGTGAATGGCAATAGCTACCTGATAAGAAAGATTGACAAGAGTTGGTTATGGCATAGAAGAATGGGTCATGTCAACTTTGATAACCTATTAAAAGTTAGCTCAAATAAGTGTGTTAGACACATGCTCAAAGTAACCAAACCTGATGACATTACTTTTTAAGAATGTCAACAAGGACAATAAATAAGGGTTTGATTTCAATTAAAAGAGTTTTCAACTACAAATCTTTTAGAATTAGTTCATACTAATCTTTGTGGTCCTAATAAGACAAGAGGATCCAAAGGAGAAAGATACTTCATTTTTATAATAGATTATTACTCAAGAATGACATGGGTAACCTTTTTGAAGGACAAGTCTTAGGCATTTGAAATATTCAATATCTTTAGGGACATGGTAGAGAATGAGATTGGATGAAAAATCAAATGCTTAAGATCTAATAGAGGTGGTGAATTCACTTTAAATGAGTTCATAGAATATTATGATAAGTATGGAATAAAAAGGAATTACTCTACAAGGACTCCACAGTAGAATGGAGTTGTTGAAATAAAGAACATAATAGTCAAGGAGATGGGCAAAACTATGCTAAAAGAAGCCAAGTTACCTGATGGATATTGAAGAGAAGTAGTACAAAAAATAATATGTATCTTGGATAGAGTTCAATTGAGGGAATAATGATAAAAAAACCTTATGAAAATATGGAAAATCTACATTTGTTAAGTATTTCAGAGTGTTTGGCAGTAAATTCTACATCAGGAGAAAAGAAGATAAACTAGGAAGCTTTAAATCAAGATGTGATGAAGGAATATTTCTTAGTTATTTCACCCAAAGAAAAACCTACATATATTACAACAAAAGGCTACAAAATATTGTTGAGAGTATCAATGTCAAGGTTGATGAAGTCTTGAAACATATTAAACCTAATAGAGACATCTATGAATAAGAATTAGAGTTTGAAGAGGAAGTAGTTACTAAAGAGCCTAGGAAAATAAATGAAAAGTTACTTGCAACATTTGTTCAAAAATATCATCCTATAGAGCAGATCATTGGAAATAAAAATGAAATAGTTCAGACAAGGAGAAGAGTTGCAATGAATAAGGAGCAAATAAGATTTGCTCTAATATCTAAAATTGAGCCTAAGAACTATGTTGAAGCTAGAAAGGATGAAAATTGGCTAAAAGCAATGGAAGAACTAAGCCAAATTGAAAAGAATAAAACTTGGGAATTAGTTGTTAAGCACGGGCATACTGAGAGGGGGGGGTGAATCAGTATATCATATATCTTATAAAACTTTCCTTTAACCAAATTCCACTTAATCAAACATTCAAGATACACAATAAAACTCAAACACTAAACATCACACAAGATAGAGAGAGACACCAGATATAACATGGAAACCCAATGTGGGAAAAACCATGGAGGATCAATCTCAAATATATTCATGAGAACAAACCCACAAGAGCACCATACCCCTTTGCCAAGTACAAACCTCAGCTACAATTCGTGAGCACCAACCCACAGGAGCTTCAAACCCCTTTGCCAAGCACCAACCTAGCACCTATTCATGAGCACCAACCCACAAGAGCACCAACCCCTTTGTTGAGCACCAACCCAACACCTATTCGTGAGCACCAACCCATAAGAGCACCAACCTAGCAACAATTCAAGAGCACCAACCCACAGGAGCACCAACCCCTTTGTGTATACCACACACCTATCTCTCAATGTTTCTATCTTAAAAAATGATAGATCAATACAACATCTCCTTTCTCTCTCTCACCTTTGCTCTTCTAAGCTAGATATAACAAATACAAATCATATTCATCTCTCACAATTTCTCTTCTAAGCTAGATGTTACAATATCAAATCAACCTCTCTCCCTCATATTACAAATGGCCTCTCAAGCCTTTATTTATAGCTTTCCAAATGACCTTTGGCCTTCCCCCTTTGTGACCCTTCAATCCTCATGGAAAATGGCACCAATATTGGATGACCCTTCATATTCAAGCCTTTGAAAAGTCATGTGGTGACCCTTCATGACCAAAAACGTCCTTCCCACTTTTGTCCTTATCTTTGGTGACTCTTCGTATTCCTCAAAGTGTCCCTTCATGAGAAATTGTGCCCTTACTCTTTTGTCTTCACTTGGTGACTCTTGGTATTCCCCAAAATGACTCTTCATGGGAAAATTCATCCCATCCTTCTTTTTTCTTTACCCCATGGCTCTTCGACTTCTCCATGGGCCCTTCTTTTGTCTCATATGCAACCAAAAATATATTCATTAATATTAAATAAATATTAACTCATATTATTCAAGATATATTTATTACAAACAACATTAAATGCAATGGGGCCTTTATCACCAATAATGCTAAACCTTTGACATTAATGATAATATTTCCAACAATCTCCTCCTTTTGTCATTGATGGCAACCTCAATCCTGAAACTGCCACATCCTGTCACCTGCACATACCATCATCTGAAAACATACAGTAACTCCCCCTTATTGTAGCAACCTGTACCTATTTTTTGCACCTGTACTTGTACATGTTATTCTCCCCCTTTGACATCTTGGCCATCTTATGCTTTTCTTTGATCTACCTTCAAGCTGTTAAACCCTTTTTGAAGGAACCTGCTCTGATACCAATAGTTAAGCACGGGACATACTAAGAGGGGGGGTGAATCAATATATCATATATCTTATAAAACTTTCTTTTAACCAAATTCAACTTAATCAAACATTCAAGATATGCAATAAAACTCAAACAATAAACATCACACAAGATAGAGAGAGACACCAAATATAACGTGGAAACCCAATGTGGGAAAAACCACAGAGAATCAATCTCAAATATATTCATGAGAATAAACCCACAGGAGTATCATACCCCTTTGCCAAGTACAAACCTTAGCTACAATTCATGAGCACCAACCCACAGGAGCTTTAAACCCCTTTGCCGATCACCAACCCAACACCTATTCGTGAGCACCAACCCACAGAAGTACCAACCCCTTTTCCGAGCACTAACCCAACACCTATTCATGACCACCAACCCACAAGAGCACCAACCCCTTTACTGAGCACCAACCCAACAACAATTCGTGAGCACCAACCCATAGGAGAACCAACCCCTTTGTGTATACCACACACTTATCTCTCAATGTTGCTATCTCAACAAATGATAGATCAATACAACATCTCCTTTCTCTCTCTCACCTTTGCTCTTCTAAGCTAGATATAACAAATAAAAATCATATTCATCTCTCACAATTGCTCTTCTAAGCTAGATATTACAATATCAAATCAACCTCTCTCCCTCATATTACAAATGGCTTCTCAAGCCTTTATTTATAGCTTTCTAAATGAATTTTTGGCCTTCCCCCTTTGTGACCCTTCAATCCTCATGGAAAATGGCACCAATCTTGGATGCCCCTTCATATTCAAGCCTTTGAAAAGTCATGTGGTGACCCTTCATGACCAAAAACGTCCTTCCCACTTTTGTCCTTATCTTTGGTGACTCTTCATATTCCTCAAAGTGTTCCTTCATGATAAATTGTGCCCTTACTCTTTTGTCTTCACTTGGTGACTCTTGGTATTCCCCAAAATGACTCTTCATGGGAAAATGCATCCCATCCTTCTTTTGTCTTTACCTCGTGGCTCTTCAACTTCTCCATGGGCCCTTCTTTTGTCTCATATGCAACCAAAAATATATTCGTTAATATTAAATAAATATTAACTCATATTAGCCAAGATATATTTATTACAAACAACATTAAATGCAATGGGGCCTTTATCACCAATAATGCTAAACCTTTGACATTAATGACAATATTTCCAACATTAGTTCCAAGACCTTTAAATAATAATTTAATAGGCATAAAGTGGGTCTTTAGAAACAAACTCAATGAAGATGGAACTATTATAAAGAATAAGACTAGATTGGTGTGGAAAAGATATGCACAAGTTGAAGGTATAGATTTTGAGGAAACATTTTTTAGAGGTATAATCATTGGAGGTGAATCAATGAGCCCAAATAATCCAAATTCAATTTCAATCCTTACAAACACTTAATCAATTACTACAAGCATTCTTGAATCAAATGCATCATTAATAGCAATGAGCAAGAGAGACAATGCAAGATCAATCACATAACACAAAACATATGTGGAAAACCCTCTTGGGGAAGAAAACCCATTAGAACTTGTAATTTGACTATTGTTCTATAAAAAAATAAGAACCAATTTAGACCAGTTATAAATGATCAATGAACTAACACCCCTTATTTAGTGAGACTACAATATGACAAGGTACTACCACACCTGTCTAGCTAAGCTACAATAATAACTAGACCTTTAGCAAGTTTCACCTTTCAAGGAGGCTACAATTCCCTTAGATGTTGATATGCCATAATAACACCTATAGACACATACACCTTTTAATTGATGTCTTCAACACCCGATGATGGACCTCTAATTATCACTCTTCACCTTCACTCATACTCAATCTAAAAGAACACTATCACGTTAATAAAATTATGACATACAAGTCATACACATAGTCCTCAATCTATTCTTCTCTTAAAATCATCCACAAAGCACTCTAACCATCATTATCTCCATAATTCACACACACAAGCCTCTCTAAAATCATTCCCAAGTCTCTCTCTCAAGTCTATCTCAAAGTCTAGAAACCAACACATTTGATTTCACTATTTATAGAGCATTCATGATCATCACCTTCTTGGTTGGCCATTAGGCATGCATTAACACTTAAGGCATATATTTCATTGAGACAAAACTCAATACAATATTCAAAGGTTGGCTATAGCATCTATGGGTCACCCTTAAGTAGCTACACCTTTTAATAAGGCCCTTGTAGCTCTTATAGGTTTCATGGAGACCTATTCACCCATTTAGCACATCAATAAACAACAAAAGAACATAAGACTACTTCCAAATTCATGGACCCATTCCATATGATCTATAGGTCCCCCTTAAGTGCCAATAACCAACATAGTGCCCTTCTGCTTAAGCACAATTCGCTCAAACAACATTCTGTGCACATAGTCATCATGAACGAATAAAAAATCAAATTCTAAACCTTTATTCATACTATATATGATTGTTCAAGCCTTCATAATGCATATAGATCATCTTTATGGAGTCTAAAACACTCCCTAATAGCTAATATAACATGAAACATCAAAATAACATCAACATAATCTCAAACATCCTTCTTGAGTCACTTACAGGACATACACAAAAATAGAGTCAACTTTGAACCTCAATATATTTTATTGTACACACTTTTAGATCTTCCAACTCATAGTTTTAGATGCACCTTTAAGTCTTCTAAAAAATTTCTTTTTACTACATGAAAAAATTATACATAGATTGAAAGATATATCCAAAATATAGAGCACTAATTTTCCTTTATAAATTCAAATATTCAAATGAAAACAATCACAGTTAAACTTTGAACACCATGATTTCATCTCATGTCCTTGATGATTAGATTAAACATGCACCATTGATCTTCTCCAAATTTTAATGAATAGAATGCCAATACCCAATGTTAAACCTTGAACAAGTTGACCTCATCTTATGTAATATAATAAATTTGAACTCATGTGCTCCGTTGATCTCCTATATGTAGCTTGGTCTTTAACAATGTTAAACAACTATCACTTTGACCTCTTGACTTTAATATGCATCATTGATCTCTATTTGTACAATCACCCACTCATCATTGATCCTTAGAAGAATCTTGATCTTTATCTCTACTTAGCATTAAACATTGAACACTTGGCACCATCTCTTTACTTCTTGACTTTTTGGAGCAATGTGCTCCGTCAATGTTGCTCAATCTTTAACTTATGAAATTTTGAAAAAGTATGGGAACCTTACTTATCTTCTTGGAAGGCCAACTTTGTACATTCATGTTTTTTTTTATTTGCTCATTCAAAACTTCTCAAATTTAGATAATATGATCTCCTCACATAAGAGAATCTAACCATGTATCAAACTACTCCTGAAACTTTTGCATGTGTGAGATATAATTATATTAAAATGCTCACTCAGATTTTTCTACCATAGAGCCAACTATGTCAAAAACTTGTCTGGAAGTCCAACTTTGAACATGCATATATTTTTTCATGTTATGGATATTGACCTAAAAGTTAGCACAAATTAACTAGGTAAAAAATTAAACAAACCCATATGATCACCTTATCTTGAAATTTCTACATGTGTGAGATATGATACCATCAAAATGCTTACTTGGCTCTTCTTTCCATATGAGAAAACACTATCAAAAATCTTGGGATCCCAACTTTGCACTTGCATATCTTTTAATGCACTTCTTTGCATGATCTAAAATTTAGCACAAATAAACTAGGGAATAACGTGATCATAACCATATGACAAACTCCCCTTGACTCATTCCCATGTGGAAATGGTGATGTCATCAAATAGCCTACTCAAAATTTCAGCCACTGGACCCAAAGTGTCTAGATGAAAACTATGGACAACCGAATGAATTCCACTTATGCACACAAGAAATCAAAGCATAGAAAATATCTTAGGGACTTATTTCACATCATTAAATTTTCATAGTCATCCCTAAACATATATAACCATGCCAAAGTTGAAGATCAACCATTCATACTTCAAGCATACTAAAACAAGCACATTGTACACTTTGTCATTGTCACTTAGACGATCAAAACACTATATCCACTCACCAAGAGACCTTCATGACATCATTAAAAATGATCCAACAATCCCCCCATTTTTCATTGATGTAAAAAATCATCATATAAAAATATACAACTCACTTTCCTTCTCTCTTTTCAATCACTCTCACAATAGTAACTTTCTCCCCCTTTGACACATTAACAAAGTGGGCACAATCTAATCCTGAGGACCTAAGAAGACCATCGATTAGAGAAGAGCACCTTATAAATATGATACAAACTTCCCCTTACCTTGAGCCTAATTTTTATTTCCTTGATGACTTCTTGCTCCATGGCAGTACTCTCTTCAACCAATCACTGCAACCAATGAAGAAAGAACATACAAAACCACTAGAATCTGATGGAACTCACAAATAAACATTTAAGAGGGACTCCCCCTAAGATATTTGATCCATTTTACCTTTTGATCATCTTCAGATTTCTACACACCATGAAGAGTCAACATATAGGCTTACTAATATTCTCTATCAAACCAACTCAAGGACCACCAATAGAATTTCATTTCACTCACCAGATCTTATTAAGCCACTTGAAAACACTCATTCTAACCCTATAATATAACTCCTTCACGAACCTATGGAGAAATATCATGAAATTATTGCTACCTCTTAACCAAATACCTTTTATTGATTCATAATGAAATAAATGACACCCAATCTTTGTCTTAGATACTCAAAAGTAGCTTTTGATAATAGTTTGGTCATAATATCTACAAGCTGCTCTTTTGTAGGCACATGATCCAACTTAACTAATTGATTAATCACTTGTTATCTCAAGAAATGATATCTAATATGAATGTGTTTAGTTTTTGATTGCATAGCAAGATTATTTGAGATACTAATTGCTCTAATATTGTCACAATAAATAGGACAAGGTCCATTTTGTCTTACCTTATAATCCTCCAAATTTTGTTTCATCCACATGACTTATGTGTAACAAGAGGAAAATTCTATATACTCAGCTTTTGTAGTTGATAAAGACATTAATACTTGCTTCTTGATTAGCCAAGACACCAAGAATTCTCCCATGAAGAAGACCCCACCATTGGTACTTCTCCTATCATCAACACATCCTGCCCAATCAACATCAGTATATGATTTTAAAGAGAATTCGTTACTCTTGGGATACCATAAACCATAGTCTATGGTGCCTTTGAGATATCTCAAGATCCTTTTGACTTCTTTCAAGTGAGATTCTCTAAGGTTATCTTGAAACCTTCCTAAAAGACCTACTACTTTCATGATGTCAGACATAGATGTAGTAGAGTACAAAATACTTCCAATCATGGATCTATACAAATTTTGATCAACTTTTGGTGAGTCATCTAGTTTACTTAACTTGCATCTTGTGATCATTGTAATACCCATTGGCTTATAATCCATCATGTCAAACTTCCTTATCATATCGTTGATGTATGTAGACACCTAAAACTAGCCATCGATAACCTCCAATCAGGCTTTTAACCAATTTTCACCCAAAATGCACAATTTGGCCTAAAAACACTAAAACACACTAAATGAGTGAAAATGACATATTCAAGTGCTGATTTTGGCTAGGGTATCCATAAATAGGGCAATGAAATTTATGGGCTAGCTAAATTTGATCAGTTCATTTTGATTCAAAATGCCAATTTGCACTTAGGTGCTCTGGATTGCTCTTTCCTATCAAATATTTTGCACCAGACATATGTATTTGTTATTTATCATTGGTAACATCCTAAATGGTAATATGGTTCCAACACATTTGACATCACCTTTGAATTCTAATCTAGTCAAATTTTGGACCAATAATAAGGCATTCTGATCAATTAAAGTAAATTGTGCACAAAGTGCTTAATCATGCTTAAGAGCTAATTAACCCAAATCAAGGTCTAATAAAAAATTCCATGGAAAATTGTTGAATACTTATTTTTGGAAATAAATATTGAATATATACATCATCAAGTGACCTCATTTTTTGGGAAGACATCCCTAGGCCATAAATGCCATAAATATCAGGATACATGCCTCCCATGCCTCATCAATGCCTTCCATGCCTCTTAATTTCCCCTTCTTCTAATGTCATGATGAGGATAATTACAAACTTAATTTAAAAAAATTAATTAATCCTTAACCACACATCTCAATCTTGAGGTGGACAGTTCAGGTTGATTCAAACCAAATCCAAATAACTATAAATACAAGACCTCAAAACATCATTTCAAAGCTTTTTTGATGCAAAGTTATAATGCCAAATTGGTTCCAAAAGATTAAAGAAATTAGTTTTACCATTCCAAATTGATGCCAAGCCAAGCCAAGCTAAAATCCAAAGGTACCAAGGAGAGATGGAGGTAGCCAAGCTTCCATTGCCAAGGACTTCATGAGCACAAGTTGAGCACGCCACCACTACAAAGGAATTTGGAGCATCGAAGGAAGGTGAAGGAATTATTGTGTTTTCATTCCTTGATTTCTATATGTGTTTGTCATTTGATTTTGTTAACTAAGCTCTCCCTAGTGTTTAGGCCTAGAGATGTTATGTTATTAGTGTGTTTGTTTCATCTTGTTTTCATTTTAGAACTAACACCACACTAACCATCCTCTCTTGAGTCAAATTCCTAGATCACATAATGGGATGCTCGATGGGACTAGACACATCTCATACTTCAAGGAGATCCTTTTGAAACTCTAAAATATCTATTTGAGCTCTTAAAACTCTTGCAAATTGATTTTCTAACTTTATTTTTCCATTTTTGCTTGCCATGGTTTTACACAGTAACTGACATCAGTTACCTAACTTAATCGATGTCAGTTAGTAAAACTGACATCGATTAGATCTCGATTAGCTAGAGTAATTGACGTTAGTCACGATGTTTTTCCAAAAACATAGACCTGAGAGCTACTTTTCCAAAGTTTATTGTTTCAAACTCAAAATAACTTCAAAGGTAAAGGATATACTAATAATTTTGCTATAAGACCAAGATTGATATTTGCTTAAAACATGTTTAAATCACTTTTTCATGCTTAAAAATAGATTAGGAACCTTGTTTTGGGTGTTTAACAAAGAATTTAGGTATTTTTGGTGAATCTTTTTCAAATTTTGAAACTAAGACTAAGGGGTCAAATGAACACCACCAAATCTTTAATTTTGAGCTTAAAATTAAATACACTTGTCAATTCTTATTTGTAATAGTTGTTTAATCAAATCTTTATTTGGAAAAAAGAGGAATGTTACATGTATGTTCTTCCATTTTTCCCCTCTAGGGAACGCTTGGAATCAAAAGTGCCATTCCTATTGTAAGTAGCCTAGTCCAAGGATTAGAAAGAAAGTCATCTAAAGTACTCCCCAAAAATTCATCAAAGTTTGGGTGACCTTGAAAATGACCCTAAAGTCTTTCTAATTTCATGCTTTATTTATTTTTATGCATTTTAGCTTGTGAGGGTGACATCATTACCTCCCACAAGTTTTTTAGGGAAGCTTTGACTCAGGGTTTCACCTCCTGACATTGACTTCATTTGGATCCTTTGGAGTTACACACAGGGTGTATCTGCATTTGGACATTGCACTACATTGAGCAAATAGTAGGATGTAGTGGTTGTAAAAAGAACTAGACCTTTTTACAACTAGCCAATATCATGGTCACCTAATTTTTGTGCTTGTCTTTTGCATCATTTGATGTGAAAGTCATTGTGCAATTGATTCCCCTAGAATGATCAAAACCTTGCTAGTTTACTAAACCCCATTTTGCCATACCCTTGTTAGGATTTAGATGATTATACTTGGTGTATTTTGGTCATTTTTGCATGCTATGCCTTAAGGCTAAAAATTGTTTATTTTTCTCATAATCCATGTCAAAATAATGCATTTGAGTTGTGAAGGGTACTATTATGTTTCCCAAATCATGTTAAAACCATTTTTCCTTTGAGTCTTTTGAAGCATAACATTAACCACATCATTTGAGTATGCTTACGCCATTAGGATGCTCAATTGTTTTCAAGACTTATTTACCATTGTATCAAAACCATTTGTTTCAAACCATTTTTTATATACCATTTAGACCTTTGTCTTGTGACGTCATGTTGTCCAATCTTGTCTAGCCTGTTTAGTCAAATCTTAGTTTTCAACATTTAGTTTTCAATTAGCCTTGTTAAGTTTGGATCTAAACATTGATTGATTTTTGTTTAAGCCTTAATTCATGGGGCTAATACATAGATCTTTCTCTTTTTGGTTACATAACTTTGGTTAATCAATTATCCAAAATTGAAAACTATTGATGGTTTGGTTATTTAATGCCTATCCTCATCATTGTTTGTGCTTTTATTTGGGAGAACACAACCTTTCTCAAAGAGCCTTTTGTCTTATGCCTTATATCAACTAATCATGTTTATGTTTGATTTTATGTGTCAGGTCTATGTCAAAGTTGTTTCCAAACTTTTTAGATTAAATCAAATCACATCAACCTTTGTTTCAAGTCTAGCTTTTAATGCTATTTGGCCAAAAGTCCTAGCATGCATGTTTGTTTGAGCCTATATTTTGACTCCACATTTGGACAAAAGACCTAGCAACTCAACTTTTCCCTTTCCTAATTTAGACCTCTTTTGGAACACTTTGACCTAGACCTTTGACATGCTAGTTTTTATTCAGATGCTTGACCTTTTATGCATGTGACATTTGACATTAGGATATTTTATGCCAAGTCTTAACACAAATCATTTTGGAGATACAAATCCAATTTAAAACCACATTGGAGATACAACTCCACCCCTTCGACCAAGTTAGACCAAGTTTGAACCATTTGTCCTTTGGACATAGTTTTTCAGAGTTTATAAAACTCTAAGTCTTTTTGTTTTTAGAGCTTTCATCATTTATGTAGATATGTATCGCTACACTAATGGTAGAGTTACTTACAATCCAACTTATGATATAATGGCCACACAAAATGACTTTTATGGCTTTTGTCAAGACCCCAATGATGCTAATATAGTTTGTGAGATAGATTTTTATCCACCTCATATTAATCATTCATAGAAACAAAGTCATGAAACAACTTACAATTCAAATCGAGACCTTGATTGGTATGAAGAGGCTTATGAAGAGGACTTTGAAGACCCAAATATAGATATTGTTATTTGGGATATGCATCCATACCCTCTTTTCAAAAATTAGTGAATGGAACATAGTCAAGAACTAGCTTATAATCCAACTCACGACTGGGATGATATGGTTTATGAGGAAGACTTGGTTGCTTTTTATTATGCAAGCAATCAAGTTTAATAATGTCCTTTTGCTATTAGATCATTTAATACCCCTAACCCTCCTTTGGATTATATGATCCATCAAGCTCGACAATATCCAAGGAATACCATTACCATTCCTAGACTTAGTCCTTTGGTTTTTGCAAACAACCAAGCTCCACAATGCCCAACCATTTCTATACCAGGACTTCATCCTTTAGTTTATGTGAAAAATCACGTTCCATAATTCCCTATCGTTATCATCTTAGGACTTTTTCCTTTGGCTCATGTGAGAAATCATGCTCCCCAATGCCCTACCATTATCCAACTACAAGTCATTCCTCATCCAATACCAATCCCAAGAAAACCTCAATTGATCTAATCATTTGAAGACCAAGCTATGTTCAAAACTAATATTTTCCAACTCATTGGAAACCAAGGCCAAGAAAACTAACCAATCCAAGATGTTTTTATTGAACCAACCATTTGTGATAAGTCAAGCTATGATGAATCACCTATTGATCCTATACTAGTTGTTGAGGATTCTCACTCTGATGAGCCAGTCTTTGCTGAGTCACTTCTTAATGATTAAAATTGCCTTTGGGTGAATCATTACCTCAACCATGTACCTATTTTAAAAGAGCCTCTTATTGACAAGATAGTCTTTGAGGAGTTGTCTATTGACCTATTTCCCATCCTAAAGGAGTCTCAATTAAACAAATTAGTTTTTGTGGAGCCCATTATCCCATCATAGGTCGTTACTTGTCCAAAACTAAACATTCAAAAAAACATCATTATAATAGAGTACCCATCAGATGAAGAATCAGAGTTAGAGATAGGTTATATTCTTTAACTGATATTAGATTTAACATTAGAATCATAATTAACATCAGTCTCAACATCAGATTCAAAGTCCCTTGAGTTAGAATCAAATTCAGAAGAAGAGTATGTTCATGATTGTTCCAACATTGGTTATACATGCCTTTTAGATCAATTTAAATACATTTATAATCCTTCTATAGTTTTTGAGGATGAGTACTTCAACATTGACATAAGTTATCCTATTATCTTCTATGAGGATTGTGTAGCCTCTCCCCATTCCATTACTATTCCACATGCCATTACCATCAACCAAGATAGACATATTATTGACATTCCATCTCCCATAAGTGTCGATTGGGATTGATAGAATCACACTTTATTAAATTTCATCCATGGTGACATAGCAGTTGAAGAAGAGCAAGGAGTCAAAGACAACATTCATGTAGTAGACGAACACTCTCCTAGTGAAACCTTTTCGAAGGTGCTAGGGGACAATCTAAGTTAGAACTCAAGATCTGCTAGTGAATTTTTTTTGAAAGTGCTCAAAGAAAATAAAATTTAAAAGTCAACATTCCTTAGTGAAACCTTCTCAAAGGTGCTACAGGATAATCAAGACAAATTCATTGGTGAAAACCTCTTTGAGGCACCAATAGATGAGCACAAAATTTATTCTCTGCTTGATGAAGACAAAAACAAAGAACAAATCAAAATAGCTTCCTATCTATAGCCTAATCAGATGGAAGCTACTCTCAAGATCTAACAATAGGAAAAGTATGGTGGTCCTATCGAGAGAACAAGTCTTCAGCCCTACCACAACCAAAATTATGTTGAATCTGGTATTAACAACATTATGTGCAACTAAACATCCTGATCTTCATTTATTTTCCCACCATTCCACATTGCATTATCATCTACCATTTCATTTCACAAACAAACCTCCCATCCATTATTTGTCCTTGTTTACCATCCATGGCCACACTTTCCTTTATAGAGGCTACAAAGATACCTCATCTTGATGCTTGAAGGAATCAAAATCAATGACCAAGGAAGATCACAACAACATTCTTGACATCTAAATATGCATCGAGTTTTTGATAGAGAAGCTTTTCAAATGAGGTGTGGGATAGAAATTAACATGATCGAGTATTCTATTTGTATCATTTATTGATTAGAACATGCATTTCCACATAATTAGGAACAATAGAATCAAAAACCACACCCAAGCCAAGAAATGTACCATACCATTTCATGTACCATATCGTTTCACATTGCTATGCCTTTGCTATTGTTACATATCCATTTTGCCATTATTATAGATCCTAGCCATTCACCCCATCACTTGGGGACAACCCTCTTACCATTTTATCTAGTTTATCTAGACCACCATTATCCTTAGCAGGACCATAACATCCTATCATTCCATTCCTATCTAGACCAAAGCCTATTTTTAGTCATCCTACCTAATCTTATTATGATCTTGGTTCATGTGGTTATCCCACATCTTTTATGGGGGGATTCCAATCTAGTTTCAATAATCAATCCAATTTGTGTTTCAATGATAGTCTATGAAAGTAGTGGGATAGTTGATCTGGCAAGATATCTTTCATCTTATATCCATGTTTGTTTATGTGTGCTTGATTATAACCACCTATGGGAAAATAAATGTTTCACTAGTCTTGCTAATAATTATAACCACCTATGGGCAAATAAGTATCACTAACCTATGTTGTTGTATCCTAGTTATAACTGCCTATGGGAAAAATAGGGGAAACACTTATTTATCATACATTACCACATCACCTTGCCATTATTGTTTTCATTTGACTAACTATTTGATAGATTTGATAACTTGTTGGGACCTAATTGGTTTTTTCCCCACTTTTTGTGTGGATGGAATTACTATGACTTGAGGTCATTTTAGGACTATGTAAGTCATGCTCAATTCATGTTGAGGTCATCTCAGTCCCCCTTTCCATACACTCTCACCATTTTGTGAGCAACCTAAGCCAAATGTTCTTGCCATTTTGTAAGCAGGTATCTTGTCATTCTCTAACGAGTTAAGATACCTCAAAATGCCAAAAACATTCATAATATTTCAAAATCCAAAAATATTTATCTTGTCTAAGCCTAGTTAGTTATCCTTGATCTACCTCACAAGGGCATGGCCATTATTAGGATGCTCTCTTTTGATTTTGTTTTCAAGATTTCTATTTGTTTATTTATTTTAGGCTATTTATTTGTTTGTTTATTTATTTGTTCACTTGCCTATTTGTTTGCTTTCAGTATTATTTCCTCGACTCGGTCTATACGTATGCATCAGGTGATCCTTCGTACACATTATTCTTGATTCCATCCATATTCATGTGTCAACATTGTCATCATGGTTTTTATCATTGGTGCATTGTTTTTGAGTGTTTATTAGATCAGGAGTCAGTCTTTATGCATATTTTGGCCAAGTCTTCATGGTGTTCTATATTGAAGCCTACCATCACATGCTATAGCAAAAATTAGCTTCAGGAAGGTCTACAATCAATAGAGCCACATAAGTTTATCCTTGGTACCTTGGCAAATCCTCCCATCCTAGCCTTGATCAATATAATTCATTTGACCATTCTAGTTGTATCATTGTTAATCAGGATGAGCATCTCCTCATTGATAGGTACAACTCAATCATTTTATATTGATAAATCTTATTCCTCTATGCATCTCTTTCATCATTTTGTGCCCACTCATATTTAATATGTATTCTAGGTTATATCATTGAGTTATGCTTGTTAATAAACCCTAACTTGGGCACAATCATATTTAGCCAATCTAGGTCCTCATAATGATCATAACTGCCTATGGAAAAATCATGATTTTGACTTTTATTCTTGATTATAACTACTTTTGGGCAAATTATCATCCTTTTTACATCAATGCATTCAAGTATTTTCTTATTTGGATTCATCTCAACCACAGGTTAATTCCACCATACTTTTTGTTTCTTTTTGAGGACCATCCATAAACAAATGTGATGGCCACTCCATCGAGAGGGCATCATCATAGGCTTCCCAAAACCATTTAGAGATTTGTTCTTTAACCATCATCATCTTTTTGGCATATAAGATATTTATAATTATTTGAGAAGACATTGTTTTTCCTATGGTTTGTAACATATTCCCAAATAGGGGCAAATTATAGACACCTGAAATTGGCCACCAATAACCTCCAATCAAGCTTTTGACCAATTTCCACCCAAAATGCATAATTTGGCCTAAAAACACTAAAACATGCTAAATGATGTGAAACTGACATATTCAAGTGCTGATTTTAGCCAAGGTATCCCTAAATGGGGTAATTTAATTTATGGGCTAGCTAACTTTGATTAGTTCATTCTGAGTCAAAATGCTAATTTGCACCTAGGTGTTCTGGATTGATATTTCCTATCAAATCTTTTGTACAAGACATGTGCCTTTGTTGTTTGTCATTGGTAACATCCTAAATGGGAATATGGTTCCAATGCATCTGACATAACCTTTTAATTCCAATTTAGTTAAATTTTGGACCAATAACAAGGCATTATGATCAATTAGAGTAATTTGTGCACAAAGTGCTTAATAATGCTTAAGATCTAGTTAACCCAAATCAAAGCCTAATAAAAAAATCTATGGAACTTCTTGAATACTTATTTTTTTAAATGAATATTGAATATATGTATCATCAAGTGACCTCATTTCTTGGGAAGACATCCCTAGGCCATAAATACCATAAATATTAGGATTCATGTCTCCCATGCCTCATCAATGCCTTTCATGATGCCCTCCATGCCTCTTGATTTCCCCTTCTTCCAATGTCATGATGAGGATAATTAAAAACTTAATTATAAAAATTAAATTAATCCTTAACCACACATCTCAATCTTGAGATGGATGGTTCAGGTTGATTCAGACCAAATCTAAAAATCTATAAATAGAAGGCCTCACAACATCATTTCAAAGCTTTTTTGATGCAAAGTTATAATTCCAAATTGGTTCAAAATGCTTCAATAAATTATTGTTACCATGATAAATTGATTTCAAGCCAAGCCAAGATACAAGCCAAAGGTGCCAAGGAGAGATGGAGGTAGTCAAGCTTCCATTGCCAAGGACTTCATGAGCACAAGCTGAGAAAGCCACCACTACAAAGGCATTTGGAGCATCCAAGGAAGGTGAAAAAATTCTTGTGTTTTCATTCCTTGATTTTTAGTTGTGTTTGTCATTTTATTTTGTTAACTAAGCTCTCCTTAGTGTCTAGGCCTATAGATGTTATGTTATTAGTGTGTTTGTTTCATCTTGTTTTCATTTTGAAACTAAGACCATACTAACCATCCTCTCTTGAGTCAAATTCCTAAATCACAATGTATTTAGATTTTGAAATGAATATTCCTGCATCAAGTTTATTAATTTTTAATCCTAAAAAGAAAGGCATTTCTCCCAATATTAACATTTCAAACTTAGTCTTCATAGTATCTGCAAATTATCTACTAATTTTATCATTTTTAGATCCAAAAACTATGCCATCAACATATACAACAACTATCAATTGATGATTACCTTATGTCTTAATATATAAATTACTATCATCTACCCCCTTTTTAAAACCTTGACTCAAAAGTACTTATCTATCCTATCATACCAAGTTCTAGGATCTTGTTTAAGACCATATAGAGCCTTCTTCAATTTACACACAAAATCTTGATTACTTGACATGAAGTATCCTTCAGGTAACTCAATGTAGACTTCATCTTCTAAGTTTCCATTCAATAATGAATATTTCACATCCATTTGATATACCTTATAACCTTTGAAACATGCATATGCCAAAAAGAGTTTAATTGCTTCCATCCTTGCCATAGGAGTAAAAGTCTCATCAAAATCTATTCCTTCAACCTGAGCATATCCTTTACACACCAATCTAGCCTTGTTCCTTGTGACTTCTCCTTTCTCATTCATATTTTTTTGAAAACCCATTTGGTACCTATCAAATTTTTATCTTTTGGTCTAGGAACTAAGTCCCATGTTTCATTCCTTTATATTTGATCAATTTCATTATCTATTACATCATTCTAACTTTCATCTTTGCTAGCTTCCATGGATATTTTGAGTTCAATCATGGATAATAGAGCTGAGTCTTATTGATTTTGATTGATCAACATTCTCCTTATAGTCTGCAACCTTACACCAACATTTCCAGTAATATGAGAGATTGGATGATCTTTCTAAATTCTTCTAGATGGAGATTTAGAATCTTGTCTTTCTTCTTCCTCTTCATCTTCATCATCTATTTGAATGGATAACTCATCATTATTTTTAATAGAATTATGAATTGAGTTAATTACCTACACTTTTATCTTCTTGACTCTACTTGTCTCATCGACCTTTACATTTGTAATTTAAATAATCTTGTGAAGTCTCCTATTGAAGCACCTATAGGCAGTAATGATAGAAGAGTAACCTAAGAAGATGCCCTCATCATACCTTGAATCAAATTTTATAATATTCTATTCATCTCTTTTGATGAAGCACTTACTCCCAAACACTCTATAAATGTTTGAAATTAGCCACTCTATTCTTCCATAACTCATAAGGAGTCTCATTACCATTTACTCTGATTTGACACCTATTTAGGATGTAAATAGAAGTGTTGGATGCCTCTTCCTAATAGCCATCTGATAATTTTTCATCTTGAATCATGGTTGTACCCATCTCAATAATAGTCTTATTCTTCCTTTCAACCACACCATTCTATTGTGGTGTTCTAGAAACAAAATATTATGTTCTTATCCCATGTTCTTCATAAAAATCATTAAAATTATGAGACCAAAACTCACCTCCTCTGACTGATCTCACACACTTTATCTTTGAACCTTTATCATTTTCCATAAGAGATTTGAATGCCATAAATTTTATAAAATCTTCTAATTTTTCTTTAAGAAAGGTTATCCAAGTCATCCTAGTAAAATCATTAATGAAAAGTATGAAGTAGTTATTATCTTGAATAATTTGAGTTCTCATAGGTCCACATACATTAGTGTGGATCAAATTCAATGGATATGTAGTGGAAAATTCCTTGGTTTTGTATCTTCTCTTGGTTTGCTTCCCATGAAGACATGTCTTGCAAAGAGAATGAAGAATCTTAGAAATCTTAGGCATATGCCTTACCAACCCCTTTGAACTAATTTTTATCATATTATCAAAATTTATATGTCCAAGCCTTCTATTCCAAAGCCAACTTTCTTCTAATTGACTTATGAAGCATTCTTCCTTCTTGCATTCATTAAATACATCTATATTTTTATCTATTTTATGAATATTTACAATTAATCTACCATATTTTGCCTTTCTTATTTCACATACATCATCATGAAAAGTTACAACATTTTATTGTTTACACATTAAAAACTTAAAATATTATGTTTCAAACCTTATACATATAAGACATTCTCAATTCTAGTATGACCATTATCCAAACTAACTATACCTTTGTCGACTATGTTAGCATATTTGTTGTCACTAAATCTAATTATACTTGGGTTAGTATTTTTGAGAGAGATAAAATTTCTCTTATCTCATGTCATATGGAATCCACTATCTATGAACCATATTTTGTTTTCATCTTCTTGAGTATGCAAGGCTTCTTGAACAAATAATGATTCTTCCCTTGGTGATCTACTTGTATTTTACTTCTTTTCTTATTTAGAATTAGTCTCCTTAAACCATTTGATAGTGTTAATGACTTGTATATCATTTTTTGCAGTTTTTAGCTATATGACCTTGTTTGTTATAGTTTTAGCATATGAGATCCTTTTTATCTCTGGTGAGAGAGTGCAGTCTCTATATCTATGACCAAAATGATTTTAGGAGAAGCAATACCCATTGAAGACATTATTCATATTTTACCTTATTTTTTCTTGATCATTACTCATCCATGAATTTTCATTCTTAACCTTTTTAGTGGAGATGGAATTCCTTTTGTCCTTGGATAAGATTACATTTGAGTAAGTCATGGCTTTACTTTCTAGTTTTTCCTTTCTTTGATTGAGATATTTATTCATCTTGACCTACAGATTCTTGACTATTGCCTCTAGATTTTATACTTGTGTCTTCACACTATTAACTTCTGATAAATCACAAACTATATTGTCTTGAAGATAATACATAACCTCTTTGTCAACCATTATACCTTTGATCACCTTTAAGTGGTTAAACTTTGCATGAAGGACCTACTCTGATACCAATTATTAGATCTACAATCACTGAGAGGGGGGTGAATCAGTGAGCCCAAATAATTGAACTTTAATTTCAATCCTTAAAAACACTTAATCAGTTACCACAAACATTCATAAAGCACACACATCATTCATATCAATAAGAAACAGAGACAATGCAAGATCAATCACATAACACAAAACATATGTGGGAAACCCTCTTAGGGAAGAAAATCCAATAGAACTTACAATTGGACTACTATCCTAAAAAAATAACTAATTTAGATCAGCTACAACTAATCAAGAAACTACCATCCCTTATTTAGTGAGATGATAATCCCATAAGGTGCTACCACACTTGCCTAGATGCGCTGCAATAAAAACTAGACCTTTAACAAGTTTCACCTTGTAAAGAGTTTTTAACCCTATTAGATTATGATCTACCACAATAAAACCTATGAACACATCAAAATTTGAACTGATGTCTTTAACACTTGATGATGAAACTTTGATTATCAGTCTTCACCTTCACTCATACTCAATCTGCAAGAACTTTATTATGTCAACAAAATTATTATCTACATGTCATACAAATAATCCTTAATATATTATACTCTTAAAATCATCCAAAAGGCACTCTACCCCTCATTCACTCCATAATTCACACACACAAGCCTCTCTCAAATCACTCCCAAGTCTTTCTCTCAAGTCTATCTCAAAGTCTAGAAACTAACACATTTGGTTTCACTATTTATAGAGAAATCATGATCATCACCATCTTGGTTAGAAATTATGCATGAATTAACACTTAAGGAATATATCTCACTAAGACATATCTCAATATAATCTTCATAGGTTGGCCATAACATCTATAGGTCACCCTTAAGAAGCTACACCTTTTAATAAGGCCCTTATAGCTCTTATAAGTCTCATGGAGACCTATTCACCCATTTAGCACATACACAAACAAAAAAAAAAACACAATACCACTTCCAAATGTATTGAACCAGTCCATATGATCTATAGGTCCCCCTAAAGTGCCAACAACCAACATAGTACCCTTCTAACTTAAGAATAATTTACTCAAACAACATTTTATGCACACAATCATCATGAATGAATACATAATCAGCTTCTAAATATTAATTCATACTGCATATGATTTTCTAAGCCTTAATAATGTACACAAATAATAATTATGGAATTTATAACATTCCAAAATAGTTAAGACAACATGAAACATCAAAAAAACATCAATACAAGCTCAAACATCCTTCTCGGGTCACTTGGAGGATATGCAAAAAAACATAGTCAAAATTAAACCTCAATATATTTAATTTTACACACTTTTATATATTTAAAATCATATTTAAATATTCACTTTGAAGTCCTCTACAACTTTTCTTTTTACTGCATAAGCAAATTCTACATAAATTGAAAGATATAGCCAAAATACAAAGCACTGATTTTCCTTTGCAAATTCAATTATTCAAATGCAAACGGTCATAGTTAGACCTTGAACACCATGATCACATATCATTTCCTCACTTCTTATATTAAACATGCACCATCAATGCTTTCTAAACTTTATTACATAGAACACCAATGTTGAATGTTAAACCTTGAATAAGTTAACCTCATCTCATGCAATCTAGAAACTTTGACCTCATACGCTTTGTCAATCTCCTATACATATCTTGGTTTTTAAAAATTATAAATATCTATCACTTTTTCCTCTTGAATTTAATATTCACCATTGATCTCTATCTATATGATCGCCCACTAATTATTTATCCTTGGAAAAAGCTCGATCTTTATCTCTGTTCAACATTAAACATTAAACACTTAGCACCATCTCATTACTTCCTAACTTCTTGGAGAAATGTGTTTCATAAATGTTTCTCTAAATTTAACTTGTGAAAATTTGACTATGTATAGGAACCTTACTTATCTACCTGGAAGGCCAACTTTGTATAGTCATATCTTTTGATTTGATCACTTGCAAATTCTCAAATTTAGACCATATGATCTCCTCACATAGGAGAATACAACCATGTATCAAAATAATCTTATAACCCTCACACATGTGAGATATAATGATATTAAAATGATCACTCATATTTTTATACCATAGAGCCAACTATGTCAAAAACTTGTTTGGAAGACCAACTTTGAATATGCATATCTTTTGTCACGCTATGGTGATTGACCTGAAAGTTAGCACAAATTAACTAGGTAAAAAATTTAAAAAACACATATGATAACCTTATCCTAAAATGTCCAAATGTGTGATATATTCTACCATCAATATGTTTACTTATCTCTTCTTACCATATTGCTAATTTGGCTAAGTATGGGAAAAAATTGTCAAAAAGCCTAGGAGCCCAAATTTTCAATTGCATATATTTTGACATGATTTAGTGAATGATATAAAATTTAACATAAATTAACTAGGGAATAATGTGATAAAAACCATATGACCAAATCCCCTTGATTAATTCCCATGCGGTAATGGTGACATCATCAAATAACATAATCAGATTTTCTACCACTAGACCCAAAGTGTTTAGATGAAAACTATGGACAACTAGATGAATTCCACTTATGTAAACAAGAAATAAAAGCATAGAATAAATATTAGGGACCTCTTTCACATCCTCAAATCAACATACTCATCCATAAACATCTCTACCCATGCCAAAACTGAAGATCAACCAATCATATTAGAACAAGCACATTTCACACTTTGTCATTATTAGTTAGACAATCAAAGCTTTATATCCAATCACCAAAACACCTTCATGACATCATCATGACATCCTTGACAATGATCCAAAACATTTTCTCCAGTTTCTAGATTGAAAACCATAAGAATTTTTCTAGCATTCTTTATTTATAATAAATTCAAAGTCTATCAAATAGACATTAAGTCTACTTTAGTGAATGGGAACCTAGAAGAGGAAGAATACATATAACAACCTGAAGGTTTTCAAATATCAAAATAAGAAGATGATGTTTTAAGACTAAAAAATTCTTTGTATGGTCTAAAACAAACACTTAGAGCATGGTATTCAAGATTAGACCAGTGCCTGTAATAACAAATATTTAATAAAGGTTATGTAGATAGAAATTTGTACTTCAAATCAGAAGGTGAGCATATGTTAATTATTGTTGTTTATGTAGATGATATCATTTTTAGTGGTAGAAATAATAGAATATGTAAATAATTTTCTAATCAAATGAAAAATGAGTTTGAGATGTTTATGCTTGGAGAACTTTATTTCTTCCTTGGTCTCTAGATAGCACAAAATGATGAAGGGATATTTATATCTCAAACCAAGTATGCTAAAAAAATGCTCAAGAAGTTTGAAATGGAAGACAACAAACCAGTAGGTAATCCCATGATAACTAGTTATAAGTTGAGAAAAAAGGATGAGTCCCTTGAGACAAATCAGAGTTTATATAGATCAATGATAGGTAGTTTGTTATACCTAACTTCATCAAGACATAATATCATGTAATCAATGTGAATGGTTGCAATATTTAAAGATGCTCCTAAAGAATCGCATGTCAATGTAGTAAAAAATATTTTTACATATATCAAGAGTATAATTGACTATGGCCTATGGTATCCCAAAGGTGAATATTTCACATTGATAACATACACAGATGATGATTGGGTAGGAAGTATAGATGATAGAAGAAGCACTAGTGGTGGTACATTTTTCCTTCGAAACAAACTTGTTTCATGGCTTAAAAAAAGTAAGAGATAGTTACTCTTTCTATAACGAAATTAGAGTATGTTGTAGCAGTGGCATGTTCCACTCAAGTCTTATGGATGAAGCAAACACTTAAAGACATCAAGGTAGAATACAAATCACCTATCTATAATCCTTGTGATAATTCAAATGCTATTAACATATCAAAGAATCCAATGATGCACTCCAAAACTACACACATTTCAATGAAGTATCAATTCTTAAGAGACAAGGTTACAGATCAAGAGGTCACAATAAAATATGTGCCAACATAGGATCAAGTTCTAGACATATTCACCAAACCTCTTCCCAAAGAATAATTTAAGTATTTGAGGTAGAAATTGGGAGTGGTTGCTCCTACATCACACCACTAGATTTAAGTAACAGAGCATGAGTCCAAGGGGAGGATCATAAAAACTTTGTTAATAATTTGAATAAGAGAGAAAAGGAAAATTAGGTATGCATATTTTTACAAATTTATAATGAGTTCATGGTTGTAGATTCTTGGACAAACTCTTTTATCTGATAAAGGGGAGAAAAAATTGGAAAAATAATGAGAAAGTTGGATTACTTTTTCCATTGATGTCTAAGGGGGAGAAAAGTGCAAATTCTCTCTATAAAACCTTTATGTTTATCAAAGAAGGCTAAAAACATGTGTCCAAGGTGTGTTCCATTGCCTAAGGGGGAGAAAGTTTAGTATGATCAACTTCAAATCGCATTCATTAGAATATAGTGTAAGTATAGTCAATGTCAGAGAAGGATCATAGCATGTATTACAAAATTAGAGAATTTATTCTTCCATCAATGACAAAGGGGGAGATTTTTGGCAATGTGATTGTCACTGATGTCCAAAGGGAGATAGTTAGCACTATGGATGTCATTGATGTCAAAAGAATCAGTCACAGACAAGATTAATGGAGAGAAGAACATGTTTTATAATTACAAAAGTTGTAATATTATCATATAAAGTTATCATGCTTTTATAAATACTATTTATGGATGTTTTCAAAGAAATTGATAGAAGATCCATTATGGGTTTTTCAAGAACATCTCATATATATGGTTCATAGGTTCAAATGAAGATAAATGAGCTCAAAGATGATTTATCTTTTCTCTCGGCCATTACTAGAGTTTATTAGTAAAAACCTATGGTTTTTGGTCATGACATTCATAGGCACTTCTATTTTTATGTTGATTAGATATATATGGGAACTAGTCACTTTAGCTATAGCTTAATCCTTCCTCATCATTGTGAAACTAGCCCCTTCATCCTAACAATTAATAGTTTAGAGTAGTGATCAAAGACATTAATATTCCTAAGTCTTCAACTTAATATTTATCTAAGTTTTATCAATAGTGAGTGCTTAATTTCATGATGAAGATCAAATGATGCACAATAAATTAAATAAGTCAAATAACCTAATGAATACATTGATGACATGTGTCATGATTATGGAGCTTAAGTAGTAGATCTATGATATGGTTCAAAGTCAAATATTTAATGATCAACGTGAAGGTTCTGAGTGTCTCAATAGTGAAAATTGATATTAATGTGTAGAAGGCATGCAAGGATTTCAAGTGTCACAAGTGTGGGGACTGATAATGTGCAAAAGGCATGCAAGAGTGTAAAGTGTCACAAACATGGGGACTGACAATGTGAAGAAGGCACATGAGAGTACCAAGTGTCATAAGCATGGGGAATGACATTAAAGTGCTTAAAAGGCATGTGAGAGTGTTAAGTGTCTTAATCTCATGAGACTGTGACAAAGATCGATGGTTTCAACTTAAAGTTGAAGAGTTAAAGTTTAGAAGCATGCAAATATCTAATAGAGCATATGATCTTATCAGATTTAGATCAATGGATGCTTTTAAAGTTGAAGCATTAAAGTTAGGAAGCTCACAAGGATCTACTGAGTACATGAGCTTGATTTGCTGGTTGTATTTTAAAGTTGGTACAATTTAATGAGGATCATTGAATCATGGCATAAAACTTAAGATCAATGGTCAGTATTTAAAGATTTATTTATCTCAATGGTCAAGCTATAGAACACTCAAGTAAGATGCATTTTATGACACAAAAATGATATAGATTATTGTAATCGATCCAAATTATGTAAAATGACATGTGTATCAAAACTAGAGCCTAATATATGCTAAATATATTAAAAAATAGATAATTATGGTGGTGGTGTGTCATTTCAAGAAGCAAAAAACCTATCATTAAAGAAAAGATGAACTGAGTTTCAAAAAAATGGATCTTGATGTGTTAACAATCAAGCATGAACACAAAGAAGATTGAGACCTAGATCTAATGCATATATACATCATATAAGATATACACTAAGTTAGTGAGTGTTAAATTGAGAGAAAGTGGGGCAAAGAGAAAGAGATGAAGAGAGATGCAGAGTAGAGTATGAGAAGTTACAAAACAAGTCTATAACATAGAACTGGATTCATTTTTAAATTAGTTTTGTAATCTAGAGTTATATCTCCATAATAGATCTAATTGGTAGGTGCCATCAAAAGAGCTGAGTTGGTGCTCAGTTATGGGGTAGGTGATTCATTAGAGTAGGTGTTCTTAAATCAGGGTATTATTTATCTCCTTAGGGGTAGTACCCTTAAACATTGTAACAATGAGGTTTTGATTGTGAGGTTGGATTAAAATAGTAGATTCTAGCATCTATTCTCACTATGGTTTTTCCCATACTAGGTTTTCTATGTACACTGAGTGTTGTGTCTATTTGTGCGTGTGATATCAACATATAATTTTTAATTTACATTAAAAGTATTAAAGGACTAATTTTAATCAATCTACTGATTCACCCCTCTTTTAGTAGATATTTGTGTTCCAACAAACTTACTCTCCCTCCAAGAGTTCTTACAAGAATATTCCATTTCTAAGACTTCAAGTTGTAATAAAATTCCCTCAATCCCCAAGCCTATTCATGAGTAGCCTATGATAACTCATACATCCCCTAAAAATCATGAACATATTGATCACCCTCCCACCATATCCCTTCTTGAAGAGGAACCTATCCTATGGGAAGAAAATGAAGACTATGTTGTAACTACAAGTGAGTTTCAAGGAGAGTGTGATAAAGATGATTCAAGTGTATATGATGAGGAATTCACCATTGGTACTCCTCTCGAAGAAGAGAAATGCAAATCAATTTTCAAAGATGAGGTTATATAAGATGGTATTAATGGTATGCTTTAAAAAGGAGATCTAATTTCATCTAATCTTGTTGAGGTTGCAACTGGTCTTGATGTTGAAGTTCCTCTATGTCAACAAGTTGAGGTTTTGAGTGATTTTGACATGGCTTCAAAAGAACAATAATGTGAAATTGGAGTATAAGCTAAGGTTATCAATGAAGTAAAAGTAGTTCAAAAGGAGCCAAAAAATGTCTGAAAATAGTATATTGAGTTCCTTAAAGACATTAAAGGCCTTTGCAAAGGCACATTGCCTTTTGAAGATCAAAATCATGAGGAGATTGAACAAGAGACATCTATTGAGGACCATGATGCATTTTAGAGTGAGTATGTAAAGCTCTTTGAAGATTTTGATGAGATTGCAATAGCTAATAAGAAGCATGAGGTCACTCAAGATGCCATAGAGTCTCAAGAAGCATGTTTAGATGAAGCATCATTGGATGAAGTTTCAAATACTAAGAAATATGGAGTGGACCTTTAAGAACAAGGTGAGTTAATCCTCATAGGATATTGGTTTACTGCTATCACTTCACTTGAAAGCATGCCAAGAGGGTTAGTAAGTAAGAAGATGATGAAGACAACAAGATAAATATCCAAGAGGCAAATTACCTCATGCTATTCTTTATCTCATAGATAAAAAGATATCATAAACTTCCACTTTGACCTAGGAGGAAGAAGTTTTTTTTAGGTCAGTTGTATATAGTTAATTGCTTCTTGTTTATTGTGTTCCTTAAGTGCTTAGATAACACGCGTATTATTATTTTTTTCCTTTGCTTTGTGTGTGTTTCCCTTGTTTTGTGTGTTTGGAGGTCAAATAATTTTTTTTTCATTGTCAAGGTCTATTTCAAGTCTAATATTGAGTTCAAGTGATTCCATTATCCAATGGAAGGACAAAACTATTGGTCTAGTAAGCATAGCAAACATGCTACCCCTATGAATTGTCAATTTATTCACCAATTATGACCCCTAAGTTCAAAAATGTCAAACCCTATAAGTAAATACTTTATTTTTATGTTTTTTTAGCTTTCTTCATAGATTTTTCATGCTTTATGAGGTCCCAAAATAATATTTTAAACCCTTATTCGAATTGTTTAAGGTAAATTTGGAGAAATTAAGGTAATGATTGTTCTTATCTTAGACTAGCCTAGTTATGTCATGGCATGATGAAACTTGGTCAAGTGGTGTCATATTTCCTTAGGTTTCCCTAAAAGTCATTTTATGAATTAATCACTTTGTATAAACATCTCACATGAATTTGGAAAGTCTAAGGTTCTTTTGTGAACTTTAAGGTAAATTTTATGTGAGAAAAGGGCATTTTTAACTAACCCCAAAGTATGACAAAGATTCCAAGATTAATATACATAAAATTCACTTTAAAAGGTTCCTATAGGAGTTAAATAACTTCCATATATGTTAGGAAGTCATAAAGTAGTAAGAATCTTGAATTTCAATGCTTAAGAGGCCTTTTTATGCACTTGTACAAAATTCAAGAGATCATATTCAAGTAAAACCATTGCATAGGTGTCCCTTTAGATTTTATAGGTCAAAATAATGATTGGATTATAGTTACAAGTATCAAATATTCGTAAGTTTATGCAAAACCCCCATCACCCTCTTCACAAGATCATAAAGGCAAAATTCAAATACATGGTATGACCAGGAGAGAGAAAGTCAGAGGCTGAAATTTTTGGAAATGTAAGGGGTCATAATAATATTAAATTTTTTTCATATTATTTTTTAGATTTATCCCATATCCTTTATGAATAATCATTAATATTGTAAGGAGGTCATTATGTCTTTTTCATTCAAATATGGTCTAATTTTTCTCCTATTTCTTCACTTCAGAGTTAGATGGAGGAGAAGGGATTTTGTGATATGTTTTCAAAGATTATGAGTCATTTTAATTTTGGTTTCATCAATAAACTTAACCTCATAAGGGATATTCAATAATGAGAATAGTGTCTCAAGTACATGGAACATATCACCCCTACTATAATTTTTTGGGGTTGGTTTGAATTGTTATCACTCTCAGAAGTCTCCAATTGCCTCATATTTCATTATAAATCCTTCATTCTCATATGATCCATGTGTTATCTCTATAAAAATGGTTATTTTTAGATATCTGTTCAAGAGATATCATGTTAGTCATTCTTGGAAGCATGGTACAGTTCATGAGTAAATCTTCTATAGGTTTGATTGTCAAACTTGGCTCAAATGGTAATGAGAAAACAATAATAACACATGAATATGTTATTAAGAAGGATAAAAGTCCAAGGTAATTATAAGTGAGATTAAAATTTACTCTAAAACAAGGTTGGAAGGTGTTTTAGTCACTCACAAGTCTACAAATTTGTAAGTGACCATACATGGGTATTAGGTCTCATACTAGAGGTGTTCAATCCATGAAGGGGCCTGATACACCTCCTAAACATTCATTTGATATTGATTTATCTCACTATAATCATTATAAGGCATGAACAAACCATAAAATTTAACTTCCATGCATAAGCCTTGCATATAACCTGAATGTATACACAAATCTTTACATAAAAATGGGAAATTTGAGGTTGCATAGTATTAGCGAAAGTTTCATAGGCTTAATGAGAGAGTGATGGGAAATTTGAAAATATTTGATAAAATCTCAAAGTATCAAAACTCAAGAAATTGTTTTCAATATTATATATATGTAAAAAGGCATACCTACAAGTTACAGACCTGTAAGTCCTCATTTTGACAAAAGGTCAATTATTATGAGAAGAAAATAAGGTGTGGAAACTATGTAAACACCTTGGATAGGTTCATGATCAATGAATAAGTATGGTTAAAAACTAATTCTCAAGACACCCTAATGTATACCTATATAAATATAGTACATTGACACCTACATGCTTAGGTAAAGTATGAGAGAGAAATACATAACCAAGAAAGTGCTAATAGTTTTGTAAGAAGTTAGATTGAAAGTGGGAAAAACATTCAATGAATTTTAAATACTCTCAAATCTCAATAGCCTAGTTGGAAAGGTTGTCAGGATCCCTACTCCCCCCCAATAAGAGTATATATTATTACCTTTGTATAAGCAACTAAACACAGAATTTAACCAGAAGTAACAAGTAACTAGAAATATGAAACAACACAGGATATGAGAGACAATACACAATTGTATTAATAATCACTCAGAAGAAAATACAATAAAGAAGATGCCACTTCTTCTTCCACCTCTAAGGCTTTCCACACCTCAAGGACTTATTCCGTCTCTCTCGCGGTCCCAACACACAACTCCAATATAGAGTTGTTGTTCACCTCCACCAGTCAGTAACAACGCTGCCAGTACACCAAGCACACAACTGTACTCCAAGTAGATCTCCCTGCTCTTTGCTGCCACCTGCAAATCACCAGACCTTACTCACCATTGTAGATCTCCAAACATGGTCCTACACACATACTGACCAAGATCATACATACACGAAGAACCCTTCTGATTCTCCAAACCAGCACCCACGCTTGGTACTGTGGAACTAGGAGGAACACACCATTGCTCTCTTCTCTCTGAAGGAGCTTATTTTGCTCTCTTACTCTCTAGCACACATTTACAATACAGCCTATGAGTCTATTATATAGATCTCATGCATACAATAATTAGACCCTAATTACAATAATTAGATCCACAGCTTCTAGTCTAAAATTGGCTCTTAACATGCAAACACTCGATTCATTAACTAACTGTCCATAAAACTGGCAGTTCTGAACCACACAGGTGATCGACGTCGATCCCTATCTACCTGGAGATGACCGACGCTAGCTGATCCCTGACCGATGTCAGTTTCTCTTCCTGTCTAATCTTATTGATGTTGGTTGGCCTGACCGACGCTGGTGTCTGTGACACTTCAGCAACTCCTCCTATTCACAACCTGGTGAAGCTTTTAACTCCACAACCTAACAATCTCCCACTTGGAGATAAACAACTGCACTTGTACCTATACGTGTACACCTTCTTCACATCAGCTACCACTGGAGACAAAATCAACCTGTGATCTTCCATGTCTCTTATGCCAAAGAATTTCACTGCTCCCAAATTTCTTCATGACATACCTCTGAACTAACTTTACCTTTAGCTCAGAAACTACCTACATGTGTAACCCTGCAACAAGCAACCACACCACATACAGTAACAAGATAATGTTGCGACCATTATCCAACCTGGTAAAGAAAACACAATGGTTACAATGACCTTGACTAAAGCCATGCTTAGTCATACACCTGTCAAACCTGTACCACTATCCTGTAGCTTCTTCAAGACCATATACCTTGGCCTTCCATCTCACGTATCCATCCACTCTCTTCTTTAACTTGGGAATCCATTCATCTGTCAGTGCTGGCAACTCTACCAAATCTCTTGCTTGGTTCTCTTCTAAAGAATTCATGCCATGTTCCCACTATTTCTTGGATTCTACCTGTATTACCTCTTCACATCTTCCTGGTTCTTGACCATTAGTAAGTAATAAGTAAGAAGGTGAACAGCGAATATGAGGTCCACTTACCCTTTTAGTCCTCTATATGGGCGTTTGAGACTCCTTGACAGCTTGCTATCCACCCAACATCCGTTCCAGTGACCGATCTCGGCCATCTCCCAATCTACACCCGACCGACATCAGTTTCCTATGACTAACCTTGTTTGTCGACGTCAGTTCCCTGACTGACACCAGTGTACCTACTGCCAATGTCGGTTGCTGTATGATCGACATCGGTTCCTGCTACCTGACACCACCGACTCTGTTGATCTGCACATGACTGACATCGGTGCCTGTCTGTTCAACGTTGGTTCCTTCTGATCGACGCTGGTACTTGTGTTTGCCTGTGAGTGATGACTTTTTACCCATGAGCTCTCCATGGATCAAAACCCTGTTCAAATTAACACAACCCTGCTTAGAATAATTCAGTCCCCTCAGCTGATCTCTTTCTGTCATCTCCTCCATGAACACCAAGGCTTTCTAGTTCTTAAGTTTGTCAAAGATATCTATCTTCTGCTTAAGAACATGCATTCTCCTCATACATATGTGACCAAGCCTACAAAGCCACATCTCTATAACAGAAGGTGAATCAATAATATATGTAGATAGATAAAGGATACCTAATTTCTTACCACCATCTAATTCAAGTGCATCCACTGTGAGAGTTACTGTGCATCTCCCATCACTCAACTTTCCTGAAGAAATTAGACTCATCTCCAAGATTGGTACCTGCATGACCTCCTTCAACACCTGTGTGCTATCCATCTGCAATTTCAGCTTCACTTCCCCTTTGCCATCAATCTGACAAGGCTCACCAACCCCTAAATAAATCTCTCCAAAGTCTCCTTGGACATACTCATGAAAAGATGCTCTATTTTAGGCTGCATGGAAAGAGGCAAAAGAATCTGTAAACCAAGATTCTACTTTATCCAGAACATCCTGTGCAACATCACCTATAACATATGCTTCTACATGCTGATCTTCTACCGACCAACAATCTTCCTTTACCTGCTCTTTCTTTCCATCAATCAGACCATTCGTGCTATTCAGTTTCTCCATTCGTAGCTTACTTTCTTCTACCATTGCTATACTCCCACTCAATCAAAACCCCCTGTGAGTACCCTATAATCAACACACACTAACCAGATCTAAAACCACTTGTTAGTAACCCAACCAAAAGCTCTGATACCAACTGTTAGGTTGGTATCACATTATTGAACCTACAACCAGGCTCTGATACCAACTGTCAGGATCCCTACTCCCCCCAATAAGACTATATATGATTACCTTTGTATAAGCAACTAAACACGGAATTTAACCAGAAGTAACAAGTAACTAGAAATATGAAACAACACAGGATATGAGAGACAATACAAAATTGTATTAATAATCACTCAAAAGAAAATACAATAAAGAAGATGCCACTTCTTCTTCCACCTCTAAGGCTTGCCACACCTCAAGGACTTCTTCCCTCTCTCTCACGGTCCCAACACACAACTCCAATACAGAGTTGTTGTTCACCTCCACCAATTAGTAACAACGCTGCCAGTACACCAAGCACACAATCATACTCCAAGTAGATCTCCCTGCTCTTTGCTGCCACCTACAAATCACCAGACCTTACTCACCATTGTAGATCTCCAAACGTGGTCCTGCACACTTGCTGACCAAGATCATACATACATGAAGAACCCTTCTGATTCTCCAAACCAGCACCCACACTTGGTACTGTAGAACTAGGAGGAACACACCATTGCTCTCTTCTCTTTGAAGGAGCTTATTTTGCTCTCTTACTCTCTAGCACACATTTACAATATAGCCTATGAGTCTATTATATAGATCTCATGCATATAATAATTAGACCCTAATTACAATAATTAGATCCATAGCTTCTAGTCTAAAATTGACTCTTAACATGCAAACACTCGGTTCGTTAACTAACTATCTGTGAAACTGGTAGTTTTGAATTGCACAGGTGACTGACGTCAGTCCCTGTCTGCCTGGAGATGACCGATGTTGGCTGATCCCTGACCGACATTGGTTGCTCTTCCTATCTAATCCTATCAACATCAGTTGGCCTGATCGATGCCGGTGTCTGTGACACTTCAGCAACTCCTCCTGTTCACAACCTGGTGAAGCTTTTAACTCCACAACCTAACAAAGGCCAAGTTTCAAAGAATGATATTTAATGGATTCTCAATCATCACCTATAACCAAGAAGGTTCTAGTTTGAACAATGATAAGAGAAGAAGTAATAGTGGCATGAGGGTTGAGGTTGAGATAAGTAAGAAATATGTATTGAATATTTGATAATTAAGCATGACTTTTAGGAACTTAAAATATAAATGAATTACTAATGATAGTACCAAATTCATTTCTAGTAGGCATAAAACCCTTCTCTATAGTCCTAAGTAGACATGAGAGAGAGAAGGGGTGCTTATGGAGATATGAGATCTTGAGGAGATTGAGAAGGTTTAAAAGGAGAATATTGAGTCCTCAAAACTATAGCAAGAGTCATTGAAATGATCAGAGATTTTCATTTAAACCTTAAACCCTAAAATTTAAATCAAACCCAAATGAATACCTATAGGTTGGCCTGAATAGTTTAATTTAATTTCAAGCTTGAAAAGGAGATATAATGCATTGGAGTAGGGTTGGATCTTAGATTTATGGATAAGGAGATAAAGGTAATTTGTGTTGAGAATTTGATCTAAGGTATATATGGAGTTGTAATTGATGTCATGAAAGTGTTATTGATGTCATTCTAAGTTGCCTTTATTGTTCTGGAGGCTGAGTTCATAAGCCATGTGCATGAAGAGACTTAGGGAGAAGGCGCATGCTTGGTTTCATGATGAGGTGAGTAGTCTAAGGATTGTGAGAATAAGTTTGGTAGTCTTTGATAATGGTATTAGGTTGTATGAAATGTTTATGAGGTGTTTAGATAATTACAAGGGGTTTTAAGTTGTGTTTAAGGTCTAAATTTGTCTGACAGTTCAAGGCCTAATGTGCAAAGAGACCTAGTGTTGGCTAATGAGGGGTCAAGTTAAATTTACAAGGTTTTATAGATCATGAGAGAATTTTCAAAGGTTTGATAGGTTGTTTCAAGTGTGTTGACCAATTCTAAGTTCATGACTAAAGGAGAAATTATGAAATGTGGTTTTGAAGTTTTGTGTGTGCATAGAATGAGGTATTGAACACCTAAGAAGGATTCCATTATGATAATTATCACATGAAACCTTTTCATAAGAATAAAATTATTTAATGGTAGTTGGTTAATGGTCCTAAATTAAAAATTCTTGGCATTTGTTTTTGGGTTGAGGGCCTAAGCTTTATGAACAACTATTAAGAATGGAAGATAGTCTAAACCCTCTTTAAAACCCTAATAGTGACCCACTATGGAATATATGATTCAAAAGTACAAAAAATGGATTTTTTGACCTAGTATGATTATTTTAGGTTATATTAAACTCTCCTAGGTACCTCAAAGTGGTATTTATCTATCAAAAAAGTGAGTGGAAGCTACAAGAAACCCCTTATTTCTTGGATTTTTGATATAACAGGCAGGGATGACCAAGTCAAAGCATTAAAATTATTGTAATATGATGTGTGAGAATTTTATTTTATGATCATTTAATTTTATAATTAGGTTATATACTTTAAATATGTTAAAATATTCATGGAAGTTTGCCTATCTCCGAAAAAGGCTTAGTGAGGAAGATAATGAAAAAACTAGGTAGAAGTGAGAATGAGATTAGGGATGGGTTGAATTGAATTAGGGATGGATAAAAATTAATTTTTTTATTATTAAATACCTATAAAACGTATTTATAATGGACAAAAGTTTTTAATAAGTTTATGTATGGCAACAAGTTGATCTCAATCTGACTTGTCTAACACAGTGAGGTCTTTGTATAGTGAATCTATGAGATTGGTCTGTAAGACCAATATTAATATTGTAAATTATAATATATATATTTAAATATGTTATAATTATTCTTATGGATCATATAAACCTATTATAATTTCATAAAAGTATTCACACTAGTGTTCTAAGTCTTGGTTTTCATGACTATGTTTTGGAGCTACAGGGAGATTTTTGTATGTTAGTAGGATTGGTGTTCTTGAGTCATTATGCATAGAGTTGAATAATATAATTAATATAAAGTTCTTATATATGTCTCATAAGTTAATTTTAATTCATTTTATTCATGATAAATGCCTATGAAAGTGTGAAAATTCAAAGGTTCTTGACTAGGTGTTTGAGGCCTATTTGCAATTCTGAGTGAGCATATAGAAGTGGTATGTTTGACATATTTTGATATGTATGATGAATCCTAAAGGAAATGGCGATGAAAATAAGGTCATGAAGGTACTATAAATAATATTTTTTTATATGGTTATGTGTAAATGTTGAGTGTATACTTTAGATATTCAAAGCAAACTTTTTGGTAATGAGAAAGCCTAATTATGAGTAGGTCTAATGGTGTGGTTTGAGTGAAATGAGATAAATAGTGTTGGGGACCTTGTTGGAGATTTTTAAATTATTTCACAGAGGTTTCCAAGTTATTTTATTAATTACCTTTATATTTTAAGTGACAATGATGAATTTTGCAATGCTCTTGTCCTAGTAAGATTGAAGTTGGCTTGGTGATCTTCTATTTTGGAATGGTTAGAGATGTTCAGGGATGAATATGATGAAATAAGGATGTGAAATAGGTCCTATAAGAGGTTTTATATTATTTGAGTTATTTTATGAATTATTTTATTTCATTTAGTTTATCATTTTTTTCATCTAGACCTTTTGGGTTTAGTGGTAGAAAATTTGAGTAGGCAATTTGATGACATCACCATTGCCACATGTGGATGAGTTAGGGGGAGTTGGTAATATGGTTGTGATAAAAATTGATCCTAGTTGATATTAAATAAATTTTAGGTCATGAAAAAAAGTGAAACATAAGATATTCTAGCGCAAAGTTGGGATCCCAGCTAGTTTAACAATGTTTTCTCATACTTAGCCAAATTTGCAATGTAGCAAGAAGAATCGAGTAAGTATATTGATATAGTCATATCTCACACATGTGGTAGTTTAAATAGAATTTTATCATATAGGTTTATTTATTTTTATTAATATTTTATATTAACTAAATTTCAGGTCATACGATGAAGTGAAACAAAAGATATGCATGTTCAAAGTTGGCCTTCCAAGTAGTTTTTGACATAGTTGGCTCTATGACAGATAAAGTTAAGAATGCATTTTAATGTAATTATATCTCACATATGTGAGGGTTATAAGATAATATTGATATATTATTGTATTTTAATATGTGAGGAGAATATATGGTCCAAATTTGAGAACATGCAAGTGAGCGAGTAAAAGATATGACTATGCAAAGTTGGCCTTCCAGGCAGAGAACAATGGTTCCCATACTTAGTCTCTTTTTCATGATATTAAAGATTAGGAATAGATGGAGATATAATGGCTTGTGTAAAATAATACAATGAATATATATGGTGTGTATCAAGTCAAATATGTCAAATTTTTTTCTAGTTAATGAAGTTAAATATTGAGCTCCTTACAAAAGGATCAACAGAGCGTGTTCATTCCAAGATGTCTTGAAGTAATGAGATGAGGAAAAGTGCTTAATGTTTATCAATATAAGTGATTATAAGGAAATAAAGGGTGATAATTGTCATGTTAATATGGTTTTTGAGTAATATCAAATGGTAAGCACTATAAGATAAAGACCTGGCTGATTTGCAAAGATTGATAGTGCGTGTTGAGTCAATATTACAACATTACACGAGATGAGATCAACTATTCAAGGTTTAACATTTGGTAGTGGTGTAATATGAGTTAAATTTTTAGATTAATACAATAATATAAAATGTGTATGATTAATATAAATTAGTGAGGAATGAGATGATAGTAGAGTGTCTAAGGTTTAATTATGATCGCTTGGATTTAAATATTTGAATTTAACAAAGGAAAGACCGGTTTCTAGTTTTTGAGCCATAAATTTTGATATATGTAGAATTTGGCCATGGAATAAAAATATAAATTTTAGAGGACTCTAAGGTACATCTATAAATATAAATTTATGTCTGAAAGTGTGTATATTCAAATTTATGAAGGTCTAAGGTTGATTGTGTGTTTGACTATGTTTTATAAGTAACTTGAGAAGGATGTTCGAGCTTGTTTTGTTGTTATTTGGATATATCATGATGAATTAGATATTTTATAATGTTTAATCTCAATAAAGACCATATTTTTTCATTATGAAGGTTTTAAAAAGCATATGAAGTATGAACACAGGTTTAGAAGTTGACTTTGTATTCATTCATGGTGATTGTGTGCATAAAATGCTATTTGAGAAAATTATGGTTTAGAATTAGAGTGTTTTGGTGATTTTGATCATTTGAGGATGTAAAATGGGTCATTTTTAATGGTTCCATGCATTTTTAAGTGGTACTATGTTTTTAGTTTGCTCAGAGAAGTGTTAAAGAGGTGAATGGGTCATCATAGGACCTAAAGGTGACTTAGGCTTATTTGAAAGAGAGTTGTGCTTAAGTGTGACCCCATGTTAGTTGCCTTAATGGTGAAGGCATGTATTTTGGATAACAAGGAAATATTTTTAACTTGACAATATTGATATCTCTATAAATGGTGAAACCAAATATGTTGGTTTCTAGACTTTGTAGAGAAGACTTGTGCAAGGCTTGTGTGAGTGGTGTATTCATTATAGTGAAGAGAAGAGAGGTAGTGTGCCCAGTGGATGGATTGATGAGCAGAGAAAATTGAGGACTATGTGTATGACCTATAGGTCATATTTTTAATGTTAGATTAGTGATATTTTGGTTTGAGGATATGCAAAGAGGTATGAGTGTGCATATGAGGACAGTTTGAGTGAAGAAGGAGAGAGATTGTGGCATACTTATGTGAGAAGCCTACATGAGATAGAAAGAGAGTTTGTGCAAGGATTAGATAATAAAAAATCCATCATCAAGTGTTTACTAAATCAATGCTAAGGTGGAGGTGTTCACTTCAAAAGAGGGTCCAAAGGAATTATTCTTCCTTAGGGGTAGTTACTCCTTGTGAAACATGTGTTGCACTAAAGGCCTTTGGTCAAGAGGACTTGATCAAGGTTCCTGGTCTAAAGGAATTGACTAGTATCTTGTTTTTAATCTCTTATAGGATAATTAGTCCATGTGTTTCAAGCTTGAGAGTGGGTTTTATTACCCATGAGGGTTTTCCATAGAAACTATGTGTTGTGTGTTTGATCTTGTGTATGCATTGAATGAATGATGTCTCTTGTTAATGTTGTTTGATCAAGTTGATATATGCTTATTTTTTAATAGTTTGAAAGGATTTAAATTAAAATTGAAATATCTGGGCTCACTGATTCACCCCCCTTTTAGTAATTGTACCTAATAATTGGTATCAGAGTAGGTCTTTTAGTAAAGAATTGATAGTTTGAAGGTGATTTAAAGTACAAATATGGGTAGTCATCAAAGAAGTTTCTCTACTAATCAAGCACCAATGTTCAATGGATCCAATTATGCTTTTTGGAGTGCAAGGATGAGGACATATATTATATCCCTAGGGTTTGATGTATGATAATCTATTGTGGCTGCTTATATTATTGCTACTACTCCTCCTTCTAGTCCTACAAACAAGAAGTTGTTTGAGAATATCTCTAAGGCAATAAATTCCATTACTTGTGTTATTATAGAGACTAAGTCCACAAAGATAATCCATTGTAGATATAATAAAGAGACATGAGACAAAATTCAATCATTTATGAAGGAGATTCAAAGGTCAAGCTTACTAAGTTGTAGACTCATAAAAGGCAATTTGAAATTCACAAGATGAATGAACAAGATTCTATGGCATCATTTTTGCAAAGAGTTAATGAGATTATGAACATTATCAGAGGTCTTGGAGAGAACCTTGAAGAGGATACTTTAGTTCAAAAGGTATTAAGGTCTATATCCCTCAAGTTTGATCTAAAAGTGTCTGTTATAGAAGAAAGTCATGATCTTACTTAGTTGAAGATGGATCAATTGCATGGAACCCTTACCACCTATGAGATGAGGAAGGATGATGATATACCACTAAAGAAAGAAGCAACAATCAAGACATAAATTAATCCAAAGAAGAATTTCCAAGGTAAGAAACCCAAGGAGGATGATATTTTTAATATATATGAGGATGAACTAATTATTTTGATTCCAAGGAAATTTAAAATAGGTTCAAGCAAGTATAAGGGTAAACTACCCATCAAATTCTTCAATTATGGAGAGGTATGACATTTTACTAATAAGTTATCTCATAAGTATAAGAATGATGATGATGAAGAACATGATCAAGGTCATGATGATGGTAAGAGATCATTTAGGTTTGATAAAAGTAAAAAGGGATTCAAAAGGTTTGATAATAAGAAGTGCTTCAAGGACAAGAAGAGTCTCTACACTAAAGAAGATTACAACTCATCAGATGAGAGTGAAGTTAGTGAATTTGAGTATGATCATGAAGATGATGGTCCTAATGAAGATGAATCCCTATTCATGGCTGAGGAAGGTAGTTTTTCACATCAAAATGATTCTACTTGGAGTGAATTAGATGATGATGAAGATGAGGTGGACTATGAGTCTGCATTGACAAATGTTCTTGAAGAACTGAAGATCGAGAAGAAGATCAATAAGAATATGAAATATAAACTCAAGCAATATGAGGAAAGATCAATTTTTTTGAGGAAATATTGGTTGAAGACTCTAGAGAGCATGAAGGTATTGTCATGTTTCTTAATTCTAAGTTGGAATCTATGTATGCAAGTCTAATATATAAAGAAGATGAATGATCAAGTTATGCTTCTAAGATTGTGTATTTAAAATATGAGTTAGAGAAGTCTGTAAGCAAGGTGACATCATTTGTCAAGTTTGATAAAAGTTCTAATAATCTGTATGTTCTCCTAAAGAGTTAAAATTCAGCTAGTGATAGATCTGGATTGGGTTTTAATGAAGAGCACAAAGTTGCTTCTAAAGTTGACATGAATGTCAATGAGATCAAGGTGGGTCAACCTTTGAAGATAAATCATTAGACAAGGAATGAAGGTGGTGGGAGAATGAATATAAATCATATTAGATAACCAAATGCCATGTGGTATGTAAATTTCAATGGTTACTACTATACTTGTAATTAGTTTGGATATAAAGATAGAGAATGTAAGAGACCTATTAGAAATGATTTTTCATGGAACTATGATGGGAATCATTAATCAATAGGTGTGAGTAAGGTTGAGTGTTTCAAATGTCATGTTGTGGGACACTTTTCAAAACATTGTTCATATAAATAAATTCAAGTTGAGTTCACTTTAATAAGTATGGTTTGATACAACTATGAATAGAGAGGACACATTTATAGATTCTAAAAGCAAAGGCCATTAATAAAAAATAAGTTAAATCAAGCTCTAAGAGTGCAAGGAAGAAGGTACATTAGCTCATGAAAACCAAAGGTGGTAAGTGTGCGACATGATGAGTCTACAGGTCCAAGTAATCTATTTTCTATGGTGGAGGATGCTTCAAAAGTTGAAGAGTGCCAAGATCTCTCATTATCTACTTATATTGTGAATAAAGAGACCAAGCTCAAAGAGAAGATGAAGGTATTGGTTGAGGTTAGCTCTAAGATGCGTATAGATCCAAGTGAACATCCTATTGTTGCTGATCAAGTATCATATAAAGAACAATTATTAGTACCTAGTGATGAGGTTTTAAGATGCAAGGTTGATTCTTCAAATGAAAAGGTATGTCAATTTTCCATACTTGATCCATGTGTTTTAAATTCTATCTTAGAAGAGAAGGAGAGTGATATAGGAAAGGAACTAGTTGTCATAGTTTAGAATAAGAAGAAGAAAAAGAGCAAGAAGTCTTATAGCTATAAGAGGATTCCAATGGTTACTGAGGAGATGTGGACCACTCCTAGCTTCACTTTATTTTAGAGATTTATGGTGTAAAGGATGTCTTTGTCTATTCTTCTTAAGAGACTCCATTCAGTGGAGAATAAATTATTGATACGATGATCTTCAAATGGTCCTAGAAGGCTAGAGATGAGTATTTTCAGTTGGAGCAGGTAAGTCTAGGTGGAAGATATGTTGTGGTGATGTTAGAGTGATGTCATAGATATATATGGTAAGTTTATAGGGTTAAATTGGAGGTTTTCAAGTAGTAAAAGAGAATTTTTGAATTTTCAATATGATATTTTTGCATATAAAGGTATATTGACCTTATTATAGCATGCTCTAGGTGGTTTTGTGGTCTGAAGGTATGCTTAAATCAAATTGGATATTTGTGTTTGCTCTTAGTTTTCCAGTTTGTGATTAAGACTATGTGGGTCCTAAAATGGGTTATAGGATGTATGGGTTACCAAAGATGTGGAAGCTCAATTCTTGGTCTTGAAGTTTGTGATGGTTGTCTCCAGGTGAGCAAGAAGTTTCAAAGGTAGGCAGTGTCTAGAAGAAGGTTTGTTGACCCTATTTGCTTTTGAGATTCTAGGGTTTTGGGCTTTGATATAAAAGTGGTTTTCCTTATGATTTGAGGTTTGAGGCTTCTTAATAGGTTAAATGGGATAAATGGGTTGTAAAATAAATCTTCACAGAGATCTAAAGGTTTGAGTATTTTAAGTTATTCAAGTTTTTGTCAAGATGGAGGTCTAATTAGCTAGTAGGTTTGTGAAGGAAGTGTATTGCATAGGATGAGATAGGTAATGGGAATTGGTGTGATCAAGGGGGAATATGAGAGTGATATATATATATATATATATATATATATATATATATATATATATATATATATATATATATATATATATATATATATATATATATATATATATATATATATATATATATATATATATATATATTGGTCTTGAAGGTACACCTACTAAAATTTATGGGCTATGCAAGTTCCAAGTAAGGATACAAGGAGTCTAAACATGCCTAGTCATGAAGATGTGATGTTTTTGCTCAGTTTCTCTAAAATATTAAGGAATGAATGTTTCAAGGAGAGTTATTATGTTGTTTGAGAACATGTGTCTTATTTGGTGAGTAGCATGAATTTTTTTTGGTGATCCCTGAGGTGGCTTGAGAGAAGAGGCTAGTAAGCCTATGTGGTGATTCTTCATGATATGTGGAGATTTGAAGATGCTCAAGATGTGAAATGGCTCAAAGATCTTATGGGGAGTACCTATCATATGTTTATTGGTGATTTACATCAGATTTTAGTACTTTTGTGTGTTCTTTATTCATTAGCTATAGTGTTTAGTTGAAGAGAGTGTTGGCATGGAGTAAGAGGAATTTATTAAGAGAAAAAGAGGTAGGCTCAAGGTAAGGGGGACTTTGTATCATATTTCTAAGGTGGTCCTCTCCTATTGGTAATATTTTTAGGTCATCAAGATCAGTTAGTTCCCACATTGTCATTGTGTCAAAGGGGGAGAAAGCTCCTATTGTGGAGTGCTTAAAGAGAGAGAAGGAAGGTGAGCTATATTTTGCTATATGATGGTTATTGACATCAGTGACAAAGGGGGAGATTTTTGGAGAGTTGTAAATGATGTAATGGAGGTTTCCAAGTGAGTGGATAAAATATATTGATAGTCTAAGTGATAATGACAAAGTGTGAAATGTGTTTGTCCTAGTATGCTTGAAGTTAGCTTGATTGATCTTCTATTTTGTCATGGTTAAAGATGTTTAGGGGTGAGCATGGTGACTTGAGGATGTGAAATAGGTCATATAAGAGGTTTTATATGCTTTGATTTATTTTTTTCATGATTTTATTTCATATGGTTGATCATTTTTTTCATTTAGACATTTTGGGTCTAGTGGCAAAAAATCTTAGTGGGTAATTTGCTAACATCACCATTGCCACGTGTAGATGAGTCAAGGGGAGTTGGTAATATGGTTATGATAAAATTTGTGCCTAGTTTATATGCACTAAATTTTAATTCATGTAATGAAGTGCAACATAATATATGCTAGTGCAAAGTTGGGCTGCCAGGTAGTTTGATAGTGTTTTCCCATACTCAACCAAATTTGTAATGTAGCAAGAAGAGTGGAGTAAACATATTAATATAGTCATATCTAGTACATGTGTTAGTTTAAAGAGAATTTAGTTATATGGGTTTGATTATTTTTGTGCCTAGTTTATATATGATAAATTTTAAGTCATGCGATGAAGTGAGATAGAATATATGCATGTTCAAAGTTGGCCTTCTATGTAGTTTTTGACATAGTTGGCTCTGTGGCAAATAAATTTGAGGAGGCATTTAATGTAATTATATCTCATACATGTGAGGGTTATAGTAGCATATTGATATATTATTGGATTATCCTATGTTATTATAACATATGGTCAAAATTTGAGAACATGCGAGTGAATGAGGTAAAAGACATGACTATGCAAAGTTGGCCTTCCAAGCAGATAGTAATAGCCCCCATACTTAGTCTATTTTTCATAATGTTAAATATTAGGACCAAATGGAGATATAATGGCTCATGGATTTTCATAAAATGAATACCTATGGTTTTCATCAAGTTAAATAGGTCAAATTGTTCATTGGTTAATCAATTTAAAGATCGATCTCCTTACAAAAGGATCAACGGAGCATGTTCATTCCAAGATGTTTAGAAGCAGAGAGATGAGGACAAGTGCTCAATGTTTATCAATATAAGTTATTAAAATGAATGTTATGGTACCAAGTGTCATGAAAATGGGGGTTTTGAGAAAGATTTAATGGCGAACACTTTAAGATAAAGACCTGGTTGATCTATAGAGATTGACGATACACATTAAGTCAATATTACAAGATTGCACGAGATGAGGTCAACTATTTGAGGTTTAACATTTGGTAGTGGCACACTATGAGTTGAAGGTATAGATTCATACAATAAAATATATGGTGTGTGATTGATCTAAATAAATGAGGACATGAGATGATAGCAGAGTGTCTGAGGTTTAACGGTGACCATTTGGATTTAAATATTTAAATTTAACAAAGGAAAGACCAATGTTTGGTTTTTAAGAAATAAATTTTGATTTATGTAGAATTTAACCATGGGTTAAAAACTGAATTTATATAGGAATCAAAGATGCATCTGTAAATATAAATTTGAAGGTCTGAAAGTGTGCAAAGTTAAAGTTATGAAGGTCTAAATTTGACTATGTGTTCAACTGTGTTATGTAAGTAACCCGAGAAGGATGTTTGAGATTGTTTTGTTGTTGTTTGGATGTCTCATGATTAATTAGCTATTAGATAATGTTTTATAATACATAAGGACCATATATGTGTATTATGAAGGTTTGACCAATAATATTAAGTATGAACAAATGTTTAAAATTTGATTATGTATTCATTCATGGTGATTGTGTGCACAAAATGTTGTTTGAGCACATTGTGCTTTAGTAGAAGAGTGTTTTGGTGATTGTGATCATTTGAGGATGTCAAAGAGGTCATGTGGAATGGATCCATACATTTTTAAGTGGTCATTTGTTCTTATTTTGCTCATAGAAGTGTTAAAGAGGTAAATGGGTCATCATAAGACCTAAAGGTGACTTAAGCTTATTTGAAAGAGAGTTGTGCTTAAGTGTGACCCATGTTATATGAATTAAGGGTGAAGAAATGTATTGTGTATATCAAAGAAATATTAGGATCTTTATAATCATTATAGATTTTTAAATGGTGAAACCAAATATGTTAGTTTATAGACTTTTTGGAGAAGACTTGTGTAAGGCTTATGTGAGTGGTGTATTCATTGTAGCGAAGAAGAGAAGAGAGGTAGTGTGCCCAGTGGATGGGTTGATGAGAAAAGTAGATTGAGGATTGTGTGTATAATCTATAGGTCATATTTATCTTGTCAAAATAGTTATCTTATAGTTTAATTATATGAGAAGAGGTTTGAGTGTGCATATGAGGATAATTTGAGTGAAGAAGGAGAGAGATTGTGGCATGATTATGTGAGAGGCCTGTATGAGATAAAGAGGGAGTTTGTGTATGGGTTAGATAATTAGAGATACATCATTAGGTGTTAAAAACATCAATGCTAAGGTGGAGGTGTTCACTTAAAAAGAGGGTCTAAAGGACTTGATCTTCCTTAGGGATAGTTGCTCCTTGTGAAATAGGTGTTTCAATAAAGGCCTTTAGTCAAGAGGACTAGATAAAAGTTTATTGTATAAAGGACTTGACCAATATATTATTTGTAATCTTTTATAAGACAAGTAGTCCATGTGTTGCAGACTTGAGAGTGGGTTTTATTCCCCATGAGGGTTTCTCATAGGAACTATGTGTTGTGTGTTTGATCTTGTGTATGCATTGAATGAATGATGTCTCTTGTTAATTTTTCTTGATCAATTTGGTATATGTTGATTGTTTAATAGTTTGAGATGACTAGAATTGAAATTGAAATATCTAGGCTCACTAATTCACCCTCCCCCCTTAGTGATTATACCTCTAAAAAACCTAAGGTGAGCTTATCAAGGGTCTTATTGAAGTGTGTATGAAGTGTTTCATCCATTTATGGGGGATCAAAATGTTCCAAGATGGTTAAGTTGAAACATGTGCTTCAAGAAGGCCTAATTGCATTAGGACTCTATCAAGCTTAATGGTATTTTTTATCTTTATGAGTGGTGATTGACATTTATAGTAAGAATTTCACTTATGAATCATATTTTTTGATATATTCCAAGGGTGATCCAAGAATGGAGATATTTTTGGCCAACCAAGTTGGGTGAGAGCAAGATTCAAGTATAAAAATAAGGTCTAATAGGCCTAATTAGTCTATTGAGAATATTGAGGATATGAGAGAATGAAATAGAAGTTTGGAAACAAGGTAGAGGGATTGAAGACCATCACATAGGTGTGTTAGTCATGTCATGAAGTTCTAATATTAATTTTATAGATGATGAGCAAGGTGATATGACCTAGATCTGCCAAGAAGAGGGCTAGTTGAGCGAAGAGACCTAATAGGTTGTTTAAGGGAGATAGAAGAGTGTTAAGAGAAAAATAAGGTGGACATGATAATTTGAGTGATACATAGGTGTCCAAAGGAGATCATAGGTTCTAGGTGACTAAGTTAGATCTAAGTCACCTAGGGGGTTGGTGCCTACTTTCAAGTTGGTACTTGTTAAAGGACTAGTTGAGTTGATGCTTGACCAATGAAGGCTTGGTGCTCTTTGTGGGGTTAGTGCCTCACTAAATCTTAATTAATTGATTATAGGAATATAGTTCAAGATATGTGTTAGTGGCTTTTATCCCTCATGAAGGTTTTTAATGTATATCTTATGTTTATGTGTTATATTCCTACTTAATTCTCATATGAATGGTTGAATATGCATTGATATATCTCTATATTAGTTTGAATGATTAATGAATTATTAGTGGAATTGAAAGAAAATATTGTACACTAATTCATCCCCCCTCTCAGTGGTTATTCTTCCAAAAATTGGTATCAGAATAAGGTCCCTTGTGCATACCTAATAGTCTAAGGGAGATCTTTGGAGCATAGGTATGGATTGTGATAATGAAATTGTTTATTATGATTGTAATGAGGATCTATCCATAGTCATTGGAGTATATTTTGAATGTTTTTCAAAAGAGAAGAATCATATGGAATAATACACCTATCTTAGAATGCAAGTAAAGACTTTAGAGGCACAAGTTGAGAAATATGCAATCAAGATAAAGACATATCATAAATTTGAGGAGAGTAATGAAATGATTAACAATATTTTGGACATTCAAAGGTCCTTTCATGATATGATAGGTCTTGGTTTCAAATAAGAACAATAGGATTTCAAGGAGAGTTAGTTTCCAAAATTCAATGATCTATCAAGGAGTGATAAAATTGGTAAAATAAAGACCTATGCAGAAGTGGTCAAGCTTGAAGTCAATCATCAATAAGCCAAGAAGGGTTTTTTTTTCAATCAAAGGATATAAAATGTATTGGTGTATTATCTAATGATCATCAAAAGAAAAATGAGGTTAAAAAATCAAAGTATGTGGATTATTTCAATGGTTATTATTTCTCTTGTGGTTAATTTGGACATAGAGCTATTGACTGTAGATGGAGAAAAATAATCATGTGTTGTAACTATAACCAAAGAGGACATATTGTAAGAGATTTTAAGATAAGATCTATGAGGAAGACCAGTCAAGTTAAGAATATATGTAGTCATGATACTAAATAATGGATCAAAAAAGTAGACCCTATGGGTAAGATGAAGGAGAAGCAAGAATATAGAGGAGAAGCATCTATGATAGCCCAAACTAAATTTCATACTCAGAATGAAGATTTAAAGTGGTACATAGATAGTGGTTGTTCAAGTCACATGACAAAACATAAGATGAAATTCATCACTTTAAAGAAGAATGTCATATGATTAGTGCAGTTTGGATATAACACATATGCTAATATAGTTGGAAAAGGTTTTTTAAGCTTGGACAATAGGAAGACCAAGATAAAAAATGTATTGTATGTCTATGGATTGAAAAACAACTTGTTGAGTGTAAGTCAAATGTGTACCTAAGGATATACCCTAACTTTTCATGATAAAAGATGTGAGATAAGGAGAGTAAAATTTGGTAGGTTAAATACCAAAGCCAAGAAAACTAAGAATAATCTATTTTTATTATATGCGATCACAAAAAAAAAGTGATTTATGATTAAGCTAGATGAATTTTGGCTATGGGATAGGAGGTTAGGTCATCTATACTTTGACAATATGGTCAAGATTAGCTATAAGGGGTCTGTGAAGAACATGCCCAAAGTTTTAAAACTTGTAGATGCTATTTTCAAGGCATGTCAACATGGTAATAAGACTAGAAGGAGATTAAAATCTAAATAATATTCTACTACTATACCTTTAAAACCAATTCATGTTGATCTATGTGGTCTTACAAGGATTCAAATCATTTAAGGTGATAGCTACTTCATGTTGCTTAGAGATGACTTCACAAGAATGACTTGGGTAACATTATTGAAAGAGAAGTTAGAAACTCTAGGTAAGTTCAAAAATTTCAAGGCTTTGGTTGAAAATGAGATGAATATGAAGTTTAAGTGCCTTAGGTTTGACAAAGGAGGAGAGTTTTGGTCAATGAGTTTGATGAATTTTGTGAGGTAAATAGAATAAGAAGATAGTTCTCAATTACTAGAACACCTCAAGAGAATGGATTAGTTGTAAGAAAGAACATAAAAATTTAAGAGATGGAAAGGACCATGTTGAATGAGTCAAAGTTATTTGATGGCTAATGGAGAGAATTTGTGGGTACTATAGTTTACATTTTGAACAGAGGACAAATTAAGATCAATGGTGATATGACTCCATATGAATAATAGCCTACTAGTATTGAACATTTTAAGGTATTTGGGAGTAAGTGTTATATCAAGAGATATGAGGAGTACTTAGGCAAGTTTGACTCAAGGTATGATGAAAGTATTTTCTTGGGATATTCATCAGTTAGTGCTTCTCATAGATGTTATAAAAATAGGTTTCAAAAGATAGTGGAGAGCATAAATGTGAATGTTGAAGAGACAAATAAATTGTATTCTCAATCAAATAATGATGAAGGATAAATAGAGACATATGAGGATGAATAAGAAAATGAGGAGATAAAGGAATCAAAATGTCCTTCTAGATAGATTCAAAAGGAACATCCTAAATCTCAGATCATTGGCAACAAGAGTGCAAGTATACAAATAAGAAGAAGAATGGTGAGTAATGTCAATTAAGAGAATACTACCTTACTATCTAAAATTGAACCCAAAATCTATGTAGAAGCATGTAAAGATAGGTTTTAGATAGATTCTATGAATAAGGAGTTAAATCAAATTGAGAATAATGAGACTTGGGAGTTAGTACCGAGGCCTAAAGATAAAAATATCATTAGTATAAAATGGGTGTTTAGAAACAAGTTAAATGAGAATGGAGAAGTTACCAAAAATAAGGCTAGACTAGTATACAAGGGATATTCTCAATTAGGTGTGGACTTTGAGTAAGCCTTTGTTCCTATAGGAAGGTTAGAGGCTATTAGGTTGTTTATTGATTATGAAAGTTTCAAAGGCTTCAAGATATACCAGATGGATGTCAAGTCAAATTTCCTAAATGGGAACTTGGAGGAATAAGTGTAAATTAAGCAACCTGAAGGTTTCCTATTGATTGATAACAAAGACTATGTTTTTAAGTTGAAGAAGGCTCTTTATGATCTAAAACAAGCCCCTAGAGCTTAGTATGATAGACTAGACAAGTACCTTTTGGACCAAGGTTTCAAGAGAGGAGTTGTAGATAGTAACCTATATATCAAGATTAAAAAATAACCATCAATTGATAGTGGTAGTCTATGTGGATGATATCATCTTTGGTGGAACTAATGAGAACATGACCAAGGCCTATACAGAGGTGATGAAGTTAGAATTTGAAATGTCTATTCCTGGAGAAATATCCTTATTTATTGGACTTAAAATCAATTAATCAAAAAAAGGTATGTTTATTTCACAAGTCAAATGTATAAAAGAGATGTTAAAGAGGTTTGAAATGGAATAATTCAATGTTTTAATTAAACCTATGATTACAAAAAGTAAGATAAGCAAGAAGGATGAATATTTAAGAGTTAATCAGATAAAATATAGGTCAATGATTGGGAGTTTGTTGTATACTACTACCTATAGACCTAACATCACGAAAGCAGTAAGTCTTGTGGGAAGATTTCAAGTATATCCTAAGGAAACTCATCCATATGTAGTCAATAGGATACTTAGGTATCTCAAGGGAACTATAGAGTATGGATTATGGTACCCAAGGAGTAAGAAGTTTGATCTAGTAGCCTATACAGATGTAGATAGGGATAGGAGCCTAGATGATAGAAAGAATGTTGGGAGATAAACCGGAAGCACACAATTTGATTACCAAACCAAGCAACTTAATATGCGGAAATTAACCAGATTTACCAAGTAACTAGAATTTAGAATAACACAAGATATGAGAGACAATACAGAACTTGTATTAACACTTTATACAGAAAAGAATACAATAAAGAAGATGCCACTTCTTCTCCACCACCTTACAGAGGTTTCCCACACCTCAAGTGAACAGTAAATCTTCTCCCCAAAGCTCTCCCTCTCAGGTCCCGACACCCAACTCAAAATACAGAGTTGGTGTTCACCTCCCGTGCTCCACGCACACCACAAGTGCTACACGCACTCCACAAGCACTCCACGTGCTCCACAAGTACTCAATGTACTTCAAGTAGATCTCCCATGAACCTGCAATAACCTGCACTTCAACAGACCATACTTATGGAAGGAACTCCCTTACCTTCCTCTTTGCTCTATCCGAGTACATACCTGTACTCCAAGTAGATCCTGCCTGATACTGCTCCCTGTTGTGTTGCTATCTATATGATCCTGCACACCTACAAATCAAACACGGTTCTGCTCACCTGTGAACCTTGACCTTGCACACACATACACCTGCAGATCAACGATCTTACTTACCATGTAGATAACTCTACACCCTGAAGAACCCTTGTCCTTGCCTCACCAAGTCCTTATGATTCTCCAACCAGTACCAAGCTTGGCACTGATAGGGAACTAGGAGGAGCACCCTTACTCACTTCACACACAGAAGGAGCAAACTTTGCTCAACTCAAACTAGAACAATTTTTCCAATACAACCATGAGTCTATTATATAGATCTCATCCAAACAATGATTAGACATCTAATTACAATAATTAGATCCACAGCTCTCAGTCTAAAAATAGCTCTCTTCATGCAAACACTTGGTTCGTTAACTAACTGCCCGTAATTAGCTCGCAGTCGAACCACACAGGCGACCGACGTCGGTCCCTGTCCGCCTGGGGGTCGCTGACGCCGGCCGATCTATGACCGACGTCGGTTGCTTCCTTGTTTAATACTGCCGATGTTGGTTGGCCAAACCAAACGCCAGTCTCCGTGACACTCAGTAACTCATCCTGCAACCTCCTCCATGTCTGCATCAGTGAAGCTTTTAGCTCCACAACCTAACAATCTCCCACTTGGAGATAAACAGTTGCACTGTACCTATACCTGTACTCCGTCTAATCTATTTCCTAGTTTGTATCCCTCTTCAAGATCAATCCTGAAGACAACCCACCACACAACCTGTGATGTACCTCCTGTCATCTGAGTACCCTGCCACATCCAAACCTACAAACACATGTAGTGAAGTCCTGACCCTGCATAGCACGAATCCCTGCTACTGGTCCCTCTCAAGTACCTGAGAACCCACTTCCCCAAATTGGCTCCTAACTCTCTGATAGCTCCCACTGCATGGGAATACTCAGGTCTATACCAGACCTCATGTGATTTCGGACACTGTACCTGTCCAGCCCTTAGTGTGCTCCGGCTCTGCATCCTGAACCTCGCCAACACCTGATTCACATCAGCTCCCACTCGAGACAAAATCAACCAGTGATCTCCATGTCTCCCATGTCAAAGAATTCCGCTGCTCCAAACTCCTCATGACATGACACTGAACTAATCTTACCCTTAGCTCAGTGAAACCCTGTATGTACAAACCTGCTATCTAGCAAATATACCATCCACATACAGCAACAGAATGATGTTGCAATCACCATCCCCCTGGTAAGTCAAATCACAGTAGTTACCTTGACATGGACTGAAGCCATGCTCCGTCCTCCACCTGTCAAAACCTGTACCACTGTCCTGCAACTCCACAAGACCATATACCTGGTCTTCCATCTCACGTATTTGTTCTCTCTATTCTTCTACTAAGGTATCCATTCATCTCTGTGCTTTCATACTTGCTGGCAACCCTACCAAAACACACCTGTTTGGTTCTCCTCCAAGGAATCACATCCTCATCCATGCCAAGCTCACACTTGTTTCCTGGATCCTTCCTGCTCTACAATCAGCAACATGTATAAAGAAGAGGAACAATGAATTTGAGGGCCTACTTACGCCTTCAGTCCTCCGTATGGGTGTTTGAGACTCCTTGACAGCTTGCTGTCCACCCAAAATCTGTTACAGTGACCGACCTCGGTCACCCCACAGTCTGCATCCGACCGACGTCGGTTCCCATGCGTCTGTCCCTGACTACCGACCCTGTGGTGTCCCTTCTGCCGACGTCGGTCCTCTGACTGACATCGGTCTTACATACTGCCGACGTCAGTCCCCTGATCGACGTCGGTCTTACCCTGCCTGACATCGCCAGCTTCGGTCTGCACATGACCGACATCGGCACCTGTCTGTTCGACGCCGGTTCCTCCTGACTGACATCGGTACCTGTGTTCACCTGTGAGTGATGACTTTTTACCCGCGAGCTCCTTTGAATCAATACCCATGTCCAAACTGCCCTGATCAGAAGTATCCAGCCACATCCACTGGGTTCTGTCCACCATCTCCTCCATAAACACCAAGGCTTTCCAGTTCTTAAGCCTGTCAAATATATCTATCTTCCGCTTAAGAACATGCATCTCCTTCCTGCTCATGTGACCAAGCCTACGAAGCCACGTCTCCGCAACAAAAGAAGAATCAATAATATAAACAAGTAGATAAAGAATACCTGTTTTCTTACCACCAGCTAATTCAAGTGCATTCGCTGTGAGAGTTCTTGTGCATCTCTCATCACCCAATCTTTCTAAAGAAATTAGCCATATCTCCAAACCTGGGACCTGCATGACCTTCATCAACACCTGTGTGTTGGCCACCTGCAATTTCAGCTTCACTTCCCCTTTGCCAATTCTTTGGCAAGGCTTACTAGCTCCTCTACCTAGGGCTGCATGGAAAGAGGCAACCGAATCTTTTATCCAAGATTCAACTTTATCCAAGAAACCTCCCAGAGCATCCTGTGCAACAACACCTGCTACATCTGCTTCTTCAGTTTCTTCATGCTGATCTGCTACCAACCAACAATAATCTTTTACCTGCTCTTTCTTTCCATAGGACCGTGAGTGACCATCTATGCTTTTCAACTCCTCCATTCTTAGCTTACTTTCATCTGCCATTGCTCTACTCCCACTCAATCAGAAACCCCTGAGAGTGCCCTGTAACCAAACACAAAACCTGCTTCCTGCAACCTTAGCTCTGATACCACTTGTTGGGAGATAAACTGGAAGCACACAATTTGATTACCAAACCAAGCAACTTAATATGCAGAAATTAACCAGATTTACCAAGTAACTAGAATTCAGAATAACACAAGATATGAGAGACAATACACAACTTATATTAACACTTTATACAGAAAAGAATACAATAAAGAAGATGCCACTTCTTCTCCACCACCTTATAGAGGTTTCCCACACCTCAAGTGAACAGTAAATCTTCTCCCCAAAGCTCTCCCTCTCAGGTCCCAACACCCAACTCAAAATACAGAGTTGGTGTTCACCTCCCGTGCTCCATGCACACCACAAGTGCTACACGCACTCCACAAGCACTCCACGTGCTCCACAAGTACTCAATGTACTTCAAGTAGATCTCCCATGAACCTGCAATAACCTGCACTTCAACAGACCATACTTATGGAAGGAACTCCCTTGCCTTCCTCTTTGCTCTATCCGAGTACATACCTGTACTCCAAGTAGATCCTGCCTGATACTGCTCCCTATTGTGTTGCTGTCTATATGATCCTGCACACCTGCAAATCAAACACGGTTCTGCTCACCTGTGAACCTTGACCTTGCACACACATACACCTGCAGATCAATGATCTTACTTACCATGTAGATAACTCTACACCCTGAAGAACCCTTGTCCTTGCCTCACCAAGTCCTTATGATTCTCCAACCAGTACCAAGCTTGGCACTGATAGGGAACTAGGATGAGCACCCTTACTCACTTCACACACAGAAGGAGCAAACTTTGCTCAACTCAAACTAGAACAATTTTTCCAATACAACCATGAGTCTATTATATAGATCTCATCCAAACAATGATTAGACATCTAATTACAATAATTAGATCCGTATCTCTCAGTCTAAAAATAGCTCTTTTCATGCAAACACTTGGTTCGTTAGCTAACTGCCCGTAATTAGCTCGCAGTCGAACCACACAGGCGACCGACGTCGGTCCCTGTCCGCCTGGGGGTCGCCGACGTCGACCGATCTATGACCGACGTCGGTTGCTTCCTTGTCTAATACTGCCGATGTCGGTTGGCCAAACCAAACGCCAGTCTCCGTGACACTCAGCAACTCACCTGCAACCTCCTCCATGTCTGCATCAGTGAAGCTTTTAGCTCCACAACCTAACAATCTCCCACTTGGAGATAAATAGCTGCACTGTACCTGTACCTATACTCCATCTAATCTGTTTCCTGGTTTGTATCCCTCTTCAAGATCATTCCTGAAGACAACCCACCACACAACCTGTGATGTACCTCCTGTCATCCGAGTACCCTGCCACATCCAAACCTACAAACACATGTAGTGAAGTCCTGACCCTGCATAGCACGAATCCCTGCTGCTGGTCCCTCTCAAGTACCTGAGAACCCACTTCCCCAAATTGGCTCCTAACTCTCTGACAGCTCCCACTGCATGGGAATACTCAGGTCTATACCAGACCTCATGTGATTTCAGACACTGTACCTGTCCAGCCCTTAGTGTGCTCCGGCTCTGCATCCTGAACCTCGCCAACACCTGATTCACATCAGCTCCCACTCGAGACAAAATCAACCAGTGATCTCCATGTCTCCCATGTCAAAGAATTCCGCTGCTCCAAACTCCTCATGACATGACATTGAACTAATCTTACCCTTAGCTCAGCGAAACCCTGTATGTACAAACCTGCTATCTAGAAAATATACCATCCACATACAGCAACAGAATGATGTTGCAATCACCATCCCCCTGGTAAGTCAAATCACAGTAGTTACCCTGACATTGACTGAAGCCATGCTCCGTCCTCCACCTGTCAAAACCTGTACCACTGTCCTGCAGCTCCACAAGACCATATACCTGGTCTTCCGTCTCACGTATCCGTTCTCTCTATTCTTCTACTAAGGTATCCATTCATCTCTGTGCTTTCATACCTACTGGCAACCCTACCAAAACACACCTGTTTGGTTCTCCTCCAAGGAATCACATCCTCATCCATGCCAAGCTCACACCTGTTTCCTGGATCCTTCCTGCTCTACAATCAGCAACATGTATAAAGAAGAGGAACAACGAATTTGAGGGCCTACTTACGCCTTCAGTCCTCTGTATGGGTGTTTGAGACTCCTTGACAGCTTGCTGTCCACCCAAAATCTATTATAGTGACCGACCTCGGTCACCCCATAGTCTACATCCGACCGACGTTGGTTCCCATGCGTCTGTCCCTGACTACTGACCCTGCGGTGTCCCTTCTGCCGACGTCGATCCTCTGACCGACATCGGTCTTACATACTGCCAACGTCGGTCCCCTGACCGACGTCGGTCTTACCCTGCCCGACATCGCCGGCTTCGGTCTGCACATGACCGACATCGGCACCTGTCTGTTCGACGCCGATTCCTCCTGACTGACATCGGTACCTGTGTTCGCCTGTGAGTGATGACTTTTTACCCGCGAGCTCCTTTGAATCAATATCCATGTCCAAACTGCCCTACTCAAAAGTATCCAGCCACATCCACTGGGTTCTGTCCACCATCTCCTCCATAAACACCAAGGCTTTCCAGTTCTTAAGCCTGTCAAATATATCTGTCTTCCGCTTAAGAACATGCATCTCCTTCCTGCTCATGTGACCAAGCCTACGAAGCCACGTCTCCGCAACAAAATAAAAATCAGTAATATAAACAAGTAGATAAAGAATACCTATTTTCTTACCACTAGCTAATTCAAGTGCATCCACTGTGAGAGTTCTTGTGCATCTCTCATCACCCAATCTTTCTAAAGAAATTAGCCATATCTCCAAACCTGGGACCTGCATGACCTTCATCAACACCTATGTGTTGGCCGCCTGCAATTTCAGCTTCACTTCCCCTTTGCCAATTCTTTGGCAAGGCTTACCAGCTCCTCTACCTAGGGCTACATGGAAAGAGGCAACCGAATCTTTTATCCAAGATTCAACTTTATCCAAGAAACCTCCCAGAGCATCCTGTGCAACAACACCTGCTACATCTGCTTCTTCAGTTTCTTCATGCTGATCTGCTACCAACCAACAATAATCTTTTACCTACTCTTTCTTTCCATAGGACCGTGAGTGACCATCTGTGCTTTTCAACTCCTCCATTCTTAGCTTACTTTCATCTGCCATTACTCTACTCCCACTCAATCAGAAACCCCTGAGAGTGCCCTGTAACCAAACACAAAACCTGCTTCCTGCAACCTTAGCTCTGATACCACTTGTTGGGAGATAAATCGGAAGCACACAATTTGATTACCAAACCAAGCAACTTAATATGCGGAAATTAACCAGATTCACCAAGTAACTAGAATTCAGAATAACACAAGATATGAGAGACAATACACAAATTGTATTAACACTTTATACAGAAAAGAATACAATAAAGAAGATGCCACTTCTTCTCCACCACCTCTTCAGAGGTTTCCCACACCTCAAGTGAACAGTAATTCTTCTCCCCAAAGCTCTCCCTCTCACAAGTCCCAACACCCAACTCAAATACAGAGTTGGTGTTCACCTCCCGTGCTCCACGCACAACACAAGTGCTCCACGCACTCCACAAGCACTCCACGTGCTCCACAAGTACTCAAGGTACTTCAAGTAGATCTCCCATGAATCTGCAACAACCTGCAATTCAACAGACCATACTTATGGAAGGAACTCCCTTGCCTTCCTGTCGCTTTGTCCGAGTACACACCTGTACTCCAAGTAGATCCTGCCTGATACTGCTCCCTGTTGTGTTGCTGTCTATATGACCTTGCACACCTGCAAATCAAACAACAGTTCTGCTCACCTGTGAACCTTGACCTTGCACACACATACACCTACAGATCAATGATCTTACTTACCATGTAGATCTCCTATATAGGCCATACAACTGTGACCAAGATCCTACACTCTTGAAGAATCCAGCTGACTCTCCAATCCAGCACCAACACACCTGGTACTGAGGCACTAGGAGGAACGCACCATTGCTCTACCTCACACACAGAAGGAGCTTATAATTATGCTCTCTTACTCCCTAGCACGCTTTTCCAATACAACCATGAGTCTATTATATAGATCTCATCCAAACAATAATTAGACATCTAATTACAATAATTAGATCCGCAGCTCTCAGTCTATAATTAGCCCTGATCATGCAAACACTTGGTTCGTTAGCTAACTGCCCGTAATAAACACAGTCCAAACCACACAGGCGACCGACGCCGGTCCCTGTCCGCCTGGGGGTCGCCGACGCCGGCCGATCAATGACCGACGTCAGTTGCTTCCTTGTCTAATACTGCCGACGTCGGTTGGCCAAACCAAACGCCAGTCTCCGTGACACTCAGCAACTCATCCTGCAACCTCCTCCATGTCTGCATCAGTGAAGCTTTTAGCTCCACAACCTAACAAAGAACACTAGTGGAGGAGCCTTCTTATTATATGAGTCCCTAGTCTCATGGATAATAAATAATAAACCATTAGTGGCTTTATATACTTGTGATGTTGAGTATATTTCAAAAGCTTCATGTTGTACTCAGGTAGTGTGGATGAGACAAACCGTAAGAGACTACAAAGTGGAGTTTAATGGTCTTAGTCTTATTTTTTGTGATAATAACAATTCCATAAGTGTTTTAAAGAATATTTTCATGAATTCAAGGACCAAGAACATTCATATCTAGTATCATTTCTTAAGAGAATAGGTGAGTGAATAAATTATTAAGCTTGAATTTGTGTCTACCAAGGATCAAATTGCATATATCTTGACTAAGCCTCTTCTAAAAGCTATTTTTAAACATCTGAGATAGGAATTGGGTGTGATTAATGCTCTCATCATTCACTAATAAATTAAAGTACTTAGGAATAAATAATAAGGAAGTGTTTTAAATCCAAGAGTAGGAAATAAGTGCACAAGCTATGAGGTCAAAGGGGGAGTCATATCAATTTTGTTAAGAAGTTGTTTGAGGTATGCATTGAGATATGTGGAGATTGTTGATATGATATTTTACTCCTGTTTATTGATTTTTATTTTAGGTAATTATTTATCATTAATGTCAAAGGGGGAGATTGATCTATATGGGGGAGTTATATCCCAGTGAGAGAAGATTCTTTGAATGATTGCCATCAATGAGTGGTTTCCATCAATGACAAAGGGGGAGATTGTTGATAATGTGATTTAAGGTATGTATGGATTTTTCATTGATGTCATTAAAGTGTCATAGATGTTATTATAAATTACCTTTGTTGTTCTTAAGGCTGAGTTCATAAGCCATATGCATGAAGAGACCTAGTTAGAAGGCACATGATTGGTTGCATGATGAGCTGAGTAGTCTGAGGCTTTTGAGAATAATTTTGGTAGTGTGTGAGAATGGTATGAGGTTTTATGACATTTTTATTATGTTTTTAGATTATTAAAAGGGGTTTCAAGGTGTGTTCAATGTCTAAGTGTGTCTAGCAGTTTAAGGCCTAATGTGCAAATAGACCTAATGTGGCCTAATGAGGGGTCAAGTTTTGTTTTCAAGGTTTCAAAGATCATGAGAGTATTATTAGAGGTTTGATAGGTTTTTTAAAGTGTTTTTACCAAGTCTAAGGTCATATACTAAAGGATAAAGCATGAAATGTAGTTTTAAAGTTTTTTATGTGCATAAAATGAGGTATTATAGACTTGAGAAGGATTTTCTTATGCTCATTGGCTTGTGTAACTTTTGCATGAGGATCCAAGTAGTTCATTTTAGTTGGGTAAGGGTATTATCTTAAATTTCCTAGCATTTGTTTCTATGTTTGAGGCCTATGCCTTATGAATGATTGTTAATAATGGAAGATAGTCTAAACCCTCTCTAAAACCCTAATAGTGACTCGATATGGAAATATGATTCAAAAGTGATGAAATTGGTTTGTTTTAACTAGTATGATGATTTAATTTGTATTAAACTCTCCCAGGTACCTCTAGGTCAAATTAGTCTATTAGAAGAGTGAGTGGAAGCTACAAGAAACCCCTTGTTTCTTGAATTTTTGATATAATAGGTAGGTTTGACCAAGTCAAATCATGAAAATGATTAGAGGATGATGTGTGATACTTTTATTTTATGATAATTTAAGTTTATAATCAGGTTATAGACTTAAAATATGCTAAAATAGTCATGAAAGTTGGCCTATCACCAAAAAAGGCCTAGTGAGGAAGACAATGAGAAAACCAGGCAAAACTAAGAATGAGATTAGGGACAGGTTACAGTGGATTAGGGATGGTTAAAAATTCATGGGTTTATTTTTCAATACATATAAAACATATCCATAATGGAGATAAGTTTTGAATAATATTGTGTATGGAAAAAAATTGATCTCAATCTGACTTGTCTAACATAGTGAGGTCTTTATACAATGAAGCCATGAGATTGGTCTGTAATACCAATATTGATATTATAAATTATAATATATATATTTAAAGATGTTATATTTATGTTTAAGGATAATATAAACCAATTTTAAGTTCATAAAAATATTCACATAGGTGTTCTAAGTCTTGGTTTTAATGACCGTGTTTTAGAGCTACAGGTAATTTTCTGTATATTAGTAAGATTGGTGTTCCCAAGTCATTACATATAGATTTGAATAATATAATGAATATTAAGTTGTTATATAGGTATAATAGGTTAATTTTAATGAATTTTTATTCATGATAAATTCCTATGAAGGTGTGAAAAGTCAAAGGTTCTTAACTAGGTGTTTGAGGCATGTTTGCAGATCTGAGTGAGCATATGGAAATGCTTTGTTTGAGGTCTTTTGCCCTGTATGATGAAGTATAAGGGAAATGATGATGACCATGATTTAATGGATGTTATATAAATATTATTTTTTGATATGAATATGTATAAAATTTTAGTTTATACTTTAGATATTAAAAATAAACTTTATGGCAGTGAGAAGGCCTAATTGTGAGTAGGTCTAATGGTGTGGTTCAAGGAGTGAAATGAGATAAATGGTGTTGGGTAACTAAGGTGAGATTATAAGGGGTATAATTTAATTTTGTGTGAAAATTTTCATCCATTTATGGAGACTCAAAATTCTCCAAGGTGGCCAAGGTGAAACATGTGCTTTAAGAAGGGCTAATTGCATTAGGTCTCTATTAAGCCTATTGGTGGTTTTTGTCCTTATGAGTGGTGACAAACCTATGTAGTGAGTGTTTAACTTGTGAAACATGTTTCTTGATCTATTAAAATTGTGATAAAAGTATTCATAGGTTTTTGGCTGACCAAAATGGGTGAGATCAAGAGTTAAGTATAAAAAGAAGGTCTAATAGACCTACTTAGTCTAGTGAGAATATTGAGGATATGAGTGAATGAAATAGAAGTTTGGAAACCAGGTAGAGGGATTTAATACCATAATATAGGAGTGTTAATCATGTCATGAAGTTATAATATTAATTATATATATTATGAGCAAGGTGATATGACCTAAATCTGCCAAGAAGAGGGCTAGTTGAGCGAAGAGATAATAGGTTGTTTGAGAGAGATAAAAGAGTGAAGAGAAAAAGAAGGTGGTCATCATAATTTGAGTGAGAAATAGGTGTAAAAAGATGATCAAAGGTTCCAGGTGATTGATTTGGTGTTGATTCACCTAGGGGGTTGGTGCTTCCTTGTAAGTTGGTGCTTGCTAAAGGACTAGTTGAGTTGGTGCTTGACTAGTGAGGGGTTGGTGCTCGTTATGGGGTTGGTGCCTCAACTAAATATTTATTAATTACTTATAGGACTATATTAAAATATGTGTTTCAATTTATTTTATCCTCCATGATTATTTCTCATGTATCTATTGTTTTCATGTGTTATATTCCTACTTCATGCTCATATGAATGGTTGACTATGCATTGCTATATATTTATATTAGTTTGAATGATTAATGAGTGATAAGTAGAATTGAAAGAAAATATTGTACAATAATTCACCCCAATTTAATTTTTTGTTATTCCAACAATTTTAAGTTACAAAAAATCAAAATATAATCTAAATAAAGTGACTCAAATAAGACTCATTTCCATCCTTGCGTACACAACCAATTCACCACCTATAGGCCTAACTACCTAAAGTAAGAAAAATCTATAGGTTTTGATAATACATATAGGTATAGGAGGAATAAAACCACTTTAAATTTATTTCATAGTGATATAATAGCCTCTATATATTTTTCACATTCAATAAAAGGTGACAATGTAGATAAGATCTGTTTAGGCATGGTAAGCCTAACACTACACAGGTAGGTCTATAAGTGCAGTCATGAGAGGAGTGGTTTGATGAAGGTATAATGAGTACATTAAGACATTTATGAGTATAAATTATTGGTATATACCCTCCAATACCATCCAAAGGTAGGGGAAGATGGGAAAAGTGGCATTTAGGCCTTTAAGACCTCATCTAGCTCTCTTAGTGCAAGATTGGAGCTCCAGACTAGTTTTTTATCACTTGGTATGCCATTGATACTATGAATGGAATAAAATGGATTTAATATATGTTTTAGAGATCACTAAACTAATCTTTTTGTATTTTTTTTAGTTTAGGCCTTCAACCTTTATGAATAATGCCTAAGAACTCAGATCACTCTCCAATGGCCTATTTGCAACTCAAGAGCCAACTTATTGCACTTATATTTGTACACAAAGGATGAATGGGATATTATGATTCTATGGAAATTTTAAGGGGATAATAAAATTGAAAATTATGGAATTGGTTTAGGGATTAAGTGTCCAAGTTTTATGAACAATCATTAAGAATCTAAAACACCCTAAACTCTCCTTAAACCCCAATAAAAACCCAATGTGAAAGAATGGCTTAAAAAGTTTATAATATTAATTGAATTTATTATGAAACCTATTAAACATTTTTCATCACTCTAATTGGGTTCTCATCATGAATTTTGTCTGTACCTACAACTGTACATATTGTAATTAATGTTATGTTTTATAGGGTTTTAAGGTATTTTATAGGTTTTTGAGCAATGGAGCACCTAAAAAATATTTGGGAGGGTGATTGGGGATGTAATATATATATAAAATATCAAAAATCCATAAAATACACCCTAGAGATGCTCAATCAAATCTAGTTTTCAAGGCAATCTTAAACAAGCTTAAAAAGAGACTAGGTTTTGAGACCATTTCATGGTTCTCACACTTCCATAGGGTATCAGGACCTTAAATTTGACATGAAGGTTGGTGATATTATTTGGAAAGTGAATCACATGATTTTTTATGGTTTTAAATGTATGAGAGAAGTATGGAGTAGAAAATCAATCTTCTAAGCAAGGAGGTTCTAGTTTGAAGAGTGACAAGAGAAGACGTAATAATGGCATGAGGGTTGAGGTTGAGATAATTAATAAATATGTATTTAATATTTTAAACCTAAGCATTAATTTCATGAAATTCAAATCTAAATTAATTATTAATTATAGTACAACATTTAAGCCTATTAGGCCTAAAATTGTACTCTACAGTCCTGAGCAGATGTGAGAGAAAGAAGCGGTACTTGTGAATGTATGAGATCTTGAGGATATTGAGAATGTTCATAAGGAGAATAATGAGTCATAAAAAATATAAAAATATTCATTTAAATGGTCATATATTTTCATTTAAACCTTAGACCCCAAGATGCAACTAAAACCCAAATGACTACCTACTGGTTGGCTTAAATAGTTCAAGTTGATTTCAAGGTTGAAAAGGAGATACAATGTATAGAAGTAAGGTTGGATCTTAGATTTATGGATAAGGGGATAAATTTAATTTTAATTCACAAAAATTCACAAAATAATCAAAATAAAGTGACTTAAATAAGACTAATTTCCACCCTTGCATACATAACTAGTTCACCTCCTACATGCCTAACTATGTAACACAAGGAATATATGCATGTTTTGATAATACATAGATGTTTGGGAGGAAAAAAAAAATTTTGAATTTTATTACAAATCTATATTATAACCTCTATATAGTTTTCATATTGTAAAAAGGTGATAATGCAAATAAGCTCTATTTAGGTATGTTAAGCCTAACACTACATAGGCATGTCTAGAAGTGAAGTCATGAGAGGAGTGGTTTTATGAAGGCAACATGAAGAAATGAAGACATTTATGAGTATAAAATTTTGGTATTGACCATCCATGACCATCCAAAGGTAGGGGAAGATATGAAAAGTGGAACCTAGGCCTTTAAGACCTCCTTGAGCTCTCTTGGTACAAGATTGTAACTCCAGACCAATATTATCTCACTTGGTATGACCTTGATACTATGTATGGAATAAAATGGATTTAATATATGGTATAGGGGTCCTTAAAATAAAAATGTATATAACTATTTTTTAGTTTAGGCCTTCAACCTTCATGAATAATGCCTAAGAACTCAGACTAGTCTCCAATGACCTATTTACAACTTGAGAGCCAACTTATTGCACTTGTATCTATACATATAGGATAAATGGGATCATATTATCCCAATTAATGTTGAGGGGTATAATACAATTGAAAATTGTGGCACTGGTTTGGTGATTGAGGGCCCATGGTTTATGAATAATTGTTAAGAATTTAAATCACTCTAAACCCTCCTTAAACCCTAATAAATACTTGATGTGAAAGATTGGAATCCAAATTGAATAATATGAATTGAATGGATTATAAAACCTACTAAACATTGTTTATCACTCTAATTAGGTACTCACCATGAGTTTTGTCTATACCTACAACTATACAGACTATAATTAATGTTATGTTTTGTAGGGTTTAAAGGTGTTTTGATCAATGGAAAAATTGAGAAATATTATGGAGGGTCATTTAGGATGTAATATATCTCTAAAATCTAAAAAAAATATACAATATAACTTTGATATCCTCAAAAAAATTTAGTTTTTCAAGGCAATCTTAAACATGCTTAAATAAAGACTAGGTTTTGAGACCATTTCATAGTTCTCACACTTCCATAGGGTATCAATAAATAAAATTTTACATGGAGGTTGGTGATAGAATAGGGAAAGTGAATCACATGTTTTTTGGTGGTTTTACATGTGTGGAAGAAGTATGGATTATAAAAACAATCTTCTAGGCAAGAAGGCCTAATTGAGGAGAGAGAATAGTAGAAAATGGACATTTCCACTTAGATTTTGAACCTAAAAATTGGTATGGATATATAAGGGGATAATATGTCCTTAAATATATTATAAATTTCCCAATATCCTCTATAAATTATTATAAATAATGAGGCTTACATGTTTTTAGAGCTACAAAGAATGAGCCCAAATGGGAGCATTTGGTGTAAAATGGAGTCTTGAAGAGATTTTGATGACTCCAAATGAGATGTTACAGGTCTAATATGGTGTGAATATGAAATACATTGAGATATAATACCTTTATGAATATGAACTCAAGTTTTGACACTTGTAAGTAAGGTGAGGCATGTCAAGGCTAAGGGATTTCAAGACACCTAAAGAGTTACTTGATGATTGCCACTGAGATGTTAGTTTTAGGGTCTTATACAACTAATGAAAGGTGTTAAGATAATATATATAATGTAACTCAATATGCCTTGATTTTTAAGAGTGATACTTGTCCTTTCACAAGCCAAGAGAAGGGGAAATTTTGGAGATGATGATAATGTGTCAAGCAAGGTTTGAAACTCCTATGCCACTTGGAGCAAGAATGCATATTAAAGAGAGAACACATGACCTATAAGGCCTATTGATATAGTTTAATACTTAATTTTTAAAATTTAACTCTATTTTTGAAACTTGTCTCTTTCTTTCTCCTACACCCTTCTCTCTTTCTTCTCTCACTTTCTCTATATATTCAGTCTTGATAGGCTATGTTTGTATCCTTCACCTAGTTATGGAAAATCCTTACATATTTAAAATAATTTATCAATGAGAAACTAATGTTTTAACTCATACTTTTATTTATTTCAATATGTTTATGTGATTAATTGATCTTGTCAAGTGACTAGCTTTGCTTCCTTGACATGTTTATCCTTTTCTTGCATTTATGTTCAGTTTGAAACTTCTTTGCGGTTATTTTCAAGTGTAAACTTGAAGTGTGAAATGTTGAGAGAGTTTTATTTTCATTAGTTTAATTTCATTACCTCTTTACTATTCCTCCTATCTCAAGAATATTCACAACCTTCTCATGAAGTATTGATGTAAAAACACAGATTTGGAGTAGTGTTTATTACAGGTTAGTATCATGTTTGAAGTGCATTTATAATTTGTTGGTAGTAGTCAAATATATTTGGTGCATCACCTACATTAGAATAGGTTTCTCTCTCTTTTACTATCAAGTACTAGAGTAGTTTTTGAGCTTAAGTGATTCATCAAGGAGAGTTATCCCTTTAAACTAGAGATTCAATCCAAGTTTAGGCCACCCAAAACCTAGGATTATTTCCATGTTATTCCAAATTTGGAAGGCTTGAAATACCTTAAAAATGGTGAAAATTTGGTTGATAACACTCCATAAATTGATTTCATGGAAATTGGATTAATTTACCAATCATCACTTATGATAGGTCCATTTATCCCGCTCTATATCTTAGATCATTTGAAAACCTTTGAAAATAGTGGGTAAAAAATCTTTTTTTTCTAGGTAATTGAGGGTTGATGGGTCCCTCATCCTTTATTAAAAAAAATGAGGTTATAAAAAACCTTTAACACATTAGATAAAACCCTGATATGTCAATAAGTGGACCAACTCCATGCACCTAGGAAAAAAAAAGGCCAAAGGATGCCTACATGATCTAGGTGCATGATTATAGGGTAGTTAATTTTGTACATATTAGTCTTAAAGAGGTTTTGAAGGTCATATTATGGTCAATAAGAATCTTATGTATGTTTAATTATATCTCATAATGGTTATATTTAAGTTTAAAGGATATTATTTTACTATGACAGAGGTTACTCAGTCTTCAATCCTTATAAATTTTGTTATATAGGCTCTATTTTGTTTTTACTACCAAAATGATTAATTCAAATATTTTAATTTGTCATTAGTAGTTTGGAAGTTTTCCAAATGTTTTAAAGGGATAAATAATTTTGTAAAAGTCTATTAGTGTCTAACCAAATTTTTTAAATACCTCCTTACCTAAAATCAACATACATATATATTGAATGCATCAGATAAAGGTGGAAAGCTAAGCTGAACATGTTGAAGATAAGTCCTAAATTAGTGGAGAGACTCTTGTAGCATAAAACAAGAATATACCAAGTCTAGATATCATGAAAAATTAGAATAAGCATAAAAAATAACTGATAAATTATAAATAAATTGAAAATAAGAGTGAATAAACAAGAAAGAGCTTGGAAAAGATAATAAAAAATATAGGATCTCAAAAGATAGTCTACAGGGTTTATTAGATTGTATAGCATAGTTTTGATCTATATGTAAGGAAGAAATATTATTTTATAATGAATAATTAATTTTTGACTTGTGGATTACATTAATGAATGATATTTTTGTTTTATGTTATTTTTTATTATTTCTATGAAAGTCTTCAAGACACTGGGGTCTATGATACTCTTCTAAGTCAAGAAGAATCTGCGCTTTTGTTCATTCTAGAATTGTTTAAGATAAAATAATGATTAATATGGTGAGAATAATATGTGAAAGTGTAGCTAAAATAAAAAATAATCATAATAATAATTTAAATTCATGTAAGTGTGTTTACTATTGTTGAGTCCTATTTGGTATTTATTCAAGGGTTTATGAATATTGTATGACTAAACATATAGTCTAAAAGTCTAATAAACAAATTGACAATAGTATTTTGTCAATACTCAGGGGTGTTCATGTATTAAAAAGGATAAAGATTAAAAAATAGACACATGTAAAGTATATTAACATTATTAAAGAGTCATGAACAAGACAAGAATTTTAAAATTATAAAAGAAGATAGCTCTCAAGTCTGAAGCATAAAATTTTGAGTTGTGACAATAAGGAAAATAGTAGTTTCTCTAATTTTTAAGATTGATAAAACATTGGAGTTGATTGATATAATAAATATAAGGTGTAAGAGTATTTTTAAAAGTGAAAATAAAATCTAAATATCATTATATTTCAAATTATCCCTAAAAGAGAGCTCTCGGTCTGCTACAATAATCTAGGTTTTTAGGATACCAAAATCCTCATAAATTGAAAATGACTCATGAAAATAACATAAAATTTTAAGGATAGATGAATAGAAAATTTTGAGGTTTTGAATGTATTTTCAAGTGTTTTTGAGGTCTATAGATGGATATATGGACAAAAAATAGTCAATAGGTCTGTAAGTGAGGATTTTAGAAGGGTTTAATAGTACAAAAAGTAGCATAACTTGAAAAATACTTTGGAAAATTCTATGAAACTTTGAGGACAAATAAAGGAGGATTTTTTTAATTTTTTTAAGTGATTTAAATATTTATATGTACCTGATGATTAATTTATATAAAAAACATAGACCTATAGTCTTGTAAACTAGATCTAGGAAGCCCTGCTTGTTACTCTTTTGCCAAAACCAAGACAGTAAAATGTCATGAAAATTTGGTAAAAGAAAAAATATATTATTTATGAGTGTTTAAAAGTGGTTTTAATGGTGGGGATCATCTAAAGAAATAATATCTCTATATCTCAGGTCTGTAAACTTTTTTTTTGATATTATGGTCAAAAGATTGTTTGTGTGTGTGATTAAAAAATCAGATTTAGTGAGTAGAAAGAGATTAATTTATTGAGTTATATAGTCATTAAATTCCAATACTAATTTAAAAATAACATAGACTTATTAATAAAGTGTAGATTTATAACTCAGTTTACTATTTACTTGCATGAACACATAAGTGAGAAAGGAAATAATCTATTTCTTAAGATAAAATATATTTATATGAAAAAAATAAGATCTTAAATTAATTAAGAGTCATATTTGAGTCATAATATCATTCAAGGTGGTTTGAATAATTGATCAAGAGTAAGACTTTTTAAAGAATCCTTATTTACATCATATTGGGCACGTAGATAACATAAGAGTTGTGATAGAGAGAATCATTTTAAGAGTACATACTTTTTGGTATCATAGATTATCATAATATATTGTAAAAATTATGAGTTTTCATAAATTTTTGGTTTCATCAAAAAGATGTTTGAATGTGATTGAGAAAACAAAGAGAGTTGAAGAAGGTTTTGCAGTCCTAAAGCCCATTGAGGCTTAAGAAAGTGATGAAAAGAGATTAGTGAAGCTTAGAGAGATAAAATAAAACCAAGGTGAAATATAATTTGATGAGGTGTAAAAATACCAAATATATAATTTGGATGAGGCACAAGGAGTATAAAAATTGAAATGGAAGGACTGAAGAAGAAAGAGCAAAACCAGATGAAGACAAAGAATGAAGTGAGAAGAAAAAAGATTATATGCAAAATGAGATATATAAGATGAGTCAAACCTTGGAAGAGTTAATTCAAGGTTTAAAATAATCAATTCAAGATCAATAAAGATATGGATTCATATTTAAGAAGGTGGTCAAGTGGCCAATCAAACAAATAGTGCAAATAAGAAAGAGGTAATAAGAAATCAAATATTAGAAAAGGATGATGAGGGTGATAGAAAAGCAACCCAAGTAGGAACTTGGGAAGGAAATTAATCCTCATAATTTTGAATCTAATAGTTTATTTAAGTGTGTGATTCTAGGTGTGTAGGCGGATGAAGAGGAGGCCCAATTTGAGGTCTAAAAATTAAAAAATTACAAGGAATGAGACAAAGAGTAGGAAGTTGTCTTGGAGAACAATAGGATGGAAAGGTTCTCATATGAAGAGCTAAAAAAAATTTAAGAATAGAAAGGGATAAATTTTTTATAATAATCCCATGAAATAATAAATGTCTGGTATAAGGAGATGGTGACTTACATGAGAGAGAAGCTAAAGAAAAAGAGTAGCCATGAAGAGTTGAAAGAAGCAAAATAATCTTTCGCTATAGAAGATATTGAGTTTACACATGTTTCCATGAATAATATCAAGAATATAGTTTCAGATAAATTTAATACACATGAGGAGGAATATATGGTTGTACATCCATTTGTGAAAGTAGAAGAACATAAGAAGACCTGCATGAAGGAAGTTAAGAATGAACATTCTAGTGTCCAACAATTGAATGGGAAACATGAACAACATGCTATAAAAGAAGAAGGATTGAATATGACTCAAAGGAATAAATAAAGAGTTTATTTATTTAATTATTTTGATTCATGTGCATGTGTAGCATTGGAGAAGGTGATAAAGATGATAACTAAGCATTGATGAGCTGAACATGTCCACATTTATGAATTACTAGTTGAAGAAAATACACAAGTAAAGATCATTTGAATTAACTAAAGCAACATAAAAGACACATGATTAGGAGCTCATGAAAATTTTTAAGTCTGAGAATCTGATGCATGTGCATGATTGTATGGTTGTTCATTTTATTCATATTGGTATTAAAGAGGGCTTGAAGGTCATGTTGTGGTCAATGAGAAGCTTATTTATGCTTCATTTTATCTTGTAATGGTTATATTTAAGTGTAGAAGATCTTATTTTACTATGATAAAGGTGATTCAGTATCCAATCCTTGTAAATTTGATTATATATGTTCTATTTTGGTTTACCTACCAAAATGAACAATTTAAATATTTGAATTTGTCAATAGTAGTTTGGAAGTTTTCCACATGTTGTAAAGGGATAAATCCTTTTGTCAAAGGTTATTAGTGTCTAAAAAAATGTGGTTAATACCTCCTTACCCCAAAATCAATGTAAAACTATCTTTAATGCTTCACATAAAGGTAGAAGGCTAAGTTGAGCATGTTGAAGATAAGTCCTAAGTTAATGGAGAGATTCATGTAGCATAAAAGAAGAATACATCAAGTCTAGATATCATGATAAGTTCAAAGAAGAATAAAAAATAACTAATAAAGTATAAATAGATAAATTAGAGGAGTGAGTAAACAAGAAAGAGCATAGAAAAGATAAAAAAATAGACAAGGAACTCAAAAGACAGAATCTACAGGGGTTATCAAATTGTATAAGAGAGTTTTGATGTATATGTAAACAAGAAAGCTTAATTGATAATGAATACTTCATTTTTGACTTGTGGTATGTATGAATGAATTATATTTTTCAGTTTACAATATTTTTTATTATTCTTATGATAGTCTTTAAGACACATGTGTCTGTGATACTATTCTGAGTCAAGATAGAATCTATCCTTCTATTCATTTTGGAATTATTTAAGACAAAATAATGATTGATATGGTGATAATAAGATTTTAAGGTGTATTTAAAATAAAAAATAATCCTATTAATGCTTTAAATTAATTTAATTTAGTGTGTTTACTATTGTTGAGTCCTGATTGGTATTGATTCAAGGGTTTATGAATATTGTATGACTAAGAATACAATCTAAAAGTATGATAGACAAATTGAGAATAGTCTTTTGTAAATATTCAGGGGTGTTCATGTATTTTAAAGTATTGATATTAAAAAATATCCACCTATAAAGTCTTTTCATTATCTTAAATAATAATGAACAAGATAGGAAGTTTGAAATTATAAAAGAAGATAGCTCCTAGGTTTGAAACTTAGAAATATGAGTTGTGCTAGTAAGGAAAAGAGTAGTTTATCTCATATTTAAGATTCATAAAAAAATTGAGTTGATTTATAAAATAATGATAATGTTTAAGAGTTTTTTTTACAAATGAAAATAACCTTTTAATATCATTAGATTTCAAATTATACTTAAAAGAGAGCTTTTGGCTTGTTATAATAATCTATGTTTTTTAGGCTACCAAAATCCTCATAACTTGAAAACAACTCATGAAATTGAAATGAAATTTTTAGGATAGATGAATAGAATTTTTTATGATGGTTTTAAATTAGTTTTAATTGTTTTTTATGTCTATATATGTACATATGGATAAAACATAGTTAGTAGGTCTATAAGTGGGGGTTTTAAAAGGGTTTAATAGTATAAAAAGTAACATATCTAGAAAACTAATTAAAAAAATTCTATTAAACATTAAGGACAACTAAAAGAGGATTTTTTTGAAATTACCAAAGTTATTTAAAGATATCAAGGTACCTAGTGAGAAAGTCATGGCAAAAGATCAAACATACAGTTTTACAAATTAGATATAGGAATCCCTATTTGTTACTATTTTATCAAAACCAAGCCATTCAAATGTCATGAAAATTTGTTAAAATAAGAAAAATAGATTGTTTATGAGGGTTTAAAAGTGGTTTAAATGGTGAATAACATATACAAAATTAATTATCTCTATATCTTAGGTTTTCAAACATGAAATTAGGGTCAAAAGATTGTTTATGTGTATGATTCAAAAATCAGATTTAGTGAACATAAAGATATTAGTTTATTGGGTTATATAGTAATGAAAAAATTATAGGAACTACATTAATTTCATAATTAATCTTAGTGAAGTCCAAGACTGAGTTAAAAAGAGCATAGACTTATTAAGAAAGTGCAGATCTATAACTCAGTTTACTATTTATGTGCATAACACGTAAATGAGAAAGGAAATAATTTATTTCTTAAGATAAAAGATATTTATATGAAAAAAATAATCCCTTAAATTAATTATGAGTCATATTTGAATCATAAGATAATTTAATAAGGTTTGAATAATTGATAAAGAGTAAGTCTTTTTAAATAATTGCTATTTACATCAGATTGGGCATCCAAGATAATGTAAGAGTTGTGGTAGAGAGAATCAGTTTAAGAGTACATCAATACACCCAAAAATTAAAAAAAAAAACCTATGAACGAAAATAAACTACCTAATAAATAGAGTCCAAACACCTAACCAACAAAACTATAAACCCAAAATAGGCTCCAATGAACCTGCCACTAAGAATTACTCATCATCACCAAGAAGCTAAATTATGCCACCATTGACTCGCCGAAATTATCATTCCCATTTTACCAAACCAAAAACCCCTATAACCCTCCTTCACTCACTCCACCATGGGAGTAGAGTGTCATAGAGGGTGAATCAGGAATATTAAAGATTGATCCTTTTTTATTCTTAAAAATGAATGTCCAATCTGCTATATTTATATAATCCTCCAAGTATTTACCACATGAGAATAAAATATCTACATGAGAACCTAAAAAGACACTATCATCCTTAAAATTATTTTCTTTAGGATTATTCAGGATGTCCAAATGGAAATAAATCACCTTTTGAGACTAAGAGCCTTGTGAAAAGATTTGAAATAGGAATTGCCTCTTTTCTCATAGTAATTTCACCATCAATTGAAAGATGAATGGGAAGGGAATCATTCCACAAAAAATATTCCACATTTCACTTGAATATTTAAAACTACCCAATGAAATGTCCTATCTCAAAACACCTCTAGCATCTAAAGGTAACCCATCAATATCAAGGGTTTGAGACTAACATAAATCCTTAAATTTAAAATAAATAGAAGATGGAAGGTCCTAAGAGATATCCATATACACTAGAATGTGAGTGAAAGTGGTGTGATAATATTATATGGTAGTCATGTCTATATACAACATATTACCTATATAATTCAAAATAGATGTGATTAATGCATCAGACAAAAATTGAAGGGGAAGGTGTTGCATTCAAAAAGAAATGGGCCCAATGTTGAAGGATTATGTAAGAGGTTTAAAATATGGTAACCCAAATGTATTCATAAGGAGAAAAAATTGGTCCCAGTTCCAAATCCCTTCTTATAAATCCTTATTATAATATTTAAAGATTTCAAACACCATGATAAAAAGCCCCACTACATAGGGATAAATATTCAAACTATCAAAGATCCATTTTTGGAGAGTAGGGAGGTTAGGCCAAAAGTGGTCAAACCTACCAATCACCCCTAGCCATGGATTATTCCTCATTATTGATCACCTCCTTGAACACCTCATCCCCAAATGAAACAAAGGGGATTATATTTGATTTAGCCATAGAATTCACCACTAGTTTCTTATCCACATCTAAATAGGTTATTATTGTAGTAAAGGGCACAATATTTACCAATATTTAAAATCTTGACAAGATTGGTCTGTTTTAGAAAAATCCACTACATCCACAAATTCAATTCCTATATTTAACACTACCAAACTTGAGGACATCACTGTTCCACCCCCACATCCTAATTTTGAACCACAATCAGGATTCCTTACAAATCCATATGTCCCTATGAATTCCCATCATCCTTCACCTTTGTCTTTTCCATTCCTACCAAGGTTGCTTCCACTCGACCACCATGCTAGTATAAAACCCTAAATTTAGAAGCTTCAATCACCATCTCATAGAAAATCCTATAATAAAAATGCCTACTCAATTAAAGGGGAGTATCATAACAATTTTATTTTGATAAAAAACATACTTATTTGACTACCAATATTATATAAAAATCCTAATTGGGGATGTGCTATAATGGTAAAATTGACTTCCACAACATTCAATTACCACACTATAAGAGCTAGTCAATGCTCTTGTCAAAGAATTTCAATATTTTATTATTATTTACAATAGCCTTATAATCTTCATCAATTCCAAGAAATTAGGTAATGTGTCCACTCATGATTTCATTTAGATATGGAAGTCCTTGGTTTTTAAAACTAATCACACCATGATGAAGAAAACATCCTCAAGATTTTAATTATATTTTTAAAACCACAACTTCAATACAAAGTAACACACTTCTCTCCTAATATGTTAATGATGCCTATGAATAATATAAATGAAAATACTACCTAATGAAACACTTTTAGCCATCTCAAAAACCTAATAAGGAGTCCTTGATAATAACCAAAAAAACTATCACCTCTTAATAATTTGAAAGGAAACCTTCCATACCATCTAATTTGGGGATTCTACTTCCCCCACTAGTAAAAAACCAGCCCACCCTCCCTTGAGTCTCCAAGAGATAAAGAAATGAATGAAAAAAACTCAACATAGGAATATTTAAATTTAAAATAATTTACCCCAATGGTATAACCTCATTAAATTATGTTTTTATCATGCTACCAAAAAGAAATCTAATAAAAAAATCCATAACCTTAGAAAGCTAGCCTACGACCTCATGTTAGGTGAAAAACTTGACCATGAGGATATCACTCAAGAAATATATAAATAATATAAATTAAAGTCAAAAGAACTATCAAATCAATAACATCAACATCATAAATCTTAAAATTCTCAAAAATCTATCAGTTCAATAATCACACTTATGAACAACTTTGTAAGTGAAATTGAAGGAAATTATGATCAAAATTACATCAATTTTCAATATGTCAATGCAAAAAAAGTTAAACTATTGATACAAACCCCACATGAAGACACCACTATCATTCCTAAGAAACCTTCCCATAAATACATGATATGTAAATATACAACTATAAAAAATAAAATACCTAATTAGTTACATACTTTGCCAATAAAGTTTCAACATAAGGGACAACTTCCTCCTATCATTAAGGATCCAAAATCATATCCTAATGCTCAACCAAAATATAATTACATTTCTTACAAAAATTAAACCTAATATAATTTCATAAAAGTCTTTAACACCATTCCTTGAAAAATTTCCCTAATGGAACTCAAGATAACATCACCCTATCATAGGAAATGTATCATAGAACAATCAAAATCTTTAGAAGAATCTCCATTAAACATTGAAAATGAAGCATGTAGACACCTAAATTTGGCCACTGATAACCTCCAACCAATATTTTGACCAATTTCCACTTAAAATTTGCAATTTGGCCTAAAAACACTAAAACACATTAAAAGATTTGAAATTGACATATTCAAGTGCCAATTTTGGATAGGGTATCCCTAAATGAGGCAATGTAATTTATGGGCCAGCTAACTTTGATCAGATCATTTTGAGTCAAAATTCTAATTTTACACCTAGGTGCTTTGGATTTCTCTTTCCTATCAAATCTATTACATGAGACACGTGCCTTTGTTATTTGGTGTTGGTAACATCCTAAATGGGCTAATGGACCCAATGCATTTGACATTGCCTTCCAATTCCAATCCAGTCAAATTTTGGACCAATAATAAGGCATTCTGATCAATTTGAGTAATTTGTGTACAAAGTGCTTAAACATGCTTAAGAGATAATTAAACCAAATTAGAGCTTAATCAAGAAATCCATGGAAACCTGTTGAATAATTTGTTTTGGAAATTAATATTGAATATCTACATCATCAAGTGACCTCATTTCTTGGGAAGACATCCCTAGGCCATAAATGCCATAAATATCAGGATTCATGCCTCCCATGCCTCATTAATGCCTTCCATGATGCCCTCCATGCCTCTTAATTGAACCTTCTTCCAATTTCATGATGAGGATAATTATAAACTTAATTCCAAAAAAATGAATTAATCCTCAACTACACATCTCAATCTCAGGATGGACGTTCAGGTTGATTCTAGAGATTCTCAAAAATCTATAAATAGGAGCCTTACTACATCATTTCTAAGACTTTATAATGAAAATTTATAATGCAAAAATTATTCCAAAATCCATTTAAATTAGTGTTACCATGCCAAATTGATCCCAAGCCAAGCCAAGCAACAAGCCAAAGGTACCAAGGAGAGATGGAGATAGCTAAGGTTCCATTGCCAACAACTTCATGAGCAAAAACATGAGTAAGCCACTACAAGAAGTATTTTAGAGCATCAAAGGAAGGTAAAAGAATTTTTATTTTTCATTTTGGTTGTATTTTTTATTCATTTTTGTTAACTAAGCTGTCCTTAGTGTCTAGACCTAGAGATGTTATGCTAGTTAGTGTGTTTTTTTCATTTTGTTTTCATTTTGAAACTAACACCATACTAACCATCCTCTCTTGAGTCAAATTCCTAGATCACAAATCAAATATCCAATGTCTTTAAATTCCTATACATAATGGAGTACACATGATTGATACTATCTCTCATCCTCAACTAAATAATAAACTCTCCATAGAGCTCTCAATGGATGACATGATTAATAATGCAATCCTATATTAAGCCAAAAATCCTCCTCTCTTCATTATTAAAATTATAAATGATATTCAAGTTAGAAAAAATCTTAGTTGAATTATCAAGAATTAATGCTAATTCATCATCATTAATAAAAACTTTAGGATACTCTACAATTTATCTTAAGAAAACTAGACTTAATTGTCATGGATTTGATAAGAAAAAATAAAATCCCCTTGGGTGTATTTGGATTCCTATAACCATATAATCTAAAATATTATACACCAAGGTTAGGGTCCTTGACCTCCAAAAATATTAAAATCTAATCTTAGGTTGATCTTAGATTCATTACATGAGAACACTCACCTCTTCTGGTGATTTGGGCACCAATTTAGGCGATAATTCAGGTGACAGTTCCACCCCAATTGATGACGGAACTTTCGGGAGCCATAACTTTTGCACCGTAGCTCCAATTGACTTGACGTTTGAACCATTGGAAAGATAAGAATGAGGAGAACATTTTGAGATGGAATTATCTTTTCTTGATGAATTTTGACCCCTAAAAACCTAATGGAAGTGCCTCAAATTTCAATTTTAGTAGTGCTGTCTAAAAATAGTAAGTTTCTAAAAATAGTAATTCCTCGAATTCTGTATTGTTTTAAATCTTAGAAGTCAAACCAATTAATATTCCTAGAGATTTTTGACCTTTAAAATCCTAACCATTATTTAAAAATGTGTATAAATGAAGAGGTAACTTGAAATTTGAAGACAAACATCTCTTCCTAGAGATAAGCATATATTTGTATTACGATCTTGAGTAATACTACATCTCTTCTTAGAGAATTCATTGTTACTATGTTATTTATATGCTATTGAGATATTTATCAACTAGAAATTATGAGTTTTGGATCAGTGGTATCAGAGCTAGGTCTCAAGGTTGAGACCCGCGGAAGCTGGTGGGCATGATCCAATCCCTTCTCAGGGATACGTCTCCCCGCTGAGGCAATCATCACACACCATGTGTTCGACTGGGAATCACCTTGGGTGCTTCATGGCTAGCCATATAGGGATCTAGAAGAGGACCTAGATCACTCTAGAGCTTTTGGTGTGATGGCTAGTCCTGTATTGGTATCAAAGTGGTTTATCTTGAGAGTGTATGATCTCGAGGATGAGGTCAGGCTATAAGAAGCTTGGGTGGGAAACAACAGAGCTTCCAAATTTTCCACCTATTCACTCAAAATGACTTCAAATGGTGGATGACATCGAGACATCTGATCCTTTCAAGGAAATGGTGAATGAAGCCCTCCAATTGCAACAAACATAGATGCTACAACAATTTGCCCAAATTCTTCAAACACTTCCGATGGGAAATCCTCGCTCCACGGCTCCACTTCCTAGCTCCTCATCCAGGGAATGTCCTTTTAGTGCCACAAAAACCTTCAAGGTTCAAGTAAATTTTTATATTCCTACATTTGAAGGCAAAATTAATACTGATGCAGTAGAAAATTGGTTGGATCAACTGTCTTCCTACTTCTCTGTAAATAAGTTCACCGATGGAGAAAAGATTACTTTTGCTCTTTTGAAATCATCATTGCCTATGAAAAACTGGTGGGAAGTGTACAAAAAGAGGTTCAGTATAGATGACATTAGCCTTGAGGTGGAACCTACCTGGGATGATTTTGTGGAAGCGGTGAAAGAAGAATACTATCCCATCGGAGCATATGATGATCTGTACATACAGTGGCAACAACTTCACCAAGGTAAGGACCAATCTATTTAAGATTACATAGACACTTTTCATTCTTTGTCTGCAAGATTGGGCATTCAAGAAAGTGAGAAACATAAGACTCTCAAATATTGTGGTGGACTACAATGGTACATACGAGGGGAAATGGAACTCTTCAATTTGGAAACCCTCAGTGAGGCATACAAATTTGTAGTGAAGATTGAACAGAAGCATGATAGAAAGAATATGAAGAGTCAACCCTCAAAATGGAAAAGTGACAAGGAAAGTCAAACATGAGGCCAAAATTGGAAGCAAAAGGAGTTTTAGGATAATAAATCCCAGAAGGGGAAGGCTAGAAAATGGTGTGATTACCACAAAACTGGAACTCACTCCAAAGAAGAATGTCAAGCCATCAAGTTACTGCTTTCTGAGTCACAATACTCGACATCTACTACTTTGCCTCATACACAACCCACAGTCGAAGAGGATGAAGAAAAAATTATAGATGCTGAGCTTAACACCATTGTCACTTCATCATAGACCCGTGAGTAAAGGCCAGATGACAAGGAAAGATTGTTTCACTCCAAATTATGGGTAAAAGGTAAGCCTTTGCATTTCATTCTTGATAGTGGGAGTCAAAAGAATTTGATTTCTGATAAAGTTGTGAAAAGTCTAAATCTATCCATGAAGCCTCATCCAAAGCCCTATAGTATTGGATGGTTGAGCCTAGGGAGAGACCTCTGTATCACCCATCAGTGTCTTATTTAATATGATATAAAACCATTCCAAGATGAAGTCTTGTGTGATGTGGTCAATCTAGATGTTTGTGATGTACTCCTCGGTCAGCCGTTCATGTATGAGTGAAATGGCATCTATAAATCATGAACCCGAAGGATCACCCTCACTCTTGGAACATGACACTATAGGGTACCAGAGGTACCACCTCCCACATATGTCTCCCTAATCAGTGTTAAGCAATGCAAGAGATTGGTGGAGAAAACAAAGCAATTTGTTCTCATGGTGGTCAAACCACAGAAATCCAAGAAGGCTGATGTTGCAGTCCTGACTACACAATCAACACAAAAACAGAAGCAGATAAGATGAATCACAGGAGAATATGATGAATTATTCAATTCACCCATAAGAGTTCCACTGCATTGCCAGGTAAAACATTTTATTGATTTGATCCCAGGATCACCTTTGCCTAACAGTCCTGTGTATCGCAGATTAGTTTTGGAGAATGATGAGATAAAAAGATAGATTCAAGAATTAATCCAAAAGGGTCACATCAAGCCAAGATCTTCACCTTGTGGTAGCCCAATTGTCTTGGCACCAAAGAAAGATGGAACATGGAGGCTTTGCATTGACTACCGAGCCCTGAATAAAATATCTATGAAGAATTGCTATCCTCTCCCCAGGATTGATGACCTGCTGGACCAGCTCCATGGTGCAAAGTTCTTCACCAAAATTGATCTCAAATCTAGTTATCACCAAATTCCCATTGATCCCACTGATGTCTGGAAGACTGCATTCAAATCTAAGGAGGGGCTCTTTGAATGGTTGGTTATGCCTTTTGGCTTAACTAACGCACCTATAACCTTCATGAGGATGATGGATGACATCCTATGACCCTTCACCAATTCATTTGTGGTTGTCTACTTAGATGACATACTCATCTATAGTAGAACATGGGAAGAAAATTTGTAACATGTTCGTAAGGTGCTTCAAACTCTTTGGGAGCACAAGTTGTATACAAATCTTGACAAATGCACATTCAGGATGACAAAAATTTAGTACCTTAGGTATGTTGTGAATGAGTAAAGGGTCCATGTTGATCCAAAAAAGATTTAGGTTATTCAAGAATGGCCCACACCAAGGACCCTCACAGAGCTTCACAGCTTTTTAGGTCTTGCAAATTTATACCGCAGGTTTTTTCTTGGATTTTCACATGTTGCTTGGTCACTAACCCAAGTGACTAAAGGAGGAGCTAAAGCTACATTTCAGTGGGGTGAAATAAAAAAAGGTCATTTGAGAATTTGAAGAATAGACTTTGCTCAGCCCCTATTCTTGCCTTGCCAGATTTGCATCAACCTTTTGAGTTGATGACAGATGCATCTGAATATGCCATGAGAGCTATCATCATGCAACATGGCCATCTTATTGCATATCACAGTGAAACTTTCACTGATATAGCCAGGAAATATCCAAGATATGATAAGGATATCTATGCCATTGTGTGAGCCTACAAATAATGGAAACACTACATCTTGGGGAAAGAAATAGTCATACACACTGACCACAGACCATTGGAATTCATCCAGACGTAAAGCAAACTACAAACCAAAATTGCACCACATATCTTCAAAAATTCCACCTAATAATCAAACAAAAAAAGGGGAGCTCAAATACAACTACAAATTGTCTAAGTTGCCCACCAATTACTACACTCATGATAGTTCTTGACCTATGCAGACATGAGCCTGCCACTTGGGGTGCTCTATATGAAGCAGATCCTACTTTTGTTGATACATATCAAGCAATTAAAAAAGGTAAACATGTTTCTGATTTCTATTTGCAAGATAATGTCCTCTGTCATATAGGGCACATCTGTGTTTTAGTTGCAGAGCAACAAAAGATGATATGAGAAGCACACTTCAGTAGGACAACTGGACACTTTGGTATTGAAAAGACATTGGCAATTCTTCAAAAACACTTCTACTGGCCCCATATGCGAAAGGATGTGGAAATATATCTCAAATATTACACCCCATGTGCAATAGCTAAGCCAACAATTAAGAATCAAGGATTGTAGATGCCATTGCCAGAACCAACCAGGCCTTGGGAATCTGTCTCAATGGATTTTCTCTCAGGTTTTCCCACTTCAAAACATGATAAGGACTGCATTTTTGTGGTAGTTGATCATTTTTCAAAAATGGCTATCATGATTACTTGTAAGAAAAATATATCTGTTGAGGAAACTGTTCAACTATATTCTAGTCATGTATGGCTCCATTTTGGTCTCCCCAAGTCCATTGTCTCAGATTGAGATAGTAGGTTCCTAAGCATCTTCTGGTCCACTCTATGGAAGATGATGGATACTAAGCTGATGAAGTCCATAGCCTTCCATCCACAGACTGATGGTCAAATAGAGGTGGTAAATCTCTTGATTATTCACATGATTTGTATGTATCACTCCAAACATCCATGCACATGGGATGAGGGACTTCTTTTCATACAACATGGATACAATCAGGTGCTACACAGCTCGACCAAGCACAGTCCATTCCAGGTATGTTTTGGGTTCTAACCCATGGCACCAATTGATATAGTTGTTCCATTTTCCACCATGGAATACACACCTCATGGAAGATCTGAGGTATCAAAATCAACAAAGTTTATTGAACAAATGCAACACATCTAACAACAAGTTCATGACATCCTAGAGAAGATGAATAAGAAGTATAAGCAATGCCATGACAAACATAGGATTGCACACCATTTTTCTGTGGGTGACAAGGTTTGGTTTTGAATTTAGAAGGAATGACTTGCAAGCCCACATAGAAAGATTTATCCTCTACGATATGGTCCTTACACCATCACTAGAAGAGTTGGAGAAAATGATTTTGAGTTGAACCTACCAGCCTACCTTGGTCTACATCCAATATTCAATGTGGAGCTCCTCAAACCATATCACCCACCTCTATTGGACACTTCAGTTATAGTAGAACAACTAGACATTGATGATCTTGATCCATAGAGTTTTGCTCCAGTAGAAGAGTATCAGATTGTGGATACCTGGATGAAGACAACAAGAGGACACTCTATTCCACTTTATCGAGTGGTCAAAAGGGGCCAACTTAGCCATCAAGGTGAGTGGCTCACAAAGAATAAAATCAAGAAAAAACTACCACACTTGATGGGGAACATTGACACAATGGGGACCATTGCTTTTCAAGGAGGGAGGAATGATCCAGGCACCAATTTAGGTGACAATTCGGGTGATAGTTCCACCCCAATTGATGACAGAACTTCTGAGAGCCATAACTTTTGCACCATAGCTCCAATTGACTCGCCATTTGAACCGTTGGAAAGCTAAGAATGAGGATAATTTTGTGAGATGGCATGAGCTCTACTTGACGAATTTTTACCCCTGAAAACCCAATGGAAGTGCCTCAAATTTCAATTTTAGTAGTGCAGTCTAAAAATAGTAAGTTTCTAAAATAGTAATTCCTCAAATTCTATATTGTTTTAAATCTTGGAAGTCAAACCACTTAATCTCCCTTGAGATTGATGACCTTCCACATCCTCCCCATGCTTTGAAAATGTGTATAAATGAAGAGGTAACTTGAAATGTGAAGACAAACATCTCTTCCCAGAGATAAACATATATTTGTATTGCGATCTTGAGTAATACTACATCTCTTCTCAGAGAATTCATTGTTACTATGTTATTTCTATGCTATTGAGATATTTATCAACTAGAACTTCTGAGTTTTGGATCATCTGGTATCATTTCCTAAAGTTCATTTAATACAATGTTCTATATAAACATGAGGTTGACCTAACCCATGAAATTTTAAGTTATAAAATCCCCCCAAATAATTTCAAAATCCTAAAACTAATATTATAAAGAGTACTATTACTTGAATAGACCAACATGTATTCTTATCTAGATTTCATCATTGTAGACTTTGATGGAATTGAGTGAAACAAACTTAAAATTATTTTAAATACTTCCAAAACTCTCAAATACATTATCAATTGGATTTTCCCATCCCTCATACAAAGGGATAATTACCTTCCCATATTTGATGAAAAAAGTGAAAAGTTCCTATTAAAATTCTAATGAGGCTACATATGATGATTAGTCATTTGAATGTAATGATATATTAGTCGAATTGACATCTTTGCCAAGGATACCTCTATCAATGAACATTAACAAGGTCATAGTAATTTTATTTTTGGCACAATTAAGCTATCTTATGATGAAATTTACATCACTTATCAAGATCAAGTATGACACTTAGATGTGCTTCACTATAAAAATAATCTTGTTCAAATGCATGCTTTATTTTTATGAGGCCAATGTATCAATATCTCCTATGAATAGAAAACCATCACTTTGAATCTATAAAATATGAAGATGACTATGTACCTTTTAAATATCTCATTTATCCACCCATAAAATACCCTTGTGGATAATTTAGAATATCTCAGACTAAACTATGTGAAACCCATAATATTAAATTTATGAATTTATTGTGGAAAGATAAGACAATATATATGTCATTAACATGGACAATGATGTTTCATTAAAGATAATAAATTCCAACGTCATCAACTAGGATGATGATGTTTAGTTATCAGTGGCCAATGATGCTGAAACATATCAAACATAATATAACACTATCGTATAGGTTAGTGACATTAAAATCAATTAATAAAATTTAGATGACATTGGACTGACTGATAATGTCCATAAAAAATATAATTTTCATATTATAACTCATGACATTACCTTGGATTCTATATTAATTTATGTAAGATGCATCCACAAAGAAAATGAGAGGAAAGTTAATAGACACACCCATTTAGAAACTAACATAAAATACAATGGTCTATTACCTAAATTACCAAGTGATGTGGCTATTATAACTCCTTCATATATAGGGAGATCAAATCCTTCACTAATGTCATAATCATGGGAATTTCATAAAAACACCTGCCTATTTTCAAAATTTCATAGATAACATAAATTCAACACAGAGTTAAATTACTAAGTTACCTATTTCAAAATATCAATTTAAGGATAATAAATCTATATTAGATGAAGAAACCAATGATATCAATTTGAACTATCAGACAACCTCACATAGTTAAAATAGGGTCTTCTCTCATACTTGAATAAAAAGAAAACTATTGTATTTTACTAACTCAATTCAAAGACATCTTTGACTGTCAATATTTTGACATGCTAGACATTTATCTTAAAATCATAGTTCAAAACACTATTGTAGACACCTAAATCTAGCCATAGCCAAGAACTAACTTATGAGACAACTCATGACTGGGATGATATGGTTTATGAGGAAGACTTGGATGCTTTAGCTTGTGCAAGCAATCAAGTTCCATTACATCCCTTTGTTATCAGATCATTGACTACCCCTAACCCTCCTTTATATTATATGAGCTATCAAGCTCTACAATATCCAAGGAATACCATTACCATTTTGAAACCTCATCCTTTGGCTTGTGCAAGGAATCAAGATCCACAACACCCCTTCATCATTCCAGGACCTAGTCTTTTGGCTTGTGCAAACCCTATTGTTATCCTTTTAGGGCTTCATCCTTTAGGTCATGTGAGAAATCATGTTCCCCAAAGCCCTATCATTATCCAACCACAATCCATTCCTCATCTAGTGCCGATCCCATCCAAACCTCAACTCATCCAATCCTTCGAAGACTAAACTATGTTCAAAACTAGTAATTTCCAACTCATTAGAAACCAAGGCCAAGAGAACCAACTGATCCAAAATATTTCTATTGACTCAACCATTTGTGATAAGTCAAACTATGATGAATTATCTATTGATCCTATACTAGTTGTTAAGGAGTCTCACTATGATGAGCTATTCTTTCTTGAGTCACTTCTTAATGATTATAACCACCTTTGGGAAAATCATTACCTTAACCATGTGCCTATTTTTTAAGAGCCTCCTATGATAAGACAGTCTCTAAGGAGTTGTCTCTTGACCTTTTTCCCATTCTATAGGAGTCCCACTTTGATAAACTAATTTTTGTGGAGCTCATTATGCCATCACAAGCTATTACTTATCCAATACTAAACATTCAACAAGACATCATTGTAATAGAGTACCCACCGAATGAAGAATTAGAGTTAGAGTCAGGTCTTATTCTTGAATTGACATCAAATTTAGCATCAAAAGTAGAATCAACACTAATCTCAACCTTAGATTCATATTCCCTTGAGTTAGAATCATATTTAGATATAGAATATGTTCATGACTATTAAAACATTGGTTATGCATGCCTCGCAGATCAGTTTGAATACATTTGTGATCCTTTTATAGTTTTTGAGGAGGAGTACTTCATCTTTGACACAAGTTATCCTAGTATCTTCTATGAGGATTGTGTGGCCTCTCCCCATTCCATTACCATTTCAAAGGCCATTACCATCAACCAAAATAGCCATATCAATGAAATTCCATCTCTCACAAGTGTTGATTAGGATCGATAGAATCAAACTTTGTTGAACTACATCTATGGTGACATATCAATTGAAGAAGAGCAAGGAGGCCAAGACCACAAGCATATATTAGAATAATGCTCTCCTAGTGAAACCTTTTTGGAGGTGCTAGGGGACAATCAAAGTTAGAACTTAGCATCTTCTAGTGAAACTTTTTTCAAAGTGTTAGAATAAAATCAAAGTCAAAAGCCAATGTTCATTAGTGAAACCTTTTTGGAGGTGCTACAAGACAATTAAGATAATTTCATTGGTAAAAACCTCATTGAGGCACCAATAACTAAGTACAAAAGTTCTTCACTACTTGATGAAGACAAAATCAAAGATTAAATCAAAATAGATTCCAATCGACCACCTAATCAGATGGTAGCTACTCTCAAGATCAAACAACAAAAAAAATTGGTGGTCCTATCAAGAGAATAGGTCTTCATCCCCACCACATCTAAAGTTATGTTGAATTTGGCATCAACAAGATTACATGTGACTAAAAGTCTTGATCTTCATTTGTTTCCCCACCATTACCCTTTCCATTATCATTTACCATTCTATTTCACAATCAAACCTACCATCCATTATTTGTCTTTATTTACCATCCATGGCTGCAATTTCCTTTGTAGAAGCCATAAAGATACCTTGTCTCAATGCTTGAAGGAATCAAAATCAATGACCAATGAAGATCACAAAATCATTCTCAGAATCCAAATCTTCATTGAGTTCTTGACAAAGTAGCTTTTTAGATGAGGTGTGGGATAGAAATTAACATGATCAAGTATTCTATTTGTATCATTTATTGATTAGGACATGCATCTCCCCATCAATAGGCACAACAAAATCAAAACCCACACCTAGGCCAAAAACATGTACCATACCATTTCATTTCCATGCCAATGCCATTGTCACATATTCCTGTTATTCACCCTATCACTTAGGGGCAAACCCTCTTACCATTTTATCCAATCTATCAAAAACCATCATTATCCTTAGCAATACCATGCCATCCTACCATTCCATTCCTATCTAGACCAAAGCCTATTTTTACTCATCCTACCCAATCCTATTTTGATCTTAGTTCATTTAGTTCTTCCCACACTTTTTGTGAGACGATTCCAATCAAGTTTCAAAAATCAATCAAATTTGTGTTTACAATGATAGTCTATGAAACTAGCATGATAATTGATATGGCAAGATATATTTCATTTTCCATCCTATATCAAGTTTGTTTATGTGAACCTAATTATAACCGCTTATGGGCAAATCAGTGTTTCACCAGTATTGCTATTAATTATAACCACCTATGGGCAAATTAGTATCATTGACCTATGTTGTTGTATCTTAGTTATAACCACCTATGAGTAAATTGGAGGCAACACTTGTTTATCATGCATTACCGCATCACCTTACCATTATTGTTTTCATTTGACTGGCCATTTACCAAATTTGAGAACTTGTTGGGACCTGGTTGGTTTTTTACCTCACCTTTTGTGTGGATGGAATTACTATGACTTGAGGTCATTTTGGGACTATGTGGGTCATACTCAATTCATGTTGAGGTCACCTCAATCCCCCTTTTCATATGCTCTCACTATTTTTTGAGAAACCTAAGCCAAACACTCTCGTTGTTTTACAAGTAGGTATCTTGTCATTCTCTAATGAGTTAAGATACCTAAAAATGCCAAAAACATTCATAATATTTCAAAATCCAAAAACATTTGTCTTGTCTGAGCCTATTTAGTTATCCTCTATCCACCTTACTGGGGCATGGCCGTTTTTAGGATGATTTCTTTTGATTTTAATTTTAGGCTTTCTATTTATTTGTTTATTTCAAGTTGTTTATTTTTTTGCTTATTTGTTTGTTTGTTTGCTTGCTTTTTTGTTTGCTTTCATCACTATTACCTTGACTTAGTCTATATGTGTTCATTGGGTGATTCTTTAAAAAAAATTATTCTTGAGTCCATCCATATTCATATGTTAACATTGTCAACATGATTTTTATCATTGGTGTTTTGTTTTAAGGTGTTTATTGGATATCAGGAGTCAGTCCTTATGCATTTTTTTGCCAAGTCTTCATGGAATTCTATCATGATGCCTACCATCACATGCTACAACAAAAATCAGCTTCAAGAAGGTTTATAATCAATGGAGCTGTAAAATTTTCTCTTTGGCACCTTGGCAAATACTTCCATCCCATCCTTGACCAAATTAACCCATTGGCCATTCTAGTTGTGTCATTACTAATCAGGATGAGCATCTCCTCATTGGTAGATATAACTAAATATTTTATATTGATAAATCTTATTTTTTTATTAATCTCTTTCATCAATTTGTGCCCCATCATCTTTAATCTATATTCCAGGTTATATCCTTGTGTTATGCTTGCTAATCAACCCTAACTGGGGCACACTCATCTTTAGCCAATACAGGTCCCCATAATGATTATAATCACCTATGGGTAAATCATTATTTTGACTTTTATTCTTGATTATAAATACATTTGGGCAAATCAATATCTTTTTTAAATCAATGCATCCAGGCATTTTTCCATTTGGATTAATCTCAACCATAGGTTAATTCCACCTTTCTTTTTGTTTCTTTTCGAGGGAATATCCATCAACATATGTGATGGCCACTCCATCAAGGGGGCATCAACATGGGCTTCCCAAAATAATTTGGAGATTTATTCTTTAATCATCATCTTCTTGTTGGTATAGAGACCATTTCTCATTATTTGAGAAGACATTACTTTTCCTATAATTTGTAATGCCTTCCCAAATAAGGGCAAACTATAGACACCTAAATCTGGCCACTGATAACCTCTAATCAATATTTTGACCAATTTCCACTGAAAATACACAATTTGGCCTAGAAACACTAAAGCACATTAAAAGCTTTGAACTTGATATATTTAAGTGTTGATTCTATCTAGAGTATCATTAAATGGGGCAATGAAATTTATGGGCTAGCTAACTTTGATCAGATCATTTTGAGTCAAAATGCCAATTTTGCACCTAGGTGCTCTAGATTTCTCTTTCTTATCAAATCTCTTGCACAAGACATATGCCTTTGTTATTTTATATTGATAATATCCTAAATGGGATAATGGATCAAATGCATCTGACATCACCTTCCAATTCTAATCCAGTCAAATTTTAGATCAATAACAAGATATTTTAATCAATTTGAGTAATTTGTGCACAAAGTGCTTAAACATGATTAAGAGCTAATTAAACCAAATTAGAGCCTAATCAATAATTCCATAGAAACTTGTTGAATAATTTGTTTTATAAATGAATATTGAATATTTGCATCATCAGGTGACCTCATTTCTTAATAATACATCCCTAGGCCATAAATGCCACAAATATCAGGATTCATGCCCTCCATGACTCATCAATACCCTCCATGCCTCTTAATTACCCCTTTTTCCAATGTCATGATGAGGATAATTATAAACTTAATTTAAAAAAATTGAATTAATCCTTAACTACACATCTTCATCTTAGGATGGATGGTTCAGGTTAATTCTGATCAATCTCAAAAATCTATAAATAGGAGGCCTTACCACATCATTAAAAAAAATTAATTTGTGCAAAGTTAAAATGCAGGATTGGTTCCAAAAGCTTCATGAAAACTAGTGTTACCATGCCAAATGGATTCCAAGCCAAGCCAAGCTAAATCCAAAGGTGCCCAAGCTTCCATTGAAAAAGACTTCATGAGCACAAACTGAGCAAGCCAATAGAAGAATACTCTTGGAGCATCAATGAAGGAAAGGAATATGTGTTTTCTTGTATTTTAATTTTGCTTTGTTCATTTATCTTTCTTCACTAAGCTCACCCTAGTAACTAGTCATGAAGATGTTAGTTTAGTGTGTTTAGTGTGTCTTCGACCATTATGTGAAGTAGGAATTTTACTAAAAAGAGGATATTAGTGTTGTGTTAGTGAATGAAACCAAATAAAAAACACACTAAACTAATATATTCATGCCTAGTTACTAGGGTGAGCTTAGTGAAGAAAGACAAATGAACAAAGCACAAATAAAATGCAAGAAAACACACATTCTTTGCCTTCCTTGATGCTTTAAGAGCATTCTTCAATTGGATTTCTTGGTTTGTGCTCATCAAGTCTTTGTCAATGGAAGCTTGGCTATCTTCCACCTCTCCTTGGCACCTTTGGCTTTGGCTTGGCTTGGCTTGGAATTAATTTGGCATGGTAACACTAGTTTGCATGAAGCTTTTGGAATCAATCCTGCATTATAAATTTGCACAAATTAAGCTTTTTTAATGATGTGGTAAGGCCTCTTATTTATAGATTTTTGAGATTGATCAGAATCAACCTAAACCATCCATCCTAAGATGAAGATGTGTGGTTGAGGATTAATTCAATGTTTTGGAATTAAGTTTATAATTATCCTCATCACAACATTGGAAAAAGGGGTAATTAAGAGGCATGGAGGGTATTAATGAGGCATGACAGGTATGAATCCTAATATTTGTGGCATTTATGGCCTAAGAATGTCTTCCCAAGAAATGAGATCACTTGATGATGCAAATATTCAATATTTATTTCCAAAATAAATTATTCAACAAGTTTCCATGGAATTCTTGATTAGGCTCTAATTTGGTTTAATGATCTCTTAAGCATGTTTAAGCACTTTGTGCACAAATTACTCAAATTGATAAGAATGCCTTATTATTGGTCCAAAATTTAACTAGATTGGAATTAGAAGGTGATGTTAGATGCATTGGATCCATCATCCCATTTAGGATATTATCAACAACAAATAACAAAGGCATGTGTCTTGTATAAGAGATTTGATAGGAAAGAGCAATCTAGAGCACCTAGGTACAAAATTGGTATTTTGAATTGAAATGATCTGATCAAAGTTAGCTGGACCATAAATTGCATTGCCCCATTTAATGATACTCTAGCCATAATCAACACTTGACTATATCAGATTCAAAGCTTTTAATGCGCTTTAGTGTTTTTAGGCCAAATTATGTATTTTAGGTGGAAATTGGTCAAAACCTTGATTTGAGGTTATCGGTGGCTAAATTTAGGTGTCTACAACTATCACCTATCCTAGTGTGACCTTAGTAATACAAAATAAATTAAAAATTCCCTAAAGAATTTTCTAATTTTGTCACAAATAAATTAAAAAACTATTGGATTCTAAGTTTATAAACCTATGGATTACTCTGATTAGGTCTCTAACATAGTCCTAGTTTGTAATAAAGACACAATGGTGATTTTAATATGCATTAATTTCTAAAATACAACTATAGCATATCCCAACTAAAGAATTACATTTCCCTCCATTGATGCTATTGTTGATTCCACAACTACCTATGAGATGCTTTCCCTTATGGATGGTTTTTATAGTTTCAATAAAATATAAATCACTCTTAAAGATCAACATAAGATAACATTTACCACTTAATGGGGCCTATATTACTATGTCAAGATGCTATTTGGTTATTAAAAGATCATACAAACTTACCAACCTGCCATAACTCATATTTTTCATGAAATTATTTAACACATCACTAATTCCTACGTAGATGACCTCCTTATAAAATTAATATTTGCAAGGATCATTCTCATGACCTAAGTATCATCTTTGAGAGCCTACGCAAATATAAATTGAGACTTGACCTTAACAATTATAGTTTTAGAGTAAATTATATAAATATTTTTGGGTTCATAGTATCTATGTGATGTATTGACATGGATCCATAAAAAATCAAATCTATTATCAACATGCCTATGGTAATGACCATTTCTAAAATCCTTACATTTATTAGGAAACTAGAGTAAATTTAAAGATTCATCCCTGAATTTTCTTATTACATTCATTCAATTAAGTACCACTTATGTTGGAATCACTACCATTGAGAGGGGTGGGATGAATCAGTATCCTAAAATAATATTTTATATCCACTTAACATTCATTAACCTTTTAAACCAATATAGTGATCAAGTAATCCATAGAGAAGTAATCACATAAACATGGAACAAGATATCAACACATGAACACAATAGATATGTGGGAAACAAACATGGGGGATAAAACCCATTAAAACATATCTTTTACTACAATCATATAATCAATTAATCAAGATATAGTGAGGCACCTACCCCACAAGGAGCACCAACACCTCACTAGTCAAGCACCAACTCAACTAGTTCTTTAACAAACACTAAATTATAAGGAGGCACCAACCCCCTAGGTAAATCAAAACCAAATCACCTACCTAAAACCTATTATCACTTTTGGACACCTATTTCTCACTCAAATAATGATTATCACCTTCATTTTCTCTCCACAATCTTCTCTCTCTCTCAAACAACCTATTAGGCCTCTTCGCTCAACTAGTCCTCTTCTTGATAGATTTAGGTCATATGAACTCAATCATCATACTCATAAATTATATTGGATATTCATAAATGATCTTATACTCCCATATAATGGTCTAAATTAAATCATTATGCTTCTCAAATTGCTCTTTTATTTTCTTGCACTCTAATTCCTCAACTAGCCCAAATATGCTTATTATGCCTTGTATAAATAAAAGATTCTTTCTTGAACATACCTTGGTCAAAAAAAAAATTCCATAGATGGATCACACTTTTAATAGATAAAATAACACATTATGCTTAAAGGAGACCTAATGTAATTAGGCCGTCTCAAGCAACATGCTACACTTAGGCCTATTTAAAATTATTTATCCTTCACACATGAATGAAAAACTTAAAAAAAACCTAAAATATAACCATAATAACATCCATATAGGTCTATACCACCTTTTAGTCTAATTCACTACTTGGACCACATCATTAGTACTACTCACAATTAGGTCTTCACACACCCAGAAAGTCTATCTAACACAACTAAAACATACAACCAATTTATTCATATAACCATAAAAAAATAATGTGGATAAAACCTTCATGACCTTAGGGTCATCACTATGTTCTTAATACATTGAAACACATATCTTAAATCCTTCAACTCATTCTTGCAACATGACCACTAAGAACTGTCTGAATGCTCAAAAACCTAGTCATACACTTGCATATGGACTTATTATGAAGAAAAATATGTTAAAATGAACATTTGATACATAAAAAACATATTAATATGTAATATATTATTCAACTCTAGGCAAATCCCCTAAAACTCATCTATGCTAGATGACTACTCAGAACTGCCAACAAGCCTATCAACATAGTCATGTTAAATATTATTTTCAATTCCTGTAAGGACACTTCCAAGACTACTTATGCACATGAATATTTATTATCTGACCTATATAACATATTAATTCATATAGATGACAATATATAGTGTCAACTATTGGTCTTACAAACCAATTTTTTGAAATTCTCTTTCACAGTTTTTACACAGCTAGATAGGCCATTTTGAGTTCCATGTTACAACTTATTAAAATAAATATCAACATTATATTAGGCATTTATATGTCATATATATCACAAAAAACATCAAAATTTGAACTATATACATTGACTCCTGTCATAGAGTCTCAAAATATTCACTCCATTTTACATACCTATAATTGTCATTTTACCTTGTGGACTAGTCATGATGACTATGCATTCCAATAACTATGTAGATATAGGAAATACGTAATAATTAATTAATATGATACTTATAAAATATTAAAACACAAAGATATAGAGGTTTAATTTAAAATGTGGAATATATAGACCAATTTTTAAATGTTACACCTTTACTGTCTAATCTTCACTAGACATGTCATCTTATGGATAACATTTTCAATAACCTCCAAAAAATATAACCAATATGGAAATTTTTTATAGGTATTTAAAATAAACCTCATGTAATTTGATCCATTCCTAATCCATGATAATTCATTCCTAATCTCATTCTCACTTCTGCCTGGTTTTTCTCATTGTCTTCCTTACTAGGCCTTTTAGTGATAGGTCAACTTCCATGACAAATTTAGAAATTTAGAAGTATATAAAATAATAATAAATCACCATGGTCATAAATTATAAGTAACAAGATTCAACCTCCATCCATTGTGCAACTTTGACTCAGTCAACCCTAATTTTTATATAATTTTTTTGAGAAATAAGGGATTTATTGTAGCTTCCATTCACTCATATGAAAGACCAATTCCACTTGGAGGTACCTAGGAGAGTCATATAGATGATAAAATAATCAAAATATGTCATCTAATCCATTATTATCCATTTCTAACAATATATTCCATATTGGGTCACTCTAAGGGTTTTAGATCAGTTTCCATTCTTAATGTTTGTTCATAGAGATATGCCCCTAAAACCAACTCTTAATTATTGGAAAAAAAATTAGGACCCTTTTCCATCTCTCCCCAAGAGCTCATCTTCCCATGCAATAGTCACACATGCCAACAAGCACAAAAATTTCCTTCTTGGGTCTGCAACTCCTCATTCTAGCACTCAAGAGACCTTCAAACTCATTTTCATGCTTTTTCCTTTAACTCAAGACCCAAAAAATGATGATCACTCTTGAAATAACCTCTTATACTTATGGAAAATCTCACATTATCTCTAGCACCTTGGAAAGTGAACTTGAACCCACATTAGGACTAGGTTTCTTTGCACATGAGGTCTTGAAATGTCAGCCACACTTAGACCTTGAATATACCTTGAAACCTCTTGTAATGATTTAAACACCTCATAATAATGTTATACACCCTAATACCATGCTAAAATAATCTCACAAGACTCTAAACCTGATCATGATGCGTCATCATGCCATATCCATGCTCGAGAACTAGTCCATCAAACAAACCTACTAAGCACTATTCCACTTTGAGATCTTCAGGACAAGTTCTGAAGGTTACTAATCACCTCTAGACATCTGAGATAGGATATAAAACATAGCCCATCATTATTCTTTTACCAAGTCTCTTTAGACCATATAGGTCACTACCCAAGACTGAACTAGCCTTCTTAAACACACAAGACTTCAAACTTCCTTTGACATCAATGACCTCAGGCATATGACATCAAAGACAACTCTCACCTTATTGATCCTTCCTAAAATCAATGATAGTACACAAAAACATGACATTAATAACAATTTTAATGCCTCAATCACAACAAAAAGAACATACTTCAACAATCCCTCCCTTTGTCATTGATGGCAAACACTCTAATAAAATAGATCATTCTCATCTCTCCATGCTAGATCTCCCCCAAACTAGTCTTTGTCCCAATCAATATTTATCCCCATTTGACATTAATGAAAAAGCATCATATCTAAAAATACTATTGATCCTTGGACTTGGAGCAACTAAAAACACACTTTTTTACTCCAAACAAGATTATTCTTCCTTTTATCAATCCAAATAGAAGTTCAACTCATGTTAGGCTCATATCTACTAAAGTAGACAACTTAATCATAGAGCTACAAATATCTCCCTAAGGCCATGCTCTCATTTCAAGTTTTACCAAACCATCATAGGCCTTCATTCACATAAAAATTACTCTTATTGATTGATACTAGTAACCCTTGAAGAAGGAACTCCCTTTTTAACAAAGCATCTTCAATTAGATCTTATATAAACCTACACACATTAGGCCCTTTTGAAAACAATAACATTATTCCAAAGAATAATCTTAGTCATCTATACACAAACATATTCATTTTCCATATGTCATATAAAACCATTATTCATGTATCAATCTATACCATTTATGTTTCACAAGCCATCATGGCTCAGACTAGCTCAAAATAACATCCATGTAGCAAAATACCAGTTAGGTCTATGAGACCTTAATCTCTCTGGCAAAACTTTCTCAAACACTCATCAAACTCTATTAAGACTATTATGTCATATTAGACCTATAATTAAGAGTAATATACTAATTCTTTTACTTCACACACTTTATCAAGGACCTCATACACTATCCACATGCATTACATGATCCTAATGTCACTTTGGCATTCACTAAGATCACTCAACTCCACATGGTTCATTTCAAGACATTCCATATGATGTTAATTGAACTTCATAAGTCATTACAAGTTAATTCACTTCATGAAATATCTTCTAGGTCTTATTTTCCCATGGAGTCATGAAACCTTTAATATATACTAGTCATGTCATATACTTCAGACACCTGCATCATCACCCAAATGAACTATACAAAGCATATGTAATTATTTTTTATGACCTTAAGGTCATATTTAAAATGCATAAGAAAAAATCCTTCAATGTTTATGAACAAAAAACTAGCTTTTCTAGTCACCCTTGTCCATCATTGAGCATGCCCATAAGTTACAATCATCTTCTTAGGTATTTATACACTTAGATGCATATTCAGATATTGAGGACACTAAATTGAACAAAGTAAACATACAAAAAGCTCCCCCTTTATTTATATACTTGATACCCTCATAAGAGTACTCAAAAAATTCAACCTAATCTCATTATGTATATAGGAAATTCACATTATTATATAGTTAACAACCTTTGACAAGCTCTTGAAACCAATTCCAAACCTCAACACATATCAGACTCACAAACAACTCTTTAAGTGTCATTTTGTGCATATGGTCCATTTTTTTATTTATGTATTATTGGTATTTTTCCATGTATTTTCTCCCTTTATCCTCTTCTCTCTGTGGCACCATTTTTTCTTATTTCTTATATTTTATCTTTATTCTATGTTTTTTGATCTTTGGGATCCCATAATCTCCCCCATTTATTATTATTCCTTATATTTTATGTTGTTTTATTGTAAAGGACAAGGCACAAATTTGGTGAACCATTGAATCAATACATGTTATTTTTGTGCCCACTTCACCCCCTTTCCTTTTCTTTCACTTGTGTGGGATTATTTTTCTAGTTTATTTCTCTTTACTTATGTATTATTATACACAAATAGGTACATAATTTGTATTTGAAAAGGTTATATAAAACTATTCCTATATACATTTCAATAACAAGTATTAAGAGGAATCATCAAACATTTTCAAGTCTAGGCACAATCTACACAGATTTATTTTTGATTAGAAGGACCTACATCAAGTTTTAGCTGTATGTTGTAAAAAAAGGGGGATAAAATAAGTGTCATGAAAATACATTTTAATTAGGAAGAGAAGGAAAAATTTTAAATTCCAATCACATTACACTATAAATACATTGGCTCTAATTCTAGCATGAGGAATTTGTAGTTGTAACTCCTTGAAGGTTGTTTGAGCTAGCTAACCATTTTCTTGTTCTCCATTTCCTCAAACAATAATTTTTGGAAAATTATGTTAAATATATAAATATAAGACAAAATATAACATTATTCTAAATAATTATGGAAAGTGACTGTATAACACTATATAACATCACTTTCTACACCTATATAGAAAATTATATATCTTGAAACTGATTAAAGTATAAATTTGATGCTAATATAAATATTTGGTAGTTGTAAAGATAAATATGTATCATAATAATGAATCCATAATGGGAATATTTAGTTATATCCAACAAAGTTTTGAATCTATCCTTGTGTCAGGTGATAATCAGAGTTTCAAGATAAAATAAAACCACTTCAAGATTATGATTTAATCTTGGGAATTTTAATTTAGCAAACATGCATGTCTGATTTTATTATTTTCTCTCTCCTTTCATTATTTTATCTTTCTTAATCTTTTTTTTTGCATTTAGAACTTTTATGGCTTTAAGATAGATATAAGTGTTTTTTTGGATTGTATATTTAGTGATATCCTTTGTGCTTCCCATTTAAGCTTATTGTGAATAGTTAATTTGATCTTATACATAACTATTTAAAAAATATTGGTAAACCTGATACTCTTACATCAAAACTAGGGTTTTTAACCCTCATACTCCTTAGGATCTATTATTTTTTGTTTATTCTTGGCTATGATTTTAGGGTTTCTTTCCATTTTATTGATCATTATTTGTGCCCATTTTTAGCTAGCATCATGATTTACATTAGTGAAATAGATACAAATGATATGTCTTGGGTGAAGGAGAAAATGTTTAATTTAAATGATTTAAATTTGGATTCTAGTGATAGAGAAAATGTTAATAAATGTATTTTGTATAATTGTAAAGCACATCTTATGGAAAATCCTTCTTCTGTTATTGAAATTGTGAATATTGTTAATGAAGAAGCTAATGACCATGCTTCTGATATAGAACCCCTAGGGATTTTTCTTTTATTCCTTCAAATTTTAGGCTTTGTGATAATTATGTCTTATAAACCTATTTATAATAGTGTGCCCATGTTTACTATAAATGATTAGATTCAACCCTTCAATGAACCTCTTGAGAGTCTTAGTGTGGCTTACAAAGAAATTTTGGCTATGGTTCATAAAAAGATAAATTAAAAATAAAATTAAAAATCTTATCTCTATAATTTTAATATACTTCTTGGACTGATTCTAATGTTTTATATGGACAACCAATAATGCATAAGATCCTTGATTCATCTTTACCTCATGATTTTACAATGACTAGATTTTCATTATTTGATGGTTGTGGTGATTCTTATTTTCATTTCAAGTACTTCATTTTTTAATTTGGGAAATTATTATTAATGATATAATGTTTACTAAATAATTCCCTAGAAGCTTAATGAGTCATGTTTTGAGTTTGTTGCACAAACTTCCTAGTGGATCTCTACATACATAACTTGAGTTGAAAGAGGTATTTTTATCATCATAAATTAATAATAAGGGATCACATGCTAATTTTTAGCATATCCATATATTAACAAAGAAAGAACCAAATTTTTTATGACCATATATTGTGATTTACATATAGTATGCACCATTTAATATATCAATTAGCAAACACAGAAAAATATTACATTTTTTTGTAGAGGAATTATCTATCTATTTTATATAAGGCAATGACATTAGAAAAGGATCTTGCATAATCTCAAATTTTTAATCATAACAATCACATTATTGTTTCAATTTCTCCACTTAAAATTCAAGAGTATATAAATAACACACATTTACCATTGGCTATAAAAAATGTAACATCTACAAAAAAAATTATGTCTTCACTTATTAGATCATAGAAAATTACTAATCTTTAAGTAATCCAAGTGAAAATTTGAGAATTATGATTAATTTAAAATTTATTTTACTCACTCATATTATATATCATGGAACATATAATGTTACACACACATACAAGTCTAGATATTATTATGCCTATCTTAAAACTCATGGACATTCAACTAATAAGGGTTATTCATTGCCAAAAAAAATCATGATCTTATTGAGAAAAGTGTTATTGAGATTATTTAACATCCTAGTAGCACTAATACATATCCTAGAGTTAAAAAACCCAATTTTATTAATTTTACATATGCTAATAAATAATTTCTTAAGAAAAAAGGTATTAAATAAGGAAGTGCCTAATCAAACTATTAATAATAAGAACAATGATCTAATCATAGTTCCCAATGATCTTAGAAATACTTATAAATAATTATATTTTAAATTTGGAACTTGTGCTAATTAGTGTTTTTATAGATTAAAAAACAAAAGGAGATAACAATTGATGATAAATACCAATTTAATATGTGTAGTAGGCCCTTCCTTAAGACACTTGGATATGATGTTGAACATTTGACTAATACTTATTTTATAGAACATGTAACCATGGGATGAGTTCAATTTAGTATATATATTAGTACCCAAACATGTCTTACTAAATTTCATGGATTTCCAAATTTATAAAAAAATAATGATATATCAAGCGTTGGATATAGTCAATAAATGCAAAACTTGATGGGGCTAATGATCATATGCATTTTGATTTACAAGGTCATTATATTTCAATTTAAAGAGATAGAAAAACTGCAAATAAATTATAACATCCCAATGAAGATAATGTTACACCTCAAAAAAATTAAGTCGGGGAAAAAAAATTCTATTATCGATTATATTTTTAAAGAACCAAAAGAGCCTAAGACATCATCACCTAGTATCCCATCTCCTAATGAGTTTGATTTTAATGAAACATTCAAGTTTACTAGAGATGTGGATTTTGTATAAAAGGATTTATCTCCTTTTGTTACAATAAGTTATGAACCCATGCCTATGTGTATTTTATACTTTGCTGAATTTATTTGTACACATATCATTTGATAGTGTTACTTTAGATTTACTATGAGCTTTAACACATACATAGTTTGTTGTAAGATAGGTGCATTTTTATCGTATGCTATGTCACATCATATTTTTAATTTTTCATTGAATTTTACTTTACATTTTAAATTACTTTATACATTCATTTAGATCATACATGTCTTTAGACTAAACATTTATAAAAATAAATTGTAAAACATGGATATCAAATACATGCATTGACATGTATAAAAAATAAGCTACACACACCCACACCCACCCACACCCACACACAAATAGAAAGTATCATATATAGTCCAAAAATAGGGTCATAAGACATAAATATGTATCATACATCAAGACACATTATATAATATTATGGTGAGTGGTCATAACCACTCTTATCCATATCTCTCTCCTTATGTATGCCTATGGAAATGATATCTACCATGTCCAAGGATGCAGTCTTTTCTATGTTTCCAAATATCCTAGTGTGACTTTCCTATATATTTGACCTAGCTCAATATTAGGATAGATATACCCAAGATTGTGTGTAAATATCATTTACCCACCTTAGTTAAACCAAAAGGGTATACATCATACCCTCTCTTGATAAATCCATATGTGCTCCCATTTGTCCTGCTATCAGTTGTGGGTGCTTGTAGAGCTAATTAACTAATTATTTAACAACATTATCTCTTTTGTACTCTATAAAGTATCCTATCCTCTAATTTTCCATGGGGTCAAAAAATATGTGTAATCACCTACCTTGTATGTATCCCTCTCTAGTGACCCATAAACCTCTAGGATATCTTAAGAAAATAGACATACAATGACATCAATAATAATGATCCAAGTTGTTGACATTTTAAAAACACACATAATGATAATCACAAACATTTGAAATATCAAAATAAATATAAAATACCAAAATAGAAAAAAATATGTTACATACTTACCATCATCTATGTGAACAATATTCATTATGTTTCCTAGTTACATCATACAAATGCTTCTACACTAGTTATTCCTCTTTCTAACACATTTGGCACTACATAAATCATAAATATATCACCACCTATATTACCACACCCCTAAAACCACATCTAGAATCACTATCACCTACTATTTATTTAGGTATAAATACATGAAGGACCTAAGATCTCACTCACCATGTATTATATTAGTCAATGATGCTTATATCATCCACTCCATGATTAAAAAAAATGATATAACTCCCTAGAAATCATATGCTCAATCTCATTATACCTAAGTCCCACACCATTCCAACTTGTGTCACCCATCATAAAGAACACCTTCATACACATTGTGTTTATGGCCTACCCTAAATATGTATAAATGCCAAGTAAAATAATTATATAAAAAATATATACCTCCATATCAGTTCATATACCATCTAATGACTCTAATCTAGTGTATCATGTGAATATCCTTATGATACCCAATTTACAATCAATATGTGTACCATACGATATGGTCATCCTATGACCTATCAAGTGTTCACCTAAACACCATGATAACCTGGGAATCCATCCTATAGGTTAGTGCATGCATCCATCATGTATCATAAGGATCTATTGGTGTCCAACCAACTACACAAAGCTTTAGTGATTGGATGGCTATGATATCCTCATATTCCTAGACCTCTAATAATTTACCAAAAGTAATACCAGTGAAACCTATATCAATAACGAATCAATATAAGTATTTATACAAATGATTGAGCATAGATTAGCCCCAAATATATATGGTGCCATAGTACTCCATGTTTTGAATGATATGAATAATATCTTAAATAAGAGAAAACCACTAGTATCAACAATAATAAAAATTAAATCCAATATACATAAGTAATTTTTTAATCAAAAAATTATCTTTATCATAATCTCAACAAGAATTAAACAATCTGCACCCCTCTCTTAGCCTATCTAACCACCCTTGTAATAGTTATTTATTGATCTTATTTATCCTTAAGATGAATATAAAACTAACACCTCCTGACCCATGATAATATGTGTTAGAATCCTTAAGAGTTATTTTTATATCTCATTTAGGAAGAAATAAGGTAGATGAGTCATAATTCCAATGCTCAATGAGGGTTATCAGTTGTGAAATATCAAAATTAATTATCCATAATCGACCCACATGTCCTTGATCAATATCACCAAATTAGGGCTAGTATTATGCAGTAAGATCCAACTCTGAAACAGGTCCCCAAGCTTCGTGATGCTTCCACTCTTGAACATTTATTAAAGGTTGTATCCAAAAATAATCAACAAAAAATATATCAATTTATTTAATTAATAATGACAATCAAAACATGTTGAAAACTATGTATATAATAAAATAAATTTAAGGGTAAGATTTAACAACATATGGGTTGAATTTGGTAGTATATGAGTTAGATTCAGTGGTACATGGGTCAAATTTGGGTTGTGTATGGATCAAATTTGGGTGACTTATGGGTCAGATTTGGGTGGTTTATGGGACACACTTTTTTTTTAGGGGTAATATTCGATAGAAACTCTAAATTTTTTTAATATACTTAAATTTAAAAAACTATGTGATTTTTAAAAAATAAAAAAAACTGCCAAAAATATGATAAAAACAACCAGAAAGGGTCCATACCTCCTCCACAACTTGTGCAATAACCACCTGATCCCTCACTCAATCTAAATGGTAAATATTTCTGTCCCCTCTAATAACAATGATTTCAAATGTCAAATTTTAAAATCAATAATAAATAAGCTATAAAGTAAAAAATGATTTATAAAATTACAAATTCAAGTGATATATACTTTGAAAAGGTCTATGTTTTCTATGAAAAAAATCAAAATATAACTACTGAAAACTAACTTTGATGTTTGTCTACCTTATTTCACCCATTAAGAGACATGTGAGCGATTTTTTCACACTTTTTCATATTATTGGACACTAAAAGTCATTTTTATTTAACCAAGGCACTTATTACACCTTTTAGGGGTTTTTTTTAGCATCATAGTCACCATACATAACACCATTGTATGGCAATTACTATGATGATTAAATTCAGATAAAATGATTACATTTATTTATTGGTATATAATATCAAAAAAATTACCTTCTTATGGGGTACATTTTATACATTCATACCCTTGAAGGGGTATGTGTTGTATTTGATTGTTTATTATATATTATAACATTGTATCTTGCTTTGACACCTATGTTGTTTATGGGGACATGATACCCACATTTACTCATGAGATCATTATTTGTTATATCTTATGAAAATTATGATGTTATGTTATTCTTCATATGAAATATATTAATCGTTACTAACCTAGGCATTATACCAATTCAAGATTTAACAATTATTGCATTGTCATCACACTAATGGGGGAAATTTACTATTGATTTTATCTTTGATTTTATAAAATATATCTTACACATATGAATCTAAAAATTATGGAATAATTTTTTTTTACATCAAATTATTGAATTAGAGCATATTTTCCCCCCCTTATTATCTCATTCTCATAGGAGCATGCACATACTTTTGAGCATTGCATAATGTTATTTATTCTATATGATTTAAAAGTAACATAACATTTTTTTATCTTCTAATTTATAGTGGGGAATAGTTTTTTATTTTAATTTACGTACCTTGAGTTGTATTTTATTATTTATTATACATGATGATATTTTAATATGGTTAAATAAACATGTTTTAGTAATTTATCTGGGGTTCTAACTACTTTAGCTAGATTATGTGATGGCACAATATGAATGTAAATATTTATTTTTAGATAAGTGATTTGTAAAATTGGTTTAACAATACATCAACTCAAAAGGGGGCATATATTTACCAAAATAATAATATTTTATAAAATTGAGCAAAATATTTTTGAAAACAAATTAAGAAAATTTGGGATTTTTTTTTCAATGTTGAATGAATTAAGAAAGCTAATGTAAATGAAGGCCCAAAATATGGATATATGACATGTATTTGATTCTTTGATCAAGAATAAAAATAGATTTTTTATAACTTATTCTAAAATTTCTAATAATTATAAGAGTGTTAGAAGGTGTTATTTACCAAGTTATGGTAGCATGGCTCTCGTAAAAAAATGTGTATTTTTTCCTATGCTCATTTTTCAATCATTATTTTTGAAATTACTATATTCACATTGATTTGATATGATATGGACTAATTGTTAGTGAATGGATATTGATGATATATATATATATATATATATATATATATATATATATATATATATATATATATATATATATATATATATATATATATTATATTTTTTCAAGAATCAAAATGTGGGTGGAATCATTCATACATTCCTTCCTTCCTTCCCTAGGTAAGTTGAGGTACGTGCTCCAATTTATTATTATTTTTATATTGATGCAAACATGAATTCACACCACATACATACATCAAAGTAGGGAACTAATGTAAACATTTAATTTTGGTATAAATATTATTATTACAAATTTTTAGTGTAAATTTGTGTATATGGTCCATTAGATTGGTTTAGGTACTTATTTTAATTTTTCCATGTATTTTCTAGTCTCTTTCTTCTCTTTGTGGTCCTATTTTCTCTTATTTATTTTATTTTATCTCTCTTATATGTTTTATAATCTTAGGGATCCCATCCTCTCTTATATATTATTATTATTATTATTTTTATTATATACATTTTATATGGTTTTATTTTCTAGGACATATTTAAGAGTTTTCCAAGTCTGTGCTATATTGATTTGATGACAAATCCATCCATGATATTTTTGGGCCCTTTGCCCCATTTCCTTTTATTTATCCTGTACGGGTCTATTTTTTTAGTTTCTTTCTCTTTATATGTTTTATATTAAGTGATAATAGGTCCCTAATTCAAATTTGAGAAGGACATATATACAAATCATCCTATATAAATTTCAATAAAAAGTATCGAGAAGAATTATCAATAATTTTTAATTTTAGACACAATCTATACAAATTTATTTATGCTCTTAAGGACTTGCATTAAGGTTTAGTTACATTTACCAAAATACAAATGAGGTGGATGTCATTTATTTTCATTTAACTTAGAAATAAAATGAAAATATCTTACTATCACAATTCCATTCATACTGCACTATAACTACATTGGCTTTGATTTCAACATGTGAAATATGTAGTTGCAACTCCTTGAAGGTTTCCAAAACTAGCTAGCCATTTTATTTTTATCTATTTCCTCTTGTAATAATTTATGTTGGATTAGGTTAAAGAGATAGATATAATAAAAAATATGACATTTAAGCCACCTAATTTAGGAAAGTGACTACACAACACTGTACAACATCACTTTGTAAACCTATCCAAAAAGTTATATATTTTGAAACTAAGTGAAGTATAAACATAGTACCATAAAACATATTTTTAAATTATAGAGGTGAATATTAGATGTCATTATACATACTTTGAAGTTGAAAATATACATATTCAATAACTTCCCAGTCCATCTAGGTCATGTTCGGTAGTATCCAATGTGTAGAGGAACACAATCACTACTAGTTATAAGCTTGAGGAAATATCCTAAAACCTAAGGTGAAACCCAAAATAAGTAGTCTTATAGCATATAAATTTTACAAATATAAATTTTTATTTTCCATCTGGACATAATTTTTTTAAGGAGTTTGTAATGTATATGCAACACTAAACTATTTGAACAAAAAAGTGGATAACACACTTCCATGAAATTAAACACACTTTTCTTGAAAAGGAAAGTAAATGAAAGTACACATACTTTCCTTAAAAGGGAAAGTATAGGAAATTAAATGTTAGAATTTAAATGATAATTTTATTTCGCAAGATTTCCAAACAATGAAATTGAAAATATAATATATCATTGAAAGGTGCAGACACACAAAATTAACTATGAACATGAAAGTACCAACACTTTTAGAATTGAAATGTAAATTATATGCTTCAAAAATAGACAGGGATTTGAAAAGGTGATCCCATATATCTTCACCTATTCATTATTATGGTAGAAGTTTTGGGTATATTCTTAGTTCAATTAATATAAAATATTAATATTCAAGGGCTTAAATCTCATGATGCATACTCTTCAAATACCCACTTACAATTTGTGGATGATACTATGTTGTTTGGGTCAATGAAGATTGTTGATGTGGTGGTACTCAAGAAAACTTTGAATAAGTATGAGGCAACCTTTATCTATAAAATTAGTTTTCACAAGTCTAAAAATTATTTTTCAATGTGCCAAGATAAAAAAATGAATGGATTTATGAGGTACTAGTCATTCCCATTGAAAATCTACCCAAAAAATACCTTAATGTACCATTACTTACAAGGCTTAAAAAATCAAAATTGTGTAAATTTTTTATTAAAAACTTGTAATTATTAGGAGTTCAAGTCATTATTCATTTTGATGAGGTGGTAGTCATTATTCATGTTTGTGAGGTGTTAATTACTATTCACGTTGGCGAGTTAGCATGTCGGGTGAATTTATCCACTAAGGCACATGGGATGCCTTTGTCTTTTGTACAGAGGTGGATGTGGGGTAAAATTCCTTGTGGGGATCCATGATTTGAGTGTTGTATTATGTCAAAAGGTGATTGATTACCTTTTTTACTCTTTTTCATGTTGGTGGAAGACAAAGACAAATATTCTACACTATTCACTCATGTGGAGTGGGATGCCATATTTGGATGGCACATGATGGTGGAGATTTTGTCAAAAGTAGATTCTCTACTTTTTACCCTTGGCACATGTGAGAGAAAACTATCACTATTAACTACTATGCATCCATGTGGAGTATGGTGTATTGTTTGGCCGTCCTTTGTAGTTTATCTCTCTTCTCTTCATTCTTGTCATTTCTATAAAAAGGATGATACTCCTTTGTATTTGTATGTAAGCTATACAAGTTTTTCACGTTGTAAGGAGTTACTAAGTAAGCTAAGTTTAAACTTGATAAGGCTTTGTAAAAGATAAATTTTTGTTGAAGATAATAATAAATATGAAGCTACCATTGCTCCATGGGTTTTTCTTGCACATTGTAAGGTTTCCACGTAAATATATTATGTCTTTGTGTTATCTCATTGTTAATTATTTTGAAGCTTTTTACTTAAACATTTTTTCTTTCACAACTTATATATTTTCCCTAACATCTAGTATCAGAGTTAGGCCCTTTTGAAAAATGATTTGGTTGAGTTTTTTTGTAAGTAAGGATCTTTGTACAAGTGGGGGATACAATAGTAATAGGAGTAACAAAGTTAAAGATTGATAAGTTTGATGGAAATAAATTCTCCCTATGGAAGATGAAGGTGGAGGATCTCTTGGTGTATAATGACCAATAGCTTGCCTTGAAGGGTCTTTCGAATAAACCCAACAACATGAAATATGAGGAGTGGATTAAAATGGATAGAAAGGTGGTTTATACAATCCAAATCTATCTTACATATTCTATTTTCTTCAATTTTTTTGAGGAGAAGACCACATAAGAGTTATGGGAGAATGTTAACAAGCTGTATCAGAAAAAGTTAACAATGAATAAAGGCTTCCTAAAGAAACAACTATATAGCTTATGGATGGAGGGTTCATTTATAGAAGATCACCTAAATGAGTTTAATAATATTAATAATAACTTGGTCTCCATTATTGTAAATATGAAGGATGAAGACAAATCAATCACCTTACTATGTTATTACCCTAATTTTTGGGATCATTTGGTGATGAACATCAGTAATTCATCATCAAGAACTTTAAATTTTGATGATGTGGTAGACACCTTACTTAGAGAGGATCTGAGGAGAAATTCTTGTATTGTACCTTTTAGTAATGAAACCTTAGCTATGAGAGGTTGATCTAGTGAGAGGAGCAAAAAAGGTAGATCACTTTCTAGATCTAAGTCAAGAGGATGCAAGATGGAAATGAAGTGCTAAAATTATGGAAAGTTAGGACACTCGAAGGATTGTTAGAAACTAAAGAAGGAAAAAAAGGATGGAAATCAGAATCCACCTTCAGCTAAGAATAAAATAACATATTTAAAGGAAATGATAGTACATGAAGCTTTATATCTCAATAATAGTATAACTCTTTGCAATGACTAGGTTTTGGACTCAGGTACATATTTTCATGTGTCTCTGCATAGAGATTGGTTTGTTAGATATCAGCCCTATAGTGTAGGGTTTATCTATTTGGGTGACATGATCATCCTTTAGAAATAATGGGAAGAGGGGATACAAGGATCAAGATGTATGATGGAAGAATAGGGATTTTAAAGAATGTACATTATGTTCTTGATTTAAGGAAGAATCTAATATCCATCAAGATGATGGATGAGATGGGGTATTATTGTACCTTTGGTAAATGTAATTTCATAATTAAAAAAGGATACCTAATTGGATAAAAATAATAATCATATGGTTCCCTATACCAAAAGTGTGAAGTTTTAGTGACAAATACTATAACAAAAACAACTTTAAAAAAAGCTCAGGATGTGGTGATGCTATGGAATCAACACCTTGGATACATGAGTGAGAAAGACTCACATTTTGCATGACCAAGGTATGTTGGTTAGAATTAAGTATTGTAATTTAGAATTTTATGAGAAATGTATCTTTGGTCAATAAAAGAGAGTTTGGTTTACTGAAAGCACAACTAAAAGTTATGATTTCTTACAACTTATTCATTCAGATATATTTTGACTAGTTCTCACTTAGTATATAAATGGTAGAAAGTATTTTATAACCTTCACAAATGATTATTATAGAAGAGTGTGGGTGTATTTTTTGAGAAAGAAATCAAAGGCTTTTGCTAAGTTCAAATAATTTAAAGCATGGGTAGAGAAACATTTGGACAAATCTATTTTATGTCTCAAGTTAGATAATGGAGGATAACATTTCTCCAAGGAGTTTGATAACTTTTTTTACATAGGAAGGGATTAAACATCAAAATATTATAGAATATACTCCACATCATAATGGTGTAGCTGAGTGGATGAACCACATAATCATAGAGTGTGTAAGAAGCATGATTAGTGGATCTAAGTTGGATAATGGATTTTGGGCAAAAGATGTTAATAATGTTATTTATCTTATTAATAGGTCACCTACAACTATGTTGGATGAAGGAATCCATAGGATTTTTGGTTTGGTAAGCTAGTTGATTATTCTAATTTACATGTATTTGGTTGTGATGGTTTATCCATGTGCCTAAATAAAATAGGTCCAATATTGATTTACAATCAAATAAATGTGTTTTTCTCAGCTATGGAAATTTAATAAATGGCTATAGATTATGGGATCCTACTGACCATAAGGTAATTATTAGTCATGATGTTTTTAATGAAAAATCCATATAAAGGAAGGAGGTGCAAAAAAAACCTAAGGTTGTACCTATTGAGGTAGTTAATCAAGGAGAAGATGAAAATAAGAATGTTGAAGCTTCTAGTTAGCATGAAGAGCACCAATTTCAACAACCACAACTTAGAATATCCATATGTACCAAAAAGAAATCAGAAAGGCATTCTCTTGGTTTTTTTTCCTCTTTTACTTTGTTAATTGATGAGGGTGAACCTAGTTCATTTTATAAAGCTATAAAATCTAAAAATACAAATAAATGGATGAAATCCATGGAGGAGGAAATGATAACACTCTTTAAGAATGAAACATGGGAGCTTGTTAATCTCCCACCTAGAACAAAGATAGTTGGTAACAAGTGGGTGTATAAATTGAAGAATAAAAATGATGGGTTGTTAGAATGCTATAAATATCATTTAGTGGAAAAATGTTATGTGTAGAATTCAAGTGTATAATTCAATGAAATCTTCTCTCTAGTTGTGAAATTAATTATTGTTAGAGTTTTACTTACACTTGTAACTAACCATAATCTAGAATTGGAGAAACTTGATGTGAATACTACATTATTGTATGGTGATATTGAATATGATATTTATATGGATCAACCTAAGGGATATGAATAAAGAGGGAAAAAACATTTGGTTTTTAAACTAAATAAATAACTATATGTGTTAAAATAGGTGACAAATATGTGGTACTTAAAATTTGATACCTTCATGAGGAGCCAAGGTTTTAGTAGAAGTGAAGTTGATCATTGTGCATAATAAAAAAAATTTGATGATGAAATATTTATTATCTTGTTGTTATATGTTGATGGTATTTTGGTTGTAGGCCCCAAAATGAAGAAAATCAATGATTTGAAGGCTCAATTGGCTATAAATTTTGAAATGAAGGATTTAGGAGAAACAAACCAAATTTTAAGGATGGAGATACAAAGGGACAAGAAAGGAAGGAGGATATGGTTATCTCAAAAGACATATATAGAAAATATTCTACAATGCTTTAATATGTAAAATTCAAAATGAATAATTACCCCATTTCTTGCACACTTCAAATTGTCTTTTGAATAATGTTATAGAATAGAAGAGAAGAAGACAAACATGTCTCATGTACCATATTCATCAGTAGTAGGAAGCCTCATGAATGCCATGGTGAGCACCAGACCAAATATTTCCAAAGTAATGGGATTTATGATTTGGTTCATATAAAATCTTAGTAAGGATCATTGGTCTACAGGGAAGTGGATATTCATATATTTGAGAGGCACTTCAAATGTTGTTATTTGCTATGGAGGATCAGATTTAAAAATAAAAGGTTTTGAAGATTTGGATTTTGGTGGTGAAAGAGATGGAAAAAAGTCCACCATAGGATATACTTTTAATATTTCTAGTGGAGTAGTGATTTGGACATCTAAGTCACAACTAGTGGTGGATTTATCAACCACTGAAGCAGAGTATGTGGCTATAACTAAAGCTTGAAAATATGAAATATGGTCAGGGTGAATATTAGGTGACTTTATGGAAATGCATGGTAAGATTACTTTGTATTATGACAGTTAGAGTATATTTCACTTGGTGAAGAATGCAACATTTCATGATCGTACAAAACATATTGACATCAAGTACCACTTCATTAGGAACATGGTGGAGGATGGAAGATTCTTATTGAATAAAATTAACATAAAAAAAGAATTGTAGACATGTTAACAAAGCCATTAGGGTAGATAATTTTTAGTGGTGTAAAACTTCTCTATGCTTGTTGAAGTTGTGATGAAGGCAACAATGGGAAATGAAGGTAGTTGGATTGTAGAATACATAGGTGTATAAAGTCATCTATATTGAATTCAAGTGGGATAATTTTAGGAGTTGAAGTCATTATTAATTTTGATGATGTGGTATTTAATATTAATTTTGGTGATGTGGTAGTCACTATTCATGCTCATGAGGTGGAAATTACTATTCATGCAAGTGAGGTAGCATGTGGAGCACATTTCTCCACTAAGGTACATGGGATGACTTTGTCTTTTGCACATGGGTAGATGTGGGTCAAAATTCCTTATGGGGATCCATGATTTTAGTGTTTTCTTATGTCAGTAGGTGATTGGTTACCTTTTTAACTCTTGTTCGTGTGGGTAGAAGATAAAGATCACTATTATGCACTATTCACTCATGTGGAGTGGGATGCCATATTTGGATGGCACATGATGGATATTTTTTCAAAAGTAGATTCCCTACTTTTGACCCTTGGTACATGTGAGATATAACTATCACTATTGACTAATATGCATCCATGTGGAGTATGGCACATTTTTTGGCCTTCCTTTATAGTTTCTCTCTCTTCTCTTCATTCTTGTCATTTCTATAAAAAGGATGATACTCCTTTGTATTTGTATGTAAGATATGCAAGTTTTACATGCTGTAAGGAGTTTTTAAGTAAGATAAGTATAATATTAATGAGGATTTATATAATATAAGGCTTTTCTAAAGATAATGATAAGTCTAAAGTCACAATTTCCTCATGGTTTTTCCTTGCACATTGTAGGGTTTTCACGTAAACCCCTTGTGCCTTTGTGTTGTCTTGTTGTTCATTATTTTTTAGCTTATTATTTACACATTTTTTAATTGAACAAGATATATATTTTACATAAAAACAATATATATTAGTGGGATAAAATGTGAAATGGCTAAGTTTGGCTATATAAAATATTCTAATTAAATCATTGATCTAGGAAAGTACTGTCTATTGATTCTTAGTCTTGCAATCTCCAATTGGGGTAGTGAAAAGTATAATTAAAATTGTTAGGAATTTATTATAGCATGGAAAAGAAAATAAAATTAAAATCTATACCCCCAAATGGAAAAATGTATGTAGATCCAAATTATAAGGTGGTGAGGGATAAAAAATATCTAGTTCCAAATTGTTGCTTTAGGTGAAAAACTAGCATGCCAACTATATGAGGAAGAGTCAACTACATGATAACATACTTGATAATATTTTTAATGCTAAAAATTATCCCTCATGTTCCCATATTTGGAATTTTATTTTCGCATCCTAAAGGATAATATGAGATAACTTTACTTGGGATATGGGGAATGACAAAATAATGATAATTTAGGCCAATTCATGGTAAGGGGAACCTATACGATAGAAAACACCAAATATGGGATATATTAAATAAATTATAGAAACACGATGGGGGTCAAGGTCTATGATTATTGGGTTGATACATTTTATTCTATTGGTAACATTATAATATGGATTAACCTAGTAGAGAATGATGGTCTAGATGAGCAAAAGGAATAAATATCACACTTTTTAGCAATAAGGAATATTTTTATGAAAATATATATGATATTCTAATATGTACAAAGGAAAATTATGATATATTTAGTGATAAATATATTTAGAAATATGTTGTTATGTTAGTTTACATGGAAGATGTTCTTCCTAGCTCCTTGATTTAGAATACGGTCAACTACCCAAGGGAAAATATTTCACATAGATAGCCTATTTGGGGAGAATACTCACCTAAGATAGACTTAAAATAATTGTATTTGTTGGTAAATTGATTTTTATTATGTGAAAACAAGAAGAAGAATTTGTGGAACATCTCCTCCATTTTTGTTATCTAAGACAAGTGTGGTCTTGCCTATTTTCTAGGCTATGTTAATGTTGTGTTTACCTAAGCTCAGTAAAGGAAAATTTTTTTGCATGGATTTTTAGTGGAAAATGTTTCCCTTCTCTTTAATTGGATTCTCCAACAATTGTAATTTGACATATTTAGAAGGATAAAAACAATATAATTTTTTCAAGACAAGGGAATTGAATGGGAAAGGTATTGGGAAAATATTGAGAAAGAATTTTTTATATTTTTCCCCCTTTATCCAAGATCACTAAGATTTTTTTTGGGTCAAAAAAAATTTAATATATTATATAACTAGCTTAATATTGTGTGTTCCATAACCCACCAATCTAACAAAGGAAATAAATATAGGTTGGATGTTAGGTGGGTTCCACCATAAATTTGGTTTACCAAACTCAATTTTGATAGAGCATCTTAGGAAAATACTAAAGTCATTTGGATTAGATGTCTGCTTCATTGACCTCAATAAATATTTATATGGGGGGCTTCTTTTCTTCTTCAAAAAGTTACCAACAATGAAGCAGAGGATATTTTAGTTATGGAAGGGATAAATCTAGCTAATGATAAAAGTTTTTAGTACCTCCTTATGGAGGGGCATTCAATGGTCATTATAAATTCTATATAAAATGTTTCAATTCTCAAATTTAAAGTTGATTAATATCCTATGTGGTGCTAGTGAGTTATCACAACATTTCTATTTACTTACATTTTAATGTTATTGTTGGTAGGCCAACCAAGTGGTAGATTTGTTAGTTAATTATGGAATTAAGTGGATTCTTTTTCATCATTATTCAGTAGTGACTAAAAATACTAGCTAAATTTTCCACAAATCTTATAGTCTAAAATAAATGAGTAGAGGTAGGTAGATAGTGGATTTTTTTAAAAGCAATATAAGTATGAGGGGAAATCCACATATGTGATGTTAATTATTTGATTTGGATCCTTGTGTATCAATCAGATGTGGAAGTTTGGCCTTAATTCCTCATCTCCCATAAAATTATTGTATAAAATTTAATCTATTAATTTTGATGGAGTTTCTCTAGTTGTTAAAGGAATCCAAACACATTTTGGAATAACATTTCTCTTCTAATAGGAATCAAGGGGTTCTCACTTATTCTTCCTTTACCACTACAAAAGTAATATAATACCACACTAACCTTGAGTCATTTTTAAAATTATAAAAAAATTGCAAAATTACTTTCATTTATGTGTAGGTACTCTTGTATGACTTATTTCTCTTCCATAACACCTACTTATTTTACAACTGCCCTTGGATTTTAGTAATTTACTCATTTTCTCACTCCAATTACTAATATTTCTCATGTAATGGATTAAAAGGTAATTTTTTTCTATAAAATTATATGATATTAATGAAAAAGGAAAGGGACCCTTCAATATTATTTTACCAATAAAAAAATGTAAAGAAAATTCTCACAAACATAAAATAAATTAACTAACATATGCGAACCTATACCACCAAATCCTTAAAGTGGGACCTACCTCAGCTGGACTAGAGATTTAATTCCCTCCTCAATAAATATTTAAATAAAATCAAATGATATTATTAACAACTTATTTTTATTGAAATAAATTAATTACTATAGGTTTGTTAGAATTCATATTCTAAAGCTCACAATGTTATGCTCTAATTATCTTTTCTTCAAATTACAGATTATCCTATAACCTAGAACTATTATTATATAGAGGAGGTAAGGGTGTTATTAAGTGATACCCAAATACTAAAATATACTATTGTAATATCATTATATGTGAAATAAATAACAAATAAAAATGAATCTAAAGACATATAGAGCTTCCAAATACAATGTGAAGTCAACCAACAATGGTCCAATGAAAACATCATGGAATGACAATGATTTTCCATCTTGACATGTTATTCTTCATAATTTTTAAATATGCCTGAAGTGGTTAGAAATAATATTTTATATTAACCACTCATACATGGATAAGACTCACCCACAACCATTGCTATGAACTGACATAATTAGTATATATGGGTGATTAATGCTTCTATAGTCTAGACAACAAGTGGTTATGGGTGATTCTTCCATGGAGGTTACAGGTGGAAAAAACATACAAGAATATACTTCAACATATTTCTTACCATTGAGAATATAATTTTTTAAAACCATTAAATCATAATAGTTAACATTGAAATAGAATATTAAAACAAGTTCAACTTTGCATATATATGTTATTTTTATTCTTTTTTAACATTAATGTGAGCCTAATAGCATAAAAAAGATTGAATATTATAATTTATTAAGATACATAATAATAATTCAAATTTGAATACAACTAGCTATATATAGTAACTTTTAATTTCTATAAAACATTTGGAATATTATGCACTTAGCTTGTTTCAAACGAATGCAAATTTGTACCAAGAATAAATTTGTTAGCAATGAATTAAAATAGGCATGTGAAGGCTCAGATCTATAAGTAGAGTGATTATGTGATATTAGATAAGTCTATACTTCCCTAGATGCTTACATAATTTAACATTGTTTGTTAGGGTGTAAAACTATCTATATAGACTATGCAAATTATGTGAATATTATGATGAGTGTTCATGAATTTGTAGAGGGCTCCTATGTATGTTTATGTTTTAATTTAGGTGTGCATATCTATTTTAACCTTTTATTTTCTTCAAAATCCTTGCCCTTTGAATTTTACAATGAAACAACTATGAACAAGAAAAAATGGTAAAAGGGATGGGTTGATGTAATCTTAGACATCCCCTATGACTTAGTGTTGTGTACATATCCAATATTCTGAGTAAGGAAGCAAAATTACATGTGATTCTCCCACTTAAATGTGTGTCTGAAATCATGTGTAATCTTCATTTGGTTATACATGTGTGCACGTGAATCAATCTTGTCTTTTATATATAATGGAGAATGGGGTGATCAATCCTAGTAGGACATGTTTTTGTAAAACTATGGGTTCAGAAAAATATGCCATAACCCTCATTTGAAATTGATAAGTTCATAGAAACTATGTTTTGCATAACTATAGTCCCACATGAATATAATAGATATGAGTAAATGGAATCCATTATGTGTTCCAATAAATATGAAAAAAACCAGAGAGTTTATGCAAAGATTTTAAATCATCCACTATAGATGAATTATATGATTAAATTCGAGTAATTCCTAAGAAGAATTTATTTTTAAAAATAAACTTAAGTAATATCAAACAAATATTTGATAGAGTTTTGAAAACTTTACAACCAATATATCTCCAAGAAACCATAACCACAACCATGAAAGCTTTAGTGTTTCACACAAATAATAAATTGTCTATTGTCCACAAATAGATTATACAATGATAAAATTTATTCTCTATGTGAATATATCACCTTGAATATGAATGAATATGTGGAGGATATGTGAATCCAAACCATATCATGCATGTGGGACTAACATCCCAAAAATAGATGAAAGAAAGAAATCAAGCTAACATCCTCATACATGTGGGATAAACTTATATAATATACATAAATAGTACCTAATCAAGCTAAAAAAAATTGTGTAGAAAAAACATGAAAGAAAAAGTGTACGCTAACACCCCCTCCCTCCCCTTAAGCATAGCTTATGTGGGTAGAAGAAATGGGTCCTATAAATAAGGCTTGATGAAGTACCCATTCACAAAAAAAGATGCAGTGTGAAGCCAAGTGTCACTATGGACACTAATCCATCTTTCCATAATACATGGATATCGAGTCATTGTAACCACCAAGTTGAAGTAGGAATGGTGTTGAATATGAGGATCACTAAACATAAACATTGCACTCTAGAATACTAAGTAGAATGATGAACCCGAGGAAGCATTGTCTGAACACCCTCCCTCAATGTTAAACTAGTAGAAGATGGAAATGGAAGTCTCTAAATAAGTGGACTGAAAATGGTGAGAAGTGAGCACAAAAAATTGTGGTGATGTCACACTAGTGTTAGTACATAAAAATACATCAAGAATGCCACACCAATGTTACTATACAAAAAGTCACCTATAATGAAACTAAAAACATAATAATCCTCATATGGTTTCTAAAAAAACAATTTATTAAATAAAATACCCATGTGCAAAGGAGGAATTTATAAAACACTCAAAAAGGTGCAAAATGTACAAGTATACAAAGAACATAGAACTGCTAAACAAGGAGTTCAAACATTAAGGAGAAAAAAACCAAGATATGCACCACACCCCCATAATATTTGTTATCAAAATAAAACCTTTTAGTATAGAATTGCATTAGGAAATGAATTATTTTTGTTTTAATGTTACACACTTCAAGCATTTCTCTACAATATAATGACCTAGATCAATGGGAAACTAGATCCTAAGAACGCGTGTTTCCCTACATCTCTTATGGATTTCCCACAACTCTATACTAAGTTATATGAGGATATATTTATCATTGGTATATCTTAGGATTTGATATGGAGTTATTTGAAACACCTACTCACATATAGGTGATATTTGTAAAATGTATGAAATAAATCTCATATTGGTTGATAAACTTGAAAACTTCATTAGAGACTATGATTATTATATTTCCTTCCAAATATATCACCATGAACATGAAAAACATAGAATTGCCACATATAAAATGTTTCTTCCCCCTTTTAAAGGTGATTGTATGGTGATACTCATATGTCATTCTACCTAGAAAAAATTTCCCCTTTGTAATAAGACTAGGCCATGACCTTAGGATTACAATAGAAAAAAACATGTAGGATGTTGTGTAAAAGCTCTTTGTATTCTCAATAAATGTTATATGCTTGTGAAATGTTTCACTAATGATTTAACCCTAGTATATGAATTGATTACCCTAAAAATATTCATTATCATATAAATACACTCATGAAATTCACTAGTGGTTAGATTCCCTATGAAGGAATATATGTCAATATCATTAAAAGCACAAATGAATGAATGCAAAAAAATTTAAATATCACCTTAAAGTAATTGAAAACATAAATGTGAGACATAAGTTGTTAAGAGGGAAAACCAAATCAATAGAAGAAAAATCTGTGTGCATTAAGAAGGATTAAAAAATAATATTCTCCAATTATAATCTTAATAGAATAAAATAGAATAGAGAAGAATAATTAACTTTGATTGTGTGAGAAAGGAGGAGGGATATATGTAGATAGAGTGATGAAGAAATAAGGAGTTGCCAATAATCTTAATCATGACCTTACACAACCTTATTAGTGTATGTCTAGTGTGACTAATCCCCATAATATGAAGGAGAAGTGTGTGAAAAGTGTGGAAGGAGTTACATGTGACATGTAACTCCAAGATTCCATTAAAAAAGGATAAAATATGTGTGATACCTCATAAAATATGGACTATGTGAATTAAAAATTCACATAATAATAAAACCTACACACACCTAAATTGACTTAGGATAATAAATTGAACCCAAATAAAAATTAATCTCCAATACTTCCCCTTAACCTTAATTTGGGGTTAAAAAAGTGAATAAATCATTACAAAAAAATAAGGGAATTGACATTACATAATACTCTCTCTTGATGATAACTTCATTAGAGAGGAAGAATAAGATTACAATTATTTGATAAAAGAGAGAAGAAAAACAAAGTATTGAAAAGGTGTAGGTGTGATAATCAACAATCTCCAAGAATCCTCATAGAAAAAAAGTGGTCAACCTGCTTTGGAAAAAAGACCAACAAAATGGAGATGACAAGAAATGGTTCTTTTTACATACAAAGCACAAAAACTAACACCAAATCTTTAGGTCAAGTAAACAAACATGCAATAACATTATGATCTACATACATTTAATGTAATAAACGTAGATCTATAAGAGAAATAAAGACCACGAGACAACTTCCATAATAAAACACATAAAATGTGAATTCTATTTGGATAAAACAAGATCAAAATAAGTTTTTCATAAAGAGAAACAATAAGAAAATACTATCTTCAAGAGATTCATGAATCACCACTATAGGTAGAAGATATTAAAAAATTGTGCAAAAAAATGATCTTCATTAAATAGCTTCAAAAAAAGGCATTTATGTGTACTAATTATAATTATAAAAAATAAATAAAATAGATGATTTATCAAAATATCTAATTAAATAAATGAGGAGCAATATCAAATTCTACATAAACATATAAATAAATGTTTCTAGGATAAGCATTAAAAACATGTTTCTAATTTTTTTGAATTTAAAAAGGATTAAAGATATTTTATGTTTTAATACATGCATTAAAAGAGTAAATAAAATAAACACCTTTAATTTTTATGAATTTAATAGAGTGAAATTCATATAACACACAAAATGCATTTGAATAATGGTTTTACTAAAGTGTTCCAATAATAAAATATATTGGCACATTACTTGCCACATGTCAATGCGTAAGTATGAGATAATTTGAAAGTTTATAAAATACATTATAACACTAGATATCAATGTTTTAAATAAAAATTTATTGGAAGTTCATGATTAATTAAAATTCCCCTAAAAAATAATAAAGATAAAATGAAATTGTTCAAATCTTAACACAACTTCAAATTTATTTTAACTGTGAGTAAAGATTCCATAAGAATCTATTTTTTGTTTTGATTTAAAAAAGTACTAAAATAAATAGCTTTTTATTGTGATTGGTTTTTAAAAAAAGTTTAATTTTGATTTTTTTATATAAATAAGTAAATAAAATAAACTACTTATCTCATGTGGCACATTACCCAAGCCACTATGCATATGTGAAGCAAAAAGGAATAATTGGGATTAAAAAAATATTCTAACTACAACTAATATATGTCAATTACAAAACACAAGTCTTGAAAAACTTAAGTTTATTTAAGCTTACTAGTGAAAGTGCCCCTTATCAAGGAGTTGACAAGAATGAAAAAGAGTTAATATAAAAAAAAAAGAGTTAAGCACTTATAGAAAAGAAACAACTAATATTACCATGCATAAATCATAAGAAAACTTAAAAAATATGAAGCAAGACTTAACAAATGGTAGAATTAAAATTTTAGTTTGAGTTATTAACATAATAATAAAACCACTTGTATAATAATGATAAGAAATAATATTGCATATTTATGAGACACCTTATGTGGATGACTATGCCTTGGCAATGCACCAATTAAAGAAAAAAAAAACTTCAAAAAAAAAGATCAAAATTTGCTTTGGAAAAAATTAAAATGCTTTGCACTCAGGTAAAACACATTACATGAAGAATAAAATTATAAGGAAAAATGGAAGGTGAATGTTACACTATTATTCTATCAGATAAAGTGCCGAGGATGGACTAGTAAAAAGGTTAAAAATTATAATGTAGAAAGGTGCTTTAAAAAGTCTTATACAAAGCTTGAGCAAGAGTATAATGCATAAAATGATAACTCCTTAGTAAAATTCAGAAATTTGTTTTGATTTGATATAAAATAATAACTTGTAAATAATGCAAGAAATATGTTGCACATAAACATGAGTTATTATGCAATACTACACAAAAATAGCCAAATTAATTTATTTAAAAGTGCTCTTCGTCATGTTTTTTGAAATGTAGTAGTTACCATTTTGATTTTTTCTCCTAAATGGTGATCTAGGTATGGGAAATAAATTAATAGTTCATTTTTATCTTAGAAACCAACAAACCCCAAAAAAATTCAGAAAAATTTAGATTGTTAATAAAAAAATACAACCATTTTTATTATACATGTTTTACTCATCATGTACACCAATTTATCATTAAATGAAAGACATAAGAAAATATTTGTTTACACTAATATTAAATATCAAAAATATATAATAAAACTAAGAAAAAATTAGATTTTTGATTTATTATTTAAATTAATGCTCACTTATATATTACTAAGTTATTCTTGAAAGTAATGCTTTAAATTTGCCAAATGATGTAAAAAAAGGTGTAGGAGGAAGCAACTAGCTAAAAAAATAGAATTAGCTCAAAATCCTCCTCACATGAGCAACATGAAACTAAAGGTTATCCAAAAAAAATGATTATGTGATAGAAATGATGACAGACATGATAATTTTTTTCCAAGGGTGTAAATCCATGAAAACAAGATGTAAAAAATGTATTTATTTACCAAAATGCCTGCAAACACTCAAAGTTCAATGTTAAAACCAACTTGCCTCAATAACATGAATTAATATATTCCAAGATAATTTTAAAAGAACATTGAAAAGATAAATGAATGAATGAAAAAAGGTAAATATTACTTTAAATTAACCTAACCCACAATTGTGAGACATAAGTTGTTAAGTGGGGAAACTTAATCAATGAAAGAAGACCCCACATACATTAAGAAGTATTGCAAACCAATATTTTCCAATTAAAAATTTAGTAGAAAAAAAGAGAAAAAAAGAATGGACTTAAAATTAGATATATGAGGATATATCTCTTTAAATAGAGTAAGGAAGACGTTACAAAGAATATCCATCATGACCTCACACAACCTTATTAATGTGTGCCTAGTGTCAACAACCCCCATAAGGTGAGGGGAAAGTGTGTGGTAAGTGTGGAAGGAGTTAAATGTGACATGGAAATCCAAGATTAAATTCAAAAGGTTTAAAATAGGTGTAACACCTCATAAAAAATCTAAATATATGAATTAAAAATTTACTTAATAAGAAAACCTACACACACCTAAATTGACTTAGGATAATAAAGTGAACCCAAATAAAGATTAATCTTCAAAACCTCACTATTATATAAATAATATTGATCATGGCGTATATATCCTCATGAAATTATAAATTATAGAGATACTATGGGAGCTTAGAATGACCTATAATCTGCCTCTTCAACTAGTTCTGATTGACTGTGTTGAAACATATTCTCATTTTTAAGTCCCAATATTATTTAAAAATTACTTACTCATCAAAAAAATCCTTCCTGAGGGGGAATTATGAGGGTGATGCTTAGAGAATGACCATATAGTTTGGACATTATCAAGTCTTTCATATACTTTAATTTCATTATTGGAGGCTTTGTGGCATAAAAAGTAGTTTTTCAAAGTAACTTCAAATTTTGGTACACACAATCTAGATGAAGAAAATGCTTTGGTTAATGAAAATTAGAGGCCATGATGGTCATAAAATTATGAAAATTACCTTTTGAAACCTATTAAGAATATTATATGGCCCAAGTTTAAATTTTAAGTCCTTGTAGTACCTATGAAACATGAAATACTTTAAAGGATCCAATAATCAATGCAAATTCTAGAGGACGTCAAGGGAATGCTTTGTAATTGATTGGGATCTAGCGGTATTATGGAGGATGAAATTTATGAAATATGGGATACAAATTAGGAAAATATGTCACACAACTTTAGGAGGGTTTGAAAGCTTAAAATAGGAATAAAATAATGTAAATGTTTAAGAAAATGAAACAATGTTGGTGATGATGAATCTACAAATGATTCCAATCATGGGGGCATGTCAAACTAGAAAAATGAAAAAATATGGAATAAAATATAAATTATTTAAGTCAACAAGAACCCCAGAGGATAAATTCAATGCTTTTTGAGAAATAAGCACTAAATAAAACCTATATATCTAAGTAATCATGGATTTAAAATTTATCACTTTCAACCGCCTCTAAAACTACATCTCTTACTTCTCTTGGGAGTTTTAAAACTCTTCATACTTCATTCTTCTTTAGTATATGAAATAAAAAATCAAATTTAAATTAATGTTCTTTTTTAAATACATCCTTTGTATACTTCATTCCTTCCATGCACCTCATACACTTTTAGTACCTTGTGATAGATGTAACGATGGATTCAAATCCCATTCACATTGTTTATTTATTCTCCCATAGTTTTCATGTCATTCGCATATTATACACACTTTTAATACTCCTTTAAATTTAGTTACCTCGTGATGGACATGAACACCTTATGCAACCTATCTCATTGTTTTAAATTTCACTCCATCTGTAAACTTTGTGATTTTTGGTACTCTAAACACTTTGAAGATATTTACCATAGTGGGAGCCTGGTGAACTTTTCATATTAACATATAGATATAAATCTATGCACTTTATAGTTATTGTATACTTCAAACACATTAGGAATTTCCTCAGATAACAAAACAAGAGAAAAATTTGAAGAGGTTTTATGAAAAAAACACAACTTTTGGGACTAAGTGTTTGTAATCAAACATTTTTCTTGAGACAATGTCTATTCATTAGAATAAAAATTGGAACATTTTGGAAAATTTAACTTTTAGGCACAACAACTAGCTCTTATTGGGGACTTGGGCTGAAAAAGGACATAAGTAATCTAAAAAATCACCTGGTTTTAGAAATTAGTGCTTTACCCATTTATTCAAGACATTTTGACAAGACATCACATAGAGGAAACATAAAAGAAAATAGGGAAACACAACAAAAAATATAACTCACCTATGTACATATAGGGGAAACCCTACTATATTGAATGTAATGCTTCATAAATTCACTAATATAGGGAAATGGGAGATTTGTTCCATCTTTGTATGCCATGGAATAAGTGTTATCACCACATAAATGATGAATTTTGAAATCCCAATCTAAAGGTAGTAAAAACTTCCATAACTACCTCTTATCTATCTCCTTTTATCCCAAAGGAAAACTAATTCACCAAATTATAAGTATATTTTCCTAGATCTCATGTTCAAGAGTTTCTTTAGTTTGCTTTGATTCTCAGTGATTTGGTTAAAGACCACGATCCTTTCTTCTTCTAACTTGTTCAGGTACATGATTCTTCTATAAAGAAAATTTATGAAATTCTTGTATTCTATCATTATCACCAACCATATAGTAGTGAAATTCCAAAGTAATAACAACTTATATATATATATATATATATATATATATATATATATATATATATATATATATATATATATATATATATATATGCCTACATATCTCTTAGGAGTGATGTGATCTAACCATGGTGCATCGTATAACTTCTTATGCCCATTATTTTGATTTTCATCTAACATATTGTAGATGATGGTCATGATGTTATTTTTACTTAATTACACTTGGATTTTACCCTAATGGTATTAATAAGATGAATAAGAAAATGATATCCCATACCCATAGAAAAAACACATGAGTTTAGACAAAGAAAAGTTGGAGGAATTATCTATCACAATTTTATGTCATACACCAAATCTGACTAGAATATTCTTTTAAATGAAATTAGACACTACTTTGTAATTAATATGTATTATAGGAATGGATTCAACCCACTTTTTGAAATAGTTTTTAGCTATTAAGTTATGAGTGCGACCTGTAACTGAATGTGGATTTAACATACCTATGAAATCTAAACCTGATTTTTGAAATGGATCTTCTATCACCACTAGCCTAAGGGTAAGTGTTAAAAGTTTTGGCCTTCTAAAAAAATATTGACATGATTCACACCTCAAAACACATTTCTAATAATATTTGAAAAGCATATGCTAGTAATAGTGAGTTCTTAGGATATTGAAAGTTGTGATAAGAAAAGTGACCACCACATGTTTTATTTTGGAAAGATTCTTTAAATATCTTATATTTTTATTTATAAACACATCTCAAAAATAAACCATCAATAATTTTCTCGAAAAGAGTAATATCCTAGATGATATATTTGACAACTCTCAATTTAACCTTTCTTTTCTCCATAGCACTTATATATTTGGGTCATTCTCCATAGTTAAAAAATTAAGAACTATTTTAGTACCATTCATCAACAGATCCAATGAATACCAAAAATGGTATTTATTCATATTATTCCTTAATAGCATCCTTTGAATTAGCTTTCCTATATTTTTTGCCCTCTACAATAAATTGGCACATGTATTTATATATAATTAGTTTAGTGGGATTGATTTCTAGGTCATATTATTATACCTCATCAGTCCATTCACCTCTTTTGGAGTTGAGTTATTATTATTTAAAGATATAATTAATAGCTATGTTGAGAACCATATATGGTATGATAATTCAAGACATTGAATCTGAAATGCTTCACAACTTTGACCATATCATATGCATGCTTCTCAAATGGAAAATACATGATTTTATGATATTTAAGAGGATATATCATGAAATCATTTGGATATTTTATCCCTTATTCATTATTTTTTACCAAAATATATGATAGCATAAACACAATAGCGTAGCAATACATAGTGAATTCTTTCTTGAAATCTAGACACACTAGCATAGGAACATTAGTGATAGCATTTTTGATTTCATCAAAATACTTATTATTTTTATTGATACATTTGAAAGACATATTTTATCACATCATCTACGTAATTTATCTAATAATCTATATAAAATAATCTACAAATATTCTCAACAAATTCACCTTACTAAAGAAGGAGCATGTTCTAGGCTTACTTGTGGGAAGGGATTGATGCTTGATCACCTTAACTCTTTTAGGATAAATTTTAATTCCTTAATTCAAAAATATATGACCTAAATTATTTACTTAAGTATTTTAATGATATAATTCCTAGGTTTTATTGACATAACATGAGCTCAACATCTCTCAAAAACCATTTGAGGCATTTGTAATGATTTTATCACCATTTAGACAACACTATATGATCATTAAGATAAACCACTATTATTTTTTTTGCATGTCACTAAAATATAGATCCATGGCCTTCTGAAATGTGGCATTAGATTTAATGTGTCCAAATGGAATCCACTTTTATTTAAAGGTAACTTAGGGACTTGTAAATGCAGTATTATGGTAATATTTGAGTGCCACTTCTACTTTATTGTATCTAGATAAACCATCAATCATGGACATCATTTCAGACCTATTTACTGCCTACAATACTTGATCCATTAAGAGTAGAGGATAATTATATTTAATATATGCCTGATTTAAATTACAAAATCAACATAGATCTTGATTCCCCACTTTACTTCCTTATAAGTACAATATTTACTACCAAGGTTGAATGATGGATTGGAAAAAATATTTTGGAATCTAATATTTTCTTCATGTATTCATATATTATACCAAAAAGTTGGTGGTTATAATGTATTTGATTCTATTTAAAGGGGTTAATACCAAGTTTTAATGGGATACAATGCCTTATTTCTTCTGGTCTAAAAGACTTCATGACCATAATATTAATAAAATACATCTTTGTATAACTTGAGAAGATTCACATAACACTATTTATCTTCATTGGAAAAATATTTTCCATTACATATCTTTGTTCTTAATTAGTGTTGATATTTACTTTCTCATATTCTAGAGATCCTTTTAGATCTTCCTAAATTTTCATATTGATGTACCTATCATTTTTATCAAATAATTATTTAGGACAAACCATACCTTTTTTAATATTGACACCTTTAAATTGGATCACTCCACTCTCTTATTTTATTCTTTAATCTATTTTTAAGTCCTATTTTTAGTCTCAACTTCAAATTTATCCTCAACTTATTCTTCATTTATTTGAGAATGATATTCTATGTAATTAGAAGAAATCCCTTCAAAGATCAAATTTATAAATTTATCAAACTTTTAAATGAAGGCTATCATCATTGTTGAACACTTGTTACTAATCACAATTATTAGGTACACTTAGTCAATAAACTAGTTATATGGTATATATGTTATTATTGATTGTTGGGTGAGGAATCGATAAAAAGGTAGATACAAGTAAAGCATAAAATCTAGTATTCTATTGTACATGTATATAAGGATTTGAAAATTTTGATAAAGTCCCACAACCTATTTTTATAGTGTCTCAAATGATTATTTTTCATATTGATTTTAAACTTTTAAAAAAATAAATTTAGCATCACCTTGAGCCCTTAGATTTTTTTCCCTATATCCTATATAAATTATAAACTTAGAAGAAAGATTTCATAATATGTTGTGTTGTTTATACATTCAAATCATAGTTTATAGGAAAAGGGAAATAATTCATTATTAGGGGATACCAAAACCACTCTATCACATGTACTAACAAAAGAATAGATTCCATCAAAATACAGTTTCATTATCTCATTGGTATCATATTCAATGAGTTAGATTTATCTAAATCATATTCAAACATAATCATATATATTCTCATGCCCGCATTTTCATATTGAATATCAAAATGATGATCATGTGATTTTTGTATCATGCACTTCATTTTGAGATCCAATTCCAATATTTTACTAACTCCTTTTACTCAAATCAAGGTGAGACCAATCCATTTTTAGCTCACCTCCTAAGTATATACATAAGCTTTTGATCAATAAAATTCCACAAGTTTCAATAAGTACCACAACTAGGACAATCATTTTGAATCACTTTTGAGGAGATAGGAAGCTAGGGCTACATGAACATATTTAATATGTTTGACCAAGCGTAATTATTTGGTCTCCATGGAGAAGCAATGAAAAAAAGTATTTGTACATGTGAGTTATAGTGCATGAGAAAAATTTAGTGGGAATCACATTATTAGAGGCTCTAGAATATATGTTACAATTACTAAACTTGTAACCTTTGATAAAAAGATAGGCATATAAGTGTTTTAATTTTATAGAATTTAAAGTAGAGGAAACCATTATCTAAGGGGGTTGAATTATCAGTTGTGGTAAGGATACCCTTAAATGTAGATCTAGATGTACATGGATTATCTCCTCTAATGAATTTTATTAGCCTATATAATTTATCTAGATTATATTTCAAGTATTCAATATGAGACATCTATATTTTAGTTATATTTACATGATAAATTATGTAAAATGTGGATAAAATGGTAGAGGTTGAGGCCTCAGGGATTGTAATATAATGATAATTATTTTGATCATTCTTAGGTAAGGGACTAGGATTTTGATAATTTACCATATGAGATGGTGATGGGATACTTACCTTTCCTTCTGGCTACTTGTCCTTAGACTAATTAGGCAAAGGAAAACTTATAGAAAGAATATTTTTGAGGGAGGCATTTTTGGGAATCACTTACTATTCAAATTATATTTCTCATTAGGTTTATCTACTTATTTCCTTTTCTTTTTTTCTTCTTTATGATTCTATGATCTTGTAAAAATAGTAAAGGAATGGGTATTCATTTCTTTTACTACAACATCACATTTATCATAGTCTGAAACATATTAAAAATATCCAATTTTAGAATTATCATTAGATTCTTCAACTTCAAGTTATGAAAAACTTGAGTCTTATGGTTTTGCTATAGATTCATCATATGTATTCATGTCTTAAGCCTCAAACGTTATTTTGATATGAGTAGTTATAGGTCGAGGGTATTTGATTAATAGCTCATTTGAGGTACTAAGACATTGATGATTACCATTATATGAAAAATAAATCCTCTTAGGTACATATTAGTATGGATGATCTGGTGTCTTTTGAGGTATTTATTTATTCAAGGCTAGTATATCATTAGCCATCTTTTGAATTAGTAACTTAGTATAATTCTAACCTAAACTTTAACATTTTCTTTGTACAAAGTCTCTCTTTATCTTTCATGTCAAATTATATCATATTCAACTTATACAACTAATATTTTAACACCATTCAAATATTCCAGTCAATTTATCCTCAAAGTAAATATATTTTCTGAAATTATACATTGATGCAACATTTTTTGTTAGCCTCTATAGGCTTAGTTGTGGGAGTAATTTTGTATAGAAGTTTATTAAATTTAGCCATGAATTCCATCATGGTTTTTTAAAATTTCTTTTTCATTTGTAAAAAAATTGACAAGGAGGGCATGGGTGCATACACAATATTTTTTAACTTCATAATTTATTGATGCTTTCTATTGTAGTAGCGTGTTAATAGATTAATTTCCTTGAGTACATGCCTTAAAGGGTACACTAGGAATGGTGTGGGAAAAGATCATGGTGCTTTGTGAGAGATGTTATTATTATATCCTAATTACACCATTACTAATATTAATATGATCTCCTCTAAATGTATAACCATTTATCCATTTTATTTACTTCCTATCCAAATTTACTAGTCACATTATATCCTACATCATTGGTCTAGTCAATACCATCTATTTTGTGACTCTTTCCTTCATGTATCATATTGACCATCCTAATGTAACTTTGAGTGTAGTTTTTGACATTTGTACTATATCTACCTAGCTAACGAGATGTTATGCCAACCAACATCTTCCAACTATATCAACTAGGATGATATAATTTACTTATAGTTTAGAGTTGGTTTTGGGTATTATAACATTGTGTGTGTGTGTGTGTGTGTGTGTGTGTGTGTGTGTGTGTGTGTGTGTGTGTGTGTGTGTGTGTGTGTGTGTGTGTGTGTGTGTGTAAATATCATTCATATCCTATCATATAACATTCATACACTCTGATTTCACTCACATTTCCTCCTTAAGGATTATTGGGAGAGTTAGTGGCTTAAAACCATACTTTAAGGGTCTTGTCTTTTGGTATCATTGAATCTCAATAGGAAGAGTCATTGGGAGTTATTAAATGATTATATATAGGTCTTTATCCTACCTTTTGATGTATTAAGCCTAAAACATTATCTTGAAAATATCCACTTGAGTTAAGGGGGAGATTGAAGCATTGAAGGGTCCACCCCAAGGTAAGTATTTTATCATAAACACTTTCATTTATTCACTTATTAGATTAGATATTACTTTTTTTCATTGAATGTGAATGTGTGTGTCCTTTCTTAGGCTTTCCCTATACTAAAGAAGCTAGTGTAGAAATATTATTGCTTAGACATAGGATTGATTAGACTTTTCATAAATTAATTTAGGTTTCATAGACCCTTATTTGGTTGAAAATTTCCTCTTACCCATTCATAATCATTATAACCCATATTTTGCCTTAGTTTTTACCCCTTTACAACCATTTACTTTACTTACATATTTAAAACCATAGTATACAACCATTTGCCTTTGTTGATGTCTAGTGAGAGCTACATCCTTATGTCATAAGCTCAGGATTTGGAACCCTTTCCTCTTGAGATTTGAGTTTTAGGTTATCATCTACTATATATATGGAATTCATTGGTTATTACCTAATTTTATAAGTATAATAAGATATATTTGATTTTTATTATTCAAGTCCTAGTCTATTGAGAGAAAGAGGATAGTTTTAGGTCATCCTAGTCCTTGCATACATTCTGGTGAACCCGACTTGAACGTTATCCCTAATTTTTTAGATTAGTTTCACATTTGACTTATATCATTTGATAAAAATACTCCAAAACATCATCCTAATTGTATAGGCCAAATCAATACAATTTTATGTTTGTCTCCAAATGATATCAACTAGTACTATATTGTTATGTGTTTGTTCAAATTGTATCTATCATCTTGATATAGTTCTATGTGTGCTTATAAATGTATTGGCTAACCCAATACAATTATGTGTGATCCATTTTAATTTTATTAGTTTTGACTGTATTAACTAGATCAATACCATTTTATTTGCCTATTTAAATTCATTTCATGTTAAAAATTTATCTTTTGACATATACCATTTTCAATCTTTATTTTTTTACTTTGTTTGGTTTTCATATAAGCTATGTTTTGATAGTATTAAAACTATGTAGAAGTTGTTTTTGTTAGGAAAAGTGGTGTTAGTTATTACTTGTGTCATGTTGTGAGGTGTACTACCCTAATAATCAAGCTATTAGATAGTACTATACATGGAATTTAGTTTACATGTACTTCATGGTATATTAGAAACACCTAAGATTCCCTATTTTTATCCTTAGGAAGCCAATTAGCCATTTTATTATGTAGTGCATTGGTAAGCATTTAGCTCTAGGAATTTACTCTCAATGTACCTCAAAGATGGGATAGTGTGACCATGAGTATGATGAAATATTGTGTGGTTAGTTCCTTCCTAACTATATTCACTATTTATGACTAGGATCTATATATCTGAGAGCCTACAAATCAATCAATTCCTTTATTAGTTTAAATCCTTATCTTGATTTTTTTAAATAGATAGTTTAATTTTAGATTGATGTCTTTACAAATTATATCTACCAACCTAATACCATTTTGTATTATGTTTATGAGATATATTGTCTATCATGATATAATTATGTGTGTTTAAAAACTACATAAGCCAACCCAATATATTATGTGTGTTTTTGAACCACATTGGCTGGCCTAATATAATTTTGTGTGTCTCCTTGGATACATTGGCTAGTTTGATACAAACTAGTTCTACTATCTTTCTACCATTTATATCAACCAACTTGATATTGTTCTTCTTATTATCATACTCTATTGGCTAGCCTAATATAGTTTTATTTTCCTAGTGTCATTTCCCCACTATATAATCTAAATTGATATAGTTTGTTTCTTATATAATTAACTACATGTTGTTCCCAAAATCCATCACTTTTTTTTGTGGACAACATGTCAATCATTTTTGGTCCTGTAGGCCAAAAATGGTCTCTTCCTTTCTAAAAAATGTTTTGAGTAGCCAAGTTCTTCAATTATTCAAGCCTTTTCAGCTAAGGAAATTGCAGGTTCAACAACGGGCTTTTGCAAGGAGAAGTTCAAAAAAAAAAACTTAAGGCATTTCATGAAATTTTTTTAAGGAATGAACCTTTGAACTGTTGAACCATTAAACTCCACTTCAACGAGTTCAAAAGGTTCAAAGTTCAAAATTAAAAATTCAAAGATTTCAAAGCTTCAACAATGGGCTTCAAAGAGTTGGAATAGACCATCGAACCATTAAACTCTACTTCGATGAGTTCAAAAGGTTCAAAGTTCAAGGTTCAAAGGTTCAAATGATTTCAAAAGGCTTTGAAGAGTTTAAAGGGTTCAAAGTTCAAAATTCAAGTGGAAGAGTCTAGAAGATGTTTTTAAGCAGAAGATTCTAGAAGAAAAGTTCAAATAATTGGTTCAACGATACGTTGAACTCCTTAAGAAGACTAAGTGAATGTGAATCTTTGCCGAACATAAAAGATTAAACTGCCAAATCACCTGATGAACTTTGAACCATTGAACCATTGAATTGAAAAATAGAAAAAAGGTTCAAAGGTTTAAGGCTCAAAGTGTTTAAAATGACCAGTGACTGATGATGCCCCTGTGGATGTCAAAATTAAGGTAATGAAATAATCATTGATTTTCAAATATGTAAACACAGGAACAAACTTAGTGACCAATTGAAGAAGGAGCCAAAGGATCCATCAAAAAGTGAGAAGAGAGCCTGAGAGCTTAGAACACTAGGAAGAGACAAAATGTTATAGAAAATCCAGAAATATTTACAAGAGAGTTATTCCAATAGGTGAAACAGTTCACCAAGTGGCCACCAGAGAGTGCAAGCATTCAAAGGTGTAGCCTATTTTCCTTTATCGAAGTAAAAGTGAATGGATAGAAGTGTAAGCATCATAAAGAAGACCAAGCCACCCATGCTTGGGAAGAGACATTTGAGTTGATTAGAGCACCAGAGTCTAGGTTGATAATTGGCTCCAGCATGGCCCCTTCAAAGAATTGTCAATGCATTCAATGCAACATGGGCCATTTCATGAAAACAAGTGCCCAAGTCTTTCTTGGGTTGCTATATAATGTAATCTCTCAGTTTATAGAGAGGGAGATCTCTCTGTTATTAGAAGTGAAACTCTACCCAAATTGAAAGGCATTCTTGAGACTTTGATCTCAGACTGTTAATCATATTTTGTCATTTGAATAAGAAAATAAGTGACCTTTCAGACTTTGTGTTGAAGTAGCTTGTATTATCTAGGAAATTGTTCTTATGTCTATTTCCCAAATACAGTCTTGTCCATTTAATCAAATAAGTAGAACTAGTGGAAATAATTCAGAAGGTTTCCTGAAGCCAACTATGGCAGACTTTGTGCTACCACAATTGTCTTTAGTCTATGTTTTATGTTTCAATGAAAAGGATATTGGAGAGACTTTGAGCTCCCATTAACCTTTGTAACCTTTTATCTTGTTGTAGTTGAGGTGGATACTTTGTGCTACACTTCATTCTAATGTGTTACTGTGTCCTGAATCAGTGAGAGGAGAAACGAAAGATTTTGTTCTTTTATGTGTTTCTTGTGGTTATAGTTACTACCCAAAAAGTCTTCCTCTAGTTTTCTAAACATTGTTTATGAAAGAAGAGAAATGCCTTCAACACTTACCTATGAATTCTCCTTTTTCTATGAACATCCTCTCTGAAAAAAGAGAGATGGATGGTGTGATTTCACCCTTGAGTCTATTTTTAGTTTATATTAGTATATAGTATCTTATAGGGAACCTCCCCTTGATGAGAGGAGAGATTTATCTCATTATGATGTGGTAAATCTACACATTTTTTTGATTAAATCTCCTTATGCTGAGGTTGATATACCTATTTTGTTGTCAGTTAGCTGGTGACAAAATACTCACCTAATAGTTTTTTGGCAACTCCACTGGGGAAGAACGTGTAGTTTGAAGCCTAAAGCTTCAAATTGAAGTATTTCCAGTTCTTTTCCATTTCCATTTTGCACTCTGGTAGATCCACCATACACATGAAGTTAGAGAGCTCAAGGTATTGTTGATCCTGTATTCGAGTTGGTGTAACGAAATAATTTTGAAATTTTTCCTCCACCATCTCGCCTTCAGTGAACTAGGAGTTTTCCTCCTACCAACGTCAGGTCATCAATACCAGGCAAAGCTTCTCTTTCCTTTGCTATTAGAGCTTTGTTTATACATACCACACTCAGATTTATTATCCCTCCTTTCCATTGTCATATCATGGTATCCCAAGGCCCCTGGGGTAACACTTTTGGTCCCCTAAATCTAACTCCACCCTTACATGAACTACCTTGCAATTCAAGGAAGAATTTTCCCAAGTTCTATGGTGATGGAAGAGTTCATCCTGATGAACATGTTGTAGCCTTCTACATAGCCTGTGGTGTGATAAGCATGGAAAATGAAGACATAACAGTCAGATTGTTTATAGAAACATTACAAGGTGATGTTGTAGATTGGTTTTATCACCTTCAAGCTCAAACTATAACTGACTGAAACACTCTCAAATTCAAGTTTGAAGCTAGATTTAAACTTGTAGAAGATGTGCATGCCTTGTTAGCTTAGTTCATGCAAATGAAGAAGGAACCTCATGAGCCTATGCAAGACTTCATAGCTAAATTTGACAAGCTAAGGAACACGATTCCTATAATTGCTCAGCCAGCACTAGAAAATCTTAAATGCTTCTTCATAAATTCTCAGCTTCCTGAAGTGAGTTTCTTATTGAGGTGGTTGGCCACATAGACCTTGCTACAGCTCAGGATTTGGACACTAAGGTTGAAGATGATCTTATCTTGGCAAGAAAGATAAGAAGAGATCTTAACAGAAATAAATCTTCTTCATCTTCTAAAAAATTGTCTACAGGCACCATTGATCTTATGGTGCAAAAGCTAGCTAATGAGCTGCTAGCTCTGAAAAAGCAAATGGAACAAGGGATACCTGCTCCTCCTTTTTACTGAGATATACCAAGGAGGACATTTCTCAGCCATTCATATCAAGGCAATGCTATCAGGAATCAAGGGCGACCAAATCATCTTCCTCCCCCACAGGGGAAACTTGACATTAAATTAACACCAGCCAACTCAACAGTTGGATATTTTGAAATTGAATTTGATTTCTCTTTCCAACCTAAGTTGAACCAAGAAGATAATGCTAATCTCTTCACAGAAGGAGAAGAAAATTTAGCTAGCGACTCCAACATTGGTTTCCTAAATTATCAGGATGAAGCTAGAAGTAAGGGAGAAGTGTTTAAAGGGTCATACATTTTTCTTACCATGTCCCAGAACTAGTTTACTCAACAAGATGATAAAGAAAAACTAGGAGAAGGATCTCAACCAACAATTTCAATTGTTAAACGGGGGACTTCTCTGCCTTTCTAATCAAATGACCCAATGATCACTAAAAAAGTAAGTACCTAAAATATTACTTTTCCTTCTACTTCAAATTTTTAGACTAGTACCGTACCCCTTAAAAACCAAAATGATGTACTTCCTTCCTCTGTTCCTAATTATTTTTGGTCATTTGATATAATTGACCATACTAGGAAGACCAAAATTGAAATGACTAAGTTTGAATATTTACAAGCCAACCCCGAGCAGTTGGATAGGTTGGTCGAGTGTGTAAAGAAAAAAACCATACCTACAAGACAAGATGTTTCTAAAGTAATCCATAATTTTCTAAAGAACACCTCCACCCAAAATAACCTTGTCATTACTTCTCCTGTTGCCCCTAGGAAAATAAAACCTTTCTATGTTTCTTTGTTGATAAATGGACACAAGTTGAGTAACTACATAATTGACTCAGGAGCTTTAGACAATGTCATGCCTACCAAGGTGACAGAATCTCTTGGCCTCACCCTGACTAAAAATTTTGGGAGATGTTTCTCCATGGAAAACAAACAAGTACCTTTGTTGGGTCAAATCAAAGATGCCCAATTTACATTCGTGGCTTTCCCAGAAAAAAGGATTAAAATGACAGTCCTGGTGGCCGACGTTTCAGCATCCTATGGCATTCTACTGGGATGAAATTTTTGCAAGGATGTTGGTGGTAATTTGAGCATGGACCTATCTAAGGTGAGGATACTTGTGAAGGGCATCATGCAAAGGCTGATCCTTGAGAAGGAGTCAAAGTACATTGTCACCCAAACATCAGCCCCTGAAGCTCAAATTTTGTTTGAGTCTTCAAGAATGGGTAATTACTTCCTGTCTATAGAGGGTGTTCCTATGTCATCAAATGAAAGTATTATAGATGACAATCCAAAAAGTTTAGATAGGAAACTAGAAGAATTGGTAGAGCACATTTCAGGTGCAAACAGATCTCCCCTCTCAAATGAAGAAAAATTTTAGAAGAGATCAATTTTTGATGATGTGTGGATTCTAGAATTTGATGGCAGTTGTTCTTCTACCAATTTTGGAGCTAGGATTGTGTTGATATCTCCTCAAGGAGATATTTTCCCTTATTTGTATAAGTTGTAGTTTAGTAACACCAACAACACTACTGAGTATGAATCTTTGTTACTCAGGTTGAAGGCAACTCAAGATAAAGGTGTTAAGTTCCTTCATGCCAGAGAAGATGTTGAACTAGTGTTTTATCAAGTAAGGAACCTATATCAAACCAAGAATAGAAGATTGCACCATTATCACAATCTGATATGGGACTGCATTGAAAGTTTTGATGCTTTCATTATCTCTGCTGTGCCCAGAGAGTTCAATGATCAAGTAGATTTATTGGCTATTTATGTGACCCTCATGGTTCCTCACCCCAATTTCAAAGGGAATAGGTACACTATCAAACTAGTCTTTCAACCAAGTGTGCCTAATAATGCCAACCATTGGTAGGTATTTAATGGTGACAACTAAATCGTTGCCTTTATAGAATAAATAGATTGCTTTGAGAAGCTTTATTTTGAAGGTAGTGAGTATCCACTATGGGAATCAGCTCCTGAAACAAGTTCAAACACTGGAGAAGAATTCCTTCAGCTCAAAGGGAATAAAATCCTAAAGGGATCGGTTTCCCTTGAAAAATTGTTTGATAAGCATGACAGGTTCATCAAGCAGTGACAAATGGATTCAAGTTCCTCCCAAGAGTTTGATCAAATAAATTTAAGTAATAAAGAAAATCCCAAGATGGTCAACATCAAAAAGTGTTGCACTCCTAATGAAAATCTCAAATTTGCTACTCTACTTCACCATTACATTGATGTTTTGGCATACTCCTATGATGATCTGAAATCTCTTAGGCCTGAAGAAATTTGGCATGAAATTCCTCTCAAGATTGGATCATTTCCTCACAAATAGAAATCAAGGCAGTACAACCCCAAGATATCATGTACTATTCTATCTGAAATTCAAACAATGTTAAATGTAAGGATATTTTTTTCAATCCATCATTCCACCTGGATTGTGAACATAGTCCCTATGAGAAAAAAGAATGAGGAAATTCACCTCTATGTTGATTTCAAAAACTTAAATCAATCCTCTCTAAAGGATAACTACCCCCTGCCCATCATGGATCAAGTCCTACAAAAAGTGACTGGTTCAAAGATGTTATCAATTTTAGATGGTTTTTTAGTGTACAATCAAGTGGAAGTTAGTGAAGCAGACGAACATAAGACTACTTTCACTACACCTTGGGGCACCTTTGCATATCGTATAATGCCTTTTGGTTTGATCAATGCTGGTGCCACCTTCCAGAGAGCCATGGATCTTGCCTTTAGAGATGAAATGGGGAAGTTTATTTTGGTATATCTTAAAGACCTAACTATCCTTTCTAAATATCATCCTGATCATGTGCATCATCTATAACAAGTGCTAGAATGATGTCGATAGAATGGCATTTCCCTTAATCCTAAAAAATTATTTTTTGGGGTTACAGAAGGGAAACTTCTTAGTCATACTATATTCTGAGAAGGCATAAAAATTAACTCAGAAAGAGTCAAATCCATCCAAGAACTTACTCTACCTACTAGTAAGACTGCAGTTCATTATTTCTTCAAAAAGGTGAATTTTCTATGAAGATTCATTCCTGAGTTTGTAGAAAAGACTCACCACATCATCGATATGATGAATAGAAAGGCTACTTTCCACTAAACTGAAGAAGACAAGTTAGCATTTCAAGATATCAAGGAAGCTATCACCCATGCCCCAATCCTGGTTTGTCTAGATTATACCAAAGACTTCATAGTGTACAGCTATGCTTCTGGACACACACTTTCAGCCATTCTAGTTTAGTAGAACAAAGGAGTGGAATCTACTATTTCATTCATGAGTTTTCATCTCAAAGCTCATGAATTGAAATATTCAAACATGGAGAGGCATGCTTATGATGTGGTTAATGTGGTGAAACACTTTTGTTTCTACATCCTGAACTCACACTGTTGCTCGGGTGCCTGATACAACAGTAAAGTCTATTTTAACTCAATAGGCATTTAGTACTAGAAGGGGAAATTGGATTTCTAAAATCTAAGAGTTTGATCTTGTTATCAAACCTATGAATCTTGTGTGAGGAAGAGGCCTCTACCAATTAATTGTTGATAACATACCAGAGGAAAAAGGGCATTAAGAAATAAAGGTTGAAGGCATGCCCATAGTTCTCTTTATCACTACTATAGATGAGTGGTATTCCAATATTGCTCATTTCCTTATCCATGGTGAGTGTCCTACCCACCTGTCTCATAAAGAAAAGAGAATTTTTAAATTAAAGGTTGCTAACTATGACCTATGGGAAAATGGTTTGTACAAAAGGAACCTTGATGGGGTATTCCTTCATTGTGTGGACAAAGTGTAGCAGTCCAAACTTTTAGAGTCTTTCCACAATCTGGCCCGTGGTAGAAATTTTGTTGCACCTGTGACCGCTCATAAGATTATATGAGCTAGGTATTATTGGCCTACTATGTTTCAAGATACATACAAATGGGTGCGTAAATGTGATCTGTGTCAACAGTTCATTGGAAAACCCAAGTTGGCTACATTGCCTCTCAAGCTGGTGGTGATTGAAGAGCCATTTCAACAATGGAGTATTGATTTCATTGGCACTATAAACCCATCCTCAAGTGCTGGACATGACTATGTCCTCATAGCCATAGACTAATTTACCAAGTGGGTAGAAGCCATTCCAGCCAAGCATGCTACTTTAGAGGTGGTATGCAATTTTCTCAAGAAAAATATTATTTCCTAGTTTAGAGTCCCAACCAAGATTGTAACAGACAATGCAGCTAGTTTCTCTTCTCATGAGATTACCCAGTTCTGCTACTATTATGGGATTATCCTCTCCCACTCTTCTTACTATTATCCAAGGAAATGGTCAAGCTGAATCAAGCAACAAGAACCTAGTGACCATTATCAAGAAGCTGGTGGATGACAATCAGAGAACCTGGCATAAAGCATTATTTGATGCTTTATTGGTATAAAGGATTACACCCAAGAGGGCAATAGGTATGTCACCATTTCAACTTCTATATGGTTTGAATGCAGAGATATCAATCACCCTGGAACTACTAACACTGAAGTTGACAAAGGCAGTTGAAGATCAAACATTTGAAAATTCTATTGACAAAAGGATCTTATGCTTGACTGAACTAAATGAGTAGTGAAATATGGTGGTGGACCATATTGTAACACATCAAAGTCTAGTAAATAATCTCTTTGAAAATAATGCAAGGATTCATGATTTTTAGATTGGAGATAAAGTCTTGTTGTGGGACAAGAGGATATAACCAAAAGGAATGCATGGCAAATTTGATTCTTTGTGGAGAGGTCCATTTATCATTCATCAGGTCTATGGAAAAAATAGTTTCTTATTGAAATATCAAGATGACACGCTATTGTCACTGCCTCATAGTGGGTAGCATCTGAAGCACTTCAATTCTTGAAGTATCGATAAGTCCAATTGTACATTTGTATAGTCTTTGTTTATTTTGTGTTATTCATTTCACAAAACAATGGAAGTTACCCAATTGGAGCCAACTATTGTTCTCAAAATCTGTCAATTGTTTTTGTGGACAACATGTTGATCATTTTTGGTCTTGTAGGCTGAAAATAGTCTCTTCCTCCTAAAAAATGTTTTGATTAGCCAAGTTCTTCAATTATTCAAGCCTTTTCAGCTAAAGAAATCACAGGTTCAATGGTAGGCTTTTACAAGGAGAAGTTTAAAAAAAACACTTAAGGCATTTCATGAAAAAATTATAAGGAATGAACTTTTGAACCTTTGAACCATTGAACTCCGCTTCAACAAGTTCAAAAGGTTCAAAGTTAAAAAGGTTCAAAGTTCAAATTTCAAAGTTTAAAGAGTTCAAAGCTTCAATGACGGGCTTCGAAGAGTTGGAATAGACCATTGAACCATCGAATCGTTGAACCATTGAACTCCAATTCGATGAGTTCAAAAGGTTCAAAGTTCAAGGTTCAAAGTTTCAAATGAGTTTAAAAGGCTTCAAAGAGTTTAAAGGGTTCAAATTTCAAAATTCAATTGAAAGAGTCCAGAAGATGTTTTCAAGTGAAAGATTCCAGAAGAAAAGTTCAAACAATTGGTTCAACGATACGTTGAACTCCTTAAGAAGACTAAGTGAACGCAACTCTTTGTCAAACATAAAAGATTGAACCGTTGAATCACTTGATGAAATTTTAACCATTGAACCATTGAACTAAAAAATAGAAAAAAGGTTCAAAGGTTTAAGGTTCAAAGTGTTTCAAATGACCAGGGACCGATGACATCCCTACGAATGTCAAAATTAGGGTAATAAAATAACTATTGATTTTTAAAAATGAAGACCCATGAACAAACTCAGTGAACAGTCAAAGAAGGAACTGAAGGAGCCAACAAAAAGTGAGAAGAGAGCCTGAGATCTCAAAAAATTAGGAAGAGACAAAATGTTACAAGAAATCTAGAAATATCTATAGGAGAGTTATTCCAGTAGGTGGAATAGTCCACTAGGTAGACATCAGAGAGCGCAAGCATTCAAAGGTGTGGCCTATTTTTCTTCATAAAAGTAAAAATGAATAGATAGCTATGTAATCATCATAAAGAAGACCAAGACACCCATGCTTGGGAAGAGACATTTGAGTTGATTAGAACGCCAGAGTCCAGGTTGATAATCGACTCTGGCATGGCCCCTTCACAGAATTGTCAATGCATTCAATGCAGCATGGGCCATTTCATGAAAAAAAGCACCCAAGTCTTTCTTGGGTTTCTATATAATGTAATCTCTTAGTTTAGAGAGAGGGAGATCTCTTTTTTATTAGAAGCAAAACTCTGCCCAAATTGAAAGGCATTCTTGAGACTTTGAGCTCAGACTGTTAATCATATTTTGTCATTTGAATAAGAAAAAAAGTGACCTTTCAGACTTTGTGTTGAAGTAGCTTGTGTTATCTAGGAAATTATTCTTGTCTGTTTCCTAAATAAAATCTTGTCCATTTAATCAAATAAGTAGAACTAGTGGAAATAATTTAGGTGTCCTGAAGCTGACTGTGGGAGACTTTGTGCTACCACAATTGTCTTTAGTCTGTGTTTTATGTTTCAATGAAAAGGATATTGGAGAGGCTTTGAGCTCTTGTTAACCTTCATAACCTTTGATCTTGTTGTAGTTGAGGTGGAGACTTTGTGCTACACTTCATTCTACTGTGTTATTGCGTCCTGAATCAGTGAGAGGAACAATGAAAGACTTTGTGCTTTTGTGTGTTTCTTGTGGTTACAGTTACTACCCAGAAAGTCTTCCTCTAGTTTTTTGAACATCATTTCTAAAAGAAGAGAAATGCCTTTAGCACTTATGTAGGAATTCTCCTTTTCTTTGTGAACATCCTCTCTAAAAAAAGAGAGATGGATGGTGTGATTTCACCCCTGAGTCTATTTTCAGCTTATATTAGTATATAGTAGCTTATAGCGAACCTCCCCTTGATGAGAGGAGAGATTTATCTCATTATGTTTTGGTAAACCTACACATTTTTTGATTAAGTCTCCTTATGTTGAGGTTGATATACCTATTTTGATTTCAGTTAGTTGGTGACAAAATACTCACCCAACACTACACTGGCCAACCTAGTAGAGTTAATATTTTCTATTCCACTATGGGTTATGTTTTTCATTAATCCAAAGATAAAATCTAATAGGAAACCATATAACTAACCAATTTTTGTAAGGTCCTTAAAAACTGCATGCCTTATAAATTTTCTATGGTTGAAGACAAAAATAAAATAAATTTTCCTGTGGCTTCCAATAGATATAAAATTTACGATCCTCTTAATAAACCTAATACTACTAGATAAAGTCATGTATCCCAATACCATGAGGTGGATGAGGAATGTAATCTCGAGTACATAAACAAAATGATCTTGAGTATATATATATATATATATATGAGGATTCCAAGCACAAGGTAAAATACACTATGGTAATGTATCACCTCATGTTGGTACCCCATATGGAAAATATTCCTTCCCTACTCCTAGTTTTCCTATTTTAATTTTAAAAAGTTAATGCATAACTTCCTCATGTTGAGCATTGTTCCTATTGTTGAAGTTTGGTATTGATGTTGTCATTAATGTCAAAGGTTCTTGAGCAAGGTGTTCATGATGTCATTAGATAATGTACTTGTTTGATGGAATTATTAAGAGGTATGACATTATTTTAAGAGCATGTAAGACATGTGATTAAGGTATAAGAGAATCAAGAAGTGTTTCAAGGTCAATTGTCAAGTTTCAAGAGCTTGAGAAGCCTAGTCATGACATTGGTCATTACATGAAGATGCCTTATGAGAAAGTATGAGTTTGGTGGCCTGGTGAGATGGATGCACAAAGGTATATGAGGATGTATGAAGATATTTAATAATGAATAAGAATCATTGTATCACTCATAATAGTCTCATAATAATCCTACATGGGTAGGACCTACAGACCTAGTATGCAACTAGACCACCTCTAGACCTTGCTTGGCCTAATGAGGCATCATGATCTATTATCAAGGCATGTGATTGTTGTTCAATTTTTTTTGAGAATGTGATATTTTTTTTGAGAATTTAAGTGAGGTGGAGAGTGCATGGAAAGAGGCTTGAAGGTTAGTACAAGGCCTAATGTGGTTTGTAGGTCAAGGTCCAAGTAAGTAAAGAGAGAGATGGTAGCCAAATGAGGTATGAGATTCAGATTTCCAGATAAGAATGAGAATGTGAGAATTATCAGTGGCGTGATATATTCTCCTAGTTGTGTTGACTAATTCTAAGGTCAAAATTTAAAATAAAAGTCATGAAGATTGGTTTTGAGGTCTCTCAAATACACAAAATGAAGGGTTCTCAACCCGGTAAGGAATTTCAAGTGTTCATTTACATGTGTAAACTTTACATGGGAACCTTAGCTAATAAAGATATATTTAAAAGGTCCCTAGATAATATATCTAGGCATTATATTTGGAAATGAGGGGTAAACCTTTATGAACAATCATTAACACTAGAAATAATGTTGACCCTCTCTAAAACCCTAACACTAACTAAATGTGAAATATCTTTTTTAAAACAAAATATAATAGTCTAAAATGAATATAAAAAATATTATATCATGTATTAAACTCTCCCAGGCACCTCTAGGTGTTATTGGTTTGTCTGGTAAGTAAGTGGACCCTACATGAAAAGCTTTATTTCTTGAAGATTTATTGTAGCAGTCAGAGTTGACCAAATCAAAGTTGATAAATAGATGGAAGAAAAATATTGAGACTTGTATTTAATGTATATGGTGGTTTTTTATCAGTTTATATCCCTTAATGGTGTTAATATGGTCATACAAGTTGACTAATCACTAACAAGCCTAATGGTGCAAATAATGAGAAACCCAAACATAAGGGATAAGTTGATTAGGGATGTGTTATCATGGATTAGAGATGAATAAAAGTGAATTTATAAGTTGTTAAATAAATTTAATACATGTTAATGTTGGATATAATATTTGGATAAAATTATATATATAAAAACGTTTCTCTCAAGTTGACTTGTCTAGCTCAGTGAGGTCTATGTACAATGAGATCATGAGATTGGTCTGTAAGACTAATATTGCCATTAGATATTATGATATTTTTATTGGAGGTTGTCATGAGGATTTTTTGGTATATTTTTCATGAATTTTAAGTCCTTGATTTTTTTTTATGTATCATAATTTCTAATTTTCATGATTGAGTTTTGAGACTAGTTGGCAATTCTAAGTGGGCTACTTGCAGAGAAGGGTTTGAGTTTTTTTGACATGAGTTGTGAAGTATAAATAATGTGATGATGATATTGAGGTAATTTAAATTTTTTATATGTGATTTTTTACAATGGTTTTTTTTAAAAACTGTGTTTATGCTTTAGTTGTTCAAGACAGACTTTCTAGGTATGCACAGGCCTAATTGTGAACAATACTAATAGCATGCTTCAAGTGGTGATTGGAGATAAAATATGTCATAGACATAATATGAGATTATTATGGGTATATTTGAGTTAAATGTGATATTTTACTACCATGTGATAAGTTTTAGAGTGTTGTAATGAGTTCAAAGGGTAACATGTTCTAATGAATGCCTAATTGAATTAGGTCTTTTTAAGGCCTACAAGGGGTTTTATGTCATATATTCTATAAACAACATATTTTAATGTCTTATTAGTTTTTTTGGAATGTAATAAGGCCTATTTTACTTAAAATAAATCAATCAAGTGTGTATGGATGACCAAGAGGTGTATGAGTAAGAACCTAGTATAAAAATAAGGCCTAATTTGCTAGTTAGATATGTGTGAGTTGAAGCGTAAGACATAGCACTTTGAAGAGATAAAGGAGGTATTTTAAACCATAATAATAGTGTATATAAACTATCATGAAGATATAAGAGGAGTATTTCATATTAATATCAAGGTCCAATGACCTAATCTATTTTGAAGAGACCTAGTTGAGCGAAGAAGCCAAAAAGGCAGTTTGAAAGGGCTAAGAGTGTGAAAAGATAAATAGGTGGTCGTCATCAATTCCTAAAGGTGATAAAATAAATTAGGTGGCTGATTAGTCTATGGGTTTTGTTCCTCCTTACAATTAGGTGCTTGTTAAATCCTAGTCATGTGGGTGCTTGGCTAGTTGGGGTCGGTTCTCCAAGTGAAGTTGGTGCTTCACTAAATCTTGATGTTTGTCTTATAGGACTATAGTAAATTTGTATATATCAGTGGGTTTTATTACAATTGATGGTTTTCCACTCAAATAAGTATTCTATGTGTTATGCTCTTATCTCATGGTCATGGCTCTTAATGTGTTGCTAGTTCACTATTTTGTTTTGATAGTTCATGATTGATAAAGTAAAAGTTGTAAAAGTTTTGAAGACATATTCACCCCCCCTCCCCACTCCCCCCCCCCCCCCCCCCCCCAATAATTAATTATCTTTACAATAATTATTATTAGAGACTAGTCCTTTTATTTAAGTCTAATGGTTTTAAGGTGATCCTACGAATCACAAGAATGTCTTGTGATCAAGAGGAAGAAAACATGTATGATGAAGAAGCCTACTATGATAGTGAAGAAGGATAAGGTGAGGTAGACCTTGAATCTAAGTTCATAAATTCCCTTTATGATTTTAAACATTAAAATAAGACTATAAATTATCTCAAAAATATGTTATAAGGGTCAACATAAAGCTTAAGTCAAAGGAAGTTGAGTATGACTAGTTGAAGACAGAGCTAGATTCCTTAAAGGTTGAGCATGATTAGCTCATAGGAAAAATGAGAAAGTTTGAGAGAGTGTGTGAGAAGTCAAAACAATTAAATAGTACCTACATGAAAATAATAATTAGGAATCCCAATGCAATAAAGGATAAGTCATCATGGAACCATGTTAAGTAATAAAATGTTGTTTGCTACATCTCTCACAATATAAGACACATTACAAGATTCTACTCTAATAGAGTTAGAATTCCCACAAGATTCAACAAGACATATGAAGTTCCTAAAATGCATAATAAGGATCAAACATTGGTATATAAGCTAAATTAAGTTAGGATGGATTATATTGAGCTCAAGAGGCAAGATGGACTATTTGTTAAGGAAGAACAAAAGACTAAAGACGATCCTATGCTAGCTCAGACTAGCTTTAACATTCAATATGAAGGCATTCAATGGTATATAGATAGTGGTTTGTCAAGACACATGATAGGATATAAAAATAATATCATCTCATTAAATAATAATTCTATAAGAATAGTGAGGTTTGGAGATAACACAACTGCCAATATAGTTGGCAAAGGCATTTTGAATTTGGATAATGGAAAGACTAAGACACAAAATGTGCTATATGTGGAAGGTTTGAAACATAATTTGCTTAGTGTAAGTCAAATGTGTAATTAAACACATACACTAACCTTTCATGATAGAGGTGTGAGATAAGGAGACATGAATTAGGAAGGCTAATTGTCAATGCCAAGAGGAATAAGAAAAACCTATATGTATTAAATGAGATCAAGAAGGACAGATGCTTCATAAGTAAGATATATGAAAGTTGGCTATGGAATAGAAGGTTAGGTCACATATACTTTGACAAATTGGTTAAGATTAACACTAATAATTCTTTTAAGAACATGCCTAAGATCATCAAACCTACAAAAATACTTTTCAAGGCAACATGGTAAATAGACTAAAAGAAGGTTCAAGTCCAAGGAATACTCTAATACAAGACCCTTATAGTTAATACACACTGATATTTATGGGCTTAAAATAATTCAAAGCATTCAAGTAGATAACTAATACATGTTACTCATTAATGACTACATAAGAATGACTTGGGTTGCATTCTTGAAACAAAAATATGAAGCTCTTGAAAAGTTAAAGGCATTCAAGGTTATTATTGAGAATGAGAAGAATGAGAATATCACATGCCTCATATAGGATAGAGGAGGATTATTTTTGTCCAATGAGTTTGATGAATTAATTGAGTTTCATGTAATAAGGAGACAATTCTCAGTGGCTAGGACACCTCAATAGAATGGGGTAGTGGAAAGGAAGTATAGGATAGTTTAAGAGATGGATAGAACTATGTTAAATGACTCTATATTATCTTATGGATATTGAAAAGAGGTAGTAAGCACTATTATCTACATTTTTAATAGAGTACAGATAAATACTAATGGACATGAGATTCTTTATGAACTATGGAAGGGTAGACCTACCAAGTGGAACACTTTAGAGTGTTTGGGAGCAAATGTTTCATCAAAAGAGATGATGAAGACTTTGGAAAGTTTGATTCTAGATATGATGAAGGCATATTCTTAGGATACTCATCAATGATCTTAGCCTATATATTTTATAACAAGCGACTATAAAAGATATTGGAAAGAACCAATGTGAAGATTGATGAGACAAGGAAATCTCACTCACAGTAAAAAAACACTTTAGAGAATATATAATTCAAGAAATAAGAGTAAAATATAGAGGTTTATGAGGAAGAATAAGAATTTTAAGAGAGACATGAATCAAAAGGACCCTTAAGATAAATTCAAAGAGATAACCTTGAATCTCAAATCATTGGAAACAAGAATACATGTATGAAAACTAAGAGAAGAATGGTAAGTAATCTCAATCAAAATAATTTTACTCTATTATCCAAGATTTAACCTAAGAGTATTATAGAATAAATAAAAGACAAATTTTGGATAGGTGCTATGAATGAGGAGTTAGACCAAATAGATAAGAGTGAGACTTGGGAACTAGTTCCTAGGCCTAAAGACAAGAATGCCATTGGTACAAAATGGGTGTTTATAAATAAGTTGAATGAAGATGGAGAAGTCATTAGTAACAAGGCTATATTGATATGTAAGGGATATGTACAAGTTTAATGGGTAGACTTTGAGCAGACATTTACACTAGTAGCAATATTGGAGGCCATAAAATTGTTTCTAGTATATGTAGGATTCAAAGTATACCAAATGGATGTCAAATATACCTTTTTGAATGGGAATTTGGAAGAGGAAGTGTACATTGAGTAACATAAATGGTTCTCACTATCAAATGACAAAGACTATGTTTGAAAATTGAAAAAGGCTCTCTATGATCTAAACTAAGCTCTTAGAGCTTACTATGCTAGGTTGGACAAGTATTTATTGGATTAAGGATTCAAAAGATGAGTTACAAATAGTTATCTATACATAAATATAGAAGATGACCATCATCTAATAGTATTTATCTATGTGGATGACATTATCTATACATCAATATAGTAGTTAACAATGAGAACATGACCAATGCCTTTAAAGAGGTGATGAAGAAAGAGTTTGAGATGTCCATGTTAGGAAAACTATCATTATTTTTTGGGTTGCAAATCATTCAATCTAAAAAAGGTATATTCATCTCACAATCCATGTACATAAGAGAGATGTTAAATTTTTTTAAGATGGAATATTACAAGGAAATTAGTGCACCCATGATCATAGGATGTAAGTTGAGAAAGGAATATTAGTCTTTAAATCTTAATCATACATCATATAGGTCAATGATTGGGAGTTTGTTGTACACCACTACCTATAAACCTAAAATCATGTAAGTAATTAGTCTTGTGAGAAGGTTTCACATAGGTCCAAATGAGAATCATCTATTAGCAGTCAAAAGGATACTCATGTATCTCAAGTGGACTATGGATTATGGATTTTGGTATCCAAGTATCAAGGAGTTTAATTTGATAGCCTACACAAATGTAGATTGGGTAGGAAGTATAGATGATAGGAAGATTACCAGTGGAGGATCCTTCTTCCTATGTGGGTGCCTAATCTCATGGATAATAAAGAAGAAAACATCAGTAGCATTTTCTAATTTTGAGGTTGAGTACATTATAGTAATTCTTGTTATACTTAGGTCTTATGGATGAGACAAACCCTAAAAGACTACAAGGTAGAGTATGATGGTCCTAGCACTATCTATTATGATAATACAAGTGTTATATGCATCTCAAAGAAACCTATCATTCACTCAAGGGCCAAGAACATTCTCATTAGTTATCATTTTATAAGAGTTTAGGTAAGTGAACAAAGTGTGAAACTTGATTATTTTTCTACACAAGATTAGATTGTAGACATCTTGACCAAACCACTTTCAAAGGTAACTTTTGAATAGTTAAGAAATGAATTGGGTGTAATTCATGCCGCTAAAAATCATTGAAAATGTCAAGTACTTAGGGGGAGATAATAATGATTTTTAGGTCCAAGAATAGATGAGTTTTTCTGAGTTATGCATGGTGTAAGGGGAGCATGTTTTCTTAAATGCTTCATATTTTGTGTTAAACCTTTGTTGTAAAGAAGGTTTGATTCCAGATGACAATTATTGAAGACCTTTATCATTAATGTCAAAGGGGTAGAAAGAATAGAATGGGGAGATAAGAATGATCATTATATAGTATGTTTTTCCATCAATGATAAAGGGGGAGATTATTGATCATTATTCCTATTGTTGAAGATTGGCATTGATGTTGTCATTGATGTTAAAGGTTCTTAAGAAAGGTGTTCATGAGGTCATTAAAGAATGTTCTTTTTTGATAACATCATTGAGATGTATGACATTGTCTAAGGTGCATGTATGAAATGTAAGGTATAAGATCATCAATAAGTGTTTCAAGTTCATTTGTCAAGTTTCAAGAGCTTGAGAAGCTTAGTCGTGACATTGGTCATTGCACGAAGAGACCTTATGAGAAGGTATGAGTTTGGTTTCCTAGTGAGATAGATGTATATAGGTATAAGAGGATTTATGAGGTTTTTTTAGAATGCATATGAGGCATTGTATCACTCGTGAGATTATTAGATTGAGCTTATAGGGGTAGGACCTACAGACCTAGTATGCAACTAGACCACCTTTAGACCCTGCTTAGCCTAATGAGGCATCATGATCTATTGTCAAGGAATATTAAGGTTTTTTAACATTGTTTTATCATTTGAGATGTTGTGTGAGTATTTAATTGAGGTGGAGAGTGCATATAAAGAGGCTTGAAGGTCACTTTAAGGCCTAATGTAGTTTTTAGGTCAAGGTTTAAGCAAGTAAAGAGAGAGATGGTAGCCAAATGAGTTATGAGACTCATATTTCAAGATAAGAATGAGAATTTGAGAATTTTTAATGGTTCCATATATTTTCCTAGGTGTGTTGACCAAGTCTGAAGTCAAATTTTTCAAGAAAAGGCATGAAAAGTGGGTTTAAGGTCTCTCAAGTGCACAAAATGAAAGGTTCTCAACCCAAGAAGGACTTTCAAGTGTTCATTTGCATGTGTAACCTATGAATGGGAACCTAAGCTATTAAGGATAAATTTTGGGAAGGGTCTTAGATAATATCTCTAGGCATTAGTTTTTGAAATGAGGGGTAGTCCTTTATGAACAATTGTAACACCATAAATAGTGTTAACCATCTATAAAACCCTAACACTGACTCGATGTGAAAGATATTATTAAAAATAGAATAAAATGGTATTAAATGACTATAAAAAATATTATATCATTTATTAAACTCTCCCAGGCACCTCTAGGTGTGATTTGTTTGTTTGTTAAGTAAGTGGACCCTACAAGAAAAGTCTTGTTTCTCAAAGATTTGCTATAGTAGTCAAAATTCACGAAGTCAAAGTTGATAAATGGATGGATGAAAAATATTGAGACTTTTATTTAATGTCCATGGTGATTTTTTTATCAGGATATATCCATAAATGGTGATAAACTAGTCATACAAGTTGACCAGTCATTAATAGGCCTAATGGTGCAAACAGTGAGAAACCCATACAAAAATGAAAAGCTAATTAGGGATGTGTTATCATGGATTCGGGATGAATAAAAGTGCATGGATAAGTTTTTATATACTTGTAATACATTTTAACGTTTGATATAATATTTTTATATCATTGTATATAGCAAAAATTTGCTCTCAAGTTGACTTTTCTAGCTCAGTGAGGTCTATGTACCGTGAGGTCATGAGATTGGTCTATAGGACCAATATTTCCATTAGAGGTTATGATATTTTTGTTGGAGGTTGTTATGAGCATGTTTTAATATATTTTTTAATTCATTTTAAGTCATTTATTGTGTTCTTTTAGGTGTCATAAGTTCAAATTTTCATGTATGTGTTCTGAGGCTAGTTGGCAATTCTAAGTGGGTTACTTGCAGAGAAGGGTTTGAGTAATTTTGCCTTGAGTTGTGAAATATAAATAATTTGGTGATGAAATTGAGGTTTTTAAACTTCTTTATATGTGATTTTTTACCATGGGTTTTTGACAAAATTTATGCTTTAGTTGTTCAACACAGACTTTCTAGGTATGCATAGGCCTAATTGTGAACATTACTAATAGCATGCTTCAAGTGGTGATTAGAGATAAAAGGTGTCATGGAATTAATTTTAGATTATTATGGGTATATTTTAGTGGAATATGATATTTTATTTTTGTTTTATAATTTTTAGAGTGTTCCAATGATTTCAATGGGTAACGTGTGTTAATGAAGGCCTAATTGAATTAGGTCTCCTTAAGGCCTAAAAGAGGGTTTATGTCATATATGCTATAATTACAATATTTTAATGTTTGATTCATATATTTAGAATGTAATAAGGCCAATTTTATTTAAAATATAATTTTTCAAGTGTGGATAGCCGACCAAGAGGTGTATGAGCAAGATCCTAGTATAAGAACAAGGCCTAATAGGCCTAATTTGATAGTTAGATATGTGTGAGTTGAAGAATAAGACATAACAATTTAAAGAGATAAAGGATGTATTTTATACCATCATCAGGGTGTATAAAAACTATCATGAAGATATAACAAGGGTACTTTAGATGACTACTAAGGTCAAATGACCTAATCTATCTTGAAGAGACCTAGTTGAGTGAAGGAGCCTAAAAGGTAGTTTGAGAGGGCTAAGAGTGTGAAGGGATGAAAATGTGGTCATCATCAGTTGGTTGAGAAAAAAATATTTCCTTAAGGTGATCAAGTCGATCAAGTTTTTGAGTTGGTGCTAAGTCATTTAGGGGGTTGGTGCCTCCTTACAAGTAGGTGATTGTTAAAACCTAGTCAAGTGGGTGCTTGGCTAGTTGGGGTTGGTGCTCTAAGTGAATTTGGTTATTCAATATAGTCAATATTGATGTTTGTATTATATGAATATAGTCAATTTTCATATATAAGTGTGTTTTCTTCCCACTGAGGGTTTATCAATCAAATAAGTGTTTTATGTGTTATGCTCTAGTCTCATGCTTATGGCTCTTAATGTGTTTATAGTTCACTATATTGTTTTGATAGATCATGAATGATAAAGTAAAATTTGTAATTTTTTTAAAGACTGATTCACACCACCACCCGCCGCCGCCCCCCCACCCCTTAGTCATTGTGATGATTCCAACACCTCATTGCCTATTTTTTTCACTATTCCTAGTATCACAAATAATATGGTGGGCCTATCCTTTAGTGGGTCTACCCAAAGTACCCATGTTAACACAAAAATTATTAACATGTCTACCACATCCCAAAAATATAATTAAGCTTACACCTATAATAAAAATGCTCCCAGTTCTTAATAAATCATGTTACAATCCATGAGCCAAATGGATTACTTTCAAGCCAATAATACTATCCAGATAATGTAAATTCAAAATAAAATTTTGAAAATGAAATATAACCCTAAAAAATTTAATAGGGAGCACCAAATTAAAATTCCCCCCACCCCACCTTAGATATACTCATGATAATCTTATTTTTCAACCACCATTTGGCAATAAATCCATTAAACATCTTCAAAACAAACAATTAGAATTTCAAATTAAAAACATATACATAAGTGGACTCACTCTTTTGATCACCTATAATAGATCCAATAATCCTATGTTGCACTTAAAAACCTTTGTAAATATCTATAAATACCATATTAATCTCAATACCTTTGTGTCTACCAAGCTACTAGCCAAATTATTCTCTAGTGATGCTCTAGATTAGTATAACCAAATCAACATCCACTCTATATATAGTTTGGAAGACTTAATCAAAACATTAGTTCAATAGTTTAAATATAATGATCTACCTAAAAATAACACATCCCACTTCATTAATTACAATCAAGTGGATAACTTGACTACCAAGATTTCAACAAGCATTGGAAATCAATAGATAAAAAAATAGAGCATAACATTTTAGATAAAAAACTCTTCCATTTGTTTACTACTGCCATTCATCTCAAACTTCAATACAAATTCAAGACTCTCTCCAAAATAATTGGAATTATCCCTTGATTAATCTCAAAGTCAAGACTTTATCATAATACAATTTGAGCCTTCCCAACATAAGTTTGGAACTTGTGTGATTATGAAATATATATTAAAAAATTCTAAAAATGATAGTGTCTCAAACACATATAATTTTATGAGAACCATCAGTGTTATTTTAACAAGAATCTCTAATAAAGTGACCCTTTACCAACGCATCAAGGGAAGTCCCTTCTAACATTCTCCTTCTTCACAAGTTAATAACTATGAAAATCACTAGCCTCTTTGCATAACTTAGATTAAGAAATGTCTTTCTAAACCCTCACCTAGATATTTTTACACTTTTTGTCCTAGTGCTCATTGGTATGATCATAAAAAAAAAATTGGTTCTACACAAATTAGGGACACTCCCATGAGACTAGTAAACAACTTAAACACCCTAATTTTAAATTCCTACTTAGTTCAAACTTTGATCATGAAGCTATGATATAATATTAATAAAAATATTATGAAAATGTAGCCAAAGATCATGACTCCAAATTCAAGCCTGATGCACTTAATTGAAGCTAATTCTCACCTTACTATATACTCTAATACACTTCCTAACCATAATCAAAACTAATAACCAAACAATCAAAATCAACCTCCAATTGAAAATGTTTTTGAAGAAACATTTAATCCATACTAATCTAATGATATGAAAATTATGGTTAACATGAACAATATGAAGCGAGTAGTAACATATATTGATCTTTATATTCATCATAATTGTATCACTTATCCTAATTATAAAAAAATTCAAGTTAACCATCCATACCATTTTTTCACACATCGAATACGAGGAAATTATAACCTTCGTACTTTCATAAATCCTTATTATACCAACCAACTTGATGCAATTTGATTCATTCACCATTGTATCGGCTAATGTGTTTTAATTCACTATGTTTACAACTGCATTAACCAACCAAATATAGTTTTTATAACATAATTTTTTTTAACTACACTAGCCAATTTGGTATAGTCTTTCATTTCCAATCATATCCAACTATATTGGCTAGGCCAATATATTTTATTTCCTTAACCAATTATGTTTCTACTACATTGACCAATCTAGTATAATCAATTGTTATCCTTAATTCTAATGTGAATTTTTTTATAAAAGACAATACACTCTGATTCTAATGTTTCTATTAATCTAGTTGCATTGGCCAGGTCGATACCATTAGCTCAACCTACCTCAACTATATCGATAGGGTTGAGATTGCATAGTTCAAATCCTACTCAATTTTAGTTTAGATCCACTTCTTCTACAACTAATTTACTTTTAAACTCCATATCTCTTTTTCAGTCTTGACCAACTCACCTTGGATTTGATGAATGAGAACCTATTGAATAAATTTCCAAGTTACCCTCTCAAATTCCATTCCTCAATCTCATGAGGACTTCTCTACATCATATAAACAAATTGATGCAATTCTTATTTGACATGAACATTCCTCAACCACCACCTATGGGAAAGAAGCTACCTTGCCAAGGTCTAATGATAGTATATTAAAAAATATAAGAAATGTCTATCAAGGTTGATCAAACTAAAAATAATTCTCTTTCACTAAAATATCATATAACCTCCATGATCCCTAATAAAATTCTACTTCGTGCAGGTGATCTTACATTTTTCATTAGTGTCTAAGTTGGTGATATTAACAGCAAGAAAACCTTAATTGATGAAGGTTATGATAACTTCATTTCTTCCTTAAAATTCATCAAAATCCTAGAATAATTCTAATGTAATCTTAAGTCTACCCAAAACATGTGCCAAGGATATGAAAAAATACAGATGCTTCCAATTAGATGTATTTAGATCCCTATCATAGTCCCACCTATCATAATTAGATTTAAGGTTATGATATTTAAATTTTACCTATCCTATAACATCTTATTTGGTCATATTTAGACTGATAACATGAGGACATTGACCTATTCTATATATCAGTGTATCATGTTTCTTCACAAGGGTGTTATATACAATATTCAAGGTGATACTAATCCTTTTAATTTTGAATAATGGGGTATATCCCACAAAACCTATTATATTTTGATGATGATGAGCCTAATGAGATTAGTCTAAATATTAATGTTGGAACAAAACTACTTACTAATGGGGGGGTGAATAAATAGATTGATAGAAATTAGTCTTTTAATACTTTTAATGCAAACTAAAAATTATATGTGGAGATCACACACACACAAATAGACACAACACTTAGTGTACTTGGAAAACCTAGTTTGGGAAAACCCACAGTGAGAATAGTTGCCAGAATATACTATTCTAATCTAGCCTTAAAATTAAAAACTCATTGGTTACAATGTTTAAGGTCACCAACCCTAAGTAGACACTAGTCCCCTAATTTAAGATCACCTACTCTAAGGAAGCACCTATTCCCTAACTGAGCACTAAATTAGCTCTTTTGATGGCACCTACTAATTAGATATATTATGGAGGTACAACTCTTGATTATAAAATTTGATTCAAAAATGAATATAGTTCTATGTTATAGGTTTATTTTATAACTGCTCATACTCTACACTTATTCTCTCTCTTCCTCTCTACCTCTCTCCCTCTCAATTCAAATATTTTTTTTCAACATAGTGTATATCCTAGATGATGTATATATGCATTGGATTTAGGTCTCACATATTCTTTGTGGTCACACTTGATCATTAACACATCACACTCCATTTTTTTGGGAACTCAATTCATATTTATTTAACGACAAGTTTCCCACTTCTTGAATTCACACACCACCTTCATAATTATCTATCTTTTACTATATTTATCATATATCAGGCTCTAGTTTTGATACACATGCTATCTATATCATTGTTTGTGTCATATAATACATTTTACCTAAGTGTTCTATCACTTGAATATTGAGATGAACATTTCTTTAAATATTGACCATTGATCTTTAGTTTCATGCCAAGATCTGATGATCATCATTCAATTGACTCAAATTTAAAATGCAACTGCTAGATCAAATTTGAAAAGCTCATGTCCTCTATTAGATCCTTAAAAATTTCTAAAATCTAATGATTTAACTTTAAGTTACCATCATTTATCTTGGTCTCAATCTCTTGAGATTAGGACACTTAACATTCTCACATGCCTTCTAAGCACTTTACTATCAATCCCTATGCTTGTGATACTTTGCACTCTCACATACCTTCTACACATTGTCAATCCCTACATTTATGACACTTGTCATCCTCACATGCCTTTTGCAAATTACTATCAATTCTCACTATTGAGATACTTGGCACCTTCACATTGATCATTGATTATTTGAATTTGAACTACACCATAGATCTATTGCTCAAGCTTCATGATCGTGACACATGCCATCATGCATTATTTCTCAGGTTCTTTTATGTATTGAATTTTTTGCACATTATTATATATTCATCATATGATTAATCACTCACCATTGATCAAACTCAAACAAATATTAAGTCAAGGACTTAGGAATATTAAATTCTTTGATCATTTCTCTAAGTTGGTAATTGTTAGGTTGAAGGGGCAAATTTCACAATGATAAGGAAGGCTTATGTTATGACTTAGGTGATAGGTTCCTACATATATCCAATCAACATAAAAATAGAACTACCTGTGAATTTCATGACAAAAAACCATAGGGTTTTATTGAGAAACTGTAGTAATGGTCGTGAGCAAAGATAAATCATTTATGAGCTCATTTCTCTTCAACTGAACCTGTCGACCATATATATGAGATGTTCTTGAAAAACCCATAACATATCTTATATCAATTTCTCCAAAAACATCCAAAAATAGTCTCTGTAAAAGCATGATGACTTTTCATGACAATATTACACCTTTTTAGGACCTTACATTGTGCAATTATAAAACATGCTCTTCTCTCCATTAATCTTGCATGTGACTGATCCTTTAACAACAATGACATCCATAGTCCCAACTATCTCCCTTTTGACACAAATGATAATCATATTGCCAAAAATCTCCCCCTTTGTCATTGATGGAAAAATAAATGCTCTAATTTTGTAATACATGCTCTACTCTTCCTCTAGCATTGATTGTACTTCCATTGGCTTCTAATGAACATGAGTTGAATCTATTCATACCAAACTTTCTCCCCCTTAGGCAATAAAACATTTTCCTAAACACACCTTGGACACATGATTTGTTCCTTCTTTGATAAACATAAATCTTTTACAGAGAGCATTTGCACTTTTTCTCCCCCTTTGACATCAATGGCAAAGGGACTCCAACTTTCTCATTGTTTATCCAAAATTTTCTCCCCCTTTATCAAATAAAGGAGTTTGTCCAAGAATATGAAACCATAAACTCATTAGAAATTTGCAAAAATATGCATATCTAATTTACCTTTTCTCTCTTCTTCTAGGGATTAATAAAGATTTTATGATCCTCCCCTTGGACTCATGCTATGTTACTGAGATTTAGTGGTGTGATGTAGGAGAAACCACTACCAATTTCTACCTCAAATACTCAAATTATTCCTTGGTAAGAGGTTTGGTGAATATGTTTGCAGCTTGATCTTGTGTTATCACATATTCCATTATGACCTATTGATTGGCAACACCTTTTATCTTAAGAAGTGATACTTTATTGATATGTGCTTAGTTCTGGAATGCATCACTTGATTATTTGAGATATTAATATCACTTGAGCTGTCATAAATAATAGAGATAGGTGATTTGTATTCTACCTTGATGTCTTTGAGTGTTTAGTTCATCCACAAGACTTGAGTGTAACATGCCACTACTACAACATACTCTACTTTTGATATATAAAGAGTAGCTAACTCTTGATTTTATCTCAACCATAAAACAAGTTTATTTCCAAGGAAAAATGCACCACCAATAGTGCTTCTTCTATTATCTACACTTCCTACCCAATCAACATCTGTATATGTTGTCAATGTGAAATATTCATCTTTGGGATACCATAGGCCATAATCAATTTAACTCTTGATATATCTAAAGATATTTTTCACTATAATAACATGTGATTCTTTAGGAGCAAATTGAAATCTTGCAACCATGCACATTGCTTGCATGATATTAGGTCTTGATGCAATTAGGCATAACAAACTACCTATCATTGATCTATACAAAGTATAATTTGCATCAAAGGACCCATTATTTTTGCTCAACTTACATCTAGTTATCATGGGAGTACATATTGGTTTGCTATCTTCCATTCTAAACTTCTTGAGAATTTCCTTAGCATACTTGGTTTGAGATATAAATATCTCTTCATTAGTTTGTGCTATCTGGAGACCATGGAAGAAAGAAATTTTTCCAAGCATAGACATCTCAAACTCATTTTTAATTTGAATAGAAAATTATTTACACATTCTATTGTTGTTACCACCAAAAATGATATCACATACATATACAATAATAATTAACATATGCTCACTTTGAGAATTGAAGTATATATTATTGTCTGCACATCCTTTATTCAATCCTTATTGTTTTAAGTACTAGTCTAATCTTGAATACCATGCTCTAGGTGCCTATTTTAGACCATACAAAGCTTTCTTTAGTTTGCACACATAATCTTCTTCTTTTGATAGTTGAAAACCTTGAAGTTTTTTTTATGTAGAATTCCTCTTCTAGATTCCCAATCAAGAACGCAGACTTAATATCCATTTGATAGACTTTGAATTTATTATAAATAGATAATGATAGAAAAATTCTTATGGATTCCAATCTAGCAATTGGAGTAAATGTTCCTCAAAATCTATGCCTTAAACTTGTGTATATCCTTTGCACACCAATCTAGCCTTATTTCTTATGACAGTTCCACCCTCATTGAGTTTATTTCTAAAGACACACTTTGTACCTATTGCATTCTTATTATAAGGTCTTAGAAATAATTCCAAAGTATTATTCTTTTCAATTTGTCTTAGTTATTATTCTATGGGTTTTAGCCAATTCTCATCCTTACTAGATTCAACATAATTATTAGGCTCAATTTCAGATATTAGAGAAAAACTTACTTGCTCCTTGTTCATTACAAATCTTCTCCTTGTTTAAACTCCTTAATTTTTATTTCTAATGATTTGATCTATAGGATGATCCTTTTGAACAAATCTTGTAGGTGGATTTTCATTTACTTCATTCGGCTCTTCATTAGCTACTTCTTCTTCAGACTCTGATTCTTATTCACATATGTCTCTATCAGGTTTAACATGTTTAAGCCTTCATCAACCTTGACATTGATACTCTCTACAATATTTTGTATCCTTTTGTTGTAACATATGTAGGCTTTGCCTTGGGTGGAATAACCAAGAAATATTCCTTCATCACATCTTGAATCAAAGCTTCCCAAGTTATCTTATTTTTATCATGATGTAGCATTTGTTACCAAATACTCTAAAATACTTAACAGAGGTAGGTTTTCCATACCATAGTTCATAGGAGGTTTTATCATTATTTGCCCTCAGTTGAAATGTATCTAATATATATTGTTGTTGTACTACTCTCCAATATCCATCAGGTAACTTGGTCTCTTTTAGCATTGTTCTCTCCATGTCCTTGACTATTTTTTCTTTTAACAACTCCATTATACTATGGAGTTATTACTATAGAGGAATGCCTTTTGATTCCATACTTCTCATAGTATTCTATGAACTCATTTGAGGTGAATTCACCACCTCTATTAGATCTTAAGCATTTGATTTTTCATCCAATCTCATTCTCTACCATGGCCCTAAAGATCTTATATCTTTCAAATGCTTGAGACTTGTCCTTCAAAAAGGTTACCCATGTCATTCTTGAGTACTCATCTATTAGTAATATGAAGTATCTTTCTCCTTTGGATCTTCTTCTCTTAGTAGGACCAAAAATATCAGTATGAACTAACTCTAAAGGCTTTGTAGTTGTATGTTCCTTTGTTTGAAATCTAACCTTTATTTGTTTGCCTTGCTGACATTCCTTGCAATTGATGTCTATAGGTTTGGTTATTTTAGGTATGTGTCTAACACACTTCTTTGAGCTCATTTTTACTAGGTTATCAAAGTTGACATGACCCATTATTCTATATAATAACTGACTCTCATCAACTTTTCCTATTAGATAGCTATTACCATTTAATTCACTAAGATTATAAACATTGCTTTCAATTATGTTCCCTTCTACAACTATTCTTCTAGATTTCCTTATTTTACAAATTTATACATCAAATGTGACTTTATATCCATTGTCACACATTTGGCTGACACTTAACAGATTATGTTTCAATCTTCAACATAAATGACATCATATGTAGGAAATTTTCCATTTATGTTCAAGGTTCCTTTACCATGGATTTTTAATGTAGTGTTGTCTCTTAAGCTGACAAATTATTCCTTATATTTACTTAGTTTGATGAACTTGATCTTGTCACTAGTCATGTGTTTTGAGTAACCATTGTCTATTACCCACAAATTATGTTCCTTAACATGGAATTCTATTTGAAAAATCATAGATTATACAATTTTTTTATCTTTCACTTTCCACACATCCTTAGGTTTCTTTTTTGGCTTATTTTTCCATTTTTTAGAGACTTGTGAACCTTTGTTCACACTAGGAGGCATGATTATATTTTCACTTTGTATTTTTTGTCTTACAAAGTTTGTTATATAATGTTTAGTTATGTGACCAAAATTATTGTAGTTATAGCTTATTACATTTGTATCTAACAAGGGTGAAAATTAATTTTTGCTCACAAACTTTTTTCTCCTTTCAATTATAACTATATAATCACTAGCCCTATGACCAAACTAATTATAGGTATAAAAATAACCATATAAAAATGAGAAATACCTAGTCATAGAATTTCTTTGTATAGGATGAGGAGGCCTTCTTAACTTTGAATTGTTTAAGACTCTCACCCTTATGTAACCATTTGCATCAGCTACGTTTGTGTTCTGCATCTTCCTTGAGTTTGTAGAGATTGAATCATTATTCTTCTTTTTTTTAGGTTTCTTTTCTCCTTTAGCTTTCTTCACATCATTAGTGCTTCAATTTATCTTTGTATCTTTAGAGGCATTCATGTAATTTTTTCTTTCTTTGTTCCTAATTTTCCTTCTGCTTTGAAGTTATCATATAAATTTATAGATGTACTAGTTATGGGACTTTTCTCTTTTTAAAAACCAATACCATATTTCTCTTTTGATGGATTTTGAGAGTTGATCAATTCATCAAGAATTTTTAAACCTCCTTTTAGCTTCAAACATTTGTCTATTTTTTCTTTAGTTTTTCAAGTTTTTTTTCTCAAAGCCACTATTTCTGCTTCTAACTTCATGTATTCATCAGATTTAGACATTAGTTCAAATTTGACTACATATTTAATTTTTTTAGCCTCTTAAACCTGTGTTTTTAGGCTAACTACCATCTAATCAGATTTGTCAAGACTTTTGGATAGTTTTTTAATCTCTTTTTGTGCCTACTTCTTCTACTTTGAGTTCTCTTTTCTTAGCTTTTCAATTTCATCTAGAACACAAATGAGTTCACCCTTTAGATCCACTTGTCATTCCTCTTATTCATTAGAGTCTTCAACTTCTTCTTCTTATTGATCCACATAAGCTAATTCTAATGTCATGAATTGGGGTTCATTTCCCTCAGCCATAAAGACACAATCATGGTCATCATCTGAGCTATCACACTCATCCAATGAATCAATATTTTATTTTATGTAAAATACCTTCTTATTTTTGAAGAAGTTAATCTTCTTAGAGTAGTGGGGTTTCATATTTTTACTATCCTCTTCTTGCTTAAAGTTATCATTTTTGTTATTAGGGCATTTAGTAGAAAAATGTCCTACCTTACCATAGTTAAAGCATTTAAAGGGTTACTTAAATTTATATTTTCCAAACCCTCTTCTTAATTTTTTTAATAAAGTTGGATTCTTCTTCATCATTATCTTTATATCTAGATGTAGGTGCTTCTACTTTTACTTGTTTAGATTCTTTAAATGTAGCTTATCTCTTGAAAATATCTACTTCTCCCATTCTCATCTAATTGGATGTGAAGGTTCCATAAAATTCATTAAAAATGAGTTTAACTAGATCTCTTACTTCCTCTATTACAAATATTTTAAAGTAATGCCTTGATAGAATTTATCTTAAGACCTTTTTGACAATAATTGAATCTTTCATCTCTTCTCTACGGCCTCTAATTGCTTTGACTATTTCATCTACTTTGAGGAGGTAGTATGTAATTTTATCTTCTTCATTCATTTTAAGAGTTTCAAAATTGTCTTTGTATGCTTGTAGCTTGGCTTGATTCACCTTATCATAACCTTCATATATTCTCTTCAACTTGTTCTAGATATCCTATGCATTTTGACAATGTATTACTTTGACAAACTTTAAGTTTGACCATCCACAAAAAATATCATTTTTTGTCTTGGAATTTCTCTTATATGCCTTCTTTTTAGGCTGATTAGTAGGAGTTGTATATCCATTTACAATAGACATCCATACATCAAACCCTAATGAAGATAAATATTCTTCTATTTTAATTCTCCAAAATGCATAGTTTGATCTATCAAAGAGAGGTGTTTTTTTGAGAAAGAGCCTTCTTAACTGGCCATTTATGTTCACTATCCAAGATCTACCTGAGCTAATTAAGATTCTTCTAAGGAACTAGGGCTCTGATACCAATTATTGAAACACAACTATCTACTAAAAGGGGGTTGAATCATTAGATTGATTAAAAATAGTAATTTAAAACTTTTAACACAAATTAAAAATTATATGCAGAGATCACACACACATAAATAGATACAACATTTAGTTTATGTGGAAAACCTAGTATGGGAAAAACCATAGTGAGAATTGTCATGTCTCCTTTTTTAGTGGACATCGTCAGACTTGATGATCAGCCTATTATGCGACCCTCGTAGGCTGAGAGGATGGATAGAGGGTCTTGATGGAGCTTGGCATGGCTTCGATTAGCAGAATCTCTACAGTTGGCTTTCATTCAGGCTCTTTCAAAAATATTTGCCTGAGCTCCTATTATTTAGGGATATTTAACATGCAGTGGAGCACCCTTATTTTGATATGGTCATGTGCAGAATCACTCTCTGATTCACTAGCTTCAGACGGTTCGAGGATCTGACATGTATTGAGGGAGATATTAATATTTGATTGATTTAATCAAATATTAATTATTTGGTCTAATTTTAAATTAGATATTAATTAATTAATTAATTAATTATTTGGTCTAATTTTAAATTAGATATTAATTAATTATTAATTATTAATTAATTGGTCTAATTTTAAGACCCCAATTCTAATTTAAGAATTGGTATAATTTTAAGACCCTAATTCTAATTTAAGAAGCCCAAGTTCTAATTTGAGGAATTCTAATTTAAGAACCCCAAGTTCTAATTTGAGGAAATCTAATTTTAGCAAGCACACCTTTGGAGGGTATAAGGGTTTCTCATGGGGGAGAGTATGGATTCAGGAATTGATTATTGATTTTGATATTGAAGAAATTCTTCTGTGAAGACTGAGCCAAGGGTTCCAGGATTCCATTGTAGTGGAGAACGTCAACTCTTCATTGTGTGCGATTCAGAGGCTATGAAATATCAGCTGATTTATTGCCAATTTGAGAGATAGCTTCATACATAAGTTATCATAGAGATTTATAGGTTTGAGAGATAACTTCACACAAAAGTTATCACAGTATTGCAGATGATTTGAGAGATAACTTCACATAAAAGTTATCACAGTATTTCAGGTATTTCTTTATTTAGTTTTTGATTCAATAAATTATACAGATAGAGATATTCTGTATTAGAGTCATATATCTTGAGATCAAGGGTCCTACAAATAGGGTGTACTTTATTGGCGGCTGTATGAAGCCCATACAGTTCCATACATGTTTGCACAGAGACCGACATCGGCAGGGAGAGATCCACAAAGACCAACATCAGTCGACATATGACTGACATCGATAGGTTAACAATGCCCAGTCGACCGATGATGGTATTATAACCAATGCCAGCGTCTGTGTGTCGACACAAAAAGGCCGAGACCTTCCAGAATTTAGTTTTCATTTCTAGATTTGTAGGAGATCAGGGTTTTAAGACCATATTGTAATATTCTTTGATATGTATGACAGAAGACTATAAATTTAATTATCTAAACAAGGGATAAGATATTTGATTGGCAGATAAGAGATTTACTGTGGTTTATTGTTTATTTGAATTTATTTTGCAAGATTGTATCTTTGTTCAGAGCTTTTGTGTTTCTATATTCCCTATTTGAAGGGGATATTACAGTGGTATTAGAGTTTATTTGTAGGAAAAAAGGAGCCCCTAAGTAAGGGACATCACCTACAGAGATCGATGTCGGCAGTATATCGACTGACGATGGCGACTGTGTGTCGACATAGAAACCAGAGCCATCCAGATTCAGGGTTTGTTTCCAGATTTGCAAAAGATCAAGGTGTTAAGATAGTATTTGTAATATTCTTTGATATGCATGACAGAGGAGATCTATTGTAATAGTCTGAGTAAATAAATAAGAGATTTATTGTGGTTTATTATTTATCTTCTGAATTTATTTTGCAAGATTGTATCTTTGTTCAGACCTTTTGTGTTTCTATATTCCCTATTGATTGGGGATATCACAGTGGTATCAGAACTTTTGACAGGAAAAAGGAGCCCCTAAGTTAGGGACATCATAGTGGTATCAGAGCCAAATTCTTGCCATCATGTTGGATAGTTTGGGCAAATCAGAGCCAAATTCCTGCCATCTTGTTGGGTAGATCAGAGTTGATGTCCTACCACCTAGCTGGGTAGTTTGGTTATCAGTATGGATTTAACAGGTGTCAAAGATTTGGAAGAAAGAATGCACAATGCAAAGAAGAAGTTAGATAATCTATTTCAGCAAGCAGAGGACATTCTAAAAACCTTGGAGGAGTTGAAAACTTATTTAGGCAAGGTTGGTCAGTCAAATTCTTATGATATGCAAACAATGTTATCTCTAGCGTTTGGTTCGTTGGTGAAGCCTCGATTATTGAGACATCATGATGAGGTGGTAAGACTTGCAACTCTCTCTTGCATTAGTGAAATCATGAGGATAATAGCTAGCTTTAATTTTTATGATGATCGGATTATGAGAGAGGTACTTCATGCCATGGTAAAAAGCTTCAAAAAGTTGGATGACATTAGAGACCCTCATTTCTCAAAGAGGGAAAGATTACTTGAAATATTTGCAAGGTATGGATTTGAAAACAGTATGATGTTAGTAGGTTGTATTGGTGGCATTCATAGGATGTTTAACATATTTTGGAATATTTTAGATGAGTTTCATTCCAGTGATGTATTAGCATCAATGCACTCTATCATGTTCACAATCTTGTTTGAGGAGGAGGATAAAATTTCTAAACTTTTGGCAGAAGATTTATGGTATGTCTGGACAAAAGAGAAAAATGTCTCACCTAGAGCCGGTATGTGGTTAAAGAGTTTAATTGATAGGCCTAAGGATTGTAGTACTTTCCCTATGACATGCAGAAGTTTGAATGATGAGTTTGACAGACATGCTGATCCAGTATAGGGAGACATTAACACATCTTCAGGTAATGATTTATCTACATTATCTTCACAAGTTGTAGTAGTTGAGGATGTTGTGGATGAGCTTTGTCTTAAGGTGAGTTTAGTTCAGGTGTTTGACAGTGAGGATGAGTCTGATGCTTGCATTCAGAGTGTGGAGGTGTACTCAGATGTTAGTACATTGAGTGTTGATGATCTCTTAGATATGGCAGAGATTGTAGCAGAGTCCCAGGATCTGATTGTTACAGATGACACCCAGGAGAATGCAGTGGACAATTTTGAGGACTTAGTTTCCTCGATAGTTTCTTCTGGTATGGAGGAGTTAGACAGTGATGCTACAGTTGTTGATACTCCGTATGTTGATATGAGCTTTGAAGTTGATTCACAGAGTATGGATGGTAGTACTTCAGAGATCAGTGATTTTGAGTCTACTATTTTGGACCGTGCATCAGAGGAGGATTGTAGGAGACAATCTAGCCAGTGCCATCATGTGACCAGCCAGTTGAGAGTAGGCGAGGGAGATATCACTACCACTTGTGAGCATTTTTATGTTGCTCATCAGTTGTTAGTAGTTTATGGTTGGGGTTCTCCTACTAGCATTGAGTAGGGAGGCAGTTATTTGTCCTTGACAGAGATCTACTCATTATGGGAGGCTATCCATATTCTGAGATAGGTTTATATGCAGTTGGTAGCTAATAGAGATTATCTCATGGAGTGGGGTAGCATAGCATATGATGCATTGTTGGTCGAGGAAGATAAGGTGAGTAAGCTTACTTAGTATCTAGAGGTGACTTCTGAGGTTCTTGAGAGTACGCAGTTGGCTTATGAGGAGTCACAGTTTCATTTGGCTAAGGTGACCATGGAGCTAGAGCATTTGCGGTCTTCACCAGCTCCAGACCCAGGTCATTCATATATTGAGGTGGTTGGTGGTGAGTACGTTCCTATAGTTGTTGCTGAGGAACATGTTGTTAAGGCTGACACACATGTTCAAGAATTAGGAGTACTTAATTCTGATGAGTTTGAGATACCAGTGGAGTCGAGTCTCTAGATTGATTATTATCACACAGATGACAGTGTGGTACAGTTGGTTGTGCCACCTTTACAGAGGGATCAGTTGTGGTGTGCGGGGGAGTATGTTGATGCTTCCACATATAATTTTTACTAGACTGAGTCATTCATAGAGTATTTTCTGGATAGTGTAGGTGTTCATCTGGACTCGCATAAGGCGATAGAAGGTGTTCTCATCTGAGGTACTAGTGTGATTAGCAGATTGGGTGGGGAGATTATAGTGATCCTTTCTACTATGCTACCTCACAGGGATTTTGAGGTGGGGTTTGTTGAGTAGATTTCATAGGGTCCTATCCAGCCTATAACCACTTGGAGTCAGAGATTGGAGCCATCTGTTGATTCCCATTTCAATGATGGTGAGCTAGTAGCAGAGTTCAGGGGTTCCTACCGACATTATATGGTAGGGTATGCTCTTTATTCTTATGTTGATCTAGAGATCAAAGATGTGATTTCACGTAGGTGTAGATCGGCACTTGTTTCTTACCATCCATTTTGGAATGGATTGGCACCATCTTTTGTAGATGGAATTGGTAGTAGCAAGTTACACAGACTACAGTATCGACACATCCAGGGCAGTTATGATTTTAGAGATTGGTTGAGTTGCATTAACCAATTTGATTGTGGATTCCTCCTTGTTCTATTTTAGAAGATATTGTAGGAGCGTGCGTTGATTGCCCGCAGTGTAGATCATGACTACATTTGGGATCCAGGTGGATCGAGTGGTTCATTGTTCTGCGATTGCTTGGGGGCAAGTAATTTTAGGAGGGGCAGATTGTCATGTCCCCTTTTTTAGTGGACATCATCAGACTTGATGATCAGCCTATTATGTGACCCTCGTAGGATGAGAGGATGGATAGAGGGTCTTGATGGAGCTTGGCATGGCTTCGATTAGCAGAATCTCTATAGTTGGCTTTCATTCAGGCTCTTTTAGACATATTTGCTTGAGCTCCTATTATTTAGGGATATTTGACATGCAATAGAGCACCCTTGTTTTGATATGGTCATGTACAGAATCACTCCCTGATTCACCAGCTTCAGACGGTTCAAGGATCCGACATGTATTGAGGGAGATATTAATATTTGATTGATTTAATCAAATATCAATTATTTGGTCTAATTTTAAATTAGATATTAATTAATTAATTATTTGGTCTAATTTTAAATTAGATATTAATTAATTGGTCTAATTTTAAGACCCTAATTCTAATTTAAGAATTGATCTAATTTTAAGACCCTAATTCTAATTTAAGAAGCCCAAGTTCTAATTTGAGGAATTCTAATTTAAGAACCCCAAGTTCTAATTTGAGGAAATCTAATTTTAGCAAGCACACCTTTGGAGGGTATAAGGGTTTCTCATGGGGGAGAGTATGGATTCAGGAATTGATTATTGATTTTGATATTGAAGAAATTCTTCTGTGAAGACTGATCCAAGGGTTCTAGGATTCCATTGCAGTGGAGAACGTCAACTCTTCATTGTGTGTGATTCAGAGGCTATGAAATATCAGCTAATTTATTGCCAATTTGAGAGATAGCTTCATATAGAAGTTATCACAGAGATTTATAGGTTTGAGAGATAACTTCACACATAAGTTATCACAGTATTGCAGATGATTTGAGAGATAACTTCACACAAAAGTTATCACAGTATTTCAAGTATTTCTTTATTTAGTTTTTGATTCAATAAATTATACAGATAGACATATTCTGTATTAGAGTCATATATCTTGAGATCAGGGGTCCTACAAATAGGGTGTACTTTATTGGCAGCCGTACGAAGCCCATACAGATCCGTACAGGTTCACACAGAGACCGACATCGGTAGGGAGAGATCCACAGAGACTGACATTGGTCGACATATGACTGACGTCGGCAGGTTAACAATGCCCAGTCGACTGATGATGGTAGTATAACCGATGTCGACATCTGTGTGTCGACACAGAAAGGTTGAGACCTTCCAAAATTTAGTTTTCATTTCTAGATTTGTAAGAGATCAGGGTTTTAAGACCATATTGTAATATTCTTTGATATGTATGACAGAAGACTGTAAATTTAATTATTTGAATAAGGGATAAGATATTTGATTGGCAGATAAGAGATTTACTGTGGTTTATTGTTTATTTGAATTTATTCTACAAGATTGTATCTTTGTTGAGAGCTTTTGTGTTTCTATATTCCCTATTTGAAGGGGATATTACAGTGGTATCAGAGTTTATTTGTAGGAAAAAAGGAGCCCCTAAGTAAGGGACATCACCTACAAAGACCGACGTTGGCAGTATATCGACCGACAACGGTGACTGTGTGTCGACATAGAAATCAGAGCCATCCAGATTCAGGGTTTGTTTCTAGATTTGAAAAAGATCAAGGTGTTAAGATAGTATTTGTAATATTCTTTGATATGCATGACAGAGTAGATCTATTGTAATAGTCTGAGTGAATAAATAAAAGATTTACTGTGGTTTATTGTTTATCTTCTAAATTTATTCTGCAAGATTGTATCTTTGTTCAGACCTTTTGTGTTTCTATATTCCCTATTGATTGGGGATATCACAGTGGTATCAGAACTTTTGACGGGAAAAAGGAGCCCCTAAGTTAGGGACATCACAAGAATAGATATTATAATCTACTATTTTAATCTAGCCTCACAATCAAAACCTCATTGGTTATAATGTTTAAGGGCACTGATCTTAAGGAGACAACAATCCTTTGATTTAAGAGCACCTACTTAGATCTTATGATGGTACCTACCAATTAGATATATTATAGAGATACAACTCATGATTATAAAAATTGATTCAAAAAAGAATCTAGTTCTATGTTACAGGCCTATTTTATAACTGCTCATACTTTGCACTTCTCTCTCTTCTTCTCTACCTCTCTCTCTCTCTCTCAATTCAACTTTTCTTTCAACATAGTGTATATTCTAGATGATGTGTATATGCATTGGATCTAGGTATCACATCTTTTTTGTGTTCACATTTGGTCATTAACAAATCATGCTCCATTTTTTGGGAACTCAATTCATATTTCTTTAACGACAAGTTTCCTGCTTCTTGAATTCACACACCACCACTATAGTTCTCTATATTTTATTATATTTAACATATATCAGGCTCTAGTTTTGATACACATGCCATTTTATTCAACATGGATTGATTACAATAATCTATATCATTTTATGTTTATATAATACAACTTACCTAAGTGTCCCATCACTTGACCTTTGAAATGAACATTTATTTAAATGCTGACCATTGATCTTTAGTTTCATGCCAAGACCGATGCCCATCATTCAATTGACTCAACTTTAAAACATAACCATTAGTTCAAAATATGACAAGATAACATGCTTTGTTAGATCCTTACGATCTTTTAAACTTTAACATCTCAAATTTAAGTCTCAACCATTGATCTTTGTCTCAATATCCTGAGATTAGGACACTTGGCACTCTTGTGTGCCTTTTGAGCACTTTACTATCAGTCTTCATGATTGTGACACTTGGCACTCTTGTGTGCCTTATGCATATTTTCAATCCCCATGCTTGTGACACTTGACATCCTCATGTGCCTTCTACACATTACTTTCAGTTCCTACTATTGGTACACTTGGCACCTTCACATCGATCATTGACTATTTAAATTTGAACCACACTGGAGATCTACTACTCAAGCTCCATGATCATGACACATGTTATCAATGCATTCTTTCTTAGGTTCTTTAACTTATTAACTTTGGTATGCATTGTTGGATCTTGATCATGTGATTAAGCACTCACTATTGATCAAACTTGGACAAATATTAAGTTGAGAACTTAAGAAAATCATATTCTTTGATGATTGCTCCAAGCTGGTAATTTTTATGTTGAATGGGTCAATTTCATAGTGATAAGGAAGGCTTAAGTTATGAATTAAGTGACTAGTTCCTACCTATATCTAGTAAAAATAAAATATAAGTGTATGTGAATGCCATGACCAAAAATTGTAGGGTTTTACTAAGAAACCCTAGTAATGGTTGTGAGCAAAGATAAATCATTTTTTAGCTCATTTATCTTCATATGAAACTATGGACCATATTTATGAGATGTTCTTGAAAAAACCATAACATATCTTCTATCAATTTCTATGAAAACATCAGAAATAGTCTCTATAAAATCATGATGACTTTTCATGATAATATTGCACCTTTTTAAGACCTTACATTATGTAATTGTAAAACATTCTCTTCTCTCCATCAATATTGCTTGTGATTGATCCTTTGACATCAATGACATCCATAGTGCCAACTATCTCCCTTTTGATATCAATGATAATCATATTTCCAACAACTAAAACACTAGATCTCCCCTCTAATAACATAGCTCAGTTGTCTCCTTGTGACCTCATTCTCATATTAAGACAACTAACAAGTTCCTTAATTTTTTGGTTATCCATAAGAATCCCACTTCTCACTCCTCAATAGTGACATAGCGTTTGAAGCTCTTAATATCAATATTATGACTCTAGACTATGATTATAGTTATACCCCTAAAGATCCATACTTATCTAGCTATGGCTAAGTTATGAATGTGTAAATTCTCCTTTATTGTTCTTCTCTTCAACACTCTTACAAAAAACTACATCTTATTATAAAATTAATTTAATTAACATTATTTACTTGATTTATAATTTACCTAACTTATTCCTTCTTCGATTAATGTCCATAGCTATAATATGGAGCACATTCTAGCTTTTGCCTCACATACTGACCTTGTTACTTCTAAGACTCCTTAGAGCATGCTTCAAGATAAATCCATGACTCAACCATACTATTTCACCATTTTAATTGATCCTTCCAGCTCACTTCCTCAAGAGATGTTATCCACATTGATATGGCTCATGCCAAGGTTGACTACCAAAGAAGTACAAGAACCATTTTTTCCTTTCATAGAGGCTATGGTCACTCTCAACACTAGTACAGAGCATAAAAAAATATCTAAGGCATAACCAAGTTATTAAATATACCACTCTATCTTTTGATAATGATGGCTTATTTGATGAGGTTATATATAGACCCCAAAATGATTTTACACCTAGGTTGAATGTCGTATCACACCCACCCACCCAAGAAGACAAACTAATAATATGAGTTTCATAAGGTATTAGGTCACTTAGTTATATCCTATCAAGCATACTAGATATTTTTAGTATACCAATGGTTGTAAATCCCAACTCCTGCAAAAGATAGTTGACCACCTCGATCTGCTACTCCTAGGCATGTTTATTGCTTCAATGGGACAAACACTCTTAAACCTAATTTCAATATATTTTATAGTATTTAGATGCACTTTATATGGAAACAACATAACTTTCTAATCTTTTGAATATGCTACCACCAAAGATAAGACCAAATTTTACACCCAAATATGGGGATGTCTATTATATTTTACATAAGTGCATTACACATCATATAGATAGGTGTAGATATTTCCAATAAAAATTTCAATATTTCCCAAGGCCTTCACCTAAAAATTCCCAATAATACTCGCATAATTCATCTAGAATACACGAACCACCTCCCATATTAATAGAGCAATGTACAAAATCAAATGATGTATGTGACATGATTATGCATGTTTCTTTCATTTTCTTCACCAAGATTCCCCACAACCTCCTCCTTATATCATACTTAATTTTTATATAGAGCTCATGTTGAAGGTAATCCTAAAATTACACCCTTAAAGAGTATAAGATACTATGATTAAAGATAGATATTAGCTATAGAACTATCTATTAGATGTTATAAATGATGTATGTCAAGATCTTTCACAAATTTTTTAAGAAAATAGTTGAGTCATATCATATCTTTTTACAATGAGTGGATTTAATTTTAATACTATTATTATACATGTGATTCATGTTTTATATATATTTATTATATCATGTTCTTTTAAATTTTATACACTTTAATTTTTTAGCATATATATATCTTATTTTCATCATTTTCCAATCACTTTACAGTCAGCTTTTGTTTCCCTTGTGGATATTGGATATCACCTTAAAGTTATTTTTATCACATTTTCATCATTTTACCTTATTCTCTTCATGATTATTTGTCCCATTTATATTTCCCCTAATTTGGAATGACTTCTCATATTATTTTTTGTGATAGATCTCATGTAGGTTAGTATAGCTTCCCTAGTGACATGACTATCACTTTTTATAACATAGCCTAGTCACTTACAAAGTATGACTCTCCATTTTTGTGGTTAGATACAATAATATTCATCATTTCATCACCTTAATCACTTACAAAGATCTTTCATGATCCCTAGTTGTCCCCTTTACTTTCTTTGAGGCACATAGGTCAGTTTTGAGATTGCACACTTTTATCTAGGGCAAGTCTAAGAGTCTCTTAGGTACCATGGTGGGATATTGATATAGATGATCTCACACTTGACTATCCACCACATGGTTTTATTACATATAATACATATATATAGACTAGCTAGATAGCTAGGGGCATTTTTATCACATATGCCCCTATATATCCTTGAAGGATGACTGGACATCTCATGACCAAACCAATAAATCTCTGAGGGGTCAGATAGATATATAGGGGAATAGAATGACCTCATCTTATAGAGAAGGAGATGGAGACGTCACCATCAACCCTCCAACCATATAAAGTGATTTTGATTTTAATGGGATAGATATTTGGCAAAATAAATAGATATCTAGGAGAGGCCACCCTCAATATATAGGGTTTTTTTAAGCTAATCATATTGAGTTAGTTTAAATATAAATAGAGAGGGGATAGATATTTTGGAGAGGGAGAAGGGGGCCACCCCTAAATGTATATAGTATTTTTAGAAACCCATATATATATATATATGGGAACTTGAGTTGAAACTATTGCTAGATAAATAGGGCTTGGCCAAAAAAACTATATAGATGGGGGCGGGATCCCACTCTATAATATCTAGCTATGTTAGATAAGATATATATAGAGAGGGGGGGATTTAGGTTATCCCTTATAGAGGTCAAGTATAATATCTCTTGTGTTATCTATTTGAATCACCCATGTTTGGTCTTTCCAAATTTGTATAGAAGAGGAATAGAAAAATCTAGCTTAATTATAATCTAAATAAAATAAAAAGATAAATATAGTCTTAAAAGTTAAATCAAACCAAAATATGAGATCTTTGTTTGGCACATATCCTATTTTAGTCAAAGATCAAAATCCAAATTTGGCCTGATGATAGATTCGAGGTCAATTGGGGTGTAGTAGGGTAGTAGATTAGGGTTGGAGGTCTTATACCATTCTATCATTATATATATATATATCTTCCTATATTATCATGCCACCTAATTTCTCACATAAGTACCCAATATTCATAATAGATAGATGTATCTATAAGGGGTTAAAAGGAGAGGGGATTTTTTATGGAAAGGTAGGATCCTTATAATTTTCCTACATATATCCTTTAGATGATAATCTATGTACTTCATTTAATAGCCCAAGTTTGTGCTTACTAGTTTGAGTTTCCTAGGTCATTGTTGCTAGTAATTCTTAGTCTTTCCCACTTTTTAAGGGTGTCTCTTCTTCTCAAAATATTTATACATCACTTGGGTGGAACTTTGAATCTTCATTTACATCATTCCACTGATATCCCCTTGAAGGATATCACTTTGATTTGACATCGTTTCTTCTCTAATTTTTTATTTATATTTTTACCATTATAACACCATTTGGATTTTCATTTTGTGAGGTATATTATAATACCTTGAGGAATCAACTAGGCCTTCCTACAAAATTCTCATCATCCTTATGGTTGTGATCCCTCACATCATTTTTTGGAACAAGCACTAATTTTGAGTTTTTCACTCATAGGAGTCTTTTGCTTGTTTTTTAGCATGTTCTTATTTGATTTTAATAGACTTTATTTTTATTACATAGGACAATTTTTTGAGATCATTTTTTGTTTTTCCTTACATTTGATTTTAAGTTAACTTGACTTGTCTTACATTTTAGATGGCACCTCTTTATAATCATTTTATGTGTTTCTTGATGTTTGATTTAAGTTAACTTCACTTGTCTTGTCTTACATTTTGGATGGCATGGTTTAAAATCATTTTTATATTTATTTATATGTGATTTAAGTTGAATTTATTTGTCTTAAATTTTTAATGTCATTTATTTATAATCATTTGTGTTTATATTCATGTTTTATTTAAGTCAACTTTACTTGTCTTACATGAGATGACATCATTTTCATGCAAATCCTTGTTTCATTGTCTTCTACACTTTCTTACATTGGATATATTTCTATTTTAATTAAAATTCTTTACATATATTTTTGGTATGTTTTACATTTATTTCATCTTATTTTTACATATTTTATTTGTTTATTTTCCTATCTACTTAATGTTTTTTTTATCATTTTCACTTTTTGTTTATTTTGAGCATGTATTTGCTCACATTTTATATAAAATTTTAAAACATACACCATTATATATACCATTTTCCCATAACTTGATATTTAAACAATAATGTGTTCTAGAAATAAAATAACTCATAAATCATAGTCATACATGTAGATAAAAATATTGAATCACAAAAAGATATCTCAATATATAAATGGATCATTTTTATACATAAGTATATCATGATACATCAAAAATAAAATTGAGTACAAAATAGGCTCTAAGAATGTGGTCCACATTTGGACCCATTAGGATGATAGTCTATGCTAACCATGGAAACTCTAGATCGATCAACCTAAAAACTTCACCATAATATCTGGGTCTATGATAACATGACCTCAAATTGTTCTTGTAACTAAGTAACATGTGCCTATAAAAATCACACCTATCTAGTGGTAGCCATGTGGGAAACCATTTCTATGACCAAATCCTAACAAGTTTCCACCTCTCAGATCCTCCCATCCTTTCTAAAACCATCATCTAACAATTAGACTTCTCACATCACTAGAGCTCCCTAACAACCTCTCCTATCAACAAAAACTATTTAACATATGCTCTAGATCCCATTTCCATAGGTTTGGGCATCCTTGTGGTGTTAGGTTGAAGAATTATGGGGTCTAAAATATCATGGTCAAAAACCTCCACCATGTCTCCTCTACCATCACATTTTTAAAAAGTACACTAAATCAACATCAGATATCACATATTTATATATCAAAAATTATAGTATATCTATCACCAATATCTAAAATGTATATCTCTACCTTTAGGAAATGAAAGTGATAACATAAAATAAAAAAATTAATTAAAAATAATAGTTCCATCACTATAACCACCTAAGTCACAAGTATTATCATGACCATGTCTTGCTGAAAATCCTATCCACCTTTCTTTCAGGACCACTTCAACCTACTGAGCCTATCCCATGTAATAAAAAGTGTTTATGTTTAGCATCGAGTGATGCACATCTATGATGATAGTGGGATGACCCCATATAATGTATGACATAAAACAAGTGTAATTGTAAGTTCTATCAAGGTATTCCATGTGTCGATAATCCCTAATAAGTACACCTGAAACAAACATCATCATACATGTCTAATCTATTATCCCATTAGGCTAGCTCTTATCTATCATCTATGGTATTTAGTGTACCACACATAATCAAAATGCCCTTAATAGGTATTTAAAAAATAAAATTTGCATCCTTCAAGATGATATCTACCTCAATGGTATCCCTATTCACCACCCACTTGAATGTGTTAGTGAGTCTCTCCCATCACCTTAAATACATGGTGATTAACTCTGAGCTTAAAGGCACCCAAAACATTTGCATAATATCTCTGAAGCCTAGTGTGTTAAGTTAAGCTCGATATTTCATTGATATTATCTCTAATAAATATGGTATCCAAATCATATTGAGGCACTACCATAAACTCTATCTACAAAATATTAGACAACAAAGCACAATAAGATTTTGATCCAAATATATGAAAGCAAAATTTTAAATCAATGAAAAATAGAAAAAAGTAATTTTTATATTTCTTTATTGCATCAACCAAGTAATTAACTACACCAACCATGTTTATTTGTCTACTATAATTGCCATACCCTATGGTACCAACCAAGTCAAATTTTTAACTATACCTATCATACCATATGATATTGACATGTACTTTATTATATTGAGTCAAAAATATCATATGGTACCATCCATGAAAATAATTTCTACTACATTTACCACATGCTAAAAAACATAGACCATGCCTATCTCCTAACTACATCGACCATACCCTATGGTATCGGTCAATTATCTGGTTCTTATTGCATAAGTTATATTCTAAGGTATCATCCAAGAGTTTTTATTTCCCTTAAAAATTATATTAGTTGGATCTATAAAATTTAATAAAGGTAGTGATTTACTTCCTTATCCTTAATTTTGAACTTTCATCAACTAGCCATCCCTATCTTATTTTTAGCTTCATTTTGATGTTTGTCAAGGTAAATTTTATTACACGGATTTGCCTTGATGCATAGATTTACTAATCTAGTTCATTTTAACCAAAATGATAGAACAAAAAATAAATTAACCGCCTACCTATAGGGTTTCAGCCACAACTAAGATATGTCCCCAACCCATCCACCTCCTCATCTTTGAGCCATTATCTCTCAAATTTCTGATTTTGGATGAACAGAGCTCTAGTTTTCCAAAAATAGAAAATGTGCAAATGATTAGTTTATGAATATTTATAGTAAAAAATTAAATTTCATAGTTGTTAGTTATTTACTACTAGATGACATTTTTCAGCCATATCTTTGTTTCTGTAGATTATTTTCTTGAACTGAAAGAAACCTTAAAATCTTGGTGAGATAGAGAAATTTTAGGTGTTAATAGATTTTTTTTACAAAAAAATGGAATTTTGTCTTATTTTTTAGGTCTGCCTCTCATTATTCTCATTGGGCTCCATCCATTAGCTATGACATATGCAAATTTTTTTAAAATTATAAATGTAAGTGAAAGTATGTATTTTCATTTTTTTAATTTTAGTTCTTTCAACATTTATTATTTAGTTATGATCTATAATGTTGTTATATTTATTTCCCAAAACACCATCTCAAGTTACACTATTGTGACATGTGATGAGCTTTGGGTGAGGCATATTTATACATATAATATTTTCTCACTTCGTCATTTATTGACACTTTCTCTTGCATCGTCTTGTCTATGCATTAGTCTCTCTAAGTACACACATTTAAGGTTGTACCAGGAAGAGTGTAGAAAAGGCTTATGGTGATTTTTTAGGGATGTGTTATTTTATCATAATTACATCATTATTAATATTATCCTAACATCCTCTAAATGTATATCCATCTATCCCTTTTGTTTATCCATCTATCCTTTTTGTTTAATTCCTATCTATATTTTTTAGTCTCCCTATATCCTATGGCATCAACATGGTCGATACCATATTTTTTGTACCTTTATTGTTCTTGTATTCTATCAGCTAGACCAATATAATTCTAAGAATGTTTTCTAACATTTTTACTATATCAACTTGAATGATAACATACAATACCATCTAACATCTTCTAATTTTATCAGTTGGAACAATACCATTGGCTTAGAACTTAGGGTTGGTTTTGGTTATCAAAACACTATACATAGGGGTCATATTTAATTCATATCATACCATATAACATTCATACTCTATGATTTTTATCATATTTCCTCCCTAAGGAATAATTGGGAGATTTAGTAACTTATAATCTTATTTTAAAGAGTCTTGTCTTGTGGTGTCATTGAAGCTCAATAGGATCAGTCATTGGGAGTTCTTAACTGAGTGTATATATATATATATATATATATATATATCTTCATCCAACCATTTAAGGTATTCAACCTAAAAAAATCTCTTGGAAAGCTCCACTTGATCCAAGGGGGAGATTGAAGCATTTATGGGTCCAACCCAAGGTAAATATTTTTATCCATACACTCTTTCCTTTATTCATGTAGTAGATTAGATATTGATTTTTTTATTGCATTGTGAATTTATGTGTGTGTATCCTTGTTTAGGATTTCCCTATACCAAATAAGATGATGTAGACATAGGATTACTTAGGCTTGTCATAAATTACTTTAGGTTTCATATAGCCCATTTGGTTGACCATTTTACCTTATCCATCTACAACCATTTTAACCCATCATTTACTTTAGTTTGTGCCCCTTTACAACTATTTAATTTACTTGAATATTTACAACCATAGTTTCAACCATTTACCTTTGTTAATGTCTAGTGAGAGTTATGTCCTTATGTCATAGGCTTAGGCTTTGGAACCCTTCTCTTGAAATTTGAGTTATAGGTTACCCTCTATTAAATGTTGGTCTTTACCTGCTCATCCAAGTATGTGTAGGCTCTATTCAATTGACCTTATTTGAGTCCTAGTCTATTGAGATAAAAATGATAATTTTAGGTTGATATGCTAAAACCATTCATTAACTCCTTATAGAGTTTCAACAATTAACTTGATTACCACATCTTAATTTTGAACACCAAGGATACTTAACACAATAAATAATATATAAATGTGTTCATTGAGATTTTATTTCATCCCTAGTGAAATTAGGATTTTTTTAAAATAAATATTTTGGGTTGATCATGCAATTATCTACCTAGAGATAGTGGTCATATAGATAGAACCTAAGGTACTCCAATCATTTTTTTAAATTTTATGACTCGAGGAAACATATTTCCAAAAATAACCAATGCTCTGCTAGTCATGACCCCACCATCTTGTTTCTCTTTCTTTGGCTTGTAATGTGTACTCACATGTTTATTATTTTATTCCTCATTTTGAATTAGTTTGAAATCAAACTATTATTGGAGATCAAAGAACATGTCTAATATTCCTCTAGATTTGATTATTTTGGTAAATCCCCTTTCAACCAAGGTGAAAAAATATTATTGTCTTGGAGTGGAATGCAATGGATTTTTTAACCGATCTTTGAACTACTATGAATATTTTTAAAAATGTTTATTCTCATAATGAGAGTTGTATCTCTTTGAGTAAGGTAAAATATTTTTTCTTCTTTATTTAGGAATGAATTAACTCTTTGGTACATAACAACATTCAATCTATTATCCTATGTATGGGTTTGCAGATCAACAAATATATATTTTTGGGTGACTTGAATCCAATCAAGATCCATATTCAAAATCGATGATTTATTTATATGAATGGTCATGTATATTGAATTATGGGTTTTTTAAAAACATGGAAAATAAAAAATTAGCCCCAGGATAGGCACCAAAATCTATCGGAAAATTATTTTGCATTGAGAACAAAGGAGGGATTTGTCAATAATGATGGGGTGAAATAATACCTTATCTATTATATAAGGAGTTTAAATTCATTAAAATTAGTAAAATTATTGAAAATTAATATTCAAAATATACACAAGCAAAATTGCATTCAGGGTTTTTTGCATTTAAAACTAAAAAAATGTGAAAGGGAGAATATTTTGAAAGAAAATAAGAGATGGATAAATGCATAGATAATAAAAACTATATTTTATTTTTCATGTAATAAAATAAAATTTATGAGTATTTAAATTTTAAAATTACATTTTATATTATTAAGAAAGAAAAAAATAGCAATTAGACATAAAAATAACACATATCTATAAAAAAGAAGCAATAAGACACAAAGTCCTAATAAACCACTTTATATTTATTAAGAAATAAACACAAAGTATTATTTTTATCTTATTTTCTACCAAAAATTATTGAAGTGTCAAAAAGTCCTTTAAAATGAATGCCACTCATATTTATAATGAATATGAGGACATAGCTTATTCATAACTAACTTATTAGGGTATTATATTTTTACATTGAATTTTCAAATTTTTCACATTATAAGGTGACTTGAGTAATATATTTACAAATAAATAATATTAAAAAAAGTGTAATGAGGAAAAATAATAAAAAGTAGGAAGTTCTATATGGAAGAGATTTCTTGTTTTATAGGTCCTCTTTTTAAATCATTTGCATAGTTTTCTATTTTGGACCCCTTGAGGGTCAAACAATCTTAGAGATAACTAATATAGTAAATTTCACTAATTTATTCTCAAAATATTTACTCAATATATACAAGACCAATTGAGTACATGAATCTAAGTTTTTTACCTTATTGAAAGACCACTTCAAGTCAGGTAGAGGCACAAACTTGAACTTGTTTGTGTATAATGGGCCCTCTAGATCACTCCCATAATCATCTGATCCTTCGATGACCCAATCCAAATTTAAATATCACAAATATTTAAAATTAATTATTGTATAATATTTTCACTTCACCTCAAATTCATCAGCGTAGTTAGCCCAATAATTTTCAATTATAGGTTCATGATAATAAATAGGGCCTAACATGAGGTGATTCTTCACAAAATATTTTATATCAAAATGAAACCTTTTGGTTTTAAATTTCATTGGGAAATGAATCATTTTTAAAAAAAATATTTTTCACATCAAGTTTTTTTGAAAATATAATGACTAGCTCAATGGGAAATTAGATCCCAATAATGTGATTTTCCTACATCTCTTATGGACTTCCCCAAACTATCTAAAAATTTATCTGAAGATAAATTTAACACTATAAAATATATGGATCCAATATGGAATACCTTTGAATCCACACAATCTAATTTAGTTGAAAATTTGAAATTGTATGAAATAATTTTCATATGGGCTGATCAACTTGGCAGTTTCATCGAAGATTATAACTATTGCATTTCCCTCAAAATATATGAGTGTGAGCATGATAAATTTGTCATTAACATGTTTGAAATAATTCTTACCATTTTATAAGGCAATTTAATGGTAATACTCATATCATTTTACCTAGGACAAATTTCCCTCTAGACTAATACCAAGCTATGACTTTAGGACTAAAATTAAACAAACATAGTAGGACCATGTAAAATATTTTTGTAGTCTCAAACAATAAAAATTTATCATGCAATGTGACATTGATGATTTGAACTTAATTTATGAATTTATTACCCTCCTAGATGTGTTCATTATCATACACATCCATTCATGAAATTCACCTGTGGTTGGATTCCCCATTACTTTATTAAGTAGAGTAATCATGTTAGATAGCTTATTATGAAATTCTAACATGTCGAGATACTTTGGGATCTTATAAATACCTTTCCTCTTCTTCTTTCACTAAGTCTAATTAACCATATTGAGACATTTTATCATGTTATGGTGCTAATATTGTTGATAAATTTCCTTTCTCATCACATGACTCTTTCTTATGGGGAATTTCAAGGGTGATGCTTAGATAATTAATATCCAATTTGGTAATTAACATGTCTTCAATATTTTGGACTTATTTTGTCTTTTTTTATAGTATTGTGCACATGAAAGGCCTACTTTAATGTACTAAACATAGGTTAGGAATTTAATGGCTTGTCGGGGCCACTATAAAAATTGTGTTTCCTAATGGCTAAACATTTTTCATCCTTAATTCTATCCTATAAGTCTTCAAGAAATATGGCCAATCCTTGTGTTCCCGACCTCTAAAAAATAAATCTCAAAAGTAGATATGGACTTGTAAATTATATACCCAAATTTCATAGAAATATATTCTATGAATAACTTCAAATTATGGTATGTGTAATCCAGAGGAAGGAATTACTTAAGTGAATTCAAATAAAAGGCCATGGTGGTCATAAACTATGTATATCACCATTTATACAAACTGACTAGAATATTTAGGTATTTTAAACACCTTTGAAACATGAAATGCAATGAAGGACCCAAAAATCAACTAAAATTATAGAAGAAATCAAGGGAATGATTTGTAGTTGATTAGGATCTAGAAAAAAAAGAGGAGGATGAAATGTATGAAAGATGGGGGGGGAAATGGGTAAGGACTTCAAATTAATTCAAGAGAGAGATGCTTTTTAGGTCATAAAATCTAGCTTAATATGTTATTTTAAATATTTCATTTGTAGACTTCTCTCCTCTCATGTGCCTGTGAACTTTAGTAACCTTACACACCTCCAAATATACATGATAGTGGATTCAAATCCATCACTTCATATACTTTTTAAATTAAGGGAACACATTATAAAACCTATCTCATTTCCATAAATTTTGATTTATTTAATACTTTCACAATTTTTGGGTACTCGCCACACCTTGCAGATCTCATGCACAATGGTCACTTCATGAACATCATGAATTTTATATCTATCTTCCAATATATGAACTTCATGATCTTTATGTAATTTTGGCACTTTTCATGTAATTTTTTAACTTTAGGAAGTTCTTCACATATACAAACTGGGTGAAAATTCTAAAGTGGTTTTTGAGAAAAATCACAATTTTGGGTCTAAGTGTTTATAGTCAAAAAAATTCCTCAGGATGATTGGGAAGTTTTGGAAAAATCAAAATTTAGGTATAATATGTATATAATTATTGAACATAAAATGAATACTTTATTTTTACATAATTAATTTTTTTACTAATGTAGTATATGGGCCTACCTTCTTGACTTAATAATACTTTTACTATTGTGTTACTTATATCACAATCGACTTGAAATACTTTGATGAAAATAAGTAATTTACATATTGGAAGTACAATTAATTTCTTTTTCAAAATTTAACATCTATACTCTACTTATACTATCCAAAAAATCTTTCATAGCACCTCATAATGTTGTAGTGATCAATGCACACATCTACTAAAGTTACAAATGAAAATTCTATAGAAACTTACTAAGCCATGAAATATTCATGCTTCAAGAATGTTCCTAGGTGATGTCCATTCAATGATAGAATGCAACTTATATAGATCCATATTCAAAACTTATTGAGAAATCACAAATAAAAAATATACTAATTTGTTCCTAAACTACATTGATTCACATTTACTAGTAAATTTTATTCTTACAATAAATTCAAAACTTGTCTTAGATGCATCAATTGCTCTCCCTTTGTCCTACTAAAATTTGAAATGTCATCCAAATATACTATAAAAATTTTACCCATAATAGTATTAAGGAATTAATTCATGAATCTCATGAATTTTTTGGTGTATTATTTATCATAAATGGCATGACCATCCATTCATACAATCCTTCCTACATTTTGAATGCAATATTTTAAGCATCACCTTCCATGATGTGGATTTAGAGATATCCACACTTCAAGTATATCTTTGTGAAACATTATGCTCCAGTTAAATAATCCATCATGTAAGTAATGCATGGAAATGTAAACCTACACTTGATTGTGATCTTTTTGATTGATCTTGAATCTGTATTCATTATTCACCTCCCTTATTTAGTGCCAACATTGTATTAACTATGCACAAGCTTAGAATCTCTCTGATTAACCCTTAATCTAACAACTCTTGTACTTGGATTTTTAATTCTTCATTATATACCACTTTTTTTGGAAAACTCAATCCTATAATCATATCCATGTGATTATTGATACTTCACATGGGTGGTAATACATCTGATAGATCATTAGAAACAATGTTTACAAACTCTCTCTAAGATCCTTCAATTCCAATGGAATTTATTATTATTCTCATGTGATTATAACTTGTGAATTATTTTACATTAATGCATATCATTCCTTCTCCTTATTTATTTTAGGAACTCCTTTCTCAAAACGAAAAAAAATTAGTTTTAATGTTTGCTTCTTCTTCCTTATCCATTAATGGGCACAATGCAAAATTCACACCATAATTCTCTAGGTGGTATTTATTTTACATACTATTATGTATATAATTTATGTCAAAATACCATGGTATCAAAAATATTGTGATAGATATCCATTGGAATGATTTCACACTAAATTTCATCTTTGTATGTACCTATCAAAAATTTCACTAACATTGCTCATTAACCAATATATGATGGTAATTTTTTAGACATGATAATCTATAATGGTTAGGGTGAAATACCTTATTCAAACACAAATTATATAAAATCTATCATGAAACCAAGTTATTAGTGATACAATTGTCTATATTCACTTTAAAATACTTAGCTCTTAATTTTTGAACTATGAAATATATATTATTTCTCTAGGTTAACTCATTATCCTTATTTTCTAGCTTCAAAAACATCATCTTCATAATGAGAGTATTCAAGATTTATCTCAATAAAATTATCCAAATATCCAACTAAATCCTCATATCTATGTGCAGCATGTGTGTTATCTTCATTCTTTCATCTATTTTAATTTTCCACTTGAGGGTACTCATATGCTCTATGCCTAGGTTATCCACATCTTAAAAATGTTCTATGAAATATATTCCCATTTATTTGAAAAATATTATGTGCCATTTGGATGGGTATTATCCAACTCTGAGAGCATAATTATGTTCTCCTTCAAGTGTGTAACCTTAATCCTATGTGCATGTGTGTTTATGCTCATCCATACCACTAGTTTATCATTTGTAGTTCTACTAGCTCTTTCCAACACCATAATTTCCTCCTTTACACACAAACTTCCCTCTTCCTAATGTAGCACTCTATTATTTGTGGTACATATTCTTCTTATCCTTCAAGATGATTAGATAAGTTTCTTCCATAGTTTGGATTCTCACCATGTCTATATTTTCTTGGATAGTAATTCTCAACCTGTTAATGTATCTTGGTAAATTCTCTTGGTCCATTTAAATATGGCTAGATATAATGGCAATCCTATAAAAATCCTCAATATAGTATTTAACACTGAGATTTTTTTGCATCAAGTTTTATAGTTTTTTCAATAAATCTATCAAGTAATCTCCAAGTATAAATTTCTCCTTCATCTTGGAAGCCATTATGTTTCATTTCTAAATCTTATCCTCTCCTCTTATACTTATTTCCATCCTTCCACCAATGGGTCGTGTGACCCTTCACCTTGGTCTAGGAGACCTTCACTTTATTTGGATCACTTATATCATCAAATTAAAAATATTCCTCAATGTTTATGAGCCAATATATAATTTATTAAAGGTTTAGGGTCCTTTAAAAACACAACACATATACTTGATGTAGGAACATCTACAATGAAGATAAATATTGTATAACCCAAAAAAGTAATTTTATTTTTATGAATAAATTTCCAATATGGGGTAAGTGCATGGAATTGGTGGGCCAAAAGGGCATCTTAAGTGGACATATTTTTCCTAAAAAATAAGAAACCTCAACTTATACAGATTATTTGAGAGACCTACACTCAAAATTTGAAAATGATACAAGAATATGAATTATATCTTTTCAAGTCTACTTTCTAAACTACTAGTTTTTTTAAATGTTCAAGTATAAGTAGGATAAACAATATAAATTCAAAGAGGTACAAATATTTATTTAAAAATAATAGTAGATAACATGCCTTCACCCCATCATTGTTTGAGTAATATTTAATCTTTTTTTACCTTTTAGTGGAAAGTTAGATAAGATAATCTAGTTTGTAATATATATTTATTAATTTTTTTAATTAACATATAGTTTTTACTAATTTAAAAAATCAACATACCCTAAAATATGATTAATAATGCATAGTTAATTGTGTGCTCCCTTAACTACCTCAAAACATATCAAAAATTAGATTTTTTATTTTTTTAATGTGTATAGAATCAGATCTAGTTTTTAACCTTTTTTTTTTCTAGTTTGAATCAATGAAATAGAATATACATAAACAAGTATACAAATGTATAATTGCTGCATATAATGGTACAAAAAAAAAATGGAAATAAATATAGATAAAAACCTTATAGTAATATTGTGTGTGTGTGTGTGTGTGTGTGTGTGTGTGTGTGTGTGTGTGTGTGTGTGTGTGTGTGTGTGTGTGTGTGTGTGTGTGTGTGTGTGTGTGTGTGTGTGTGTGTGTTTAGAAAGAGGAGAGTGTGCTCAATGGTATAGTAATATTATAAAGAAATGTTTTTGATGAAATTCAATGTTAGTATGGCAAAAATTGTATTTTGTATTTTTAGTGAAAAACATGCATTCAATTGTGTATTTGCAAGACCATGCCTTAGGCTCAAGAATCCAAACCATTCCTAAACATTGAGGTATGTGTTTTAAATGTAAATCATTAGAACCATGTACATGAAATATTGACATTCACCTACATTTGAACATCTTATTGATTTTATTATATTTTTTTTTAATTATCAAAGTTCATGCATGGCCTTACTCAATGTTAGATGTTAACATTGAAGTTTTATACATCAAAAAAATGTAAACCTAATTATGAATATAATCTTGACGTCATTTACCTAACTAAAGAGCTTGGTTTAGGGTTTAGGGTTAGGGTTTATGTTTTAGGTTTAAGGTTTTAGGATATATGGTTAAGGTAATAAGTTTTAGGGTTTAGGGTTTACATTTTAGGGTTTAGGGTTTTTGATATATGATCTATCATGAAATAAATTAGGGCTAATTCAATCTCTGAACCTATTTGTTACTATATAATGTGATTTTGGTCTCAATTACCCTAATGTCATCATATATTAAGATAACTAGTCAATTAAGTCAATAAGTGATGTGATTTGGGTCGAATTGATCCCTAGACACATAATTATTACTCTAAAGGATTTTAATTGGGGTTAGATAGATTTATTTAGGGTTTATGATTTAGGGTTAAGGTTTTAAGGATTATGGATTAGGATGTATGGTATAGGGTATATGTTCCAATCATGAAGGAAATTCGGGCCATTTTGTGCTCATTAAAGCTATTTATGATTTAAAAATGTGATTTGGGCTTAATTAGCTCCAATATCATCACAGATTAATGTAATTAGTCAATTGGGGAAATTAGTGATGTAATTTAGACAAAATTAAGCCATGTGAAGCTAATTATTACCCTAAAGGATGTTAATTAGGGATAAATCAATTGGTTTAGGGTTTATATTTTATGATTTAGGGTTTAGGGTTTAGGGATTAAGGATTAGGGATTAGGGTTAAGCTATAAGGTCTAATCATGAAGGGAATTAGGGATAATTTAAGCTCTTTAAATCTATTTGTGACTATAGAATGTGATTTTAGGCTCAATTTATCCTAATGCCATCACAGATTGAGCCAATTAGTTAATTAGGGAAATTAGTGATGTGATTTGGGAAAAATTTAGCCATGTGAACTTAATTATTACTATAAAGGATGTTTATTAGGACTAAATTAATTAGTTTATGGTTTACAATTTGGGGTTTAGGTCTTAGGGATTAAGTCTTAAGGTTTAGGGTACATAGGGACAATTACAAAGGTGATTAGGGCTAATTTGAGCTTGATAAAATTTTTAGTGACTATAAAATATGATTTTGGGATCAATTAGCCCCAATGTCATCATAAATTGAACTTATTAGTCAATTAGGTAATTAATGATGTGATTTTGGCCAAATTAATCCTTGTGAACCTAATTATTACTCTAAAGGATGTTAATTGGGGCTAAATCAATTAGTTTAGGGTTTAAGGTTTATTATTTAGGGTTTAGGGCTTAGGGTTTAAGGTCTAATCATGAAGGTAATTGGGGTAAATTTGAGCTCATTGAACCTATATTTGAATACAAAATGTGATTTTGGGTTAAATTAGACCCAACGTCATCATAATTTGATCTAATTAGTTAATTAGGGTACTTATTGATGTGATTTGGTCCAAACTAAGCCATGTAAACTTAATTGGTTTATGCTTTAGATTGTAGAGGTTAAGGTTTTAGTGTTTAGGGTAAATTATGTAAACAAGATTTATATTAATAAATGAGTACATGATTTTGGTGCATACACATTATTAAAATGTACATGTTTCTATGAATTATAAAAAAGTAAATGTACCAACATCATTATTTTATCACATCAAGAGATTTGACCCTTGCGTATTATGCTCTATTTTGTTCTACAAAGTGTAGGTCTATTTTTTATGATTGGATCACTGTCCCTACTATCAAAAGTTGATAAATTTATTTAATCATGGTCAAAAACATAGTCCAAGTCTATTTTTTAATAATTTGAGCATTGTCCCCACTTGGTACTTCATAGTGTAGATTTATTTTTTAATAACTTGATTATTGTCCACACCCTCAAAAGTTTAGAATATTGTCTAATCATGGGTGATGAGACTTGTAATAGTGGGAATAAGAATTTAAATTATAAAATGTGGGATAAATTAAAATCATTGAGAGAAAATAAAGAAAACAAAGGTGAAGAATTCATGTAAGTTTAATCCCTAGTGAATTGAATGTCATAAATAATGATAGTATAAAAAGTTCTACTAGTATACCCAATTTTTTAAAATTAAATTGTCAATTCTGATAGTATACCAAATTATAATGTAATAACATAGTCAAATTTTATGTTTTTTAATTTTAGTGATGATGATAATATGCATGATGACTTATCCTCTAATAATTAATAAAATTACATGGAAACACTAATTGGTGAATGTAACAATGAATAAAATAATATAAGAACACCATTTAGTGAAGAAACTACTAATGAACATAAAAATATGGTAACACCAAATCAACCAATTTTACCAATAAGAACATCTCCTAAGATTTTTCATAAAAATCCCATGTATTTAATTGAAATTGATGAAAACATTTAAAAACCAATGTGTAACAAAATGTTTGATTACCATATGCGAAGAAAAGATGAAATAATTTAGGAATAACACTTTGAAAACTTAAGAGAGATGTCAATTATTTATTACACTAGTGAAAGTGATAAAGATGAGACCTGTAATAAACACCCTAAGACTAAGGGGTAAGTGCATAGAGTTGGGGGATAATTCCATGGACATTTACCCTATGTACACATTATAGAAACTTAGGCTTGGAAACACCAATCCATAAGGAATATGCATATGCATTATGTATTATGTACATAATATGTACATGTTATAATTTGGACGAATTATTTATAGTATAAAAAACTTGGACACATTATATTACCATGAAAAAAAAACAAAAAGTTCCAAACCCATAGGCATTATCATTCTCACTCATTTTATTATTTGCTCTTGCCTTATCTATAGTAAATCACATTCATGTTATGCTTGGAGGAGGAGAAAACACACTCTCATATCTTATTACCTTGAAAAATTGACAATGCTACTCTGATAACTTATTACCATGATTTTTTCCTCAATGATATTCCAAACTATTTTGACTACTTAGAGTTTCAAGGATGAGGGGAAGGATTTACATAGGATATACCAGGTACACATCATGCACCTAATTGGGATGAAAGGGTCCTTAACTATTACCTAAAATATACTTCAACCTGAGATCCCCTCTAAGGTGAAGAAGGTTGTGGAGATTGAAACTTTGCATGTGCTTAATGCACTTACTGGCACACTCATTCATCATATGAGAAAGATTTATGAGATAAATGCTACAGATACTCCACCTAGTGTGTATACCTAAATTCACCATTGTATAGGTTGTGGTGCTCTTTCCATTGGACCTTCAAATGATGATGGTGCTACTTCTAAGAATTAGATGATATACTTTTGAGTGATGAGTTTTTAACACATATATTTGGTGTGCATACATCAATAACTACACATATGTAGGTATGTTTTATATTTGACATGTCAAATTATAATTATATTTATATTTAAAATCTAAAAATTGATTTACACATAACTTGAACAATATATATGTAATTTTTTATGTTGTAGGAGGAGATGGTGTTATCATCTTCACGGTCCACTATTACATTTTTGGGCCAATCGATGTTTACATATGCATAACCAATTTATGGGCCATATACTATTGCATATATTGATGTTACTAGGCCAATGTTCACATATATGGAGGTAATTTTGAGTTAATATTATACTTTACATACATGTTTTTATTTAATAAAGGAGATAAATTTATCATATATCTTTAATATTTTCTAAAAAATTAAATGAGGTTATTTTCTTAGTTGATGACCATAGTGGATACTTATCCATCTCTATGAGTTGAAATATACATATGAATTATTGATACAATATCATCTCTGTAGGCACTCCATGAGGTACATGTTAACTTGTAATTTTTAATTGTAAATATAGATTTATTCTAATAATTTTACAAGATAGTTAATCAAATATAACTTATGTGAATGTATTGTGTATGTAATATTGTTTGATGACATCTGATAATCCCATTCAGATGATTAGAATTGCACCTTCTCATGTTTTATCCTCATTTAACACATGTTTGTGCATCTTGACTTGTCACTGACCATGTTGAGTGCGAGATGTGGATTTGTGCATGATCATGATAATGTAGTATGTTCATATTTAAAATGTTTTTGTATTCTAGTTTAAAATTAATTTTTGATCTTGGTTGTATGTATGGTATGTAAGTTTTTTAATAATATTTGTATTTGAATAAGTTTATCTATAAGTGATCTATGAGTGTAAAATTACCTGCAATCAGACCTGGGAGGAATCTGAGGCATATGAGGGATCTCCATATATGAATAGATCATCCCAGGGAGAGTCTTCTTTAAGGAATGAAAAGAGAGGGAAACTATTTGATGATTAGGATGTCTTATATGATGTACTTTTTTGTATGCCTATATGAAAATGTATGCATTTTTGACATTGTATGTGTATATGGCATTCACATGACTTTCTATTATGCTATTAGATGATGTAAATTTTTGTATGCCTATATGGAAATGTATGTGTTATTGACACTGTATGCCTATATGGCATTCACCTGACATTATATTGTATTCTTATTTTTTATGCCTTTACGGATTTTATTGACATGTGCATGCGTGTACACACACACACACATAGATGTTCACATTTTTGGAAATCATCTTTCCACATACAATTTGGATCACATTACAAAACCAAATTTGATGGTTGCATGGCCATATTTAGACATGATCATCTTTAATATTTGCTTCATGTAATTTATTAAACTAACTTAAAATATTTTGATTGTGTTAAAATTAAAACTATATGGGATAAAATAGTATAATGTTTGATAAAGATTCATATATTATTGTGAAGTTCCTCTCATGATTGGGCTACACCATTTATCACTATTCTAATATGGATACCCTTTCTACACAAGTTTAATATCATTTGGGACTTGATATTCATGTTTTATATTCATTTAATTTATAGACATATCACATTTATATTATAATTACAATTGAAACAAACACTGGAATACTTATATTTTGCATACCTTCTTTGGATGCCCTTATACATTTTACTTGTGTAAGTTTGATGAAGTGGTTATGTTCTACCTCCTTCTTTAGGATGTTCTCTCTTTGGAGATGATTTGCATTATTTTTTGATGTTTTCCCTTTTATTGAAAGGTTATCCTCTTATTGGAGTCAATTTTCATTCACCCATGTGATCATGAAATTGATGTTATGATATCTCCTTCTCTATAGAGTTGTTGCACTTATTTTAAAGACTCTTCTTTGGCCCTTTGAAGTAGTGCAAGATTATAATTCTCATGTCTCGTGAGGCCTTAGAATATTTTTATGGTTATAGATATTTTGTTTCACTTCATAATTTTTTTTCTCTTTCTATCTCCACCACACTTATCTTGTTAATTTATTAGTTTCTCATCATATATCTGTTCCATTATTCAAGAGCACAAAAACACTAACAAAAATGTTTTTAAAGTTGAAGTGGTAGTTGGAGAAATCTGATTTCAATGATTCATGGTTATAAAATAGTGATTATAACACATTACAGGTGGAATATAACATACAAGACTAGGTTCTTGGCCTCCCATCATTCCTGGTCAAGAGACCCATCACCCATTCTAGCCTCAAGAATGCCCTTCCCAATATAAGAAAATTATAGTTTTTAATCCTAAATTTAATCATGCATAAAATAGAAACCATAAGTCATTTGAATGAATAAAAAGAACCCTCACATGAATTTTTAATCCTTATAATTTAACCCTAGAGCACATTGAAGGAACCTTTGAGACCATTCTATGGCACAAGTTGTAGTAATGAGTCCTAAAATTCAACTTTTTTGTAGTGAAGAGACAAGTTCTTGAGATACAACTAGAATTTTTACCTTAAAATCCTATAGGTGAAAATACATCACTTAAATCACATATAGATAGGTAAATGACACATTATACCATGACTTAAACATCCAAATCTACCTAGAAGCATGCTATCACTAATGTTCAGGAGAGCAGAAACATTGACAAAAAATATTGTCAAAGTTGAAGTGATAGTTGGATAACACTACCTAGAGTGTTTCATGGCTTGAAACTAATATTTACAGCATGTATAGGGTAGAGGATAATTTTTAAGACTAGATTATTATCCTCCCATCATGCCTGATTGAGACACCCAACACCCATTTTAGCCTCAAGAATTCCCTTCCCAATATAATAAAATTGTAGTTTTTAATCCTAAATTTAGGTGTGCATAAAACATAAATTATAATTCATTTAGATGAATAAAAATAACCTTCATGTACATGTTAAATCATTATAATTTCACCCTAGAGCATGTTGATAGGACCTTCAATACCAATATGTGACACAAGTTGTAGAATGGGTCCTGAAATGTAACTTTTTGTAGTGAAGAGATAAGTTATTGAGCTTCAATTGGAATTTCCACCTCTGAGACATCCAGGTGCAAATAATCACTTCAATCACATATAGATAGACAAATTACATGTGCTCCCATGACCTCAAAATACAAATCCACATAAATGTGTGTTTTCACTATTGTTCAAGAGTGTGAAAACACTAAAAAAAAATGTGTTGATTATTATCATTGATGTAAAAGGTGCATCTTACATAAGGTTGATGTCATTGAGAGAGTGTTCCTATTTGGAAGTGTGTTGATGTGACAAGGGGAATTTATGGAGTGTTTTCATTGAAGGATGTTGTCATTAGAAAGAGAATGTTGTAGTGATATGAGTTTGGTGTAATTTATTATATCTACTTGGTTGATGTTTTGTTAAGGTCATGACATGGAAGGAATAGGTCAAGGCATCAAGGTGTCTTGTAAAGCTAGTCTAGACCTTGTTAGAATGTATGTGCAGGTAGCATGGTGAAGTGAGCGAGCTTAGGAAACTGATAATTTTTTTGTAATTGTATGGTCTTGTGAATTAGGTGTATAAGCCTTTATAAGTGTTGTAAGGTGGGTCTTTAAGGGTAAGGTATTCTTTATTGGTCTATATTTGGACCCTACCTAGCCTAATGAGGTATCATGATCTATTGTCAAGGCATGTGAAGGATGTATGGTAGTGTTTAAGCATGAGAGATGTTTTATTTCATAAAATTGAGATGTTAAGCATGAAAATGAGGTTTTGAGATCATGGAAATAGGTATGAAGGTTAGTTTAAGGCCTAATAAGGTATGAAGATTATGGTGTAGAGAGAGAGAGTGTAACCTAATGGGGTATTAGGATCATTTTCCAAGTAAATTTTGAGTATCTAATCATTGAAAAAATTGATTCAAGTTGTTTTATGCATGTTCATGAAGTTTGAGGTTCTAGTTTGAAGTACAAGGCATGAAAAGTTATTCGGATGTCTCTTGAGTGCTCAAAATGAAGGGTTTTCAACCCGACAAAGATTTTATTATTCTCATCAAATAATAAAACATTTTCATGGTAACATAAGTAGTTCATGGAATATGGTGAAGGGTCTTAGATAAAAAATTTAGGCATTAATTTTTGGATTGAGGGGCTATACTTTATGAATGATCGTTAAGAGTGGAAACTAGTTTAAACCCTCTTAGAACCCTAATGAAGTATAAATGTTGAAGATGTTGATAAAAAGTGATTAGGATGGATTTAATCTCTTAGATAAGATATTTTATATTATATTGGACTCTCCCAGGTACCTTTAGGTGGTATTGGTTAGAGAGAGGAGAGAGAAAATGTTGAGTTACAGACTTATTTTTGAAAAAATTATTGTATAAGTCAAATATTGCATTAGACACAGTAAGAAAATTGATGGAAGAATAAGGTAGATACTCATTTTTCATGTACATTCAGTCTTTTGGAAAATTTATAGTCCTTAAGTGTGCTAAACTAGTTATCCAAGTTAGTCAGTCACTAACAGACCTAATGGTGCAAACAATGAAAAACCTAGGCAACAGTGAGAAGATGAATTGGAATGTGTTTTCATGATATAATGATGAAACCAAGTACATAAATATGTTTTTAAAAAAATTTAATACATGTTCATGTTTGGTGTAAGTTTTTGAGACTAGTGAATATGGTGAAAAAATTGCTCACAAGTTGACCTGTTTGGTTTAGATAAGATAGTGAGATATAAGGTCATGAGATTGGTCTAAAAGATCAATATTTATAATTATAACATATGATATTTATATTTAATTATGGTAAAAAAATATCATAGGACCATATAAATGCATTATAATTCATGGAAAGTGTCTATATAGGTGTTGGATGTCTGAATCACCATGATTGGTCTTTAAGGTAAATTGGCAGTTTTGAGTGAGTGAGTTGTAGAGATGTTCTTGAGTTCTTATATCCTAAATGGAAGTGTATAATGAATTTGGTAATGAAAATAAGGTAATTTAAACTTTATATATATTATTTTTTGATCATATTTGAGAGGATTAAGTATATTTGAGCTTCACTTTCTCAAGATAGACTTTTGAAGGACACATGCCTAATAGGATAGTTTGTCCTAAAAGAGGTTTCATGGTATGGACAAAATACATAGGTATAAAAAAAAATGGATGAGGTAAGTATAGTTATATTTATAATTAATTTAATGTTTTTTAGTTGTTTTATAAATCCATCTAGTCCCAAGAGAATCTTGTTTTGGCATTAAGAGATAGACCTAATGCAATTAGGTCTCCATGAGACCTAAAAGTGAAATGAGAACTAATTGAGTCATGTCAAACTAAAATGGAATCAAAGGTATATTTAATAATGTTTATTATATTTCCTAAGACCTATTATATGGACTAAATAAGAGGTTAAGGGTGTGTGGCTGACTAAGTGGTATATGAACAAGGAAAGGTATATATACAAGCTAGTTTTAGGCCTATTTATAAAAGCAAGAGGAAGAAAATGAAATAAAAGATTGAAGAATAAAAGGTATTTTAGACCATCATATGGGTGTATATAAAGTATCATCAATATATAACATGAGTTCTGTGTATTAAAATCAAGGTCATATGACCTAATCAGTCTTGAAGAGACGTAATTGAGAAAAGAGGCCTATAAGGCAATTTGAGAGGGGTAAGAGTGTGAAGAGATGAAGAGGAGATCATCATTTGTTGGTTGAGAAACATAATTTTTTGAAGGTTCTAAAAATAATCATATGTTTAATTTGGTTCTAAGTCATCTACGGGGTTGGTGACTCCTTGCAAGTGGGTGCTTGTTAAAGCCTAGTCAAGTTGGTGCTCGGATAGTTGGGTTTGGTGATCCATGTGGAGTTGTGTTAGAGGTACAATCATCGAGAGGGTGAGGGTGAATTAATGATTAAATATATTCAATCCAATTCTAAACTCTCCAAACCCTTAATCATTCAACACATACAATCATGAAGCATACACATCATTCATGACAATGAACACAAAAGATAAAGCAAGATCAAGCACATAACACATGACATATGTGGGAAACCCTCTTGGGGAATAAAACCCACTAAACACTACAAGATGGAATATAATAATATAATTAAAATATATAACATTTATACCAATACCAAATAATTAAGTAGCACCCGCCCCTTAATTTAGTCAAATACCAACTTGAACTTTAGCTATCTCCAACTAAAAAGGAGGCTATAACCTCCCAAGAAAAAATCACCCACTCAACTACCTTGAAACTCAAATCACTTTGAACACTTTTTTTTACACTTTAATTGATTATTACCTCCTTTGTTTTCACTCTTTTTCCTTTACACTCACTCTAGACTTCACACCCTTTCAATGCATCCAAAACCACCTTTTGGATCACTCTACACTTGTTTTCACATACTCAAATATAAAACCTACAAAAAATATATCAAAACATCATCAATATGACCATATGATCATATATTCATACCTCACACTCCTTTAATTGTTAGTTCATTCACCAAGCTCTCATAATATTCACCTTTTCTTCGCTCACACTATACACTCTCTATACTTCATTTATCCTCAATCTACAAACCTTCATGATCACTATTATGACATCATAATTATTACCTATAGGTCATACACACTACCCTCAAATTACTCTACTATTCATTCCATCCAATAGGCACACTTGTACTTCTCTATCCTTTGCCTCTCAACTCTATCACAACATCATCAATATGACCATATGGTCATATATTCATACCTCACACTCCTCTAATCCTCAGTTCATTCGCCAAGCTCTCATAATCTTCACCTTTTCTTCACTCACACTATACACTCTCTATACTTCATTTATCCTCAATCTACAAACCTGCATGATCACTATTATGACATCATCATTATGACCTATAGGTCATACACACTATCCACAAATTACTCTACTCTTCATTCCATCCAATAGGCACACTTGTACTTCTCTATCCTTTGATTTCACTCTTTATCAAGCCTTCATGAATATCATCTTCTTAGTCAGCCATAAAAATTGACTTAACCCTTAATACTTATATCACACAAAGACATAGCTTGATGCCACCCTAATATGTTGACCATTGCATTCATGTTTCACCCTTAATTAGCTACACCTTTCGATTAGGCCTTAGTAGCCCTTATAGGTCTCATGAAGACCTATTCACCCTTTTAGAAAGTCATTAAGAAAATTAGAAAAACAAGACCACTTCCAAATGCATAGGTCCACTCCACATGACTCTTGAGCTATCTTCAAGTGATTACATCTATCACTACACTCCATTGCATATGTAAAATCTATTCAAACAATATTATTTTACAAAAGAACATAATTAATGAAAAACTAATCAACTTATAAGAATTTGTTCATACTGAAGATAGATTGGTCAAACCTCCAAAATTCACATAGATGGTCCTCATGGAGTCTAAAAAACTTTATAATAATTAATTCATCATGAAACATATAAACACCATCAATAAAAACAAAAAATCCTTCTCAAGTCATTTGCATAAGATGGTCAAACCTATAGACAACTTTGGAGCTCAATAACTATAGCTATATGAATATTCAAACCCTCTAACTAATTTTAATGGAGGAACCTTGGAGTCCTTTACAAATTTTATTTTTAATCTATAAAAAGAAATTCATACATCAAAATTTATAGATAAAATAATACAAATTGGTTTTCCTTTATTAATTTAAATTCTAACGGTCAATTTGTAAAACAAAAGCTTCAAACATGTGTCTTCATCTTGAGGCCCATAGAAATATTGATCAAATAACTCTATCGATTTATTCAAGAGTTACCTGGTATTTACCTTCAATCATTGGCCATTAATATTTGATCTATGCTTCTGAGATTGAGACATTTGGTATCCCCATGTGCCTTCTATGGAACTTGTTGTTAGTGTTCATTCACTTTAATATGCTTAAGCCACTTGGCAGCCCCACATGTATTCTATGTACCCTTATGTTAGACTCTATGTGCTTACACCACTTGGTAGTCCCATGTGCATTCTAAAAACCATACTATCAATATTCAAACCACTTAGACTCTCCAACAATCTCCCCCTTTATCATTGATGGTAGACTCTATGTTCTCAAACTCTTTCTCTCTCTTCAAGCAAATTCTAACCCTTTAACACAATGACAAAGTGGGCACCGACTGATCTTGAGGACCTAAAAATAATTCAAGAATAAAAAAAAGAAAGGACCACCTCTAAGAGATGATATAAACTCCCCTAATACTATGCATACCACTTATTACCTTGAGCACCTTAAAAATTATCCAAGCTCAACACTCTTCTTGACCATACACAACTCTTATGAAGACAAAACACACATGAACACCAAAATTTCTTGGACTCACCTTGAAAACATTAAGGACTCCCCCAAGTCACTTGATATTAAACACCCTTTGAGCACCTTTAGACCATCTCCAATCATGATTGGAACATCTCACATATGCTCCCCCTCACACCATGAAAAAAAATTTAAGCCTTTCAAACTATCTGAGTTAGCTCCCCTTACATCCATGTTCCACCTAGATCATGACATTTTTAATAGGTCTACTTAACCAATTCTATTTTGACACTTAGAAACCTCTATACTCTATCTATGGACCTTTAAGACCAAAATCCTTGAGCACACAAAATTTATTCTCCATAAGAAAGATAACTCCTAAGAAGCATAGGCAAAGACACCTTAACCCACAATGTTCTAGAATAATATGAAATCAGGAGCTACCCATATCTCCTCATATTCTTTTTGCTTATTAGACATCTAAAATTGATAGTTCCTTTTCTTCTCCTTATGCTTAAGAGAAACAACTTGCTCATCCACTACAACGTTCTTCTTCTATTCTAAGATTGTATTGACAACACATAGAGATAACATAGATTCATGACATACCTTTTCACTTGAAGTATTCATCTTGCAGTTTAGAACCTCATCACTAGGTATTGAAAAATGATGTTCTTTATATGAAACACGGTCAATAATATCAAGTTATTTACTTTGATCCATACAAAACTCAAAACTAACATCAACCAGCACCTTGGTCTTCTCCTTGAGCTTTATCTCTTTATTCACAACATGAGCAGATAATGAAATCTCTTGGCACTCTTCAACCTTTGTAGCATTCTCCACCACAAAAAATAGACCAATTGAACCTATAGACTCATTATGACTCACACTTTTCATCTTTGGTTTCTATGAGTTAACTTGTCTTCTTCCTTGCACTCTAGGAGTCTCATTGAACTTATTTTGACTTTATGGCATTTGCTTATAGAACCTAGTAATGTGACCAATCTTCTAACATTTGTAGAAAACCATTCTTATTGAAGTAAAAATCAACTTGCCTTATCTAATTTGGACAAAATATTGAAATGTTTCCTATGTATTAATAAATAAAACACTCAACTTTTCTCATGCTATTTGAATTATGATTCTACTCATTCTTATCAAGTCTTCTACACTCTCTAGCTCTATGACCAAATTGATTGCAAGTATATTAGTAACCATTTAAATTGGCATACGTCATTGCATTTAGTTGTCTAATCTGATTTATCTTAATTTTTTTAGTATCTTCATTCCTTGACTAATTATTGACCTTCAAAGTCTAATCCTTCTTGTTCAGATTAGCCTTCACATTGTCTTGAGTTGTAAATTTTTGTTTTTCTTTATAACCAAGTCTAGTTCTATCACTAGCATGATTTTGACTATTCATAATGTTGTCTAGATCACTTGAGCTCTTTTCAAACCTCATAAATGACTTCACCTTACTATATGTCTTCTCTAATTTATATTTTAATGACTCAATTTCAATCACATGCCTTGAGCACTCATCTTCTTTGGCTTTTAGGATTTTAGACATAGTTTTCAATTTACTATTGAGATTCTTGACTATATCTTCGTGCTCCTTCGAGTATTCATCCATTATAGCCTCATACATACTGAATTTCTCCTCATAGTCCTTCATTTGTGACTTTAACTTCTTGGTCTTCTTCTTCTCAATCTTCAGATCTTCAAGAACATTCATCAACTCAGTCTCACAACCCTTCTTATTTTCTTCATCATCTGTATCAATCCAAGTAAACTCTTCTTGATATGAGAAACTTCCTTATCTTCCCATGAAAATAAATTAATATTCAATAGGACCATAATATTCATTATCAAACTTAGAATCATTATCTTCACTCTCATTTGATGAGCTGAAATATTCATTGGTGTAGAGAATCTTCTTGTCCTTGAAAGACTTCTTCTTCTTGACATAATTTATGAATCTTTTCTTCCTCTTACCAAACTTGAATGTCTTCTTACCTTAATAGTGGATTTCACCATGCTCTGCATCATCATTCTTATTATACTTATGAGGGAACTTATTGGAAAAGTGTCATACCTCTCCACAATTAAATCATTTGAAGGTTAATTTACCCTTATAATTGCTTGAACCTATTTTCAATTTCCTTATAAACAAAGCAATTAGTTCACAATCATCAATATCATATATTGCATCCTTCTTGAGTTCCTTACTTTGAGTTTTTTCTTATTTGGATTCATTTCTATAATGAATTTTGTTTCCTTCTTTGGTAGTTTATCCTTATTGACTCTCATCTCATAGGTAGTAAGAATGCCATGAAATTCATCCATCTTCATTTGAGTAAGATCATGACTTTTTTGTACAATAGATAATTTTGAATCAAAATTTAGAGAGAGAGAGAGAACTTAATACCTTTTGTACTATAGTAGGTTCTTCAAGCTTCTCTCCAGGACCTCTTAATGTTCACAATCTCATGAAATCTATACAAAAAGGATGAAAAAGAATCTTATTCCTTCATCTTGAGACTCTCAAATTGTCTTTGATGAGTCTACAACCTGGCCAATTTGACCTTTTAATCCCCTTCATAAATGATTTATAATTTGTCCCATATCTCTCTGATAGATTTATAGTGAATTACCTTGGTGTAATTACTTTTTGAAATACCATAAGTGATGGCATTCATTGCCTAATAATTTCTCTTACATAGCTTCTTATTAGTTGAACTAGTTAGAGGAGTGGGGGAGATAAATATCCATCCACAATAGATTGCCAAATGTCAAACCCTAGTGACATGATGTTGGTATTCATCCTCTCACTCTAAAAAAATTAATCAAACCCATTAAACATCAGTGCTTGCTTAGTGTAAAATCCTCCTTACATTAAATGACTACCCATATTATACCTTGGATCACCTTCAAGTTGTTAAACTTGAAAATAAGGTCCTACTCTAGTACCAATTATTAGAGGTACAATCACTGAGAGCGGGGGTGAATCGTTGATGCAAGATATTTAATCCAATTACAAAATCTTTAAACCCTTAATCATTCAACACAAAAAATCATGAAGCATACACATCATTCGTAACAATGAACACATACTATAAAGTAAGATCAAACACATAACACATGACATATGTGGGATACCCTCTTAGGGAATAAAACCCACTAAAACCTATAAGATGGACTATAGTCCTATAATTACAAGATCCAACATATAGAATATAATAAATTGATAAAGGATCACCTACCCTTAATTTAGTCAAGCACCCATTGGACCTTTATCTAGATCCAACTAGCAAATAGGCTATAACCCCCTAGGAAACCAAGCACCCACTCAGCTACCTTGAAACTCAGATTACCTTGAACACATATTATTACTCTTCAAATCATGATGAACTCCTTTTTTTCACTCTTTCACCTTTATACTCACTCTAACCTTCACACCATTTCAATACATCCAAAACCACCTTTTGGATCACTCTACACTTCATGACACATACTCAAACAAAAAACTAGAAATAACTCTATCACAACATCAACAAAATGAACAAATGGTTATACACGCATACCTCACACTCCTCTAATCCTCAATTTATTCACCAAGATCTCACAATATTCATGTTTTTTTCACTCACACTATACACTATTTATACTTCACTTATCCTCAATCTCAAAACCTATATGATATAAGAATTATGACCTATAAGTCATACACACTATCCTCAACCTACTCTGCTCTTCAGTCCATCCAATAGGCACACTCTCACTTCTCTATCCTTTACCTCTCAACTCTATATTCCACACCAAAACTCTAGAAACCATCTCCTTTGATTTCACTCTTTATAGATCCTTCATGAATATCATCTTCTTGATCAACCATAAGTGATGTAGGGGCATCACTCATAAGAGAAACATGTTTGAAAGTTTTGTATAAAATAAGTGAATCAAGGGTTAATAGGCTTATTTAGGATATGGAATAAATGTTAGGAGTTTAAAATTCACTTTGTAAGGCTTTCCAAGTGCTTAGATAGTACCTAGGGTGGTAAAAGATTTAAATTGGATTTTCCTGCCAATTTAAACCTTTTGAAAATTTAAACATTTTAACATAGAATGGTTGTTTTAGGAAGAGTTCTAGTAGCCATAAAGTTTTCAAGTGAATAAGAATATTAATTGAAAACATTATAGGTCTATTCATTTGGTCTTAAGTCATATTTATATGGAGGCGTCACCCTTGGTTTTGTATCAAGGGGTAAGAATTCTTACAAAAGATTCCAATAAGGTAGTTACGATAGTTTCGGTAGATATAAAAACATGTCTTATTGGTTTTGTAATAAGTTGGAAATGTGGTATTCAATGTGGAAAGGAATATGATCCCAAGAAGTAATGAATAAGTTTTAAAAAATTGAAGAGAATGTATTAAACCCTATTTTTCCCTATTTGTATAAAGGGAAGATGATTGTGTTGTATTGATCCATTGAAAGCAATTCCACTGTAGTGTGATTCATATACGTGGATTAATCTTAGTAATTTATTTTCCATGTTTTTATTGTGTTTGTGATGATCCTTTTATCAAGATTCATATTTCTTGACTTATAAAAAAAGATAATTTGGTAGAGGTAGGTATGTGTAGGCAATGAGAAGAGGAATGTGACAAATGAGGATAATAGAGTCTTACTCAGATTGAGTCATGATGCTAAGACAAGTTGGAAGTTGTGATAAACCTTAATCAATATTGAGTAGAGGTCAGAATTCTACATTAAAAGACTATATCCATAGAACTTATCTTGAATCCTATAGGAAGTGACTGTATTCAGTCAAGATCATCATAAATAAGTAAACATAATAGTGTTGAGCATAACCAATGATGGAATAGGGTTCATGGTATTATTTTATATATTTTCTAATCATCCTTAGAATTGATAAACTATTTGAGATCAAATCAATCCCCAAAGAGCACTTTTAGACCTTACTATTGATGACAAGGTACGTGAGTGAATTTATAGGCATATTAACCTTGTGCTAGAGTGGATAACATTACATGAAGGATTTAGTGATAGGAACTAGCCCTTGAAACCCTACACACATGACTGTGTGTTTAAAGAGAACCAAGAATAGATTAAAAAGATGAATGGATTAGTTATGGATCAGAACTAAAAATTACATAAGGTGAATATAGTGTGTATACATCTCTTTTAATCCTTTATTGAAGCTATGGATCATTATAAATCAACTAGACTTCAAAATAAGTACCTTTAGACTTTGTATCTATAACTATGCATGCAGAAATGTCAATAAGAAAATAAGAAAGGTGATACAGGGGTATGGATTTGGGTTTTTTAATGATTTAATATTATGTCTTAAGGTATAATAGACTATGAACAAGTCTTAGGAACTTTTTAAACTAATAATAGGTTGTTAAATCTCAAAAGAATGGTCCTTGAGTGCATACAGGGTTAGAAAGCCCTAAATTAGGGTTGCAATATAAAAATTCAATTTGTGCACATTTACACCATTATAAAATATTAAAAAATTAGTATTTGGTAGGTATATAAATTTAGTAAAGGATTATAGGATTTTTAATTCAAGTTTGTATGTTTACGTATTGGTATATGAGCTTATAAGTGCTTCAGACTAGATAGACCTATTTAGAACTAACAGTAGACTAAAAAGAGATAAAAGAAGGTCTCAAAAGACAATTTAAAGTGTGAAATTTTTTAAGAAGGTTAAATAGGAGTGAGGGTATATGATAATATACAAATTTTAATAAAATTCCATTGCATGAAACCATACTAGTAGATAAGGCCTAAAAAAGGCTACTTAAGTGGACTATGTGTAAGGGAAAGTTACAAGGATTGAAAAAAAAGTACAAAAGTTAGTTTATAATTATACAAAAATGTCTAATAAGACCCTATATGTGAAGACAAAATTAACAAAATCCTATATGTAGTCTAAACATCAATGTGCCTTTGAATAAACATATAAACTTTGATTAGTGGAGAAAACATCAAATAAGTAGAATTTGGGATTAAATTGACCATCCTCTGCATCATTTTGGTATCATAGCTGGTTTGATCTTGGTGGTGGGTGGTTTTTTATAGGTACAAATAAGATAGGACTTAGAAAAAAGATAGATTGACATCATGTGTTTAGAGCTCAACTATAGGACAAGTAACTAAGAACAAAGACGCATGAAACAAAGGGTGGATAGAGATAATAGATATCAAGATGGAATGGTGGAGCATTTGATGGATTAGATGGAATACATGATTTCACACTTGATTGTAAGAATGGAATCTATAGATAATAATATTAAGGAAAGAGTAAATAACTTAAAGATAGTCAATGTATAAGGTAATGATGGATAACAAGGTCAAAAGGAACCTTTGTTATTTTAGCCAAGGACAGATGGAGAAGAGAGTGGAGCATCAATCCAAGAGACCATGAGGCCAAAAAATCATGTAGAAGTAGTTAAAGAATATGTAATACCACTATATAATGCATATGAGGTAAGACCATTTACATTTGATAGAACAAGATCTAATGATAATTTATTGATAAATAAACATAGACTAGTTTTTCAAGGACAATGCTGGCATTGCAATAGGGAAGGACATAGGAAAATGGAATGTCCCTCAAATGTTGGAAAGGATGATCAAAATAATGCAAGAGGGTCACATGTAGAAAATAGATAAGTGAGAAGAGAGTCTTTACTCATGAAAAGAGTTTTTTTGCAGTAGAAGAGACAAGTACAAGAACTAGTACAAAGGAGAAGTTTATTTAGGAGTAGATATAAAAGAAAAGGAAAGTGTTGAAAAGTGATGATTGATGGAGGAAGTATAGATAATATATTTTCTTTGGAGATGGTACAAAATCTAGGATTTAAGAGGATTCCACATCCACATCCTTACAAGGTAACATGGGTTCAAGAAGGACATCAAATTATGGTAAGTGAGAAAAGTATGGTTGAATTTCATATAGGTAGTGATAAGGATAGAGTTTTATGTGACATAATTACCATGGACATTTTCAATTTATTTCTAGGGAAGCCATGACAATTTTATAGGAGGGTTGTTCATGATTGGTAAACAAACACTTATAATATAAATAAAAATGGGTTGACACATGTTACTTTACCTTTAAAAGGTGATTCAAGTATAGTGGAACAAAGAGTGATGTTGATGGCAACTAAACAATATTTTGGTAAGGTATTTGAGAGTATGAGTTTGATTAAAGACCCTAAGGAGTCAGAAAAGACAAGTTGTCTTGAGATGGTGAGTAAAAAAAGGTATGATTCCACCAAGTTAGACATGGAAGATGACCAACAAGATAAAATATTGTTGGATAAGATCACTTATTTAAATGGTGAAAGTGATCTTATGAGAAGTCATTGGTATCTAGCATGACATGCAAGAGTAAGGGGATAAAAATCCAAGAAGGTAGAGAGTATACCAAAAGAAGAGGGGTAGAAATTATAGCTGAGATGGATAATAAGTGGCTTGGTAATGACACTAAGAAAGAGAGGAAGATGGACAATGAAGTGTCGAATAAATAAGCAAAAGAAAGAGCCAAGAGGGCTCAAAATTTTGATACTAATAATATGTTTTGTGATGTGTATATAGGTTACACAAAGGCATCCACCAAAAAAGTCTTGGAAATAAGGAAGATAGAGGAGCTTGTGGTCAAATAAGATAATGACCCAATACAGTCCAAGATTCATCAAGAAGTATAAAACAAGGAGGGAGAACCCTGCCTAAAGATGCAAGATAGTATAAAATAACAAGGTAAGAGAGAAGAAGAAAACATGTGTTTGGATATTTGTAACTTGCAGCTAGAGACAAAGATGGAAGACAAGAAGGAGGTGGGAATACAATCTCAAGAGTTGGTATAACACCATGTGAATAAGATAGAGCAAATATGTGATAAAGAGAGTCTCAATGAAGATGAAATAAAAAGTGATAGTTTAGCTATGAATTAGTAGTCCAAAGGAGTAGATAGGAGAATGATAATTGAAGAAACTTCATGTAAGATCAAGGATCAAGAAAATGTTGAGTGGAATAAGGTATGTGGCATTCAAATTAGTGTAAATCTCATTTATTAATTTGTATTCTTATGTATGTGTGAGAAATAATTTGAAAGTGAGAAATGGCAAGAGTCTAAAATATCAAATCAAGAAGATGGGTAGCATTAAGAAGGTTCATACAAGGATAGGAGGATGATAAGAGAACATTAAAGAATACCAAAAGGATTCATGTGTACATTATAGAAGAATAAGCTCAAGGTACATTCATGGATGCTTTTAAAGTTCATAAAGTACATGCTAATTCATTGATTGGTCATAGACCAATAGTTTAAAAAAGTTATATGTGGAGAAGTCATGATTTACTTAGGCATTCAGGAATGTACAGGCATAGTAATGAATTTCAAGTTGATCAAGTTTTAAAAGGTGTCAAGTCAATCATATCCAAAGCAAAAATATGGGAAATGAACGGTGAAGATATAAAAGGAGTGTTTCATGTTGATTTGCAAAGACAAGAGACCAAAACAATGGTATGCAATAGTTTGGAAATTGTCTTTATATAAATAAAAAGTGTCAAGGATGCATTGCATCATGATATGAGGTGTAGAAATGGTTACCAATAGTCCTTCTACATTGATTTGCATGAAAAAGTACATTGTTTTTTTGTTTGAAGAAGAAATATCTAGTCAAGGAGGCATGAGTCAAGTTGAATGTATTTGGAAAAAGCCTTATATTATATAGGAGATGATATGGACAAAAAATTTCAATCATTTCATAGTACAAATGACAAAACACTCAACTATGATAGAGGTAAAATAATTGGAACACCTCAAGGAGTGGAACATTGACCTATATATTATTTCAAAACATGATTATGATGTTATAAGTGTTTGGAATAAGAATATAAATTAGATGAATTAAGGAAGGAGTACCTTGGATATTCATGTTCCAAATGTACTCATGCAATTGAAGTCATAATTTGTAGCATTGGGAGAAATATGTAGGGTGGCAACAACTATACAAAAGAGGGGAGGAGTAGTTTGGATACTAGAGACATGGAGTAAATATGGGGAACATAGAAAGAATCATATTGATAGTGGAACCTTGATAAGTATGTCAACCCTTTCCAAAGATGAATAAAAAAATTTCAAGGATTAGAATAAAAGAAATAAAATGTAAGTAGATCATATCAAACTAGGAGTTCCATTGCCCAGTTTTAGTCATGCACATGAATGATAGTTGCATAATGGTATAGGTATGACAATCATTTTCAATGATTTAAAAGAATCAAGATGGATGAAGATAATAATAAAAAAGGCTAAAATAGGTTTAGGTTGGGAAAATCAGTTGACTCAAACCAATTTAACTTAGGAAACATGCATTTTAGATAAGTAAGAAGATAAAAGGACTTGGAAACCGTAGCTTGTTAAGAGTGAGAAGTCACAGTTAAAAGTAGACAATACAAGGAAGAAAGATGTTGAAAAGAATGATATAAGAATAATATGGAAGGATTCATATAAAAACCTATGAGTTTAATTTATTTTCCCCTTGGGAGTATGATGTAGGGGCATCACTCATAAGAGCAACATGTTTACAAGTTTTGTATACAACAAGTGAATCAGTGGTCCATAGGCTTGTTTATGATATGGTAGCAGTGTTACAAGTTTAAAATTAATTTGGGAAGGATTTACAAGTGCTTAGATAGTGCCTAGGGTGGTCATAGATTCAAATTAGAGTTTCCCACCAATTTTAACCTTTTGAAAATTTAAACATTTTGTCATAAAATGGTTGTTTTAGGAAGAGGTCTAGTATCCATAAAGTTTTCAAGTGAATAAGCATGTTAATTGAAAACATTGTAGGTCTATTCACTTGGTCTTAAGTCATATTTGTATACAGGCCTCACGTTTGGTTTTGTATCAAGGGGTAAGCGTTCTTGCAAAAGACTCCAAGAAGGTAATTATGATAGTTTTGGTAGATATAAAAACATGTCTTATTGGTTTTGTAATTAGTTGTAAATGTGGTATTCAATTTAGAAAGGAATCTAATCCCAAGAATTAATGAAGAAGTTTCATAAAATTGAAGAGAATGTATTGAACCCTATTTTGCCCTATTTGTGTAAAGGGAAGATGACTATATTATATTGATTCATTTAAAGTGGGTCCAACTTAGTGTGATTAATATGTGTGGATTGATCTTAGTAAGTTCCTTTCTATGTTTTGATTATTTTTGTGATGATCCTTTTATCAAGATTCATATTTCTTGACTTATAAAACAACATAGTTTTATAGAGGTACGTATGTGTAGGCAATGAAAAGAGGAAGGTGACAAAAGAGGATAGATGAGTCTTAAAAATATTGAGTCATGATGCAAATATGAGTTGGAGGTTGTGAGAAATCTTAATCAATACTGAGCAGAGGTTAGAATTCCACATTAGAAGACTATATCCAAAGAACTTATCTTGAAGCATGTACGAAGTGACTGTATTCAGTCAAGATCATCATAAAGAAGTAAATAGAATAGAATTAAGAATAACCAATGATGAAATAGGGTTCATGGTACTATTATATATCTTTTCTAATCATCCTTAGAATTGATAAATTATTTGAGATTAAATCAATCCCCAAAGAACACTTTTAGACATTACTATTGATGATTGTGCATTCAAAGCACATGTAAAGAACATTACAGATTTGTTTATAAATGTAAATATTGATTTTATAGTGTGTGTGAGTGAATTTATATGGATATAAAACTTTTAACAAAGTGGATAACATTTAATGAAGGATTTAGTGATAGGAACCAACCTTGGAACTCTGTACACATGACTGCGTATTTAAAGAGAACTAAGAATACATTGAAAAGGTAAACACATTAATTATTGAATAGAAATAATAGTTAAATAATGTGAATATAGTGTGTATTCATATATTTTAATCTTTTTTTGAGTCTATGAATTATTATAAATCAACCAGACTCCAAAAGAAGTGCATGTAGACCTTGTTTCTATAACTGTGCATGCAAAAATGTCAATAAGAGAATAATAAAGGTGGTATATAGATATGGATTTGGGGTATTTAATGATTTAATATTGTTTCTTAAGGTATAAAATACCATGAAAAATCATTATTAACTTTTGAAACTAAAAATAGGTCATTAAATCTTAAAAGAATGGTCCTCAGGTGCATATAGGGTTAAAAAACCTTGATCTAAGGTTACAATATTCAAAGTCAATTTGTGCACGTTTACACCATTGTAAAATATTAATTTAAAAAAAAATAAAAAATTATATAAGTTTAGTAAAGGATTATGGGATTTTTAAGTCAATTCCATACATGCATGTATTGGTATAGGAGCTTATAAGTGCTTTAGACTAGACATACCTAATTATAACTGATAGTGGACTAAAATGAGATAAAAGAGGGTATTAAAAGAAAATTTGAAGTGTGAAAATTATTAATAAGGTTAAAAATGAGTGAGGGTATCTGAGAATATCTAAAATTTCATAAAATTCCACTCTACAGAACCATACTAGTAGATAAGGCCTAAAAAGTGCTACTTACATGGACTGTGTGTAAGGGGAAGTTATAAGGGTTGAAAAAAAAGCACATAAGTGAGTTGATAGAGGGATAATAGGTATAATAATACCATATATGTGAATACAAAGTTTAAAAAATCCTATAGATAGTCCAAACATCAATTTGCCTTTGAATAACCATATGAACTTTGATTAGTGGAGAGAACATCAAGTAAGTAAAATTTGGGATTAAATTGACCATCCTCTCATCAATAAGACTTGAATTAAACATTAATAATTATATAAAAATAAAAAATAGATCGATATCACCCTCATATGTTGACTATAGAATCCATGATTCACCCTTAAGTAGCTACACCTTTCAAGTAGGCCTTAGTAGCCCTTATAGGTCTCATGGAGACCTATTCACCCTTTTAGTACTTCATCAAGAAAATTAGAAACATAATACAAATTAAAAATGCATATGTCCACTAAAAATTAACCTTGATACATATTAAAGTGATTACATATATCACTACACTCCTTTGCATATGCACAATCTGTTCAAACAATAGTCTTGTACACAAGATCATTAACGAACAAACAATCAACTCATAAGCATTTTTTCATACTAAATATGGATTGTTAAAACCTATAAAATTCACACATATGGTCCTCATAGATTATAAAACACTCTCAAATATTTAATCCATCATGAAACATCCAAACACCATCAATACAAACAAAACATCCTTCTCGGATCATTTGCAGAAGATGGCCAAACCTATAGACAAAGTTTGAGATCAATAAATACAAATTTATAGACATTCAAACCTTATAAACAATTTTTATAGATTCAAATTGAATTAATTTACAAATTTTATTTTTAATCCATCAATAAATTCATCATACATAAAAATTTATAGCTCAAACAATAGAGATTGGTTTTCCTTTAATAATTTAAATTTTGACAGTCACTATGTAAAGCAAAAAACTTCAGACACGTGTCTTAATCTCATGCCCCAAAGAAATATTTATCAAATTAACTTGTTGAGATATTTAGTAGTTACCTATTATTTACCTTCAATTACTAACCATTGGTCTTTGATTTGTGATTTTGAGATTGAGACACTTGGCAGTCTTGTATGCCTTTTATGGACCCTGCTATCAGTCTTCATTTGATTTAATGTGTTTATGCCACTTGGTATCCCCATGTGAATTTTATGTACCATTATGTGATAATATATGTGATTATGCCACTTTGAGATTCCATGAGCATTTTGATCACCCTATTGTCAATATTCAAATGCGCTTATGCCACTTGGCAGCCTTACGTGCATTCTATGTACCCTTATATCATAATCTATGCACTTAAGCCACTTGGTATTCACACATGCATTATAAGTGTTAGATATTTATTATTATTATTTAATATAGGTTCCCTGATGAGTGGATGAAGTGCCTTGTTAGTCTATATGACAATGACAAAGTGTGTAATGCGCCTGTTTTGGTATACTTGAAGGAGGCTTGGTTGATCTTCAGTGTTGACATGGATAGAGATGTTTAGGGATTTGTATGGTGATTTGGGAATGTGAAAGAGGTAAATAATATTTTATATATTCTTTGATATCTTATGTGCATAAGTGGAATTATTTTGGTAGTCCATAGTTTTCATCTAGATAGTTTGGGTCTAGTGGCAGAAAATCTAAGTAGGCAATTTGATGTCATCACCATTGCCACATGGGAATGAGTCAAGGGAATTTGGACATATGGTTGTGATAAAATTAGTACCTATTTGTTATGCACTAGATATAAATTCATGCATAAAATGATGGTCAAATATATGAGGGTATAAAGTTGGCTTCTTAGTCAGAATTCATTATTTTCCCATAGCTAAATTTATAATGTGGCCAAAAATAGCTAAGTAAGCAGTTTGATGATGGAATATCTCACACGTGTGGAAATTTAAAGAGGAGGTGATAATATTTTTTTGTTTATATTTTTACCTAGTTTATTTGTGCTAAGTTTTATATCATTCACAAAAGTGTGACAAAAGTTATGCTTGTACAAAGTTGGCCTCCCAAGCAGGTTTTTGACATGGCTCTATGATAGAAGATTTTGAGAATGAATTTTAATGATGTTATATCTCACATGTGATAATATTTCATGATAATTGTGTCACATGGTTGGATTATCCTATGTGAGGAGATCATCTAGTCCAAATTTTAGATCATGAGTTGAAGCATAAGAGAAGTTATTAAGGTTTAAAAATGATTACTCAGGCATATTGAAAGGGTCCTCAACTTAGTCATTTCTACACAAATTAAAGTTTGAGAAAGATCGATGGTGTGCATTTATCCAAGAAGTTATCAAGTAGTGAGATGAGGACAGGTTCACATTATTTAATTACTGAACAAAGGTATAGGATAAGGATACAATGGTGAGAAGGTGTTCATATAGATTAATCGAACAGTGAGTATTGACAAATAAAAACCTGACTGATCCACATAGATCGATAGAGCGCATTGAGTAAAAATTTAAATATTGAAAAAGATGAGGTCAAAGTGAATAAGGTTTAATATTAGTCATTGTAAAAATATACATTAAATTTTAGACATGATTGATAGAGCGAGATTGATCCAAAGCTGAGAGGACACGAGATTCAAGCATTGTGTTCGAAGGTTAACTATGATCATTTGAATTTAACACAGGGAAAAAATAGAGATATATATTTTGTCCATATATTTTTATAGAATTAGAATATTCTATTTATATGAAAATCAAAGGTGAAGAGGATTCCATGGTGCATCTAATGAACCTAATTTGAAGATATGGAAGTGAGTATAGTCAAAGATATTGAGCCTAGAAGTCGACTGTGTGTTCATGCTTATTATGCAAGTGATATGAGAAGGATTTTAAAGCTTATATATACTATTTATACATCTCATGATGAATCAGATATGAGGATGAGTTGAAGAGCAGAACCGATTGAGGACTATTTATATGACTTGTAGGTCATAATTCTATTGGCAGAATAGTGCTTATAGATTGAGGGTGAGTGAAGGTGAAGAGTGATAATCAATGGTCTATCATCAGGGTTTGAAGACATTAGTATAAATTTGGATGTGTTCATAGATGTTTTTATGGAAGATCAATATCTAAGGTGGTTTCAGCTTCCTTGCAAGGTGAAACTTACTAAAAGGTCTAGTTGTTATTGCAACTCAACTAGATAGGTGTGGTATCACCTTTTGGGATTGAAGTCTCACTAAATAGGGATTTTAGTCCCTTGATCATTTGTATATGGTATAAATTATATATTATTACTATAGGATAGTAGTCCAATTACAGGTTCCAATGGGTTTTACTCCCCAAGAGGCTTTCCCACATATGCCATGTGTTATGTGATTGATCTTGCATTATCTTTCTTGCTCATTCTTATGAATGATATGTATGCTTCATGAATGATTATGGTAACTAAATAAATGTTTTTAAAGATTATAATTGAATTTGGATTATTTGGCCTCACTGATTCACCCCCCTCCCCTCAGTGATTATACCTCTAACATTGATCACCATGCTATCAGTATTAAAATGTGCTTACACCACTTGGCATTCTCACATGCATTCTATGTACCCTTCTATCAAAATATATGAAATTATGTAAATTGGTAGTCTCATGTGAATTTTGAGTACCTTGATGTCTTCATTCAAATGTGTTTATACCACTTGGCAGTCCTGCATGTAAGCTCAGGATCTTTTGACTTATTGACCTTGTGCTTACCATTAGATATCCATATGCATGATCACCCTCATATTGTTAGATATTCATATACATGATCAAATTAATGAAATTTATCCTTGATCTAAATTATTGATCTAATCAATCTATATTTTGACACTTGGTAGCCTTATATAAAGATCACTCAATATTAAAAATTTGGCTAAGTATGGGAAACACTACAATTTATCTAGAAGACCAACTTTGGACACTAATATCTTTTGATACACATAGCATCATGACCTAAAACTTGGCACATATAAAATATGAATAAAAATGATCAGACCCATGTGATCAAATCTTTTTGACACTACCATACATGTGAATTATAATGTCATCAATCTACTTACTTAGCTTAATTTGCCAAGATGAATAAGAGAATATAGACATTCATATGACTACTCTAATGAATTACTTTCACTTAAAAAATCACTTCAAGAAATAATAAAACCCCATGGGGTCTATATAACATGAAAATAATGAAAAAAAAATTCTCATCTACCTCACTAAGTCAAACACTGAAGAACCATGCAAGAATGTTGAAGCACATTGAAGCACACTTTGTCATTATCATTCTAACACACATGACACATCATCAACATCTTGGACACCTTAGAGACATTATTTATAACTATAAAATAAGTTGGTGCTTCACTAAATTTGGTTTTTATCTTATAGGACTGTAGTCCATTTGTAGATATCAATGGTTTTTCTTCCCCTTGATGGTTTCCCACATATGTGATGTGCTCTTATGTTTCATGCTTATGTGGATAGTTTTTTATGCTTGGTAGATGTATATGTTATTTGAATGGTTCATGATTTCTTAAGTTTAATTTAAATAAATGTTTTGAATATTGGTTCACCCCTCTAGTCATTGTGATTCCAACAAAATATTGTTAAATTTAAAGTTGTAATTGGATAACTCCACCTGTAGTGCTTCATGGCACTAAATTGGCATTTATAACACATAAAAAGTGGTGGATAATGTCTAGGAATAGATTATAGGATTACCATAATGCCTATTACATAGACCCACCATCCATTCCCACCTCAATAATGCCCTTTCCAATACAATAAAATTATAATTTTTTAGCCTAACTCTAGGTGTGCATAAAAAACAATAAGTCATTGGAATGAATAAAAATAACAACCATGTGAATTTTGAATCCCTCTAATTTCAACATATAACATGTAAATATAACATTAGAGATGAGTCCATGGTACAAGTTATAGTAACAGATCCTGAAATTCAACTTTTTATAGTGAAGAAATAGATTCTTGTCCTCTAAGTGACACTTCCACCTCTGAGACCTTTAAATTCAAGTCTATCACTTTGAACACATTTGGATAGGAAAATGAAACATGATATCATGAACACAACCTCCAACTAAACCTAAATTCATGTTTTCACTATTGTTTAGGAGTTTGTAAACACTGACAACAAATAGTGATATTTTCATCAACTTCAATTAAGTACTTTTCCTTTCTATGCGCAATCCTTGGAGGTGTTATTAATGGTGGAATTTTTTGAGAGGGTGTTTCAAAATAATTATGTTTAATACTATTTTTTAATTATTAATTTCATTTTTTAGTGTTTACATGGTATTTTATTCATTGTTACTTTTATCATTATGTTTCTATGAAATTTTATTCATTGTCAGAGGGTAAATCATCATGCATAGATTCATCATAAAAAAAAAATTTGAATGTGGAATTGAAAAATAATTTGGGTTGTTAGGTAACATTCAGTTATTCAATTCATCATTATTGATTTCATCATTATCTATGACATTTTGTTCATTAGGGATAATGTTTGTACATTGTCTTGAGCAAAATGTTTGAATTCATACCTTTTCTTTTTCTCTCAACTCTTGTAATTGCTCTAGTGTTTTGTGTTTTAACTATTTACTCTTCCTTTAATGAGAAATATCAACCATGACTAGACAAAGAACAATTTGATTACTTTTGTATTCATTGTACAAAGTGTATAATGATGTGGAGAATGTAAGTGGGGTTAGAATTCTTGAAACACCGTAAAAATAAATGTTGGAAAAATAGTTTTTATTTATTGTGAAATAAATAATGCATGCATGTTATAGCACATACGTGTTTTAATATATAGTCATATATCATAATGTTATGATATATGATTATAATATGTGATGCAATCCAAAATATTTAATGTTATTATGTCATGAAATCATATACAATTACCATTGTATTTACATTTGTGATAAAATTCTAAGGTCTATTCAACCATATGCTACATCCTATATAATCAATTTAGCCCAAATCTTGTCTCTAATTACACCAAATCACTAATTGGATCGATTCATGACTAATTTAACCTCAAATAATGTCCTAATATTTTCTATTTAGGTTGGAGGGGCTCAAATTGGCCCAAATTTCCTTTGCTATTGAATTGATGTACTATTTTATTTATTTATTTATGATATTGGGGTCAATTGACCCCCAAATTACATTCTATATAGTCAAAATCAGGTTCAAAGGGTTCAATTATGTCCAAATTGCATCAACTAATTATAACCCTAAACCATAACACCTAAACCCTAAGCCATAATTTAGGTTCATGAGGCTCAATATGAACAAAATCATGTCTCTAAATACACTAATTGACTAATTGGATCAATTCATGACATAATAAAAGTTAATTTATCCCCAAATCATGTCTTTCTCTTGTAGTTAGGTTGAGGGGGCTCAAGTTAGCCTCAATTTACTTCATGATTGAATAGGTGGACTATTTTATTTAGGGTGTTATGACAATGGGATTGATTTATCCCCAAATTACATCTTGTATACTCAAAACAAGGTTCATGGGGTTGAATTTCATCCAAATTTCATCACTAATTTTACCAATCGACTAATTGGCCTAATATGTGAGGAAATATGAGCTAATTTCTAGCCCCAAATCACATCTTATAATTGAATTTAGGTTCAACAGGTTCATATTGGACCCAATTACCTTTGTATTTGCATTTGTGATATAATTAAAGGGTTGAGTAAGCCATATATTGCATCCTATATAATTGATTAAGCCATAATTTAGGTTTACAGGGCTCATTTGGCCCAAATCACATATATAATTTCACTAATTGAATTAGATCAATTCATGACTAACTTAGCCCCAAATCACATCCTCCTCTTATAGTTAGGTTGAACCTACGCTCAAATTGGCCCCAAATTCATTTTTGATTAAATTGATGGAATATTTGCTTTATTTTATTATGATATTGGGGTCAATTGACCCTCAAATTACATCATATATATATTCAAAATTATGTTCATGGGGTTAAATTTTGTCCAAATTATATTTACTAATTATAACCCTAAACCTTAACCCATAATTTAGGTTTATAAGGCTTAATTCAGTCCAAACCACATATGTAATTACACCAAATGATTAATTGGATCAATTCATGATAGAATCAAAGTTAATTCAGCCCCAAATCACATCTTGCTCTTGAAAATAGGTTGAAAGGGATCAAATTTGCCTCAATTTCCTCCTTTATTGAATGAATCAACTATTTTGTTCATTATATGATGACATTAGGGTTAATTTCACTCAAAAGCACATCATATACAATTCAAACTATGTTTGAATATGGCTCAAGTTTTGAGAATCATATCATTGATTGAAATATTTGACTAATTGGTTCAATCTATGATGAAATCAAAGATAATATAGCCTCAAATCACATTTTATAGTTAAAATAAGTTTCAATGGGTTCGTATTGACACTAATTACTCCCACAATCAAACCAATAAGATATTTCATTCATTACATGATGACATTAGAGTTTATAGAGCCTCAAACCATGTCTTATATATGTCAAACTTGCATTTGTCATTGAAATAAATGATTCTTTGCTTATTCTATGATGAAATTAGAGCCGATTAAGGCCCAAATCACATTTTATAATCAGAATTAGGTTGAAGGGGACCAAATTAACCATGATTATATTCTAATTGAACTAATAGACTATTTGGTTTATTTTGTTATGATATTGGGGTCGAGAGCCCAAAATTACATCCTTTATAGTCAAAATTAGGTTCATGAATCTCAGTTTTAATCAAATTACATCATTGATTACACCAATTCACTTATTTTCTATATATGTCAAAAAATCTAAGCTAATTTAGCCCCAAATCACAACATATAGTTGCAGTTATGTACAATGGGTCCAAATTAGCCCTAATCATCTCCACCATTAAAAAAATAGACTCTTCAATTCCTTTTTAATGAAATTGGACATGGTTGAACCATAAATCATATTATATATATTCAAAATTATGTTCTAGGTGTAAATATGCCTAAATTACATCACTATATCAATTATGTCATTTTTTTGGTAGTGTATACATTGACACACTCAACTTTAAAATAAAAATATAAAATTATGTATGTGAATAGATATAAACATAAATATAAACACATATAAATAGACATTTTTAGTTTTTGTGTGCAATTTGAACATAAAACATATACCATATAGTGCATATGTGTTATGTTATGTTTGAATTAATAAAATAAGACTTTTGGATTAGAAATGGCTTGTATTCCAAATCCAAAGGCCTGAAGCTATCAACACATAGCTAAATCTGAGATCTCTGACCAAAAATAATAAAATTCAGCTTCCATCACCAAATACAGTATGCATTTCAAAGAGGCAATTCATAAAATTATTACCACAATGATGAGAACAATTTCCTCTTTCCAAATATATGATTTTTTTAGTTTTTGGAATATTTTAAGGTTTCTATATATGTTGATTTATAACTATGGTTTTTTTAGGCCAATACATGCCACAAATATACATGCCTATGTATGTTTAAGTATTTTTGTTTTCGTTGATATAAATGAAAAAAAATTATATACTCACAAACTAGGCTTTATTATATACACATTAAAAAAAAACCAATTTTTATTTTTTTGAGGTAGTTATGGAGGTTGTAAGACCATCTATCCATTTTTTCCAGTTTTTATGATCTATTTACTTGAAAAATTAATGAAAAAACAATCATTATTTTTTTAATAGAATATAGGTCACAAACTAGATGACCTTATCTAAATTTCCACAAAAGGGTTTCAAAAAATACTAAACTTTGATATAAAAAGGTTCATTGTACAAATGACTATTTACTTTATTTTCCTAAAAACATGAGTTCATCTTTAAATTTTAGATGTTTGAACTACTCATAATTAACCATTTAAAAAAAATAGTGTTTTAGAAACTAGACTCTAAATCATGTTTTAATACCATCTTCAAATTTTGGGTGTAACCATCTCAAATAATCTATATAACATGAGATTTTTCAATTTTTAGGAAAAATATGTTCATAACTAGGCCCCTTTTTGTCCCCAAAATCTCTGCACTTACCCTAATAACATTTAATATTGATGGTCAAGACAAGTCACTTCTTGAAAATAAACATAATGCATACCATAAATTAGGTGTGAATAAATGCACCAAAGAGGTAATGATGCACAAAACATTATTACAATGTGTATAGTAAGTTGTAAAAAGAGAAACAAATGCTTAATTAGACAAATAAGCAGAGCATTGAACATAAACATAAAAACACTAATGAAGCCAAATGGGAGACAAAGAATACATGATATTATCGATAACAATGACTTGTGAGTGTTCTCTAGTAGTATCCCATGGAAAGACAATGTTATAGATGATTCCCCAAGATATTTACTTAAACAATTTTGGAAAGATAACATAAGGGTATCATCCAACGTAAAAGATGTGGTGAAAATAAGATTTGGTTCTCATAACCATGAACCATATCCAAAACATTTTTTAGATATGAATCAAACAAAAATGTACTCTAAATTTGTATAAAAATATCCAAAAATTTATATTAGTTAGAGATATTTTGAAATAGCCAAACAAATCTATGTGAAAATCAATCACACATGCACCACTTGTTGTAGGAAACATGTTGAATTTTTGATGCATTATGGTTCTTTTCATCATGTTCATTGTACTTGAATACTATCAACATTTTTTATGAGTGTGGAATGAAATATTCACCAAAATCAATAAGAGAATTTATTCCAACCATTTTTTTGAAAGACCAAATGTAATTTTTTTCATAACAAAGCATGTTTGGATGGAACTTATAACATTTTTGGTGGATTTCCATAATTCAAAAATTGTACCCATGAGGAGAGTAAACACATAATTGAACAAGAAATAGTTATTTTTAGTAAATGTAAATATGTGACATATCAATTAAAATAAGGAAATGAATCTAAAAGGTGAGATCCTATTACAAAATAAATACTTATTTTTGAATTTATGGTCAAGTTCAAGGAGGAAATTTATTATGAGTATACAAAGTGTTGCCACTTGAAACTACACCCAATGAGGAGATGGTACAAGCTTCTCCTCATTCAAGTGAAACAATGGAACCACCCCAAGATTGTGGGTATCCCTATTAGGGGTGGATCTCTAGATTAGGAGTTAGACCCCCTTGATGCATCATTTAGGCTCATATTCCTATTACTAACAACTTGGGGATTAAAAGGGTTAAGAATAACATGAAAATTAAACCTATTCTACTGGAGGTTATGCACCAAATGTCTACTCTACTAACACTCTTGACATGTACTTTGAACCGAGAGAAGCCTAACATACACTACATCCAATAAAAACCTTCTTATTGCATCAATGTTTATATATGGGGTCTTGGAATTGGTTTAGGATAGGAATACTTATACAATAGGAATTCTAAGACACACTATTATAAAATCTATCCACTACACCTACAATTCCATTTGACACTTCTTGCTGACCTATAAAGAGAAGTCTTCAAACTCACAAGGTACTAGAAAAATTGACATGTGAAGGTAAGTTAAGATACACTTGCACAAGATAATAACCATCACATACACTTAGAGAAACCTTGAATGAGGTAAAAAATAGATATATTTATTTATTCAAGAAAAAAAATTGGTAGGGCTTTGCCATACCCAAGTGGAATTATCCATACAATGGCCAAAAGGCCATAATTTATAGAAGAAATGGGAAGATAGATAAAAGGGAAGTCCAATAGTCACTTGGACATGTTTCACCAAGTGAAAATTAGTTACAATTACATGTGAAAGAGGGGTGAGGTGAGTCATTCCATGTTAGGAGGTCTACTTGTCTGAAATAAGTCATAAAAATGGTGAAAAGTGGCATAAAATATTTAGAATTGGCATAGGAAACAACCTCCATCAAATACCATCCATGAACATTTGAAACTAAAAACAAGAGAGTCAACACATAACACTATTCAAAGGAAATATAACTCATAACAATAGTTAGAAAATTCTCCTTCTAACTGCTAGCTATCTTTTGGACACTTGTCTTTGTTGATTTCATGGAAGCTCCTTGATTTGGGTCAGCTACCAGCAACAACTCAAACCGTCGACCTATCTATTTTTCACTTGTTTTGTCTACTCCAGATGCTCGAGATCTTGCCATTTTTTATCTCTATATTTGATCTCAAGTTCCCACCAAGTCATTTTGACTCTAATGACTATTTTCCATAGTTTAAAATTGACATTTGTAGGGCCATCACCTTCCTTATTCATTCAAAACATTCCCTCAGAATTAAGTTTCTTTTGGACCTTTGCCAAGTGTTATTTAACTATGGAAAGTGACCTCCGAATCATGGAAAGTGCCCTTCAAATAAATGGTAAGTGCCTTTCGAATCAATTTGTGGGACACTTTTTCTTGCAAGATATCCTTTGAAGAACTATTTAGTGAAATTGGCTTCAGAGATGTCCTTTAGGAAGATTTGTCTTAGCCACTTTTCTTGAAAGAATTCCTTTGGGATTTTTGCTTTAGACAATTTCTGTGAACAATTTTCCCAAACAAATTATTTTAGGATTTTTCCCAAAATAAATATTTCGGCCCCTTTTTCCATATTAATTCCTTTGAACTTATGAATAGGGAACCCTACTTGAAAAAAACCATTCGAAAAGATTGGGATGCAACTTTCAAAACTTCTATTTGGTCCACCTTCCTATGAAAATACCCTTCAGATTTTTTTAAAGTACCTTTCATATTTTTGAAAATGTCCCTTTGGAAAAGTTGAAGTGACCCTTCAAAAAAAATTAAAATGACATTTTAGAAAAGATGGAAGTGCCCTTCAAAAAATTTGAAGTGCCCTTCAAAAAAGTTGAAAATGACCCTTTTAGCTTGAAAAGATATCTTTCAGGGAAATTGTTTCAGACAAAATGTCTGAGATAATTCCTAGCACTTTTACTGTGGGTTTTATGTGGAACACCTCCTCCAAAGGAATTTTACCTAATAGGAAAACTGTAAGTGGATGGCCGAGATCGAATGACTAAGTTCATAATTTTTTTAAAGTAAGTTTTTGAACATGAACAACTTTGTTTGTACTTTAGTGAAGGGCCTCAAACTTAGTACACAATAAATTTGAACCAGGATGAACAAATCCACATGATTATCTTCCTCTGCAACTACTACATGTGAAAGATATGGCATTTTGAAAATGTTCTTTAAAACTCTACTCAGACCTATTAGAATGACTCAAAGCAAAGTAAAAAGACCTAGGCAACAAATTGATCAAAGATAATAGCATTCATATTACATTGAATTAACCTGAGATCACTCTATGACATGATATTTACCCCTAAAAGATCTAAAGGCCAAATTTTCATATAGGGGTACCCAATTTTGACCTTTAGGGTCAAAAATTGGTCAATAAAATGGTGACTCATAGGGGTAATATGCCTTCTATACTAACCAAACCAATAGCTTAAATAGTCTATTGGGCATGGATTCATTTAAGGACTGAGATAAATAAGAGACCTTGACCATTGACTCAGACCTTAATCAACAAGACAGCCATTGACTACCTCAAACACACAAAGGAAAGAGACACACAACAAATACTAAAGAAAACACACATGTGATACTTAGCACTTAGGGAAAACAAAACAAAGAATAAAGGAAATAAATATGGACATTTCTCTTGATTATACCTCCATTCTTGGACCAAAAGGGAAGTAGCTTAGGTCTCCTTCATCAATAGATGAGTGAGGACGCTAGGCATGTTTCTTTTTAGATGGGATACTAGATGAATCTTGCTTCCTCTTTGATCTTTCATTTTGTACACCATTCAATGGATCCATCTCCCATGTGTTTTCAAAGTAGTCAAGGTCCTTTTAAACCTCAAAGCATGCCTCAAACTACTGCCCCTTCATCTTAACATGATAAATCTAAAAATCCATGTATGGAGAAACTTGTTGAAAGTTCATCTCTCCTTGAAGGATCTCATCATCCTTTTCCATTCTCATAATCTCTTAAAATTATTCAAGGAGCATTATATCATAACTAGTTGAAGGTGTTTCTTGATTGCATTCTTCATGAAGATTGTTGGAGGTGGCTACATAGGTGGATGTAAAGACAAGCTCCAAGTTACCCTCCAAAGGCCTAAAATCATCATAGATTGCTTTACTATGATCTAAGTTCTCTTCATGATGATACTCTTCAAAATGTATTTGTTTTATCTCATCTTGATCTTGCTTATCTAGGAGCTTGGTCTTTTCCTCCTCCTCATACTCTTGGAACATTTGCATGGAAATCTGCCACATGTCCTCCTTTTGAGCAACATCTTCTTGCTTGTCATGACTAGTCAACTCTAAGGGATTTGTAGGTTTTTTGAAAGCTTCAACTCCATTACATATGCTCTAAAATATTTGCCATAGGTCATCATCTTTTAGCTTGCCTACATCATGAAAAGGAAAAACAAATAAGGCCATTTCTTCTTCTTCCTTAGAGTCCAAGAGAACTTGTTCCAAGGCATATTTTATAACACAAGGAGAATCTTAATTCATGTCCTCACAACCTAACTTTTCCTCACCATCACTCAGCCCTTCTTCATCCTCAATCCAATTTAATATTTCAATCTCATCCCCCCTCTTATTGACATCCACCTCGGGTACTTCAAAAATAGGGAGCTTGGCCAAAGGGGATTCCAAAGTAGCAAGATAACTTCCAACATTAGGAGGGGAAACTCAATCAATTGGAAGGGGTAGAAGGATGGTTTCAATAGATTCTTGAGGAGGGGTGGGAGGGAGTTGAATGGTTCAAAAAGTCTCTTACCTAATAACTTTTATATTTGAACATGACTTGTTCTTTTCCTCATGGGCTATCATCACATATTTCCATCTAAGGAAGGTGGGTTCAAGGATAGATTCATAGGATTGAGAAGCTAATGAATGGGTGAAAGATATGTCTAGGAAACCTATAGTTTCCTTGAGATTGGCACTTTGACTATAATTTAGAGAAGTGGGTTTAGATAGTTTACCTTCAGCTACCATGATAGGTTTCATTCACATCTGATTTACCAACTCAATTTCCCTTTCAAGGTGAGATTCAAAACTTTTTTTTATTCTTCACAATATTCCCCAAGTGTGTTAGCCTAGTCCATAAAGATATCTTCCTTCCCTTGTCCACTTTCTTGAATGGGTTTCCATGAGGAAAATTTTTGGGGAAAGGACAAAGAATTTGGGACACCTTGAGGCTACCAAGATAAAGGTTGTTCATAAGTTCTCAACCTTTCTTCTAGGTTGAAGATCAAACCAAAAATATTGAACATATCATTAGAAAGACATGGCCAATTAGCTTTCTCTATAGGGATCCATTCTATTTTTAACTTGATCCAAAGCTAGTTAAAAAGGAATAATTTGACCACAACCACACCTAGTGTCAAGGTCTAACATATATTCTTGGTAACCAAGGAGAGTTATTTTGAAACTTGTAATGGAATGGATTAGAGGAGAGATAGGTGGGCTAGATGGATCACAAAATTGATAGGTTTGGTCATTAAAATCATATTCTTGATGAATATTATGACAAGGCTAGACAAGAACTTTCTCATAATCGAGAGGAAGAGGTAAACCTAGACATAACTCCTCAACTTATGTCAAAACAAGCTCAAACTCACAAATCTCCATGAATCACTTCACAAAAGAGTATGTAACAAGAAAAAAATTCAATTGGTATACATGGGCTGATCAACCAACAAATATGTACATGTATTCACCATTTATGTTTGTTATAATTACCTCCAAAGGTTGATGTCTTGAGGATAACACCAAAACTCCTTAAGGAATGGACTCAATAGTCCCACCGAGCATGCTAGAAACTATTGTCACTTAAAATTTCACCTAATGAGGAGATGGTACAAGCTTCTCCTTGTTCAAGTGAAACAATGGAACCACCCCAAGGCTATGGGTATCCCTATCAAGGGTGGATCTCTAGATTATGGGATAGATCCCCTTAATACATCATTTAGGCTCATATTCCTATTACTAACAACTTGGAAAATGAAAAGGGTTAATATTAACATGAAAATTAAACTTATTCTACTAGAGGTGATGCACCAAATGTCTACTCTACTCAAACTCTTGACATGTACTTTGAATTGAGAGAAGCCTAACATATACTACATCTAATAATAGCCTTCTTCTTGCATCAATATTTCAATATGGGGTCTTAGAATTGGATTAGGATATGAAGACTTAGATAATAGGCATTATAAGACACATTATTGGAAAATATATTCAATACAAATACAATTCCATTTGAAACTTATTGATGACCTGCAAAGAGAAGTCTTCGAACTCACAAGGCACTAAGAAAATTGACATGTGAAGGTAAGTTAAGATACACTTGCAAAATATAATAACCATGACATACACTTAGAGAATCATTGAATGAGGTAAAAAATAGATATCTTTATTGATTCAAGACAAAATTTTGATAGGGATTTTCCATACCCAAGTGGAGTTATCCATACAATGACCCAAAGGCCATAATTTATAGAAGAAATGGGAAGATAGAGAAAAGGGAAGTCCAAGAGTCACTTGGACATGTGTCACTAAGTGAAACTTAGTTAAAATTACATGTGAAAGAGGGGTGAGGTGATTCATGCCATGTCAATAGGTCTACTTTTCCAAAATAAGTCATTATAATGGTGAAAAGTGGCATAAAACCTTCAAAATTGGCATAAGAAACTACCTTCATCAAAGACCATCCATGAACATTTGAAACTAAAATAGGATAGTCAACACATAACACTATTTGAAAGAAATGGAACTCATGGTAATAGTTATAAAATACTCCTTCTAAATACTAGATATCTTCTAGATACCTATGTTTGTCAATTTCATGCAAGCTCCTTGATTTGGGTTAGCTGCTAGCAATAACTCAGACCATCGACCTATCTATTTTTCACTTGTTTTGTCTACACCAGATGCTCAAGATCTTGCCATTTGTTACCTCTATATTTTCTCTCAAGTTTTTGCCAAGTCTTTTTGAATCTAAAAACTATTTTCCACAGTTTGAAATTAATGTTTTTGGGGCCACCACCTTCCTTATTCATTTAGAACATTCCCTCAGACTTAAGTTTCTTTTATACTTTTGCCAAGTGTTATTTAACTATGGAAAGTGCCCTCTGAATCATGGAAAGTGACCTTTGAATAATGGAAATTTCCCTCTAAATCAATGCATGGGACACTTTTTCTTGTAATATATCCTTTAGAGAACTATTTAGGGCACTTGGCTTCAGAGATGTCCTTTAGGAAGATTTGTCTCTGCCACTTTTCCCGAAAGAATTCCTTTGGGCTTTTTGCTTTTGACAATTTTTGTAGATAATTTTATTGAACAAATTCTTTTGGGATTTTTCCTAAAATAAATCCTTTGGCCCCTTTTTCTACATTAATTCCTTTGGAATTTTGAATAGGGCACCTTGCTTGAAAAATACACTTTAGAGAGATTGGGATGCACCTTTCAAAACTTCTGTTTGGTCCACCTTCCCATGAAAATACCCTTTGAATTTTTTGTAAAGTACCTTTTAGCTTTTTGAAAATGTTCCTTCAAAAAAGTTGAAGTAACCCCTTTGGAAAAGTTGAAAATGACCTTTTCAAAAAGATGGAGGTGCCCTT